>OY728139.1:1122135503-1122836233 GCA_963277665.1 Viscum album
CCATAAGAAAAGAACCTAAAAGGTAACACATTCAAACCAACTACTGATAAACCATATTATTAGGGAATTGTTTGAAAGAATATATATTAAATTAAATAGTCAGCACATACTTTATCCAAATACATATTCCACAATGATACGAGGAAACATGTAACTGATAATTTCTCTCTATAAAAAGAAACTGTGCTAAAGTGACAAGCCCATGAATTCCCAAAACACTTCTCAATTATTCCTCAATAAACAATACAGTACACAAATATAAAATGGCTCTAAAAGAACAATCATAGAATTTTTATATTATGTTGTCATTGATAGAGAAAAAAAATGGGTCCCCTAGGAAGCCAAGAATCAAAAAAAATAAGAAAATAAAAGATACATTTTCTACAAAAATGGAGTTGGTCTCTAGTAAGATCTCACAACCCCAACACATTCCTCTATGTCCATGACAAATTCCATTAGACTTTTCCACCCAAAACATGGAGTGACCATGTTGGAAAATGTGATCCTATTCAATTAAAAAATGATGAAAAATAAGGATTAAAAAGATAATAAAAATTTTTATCTATGGAAGATTTATTCTAGTGATAATCTCACTTAACAGCCAAGCATCCCTCCTCCTTAGTATAATTCATCAATTCCAACTCCACATGATGCCCAGAAGTAACAAGATAATGTAATTTTGAAATTATTATCTAATGATTGGCTTTAATGGACTTAACCAATTTATTTGGTCACATGAAGTGATGACACCAATAAGCTTTCATCCTATGTAAAATAGATTGAACAACTTGTAATAGTCCAACAAAGGAAAAAAATTATGTGACCAAACATTAATTCTTCTAAAACTTTTATCCTCCAAAACAGTACAGTCTATGGATCTAAGCTTGAAAGTAATTAGGGGAACCCCAAGGTAGAAAAGAGGAAGAGATCCAACCTTAATAACCATAGCATCATCAAAACTATCCCGGACATTAGAATAATTTCCATCCATGGACATCATGGATTTTGAATGATTAATAGTCAATAGAGAAAAGGAAGAGAATAAATCTATTTCATATTTCAATACTGATAAATAATATATATTTTCAAATGAGGGCAATAAATAATCATTCAAAAAACAAATATGGGAGATGGATGTCTTACCAGAACGCTAAGGGAACTTGAATGAGCATCAAACAAAGATTTGAGACTTCAGAATGTGACAAAAGTCCTGTATTAAAATCACAAAAATGAAAGGAGATAGAGCTTCCCCTTTCCTCAAACCACTATTCCCATGTACATAACCTAGAAAAAACCATTTATATTCACAGAGATGATTAGAGAGGAGAAAAATATTTTAATGTAGGATGCAGATGTGTCTAGAAAACCAAGAAGGTCAAAATCATTCCACATGAAATCCTGTACATTTCTAATGATTCCATGATCTAGAAGGAAATGAGTGACATCCTTCACTCAGGGCATCCCACCCACCCCCTGGACTCCCCCTACCCCCGTGGACAACCTCCCACCACCGTGGACAGCCTGCCCACCCCCTGAACACCCCATACCCCCTAGAAAGCCCGACCACCCATGTGGATAGCCTGCCCACCCCCTGGATACCTCGTACCCACCTGGACAACCCCCCACCCCCACCCCCATGGACACCCTGCCGAACCCCTGGACACCCCTACCCCCTAGACAACCCCTCCACCCCCATGGACGCCCCCTACCCCCTGGATAGCCACCCACCCCCGTGGATAGCCCGCCCACCCCCTAGACAACCCGCCCACCCCCTGGACAGCCCCCCAACCTACTAGACACCCCCACCGACCCCCCGTGGACACCCCCACCACCCGTGGACATGCTGTCCACCCCCTGGACACCTCGTAACCCCCTGGACAGCCCCCACCCTCATGGATAGCCTTCCCAACCTCTAGTGACCCCCTCCCCCGTGGACAGGCCCACCACCCCCGTGGACAGCCCGCCCACCCCCTGGACACCCCGTACCCCCATGGACAGCCCGCCAACCCCCTTGAAAACCCCATACCCCTGAACAGTCCCACCACCACCGGGGACAGCTCGCCCACCACATAGAAACCCCTACCCCTTGGAAAACCACCCCAAACCCCAGAATATCCCCCACCCCTGGACCCGCGACCCACCTTGGATAGCCCCGCCACCCCCGTGGACAGACCGCCCACCCCCTAGACACCCCATAACCCCTAGACAGCCCCCACCCCAGTGGACAGCCCGCCCACCCCCTGGACACCCCCGTACCCCCTAGACAGTCCCGCCACCCTCGTGGACAGCCCCCACCAACCCCTACTTCTTGGACAACCCTTCCACCCCTGGACTACCCGCCCACCCCCTGGACACCTCATACCCCCTGGACAACCCCCACCCCTGGAAGGCCCCCCACCCCCTAGACACCCTGACCCCCCCGGACAGCCCCGCCACCCCCGTGGACAGCGCACCCACCCCCTGGACACCCCATACCCTCCTCGATAGGCCCTCATTTCCGTGGACAACCCGTACACCCCCCAGGACACCCACCCACCACCTTCCAAACACCCCCCACCCCCCCATACACCCCACCCCTAGAAATCCCCCCACCCCCTAGTCATCCCCGATCCCACGGGACAACCCCATCACCCCTCGTGGACCGCACGACCACCCCCCATGGACAGCCCGACCACCCCCTGTGGACAGCCCTCCCACCCCCTAGACACCCTGTACCACCCTGGATAGCCACGTCAGCCCCGCCACCCCCCTGAATAGCCCGCCCACCCCCTGGACACCTCGTACCCCCTTGACAACCCCCAATCCCTCCCACCCCAGTGGACAGCCCCCACCCCCGTGGACACCCCACCACCCCCCGGACACCCGCCAACCTCCCCCAGACACCACTCATCCCCCCAGACGCCCCCACCCATGGAAATCCCCCCACCCAGTTGAAACCCCTGATGACACTGGACAGCCCCGCAACCCTCATGGACAGCCGCCCACCCCCTGGACACCTCGTACCCCCTAGACAGTCCTGCCACCACCATTGATAGTCCGCCCACCCCCTGGACAACCCCACCCACCCCCCGGACACCCCTCTCACCCCCGTGGACAGCCCATACCTCCATGAACAGGCTCCCCCCACCCCCTAGAAGGACCCCACCCCCTGGACAGCCCCACCCACCCCTATACACCCCCTGCCCCATGGACAGCCCCCATCCCCATGGATAGTCCCGCCCACCCCCTGGACACCACTATCCCTATGGGTAGCCCGCACACCTGGATACCCCAACTCCCCTAGAAAGCCCTCCCCCCACCCCCTTGACACCTCTGACCCCCTGGACATCCCCTCGACCCCATGGACCCCATGCACCCCCTAGACACCCCACCCCTATGGAAAAGTATGTGATCCCTCAAATAATCTACTAAAATATAAACTTTCTTCGATATACAATTTACTCTACTAAAAAATAATTATCCTCCACAAGTGTAGTTGATCTTGTACACTCATGCATAGTTCTGTAAAGATATTTTTTTTATAAATATAGAATTTTTTTTACTTTTATATTATGATTCTCATATATAGTAGAGTGTCAGTTATGGTTTCATATAAGGTGAACAATTCTCATTTAAATAAATATATTTTCGATGAAATGTCAATCTTATTGAATCTCATTTGTAGAAATAACATATAACATTTTTTTACAGAATGAATAAGTTGGATGTATGAAACCGATTGGATCTAAAATGATTTTCAAAAAAAATTCAACAAATTTTTAGATTTTTCATTTCACAATGCTTCAGACAGTGGTCACTTACACTGCCACTGTTACAAGTGTGTTGGAAGACCTCAGTTAAGCCGTGAAGAAGTCATCTACCACATAACCAAATATAGTTTTCAAGACAACTACTCTGTGTGGTATCACAATGGAGAGAAAATGACACCTCAAATTGCTGATGACCCAAATGAGGGGACTATATTGGATAATTTGTTATATGACCGGTTTCCGTTTATTCATCATCATGAAAAAGAAAGGATTCAAACCCAAGAATATTTCGATATGAGAACACATGATGCATCTAATGAAAATGATGATGTTGTCAGGGTGAAAAAATTGAATGATGCTGCCACGACTCCAGTATATCGACAATGTGGTAAAATGAAAAAGAAGGAATTTTTAATCCGATTGTTTCATAGGAAAACTATCTATAGGATTTCTAATACTACCATAGATTACATTCTTACCTTCATGAGGGACATACTTCTATATGATGTGGATATTACCTCAAAACACTATATGGAATGGAAGTTAGTTGTGGAACATAGATTTTCAAGAAACAAAATCCAGGCTTCCCGAAAGATTGCAGTTTATGCTAGGAGGAAAATGCTGAATGAAATGATTCTATAAAATGTGGCACATCCTGCAGGAAGCCTAAAGCTAATGGAACACCATCCCATGTGCCAAAAAATGTAATGTGTCACTTTCCATTGATCATTAGACTCTAGAATCTTATTATGTATGATTAAATATCAATAAAAATGAGATGGCACGATACTGAGAGAAAGAAGACTAATGATGAGTTGGTTCACCGTGCAGTTGGATTTTCATGGAAGAGATTTGATTCTCGATATCCTAATTTTGAAACTTATGAGCTAAATATGATGTTAGTACTTTCATGTGATGGTTTTAATCTGTTTGGGCAGATGCTTACGTCACAAAACAAATGGCTGATTTTTATACACATTTATAATCTTCCCTCTTGGTTGTGTATGAAAAAACCATTCACTTTCAAAATTATACTCATATTTGTCCCTTCTAATCCTGGTAATGATATATATGTATACATGAAAAATCTAATAAATGAGTTGAAACTTCTTTGGGATGTGGGTGTGTGCACATACAATGCATGTTCGAAAGAAATATTTTAGATGCATGCTGCGCTTATGTGAATGATCAATGATTTTTATTCTTATGCAATGATGTCTGGATGGAGAACGAAGGGAAAACTATCATGTCTTATTTTTAAGAAGAATACACAATCCAGAAGACTGAATCATCATTGTAGTTTCTGTTTTATGGGAAATCGAAGATTCTTTCCAATGGACCATCCATATAGAAATAATCATCGAAGATTTAACAATACCATAGAGACCAATGATCCAAATCAGTGTATGTCTGGAAATTATGTGCCTAATGAATTGAAATATTTTAGTTTTTCATTAGGGAAGGGTCAAATCAAATATGGAAATAGAAAGAATGTTTCCACTGAAACCTCTTACAATTGGAATAAGAGAAGTATCTTATTTGATTTACCTTATTGGTCAACCAATTTGTTACGTCATTTCTTAGACATAATGCACATTTAAAAAAATGTGAAATGTTGCTTTTGAATCTTCTAAATGTTAAGGGAATGAGAAAAGACGATTTACGGTCTCGGCATGACTTGGAGGATTGGGGAATCAGACCAGAATAGCATCATGTGTGTATTAGTAAAAATAAATGGAATGTTCCATGTGCTTCTTATGTGATGACACCTACAAAAAATATAATTTCTAGAAGTACTAGAGAATATTAATTTTCTTGATGGCTATTCAATAAACATATCCAAATGGGTCAACAAAAGATAGTTGAAGCTAAAATCTTGGAAGACTCATGATAATCACATGCTTCTGTATGAATTGATTCCAATAGAAATTCAACATCTTTTTTCCAATAATGTAATAGTGGATGGTTTTTGGTTGTTCCATTTATTTAGAGATCTTTGTGCTATGAAGTTGTCCACGTCTTTCTTACAAAAAATGTTGGCAGATGCCCCATTAATTTTGTGTGAGTTAGAGAAGATATCTTTTCCTTAATTTTTCATAGGCATTCTGCATCTGACTATCCATATTCCAAATGAAATACTTCTCAGAGGACTTATTTATATTTTTTTGATTTTTCCAACTGAACGAAATATGTACACATTAATTTGTTATGCCCGTAAAAGGAATCATCCCAAAGGTTCTATCGTGAATGATTACTTGGCTCAACAATGTATGGATTTCTCTTCTATGTATTCATTTGATCTTACTAAAAGAATGAACAAACCAATGAGAAATAAAGAAGAATAGTATGAGAAAATTGAACCTAGTTTTCTATCACTTCCTTAAATAGGAGGAATTCCTGGATCATATACATCGACGACATTATGCCTTGAAGAGTGGGAGAAGGCACATCGCATAGTTTTGTTTAACTTTAATTTTTTCGATGACTACATCTTGTAAGTAAATTCAATATGTATATCTTATATATATATATATCTTTTAATCTATACCTATTTTATATCTACAGGGAACATAAAGCGATGATAAATAGAAAGCATCGTTTTTTATCTTTGAGAATGAGGGAGACTTTGCATAGCAAAGAGTTTTCTGCTTGGTTAAAATTGAAGGTAATAATATTACTATTTAAAATAATCAAAACAATATTCAATTAAGTTTAATGTTGATTTATATTTCTGGTATTGAGATTTCCTACTGAATCTATCTCCGAGGAAATAATAGCTTTAGATTTTGGCCCTAATACCGTGGTTTGTGGCTGTAAATCAATTGTTATCAATGAGTACATATTTATTATCACAAAACAAGAAAAGAACATTAGAACACAACATGATGGTGTTATGGTTACTGCCATAATAGACTGTTATGCTAGTGCATCAAACAGTATACCGCGATTTGGAAATGTAAGTTATCACAGAGTCGTTGAAAAAATAATAATATTGGATTTTTATTCCCAGGGATGAGTCACGATGATGAATTGTAAGTTCTTTGATTCGATGATGATGTATGGAACATTTATTGATGATTGTGGATTTTGAGTAATTGATATGACTATCACTCTTGCTACCGATGAACCCAATGTATTGGCATCAATGGAGAAACAAGTTTTTATGTCAAAGACCATCTTCGACCTGAATTTAGTGTCATTATTGAAGTACTTCCAAGACATATTTTTTATGATGTTGATTATGGAATTGACACCATCCCTACTTCTATTATAAATTATCAATTTATTAATTTTGATGAATCCAAAAACTAAATTGTTAGAGTGGACTGTGAACTTAAAGTTGTGGTGGGAAATATATAAAATCATCCATTCATGTTCTCAATTATTTTGGTTTACCTCGACTTGGGATGTTAAGGTTTGTACTATTCAAATTGATTTAATATTGATTACAAATATGTTGTATCCAACTAGACTATTATATAAATTTTCAATGTTTATTGTTTGCAATTTTATTTGAATTTCATATTCTTATTTGGAATTGAACTGTATTGGAACCTACAAAACCAACATTTATAACATGGAGAACATGTCAATTCTTCAACTGTGATTTATATAAAACTTTTAAGATTATAAGACCTCTCTTTAAAATTTTACCAGGTAATGAACATGATGGTTTCTATTCTTCTTCCAAATATATTTTGAAACCTGCATCATCCACTTGGGTGAACAAAATTTAATTTTTCCTTCATTTTGACAACTACTTTACCCCTTATAAACCCAGTAGAATCAATATTCCATGATTTTAATAGACTAATGAAACTTAGTAAATAACCATCCTACTAAAAAATAAATTTCTTTATTACATCTTGTATGATGTATTAACTTCATTATATATATATTCAAGCTCACATAAAACAATGCATAGATAAATTATCCATGAATCCCTCTATTCCCTCTCATTTATTTGTTTTTTGGGTTACACCTTATTTATCCTTTTCTATTTACTTCCCTATTCCTTTTCAAATGTATGAAATGAAACCAATTGAAGAGAGGTGATGAAAACAGATTATGGACAACAACCGTCACATGACCAAGCTGGGCATTCCACCACTAGTGCCTGCCGTGAGTATTTTATTTCAAATATATACTTAAATAATATATAATGTCATGTGATTAATTTTTTTAATCATTTTTTTGGATCCATCTATTAGTTTAATGTTATATGATGAGAAGCCTAGTAGTGGTCCCAGTACTTAGGGTGTTTGTATGAGGGGGGGGGGTATGAGGGTTAGATGATCTGGTCGGCGTAGCAGATTAGACCTTGACCCTTCCACTGACATACCATCCATCACACATTCTGATCCTGGTGTGTCATTAGGGACACACGGGATATTTAGGCCTCCTATGTTTTCACCACCCTTTACATCTGAGCCTCCTCACCCATTTGTACCATATCCGATGGTGATTCCCACTCCTCATCCAGCGTTCGTCCAGCCATCCATGTCATATTCTTTTACATCAGTTTCCTTCTCTCTATGCATTTATATTCCATCTTCTTCGACTGCTGCTCCACCAAAGCCTATCCCTACGGAGAATACATTAGGACCCACTCCATCTGTACAGGGTGGACCTTTAGTTTCTATGGATCCAGCAGCATCCATTGATCAGACTACCGCAGGTATACTTATACAACCCAAACAAATTTTTAGACCATTATTTAATTTAATTATAACATGTATTGATAAAATATTTTCTTTTCTTTCATAACAGATACATATACTGATAGGAGGCGGGGGCGAGGGCATACACGCATGTGTGCGGTGTGGAACCGCTGCATGCAGTTGATGGTGGACTACAATTAAGATAGTTAAATGATTGAAAAATCAGGGCAGCAATGTTAGAGATTTTTGGCGACGCTTGCCAAATACTCTGACATCATTCCTGTCAGCCCGCTATCATGGAGACAACAGCAAAATGAAGTCAAGGATAAATCTTGGGAAAAGATATGCTTAACAAAATATGTTGTATTTTATGCAATATATTATTTTTTGTATTTGTATTAATTAATATTTTGTTGTCTGCTACGGTTTAATTTCCCCGTTAGTGAGGGTGAATGACCAGCACATCTAAAGTATTTAGGTGAGCTTTGGAGAGCTTATAAGCATGAGATGTACATTGGATGGCATGCTAGAGTGGGCACAGAGTTAGAGGGGATCCCTGTCATGGATGATTTCCCATTAGAATAGTGTCGACAGATGATTACTCATTGGATGACTAGCCAATTTAGGATATTAATCACATTAGAGGTATTTAAACGAAAGTTTTCATGTTTTTAGTTAATACTTATTATTGAATTTTATTTAGGATTCACCTTGATTAATTAAAAAAAATACTGATGCTAAAAAATACGTCCACACATTGGGACGTACTATGATGCCAGATCATGAGAGGAAGCAGGTGTGACAGTTTATAATTTTTCATTACGAATTGCACTTTCTATTGTTACCTCCATAATTTATTCAATTGCTAAAGTCGGTATATAATATTTTTATGCAATTAATTATTGGTATCCTATTTTTAATTATGTTTTACAACATTCAATGTCATTGTAGAGGCATAAAATGAATATTGAAGGACGTGTGCCTTGATCAAATTTTTTTTTCTCCAGTAGAAGGAAGAAAGATGGAAGTGCGGTTAATGAACCGACTCAGCAATAGATAGTAAGTTTTACTTTGTAAGTTTAAAATTTTAATCTCAATTTTTTAACTTAATAATCTATTTAAATTTGTAACGAGATGATTTATAGTACCTTGATTCCCAGGGACATGACAATTTTGGGCCAAACGATCACTTACATCAGGTGTTGGGAGATGAACACCCTGGTACAATACACTGCTGACATGGGAAGTGTATATCTCTGAAAAGGTATTGGAACCCCTAAGGTACAAGTTGTAGTGCCACTCTATTCCAGTAGGTTAAGGCACATGAAAAACAGGCTGAAAAAATGTCCATAGATATGGTAGAACAATCTACTAGGTTAAACATTGCATTTATGAAACTGATGGAAGTTTTACGTCCAACACTTCCACCAGAGGCCATCACATCTTGTGATGAATATATGTCATCAATGCGTTCTATATATGGTTCAATGGGTGGAAGTTCTAGTGTATGTCGAGACGATGGCGAGGAGGAGGCCGAGGCAGAGGAGGAGGAGGGTGAGGAGGAGGTTGAGGCAGAGGAGGAGGGTGAGGAGGAGGGCAAGGAGGAGGACGAGGGTGATGAGGACGCCGAGGCTGAGTATGAGGGTGAGGAGGAGGGCATTGAGGAGGGAGGAGATGATGATAAGGATGAAGATGAGGATGAAGGTGAGGCTGATGATTATGGTGATGATAGTGATGGTGATGAGGGATAGATTGATATATTACATTTTTAAGTGATATTACTAACTTTTGATGCTTATTGATTAGTTGTTCCTGAATATATGTGTGATTAGGTAGGTCACATTATCATTATTTTTTATCTATAAATAATAAAACATGACTTTTGATTTGTTGCGACTGATTCAACCCTCCCCTGGATAGCCCCCACACACCCGTGGACAACCCGCCCACCCCCTGGACACCCCGTACCCCCTGGACAGCACGGCCACCCCCGTGGACAGCCCGCCCACCCCTGGACATCCCCTCCCCCTGTAGACAGCCCCCACTCCTAAATAAAGCCTTCCCCACCCCTGTAGATAGCCCTCCCACCCCCGTGAACAGCCCACCCACCCCCTTGGACAACCCCCACCCCCCTGGACATCCCGCCCACCCCACTAGACACCCCATACCCCCTTGGACAGCCCCAACCACACCCTGGACACCTCGACCCCCTGGAAAACCCCCCATCCTCTTGGACAGCCCCACCCACCCCCATGGACACCCTACCCCCATGGATAGCCCCCACCCTCGTAGACAACCCCCACCCCTTGGACACCCCTAACCCCCTAGATACCCCTGCCACCTCCGTGGACAGCCAACCCACCACTTGCACAACCCATACCCCCTGAACAACCCCACCCACCCCTGGACACCCCCGACCTACTTGGACAGCCCCCACCCATGTGGACAGTCTCTCCCACCCCCTGGTTTTAAAAATACCTTTTAAGGTTCAATTTAAAAAATCATATTGTATTTTTGTTCCAAAATAAAAATGAATTCCAAAACTACTTTAAAAATAACAATAATTTTAAAATCCATCAAATTAGTTCCATTAAAACCATTACAACACCCACCCCTCATAGACAACACCCCACCACCTGGACACCACCCAAGACACGCCCACCCCCATAGACAACCCCCCAACCTTGGACACCACCCCACCCCCATGGACAACCACTCCAACCCCCAAGACCGGCCCCACCCCCTAGACACCCCAACCCCCATGGATAGCCCCCTACCTCGTGGAAAACCCGCCAACCACTGTGGACAGCCCGACCACCCCTGTGGACAGCCTACAAAACCCCTTGGACACCTCGTACCCCCCTGGACAACCCCTCCACCCTCGTGGATATCCCACCGACCCCACTAGACACCTCGTACCCCCCAGATAACCCACACACCCATGTGGGTAGATCTTCCACCCCTGTGGATATCCCTATCACCCCCTGGACACCCCTACACCCTTGATAGCCCCACCACCCCCGTGGACATCGCGCCTACCCCCTGGACAGCCCTACCCCCATGGACATCCCACCTAGCCCCTGGACACCCCTCCCCTCATGGACAACCACCCAACACCCGTGGACAACCCTCCCACCCCCTGGACACCCCCACCCCCCATGGCCAGCCCGCTCAGCCCCTCTAGACACCCTATACCCCCTGGACAGCCCTGCCACCCATGTGGATAGCCCGCACACCCCACTAGACTCCTTGTACCCCCTGGATAGCCCCGCCCACCCCTGGACACCCCTCCCCCTGTGGACATCCCCCACCCATGTGGAAATCCCACCCACACCCCTTGGACACCTCTAACCCCCGTGGAGAGCCCTCCCTGAACACCGCCTACCCCCCTGGACAGCCCGACCACCACCGTGGACAGCCCGCCCACCCCCCTGGACAGCGCGACCATCCCCGTGGATAGCCCGCCCACCCCCTGGACACCCTTCCCCCCCATGGACATCCCCCACCCCTATGGATATCCTGCTCACCCCCTAGACACCCCTACCCCCTATGGATATCTTGGGATCTTCTCATTTCATTTAACTTCTCTAAAAGATACAATATTGTCCCTATTTTACTCAAAATTACATCATGCATCACCTTTTGAGAGAATGAATGTTTCACAGACAACTTACCTAAGAGACTTTCGTTAATCTAATTTATTTCTATATGGGATAATATAAAAAATAAGATAGAATTAACCAATAAATAAAGGCTATACATTAAGAAACTGAAAATGTGATACCATTTTTAAATAACTCAAATTAGGGGTTGTATAACAGATCCCTCATAAAGATATAGTCGGCAGTCAACTCAACACACATATTATAAAATTCAAGCATAATACATAATATGATATTTTATTATTTTGAATGGGTTAGATCATTATAAACCTCAAGTGCATTTATAGACCAATGGTATATAATGATAGGTATTCTGTATTATGAACTCTGTATTATTCTATAGGAAAATCCACAGGGAAGGGAAGGTACTTGCTTCTGGACAAATTGCAGGCATAGGGAAGTTGCATGCTTCTGGAAAAATTTCAGGCTTTATACCAATAGTTTTGGAAACCTTTGGTATAGAATTAATAAAATCCCCTATTTACCAAATGTTTACAACCGTTGGTAAATGTCTCAGTTCAATCTTTACCAATGGTTTCAGAAACCGTTGGTAAAGGCCTGTTATTCTCAATATTTACTAATGGTTTTCATAAACCGTTGGTAAAGATATATTGTAATGGTTTCCAAACTATTGGGAAAGATAATATGATTTTTAGTGGTTTTTTCCAACAGATATTTTATAACCCCTTGGTAAAATCTTATACCCATAGCTTTCATGCCAACGGTTGTATAAACCATTGGTATATGTTTTCCCAATGGTTAAACATGCTTTACCAATGGCTTAAAACTACTGGTATATACTAAATTTCCAATAGTGATAGTTTTTAATTATATTAATTTAAAAGCCTAACCAATATATCTCTTAATTTTTTTTGGATATTTCATAGGGTTAGCCACATAACAATGAGAATAGAGGGGAGTGATGGAGTATCATTAGAGGATGTTGTTATAATGCATCGATGATCAATATAAAACAAGGATCACCAATTAAAATATAGAAATCATATCTCACTAATGATGATGACATAGTTATGTTCTTCGACAATGATTGATCGAAAACCAAGGTAAGAAATTTTCTATTTTTTGGATTGTCCAGTTTGGATTTCCCATATAAAAAATGAACCAATTTGACCAACAAAATTATATGATAATTTAATTGTAATTCATTTTTAGTTCTAATGACAATGAATTAAGTCCATCACAAAAATGATTGAGGATTATTAAAAATTTATGATTTGTGCATTTTCTAACTTGTTTGTTCCCGTGATTCTTCAAATGTAATTGTTTGGAAGGAGATTTGATAAACTATCCATTATTCAATCATTTCATGAGCATTATTTACTTAAAATGATTGATACAACAAGTGATGTTCAAAAACAAGGATATGATCAAGGTGCGATGATGAAACTGGAAAATACGAAGTAGTTCTGTTCAGATCAGATGTTCCCCAATTCCATGATTTTTTGAATTCAGATATTGTAATATCATGGAGTCAATCACCAATCATATTTGGGGAATAGATTCTAGTGAGAGGTGAAAAAAAATTATCCAACCTTATATCCACAACATATGAGAATTATTTTTGGTGATGGAAATGAAACGAGGAGATGTATAGTAGAACCATGAGATTCCAAAAAATCCCATGTTACATGAAATATACATGAAGAACACATTCCATGTGGATTCACTAGAACTGATGTAAGGGTTTCATGTGAAATAAATTATCACATGTCATGTGACATGTGGTACACTTTGTGTGACCATATTTTTGTCGATCGATGGGTATCATAGAGGATGCATGGGAACTGACATAGAAATGCACATGGGAATGGGTAGAGTACAAAGAGATGACCTGGTACTTAGGAATGACTAGATACACAAGCATGACCACTTTATATGTGCATGATTTGTTTTACATGGGATCATATAGAGGAACACAAGAACAAACATGGGAAGCTATATCATTAAAGGTACACGGGAATTACCACTTTACATGTGCATGATGTGTTTTACATGGGAATGGGTAGAGGAACACAAGCTCAAACATGGGAAGGTCTACCATTAAAGGTACACACTATGTACCCACTATACACAGGGTTTACATCTTCAGAAATAGATTTTAGACCTTCATTTCCACATTTTTGACTTGTATTAGTGAGTGTAACTCCAAGTTCTATCCCTATGAAGGTACAATGTATCATTACGTCCTTAACATAGGGTTTTGATCCCCCAAATGGGTTCTTTTTTAGATATATTTTATGGTATCCCTCCATGAGGCCTGGGGAGAGATCCTATATCATATCATTCTTAGGTAGGGTTCATGGTATCAACATGAACACCATACAAAGGGAATGAATACCCCATCCAAAAAATTGATCTAGTAGTGTTAGTGGTGTCTACCAATGATCCTAGGTGTGATACACCATATGAGCATCCAGATCTTCATATATCTGGTGAGTACATATTGACAAGGCTAGAAGTATGACCCATCGAATGAGCACCACAAGTGGTATAATTCTCATGGAGTGAGTTATCCAAAATGAGTTTTACCCTGAAGTATTGATCAGAATCACGTGGCTGATAATATTAGTTGATACCTCTTATAAACAATTGTCTATTATAAGTATTTTTGAGTTTTATCTATTTACCATTATTTATCATATATCTATTAACCAACCTATGTGTTGATGACATGACTACTATTGGTGCTTTATGTCTTGTTATTTGATGGATCTCTATTAGGTATTATTATACTCACCCTTGTGTGGGATCTTCCCACACATGTCTTATCTTATGCATGTTGGACTATATTTCTTGTTTTGGGTGGGCTTATACTTAGAACCTTTTATTTCTTCTAGCATTTTTATACTCTTTTTGGGGGATATATTTGTTTTCATGCACATATAACAGTTCTTTTGTTTTGAATTTTAGTATTTTATGGTATTAGATATGTCCGTGTGAAAATAGGTACTTATTATAATGCCTCCTATATTTGGGATATGCCTACTCGATGCTAGTCACAAGCTCCTGGCTAATTGGATGCAGGCTTGGGTTTGTCACACTAGATTATAAAAGGATAGGTAGGCTGTGGTGGGTAAGGATGATACATCATGAACTTGGTTTTTTGGAAAATAACACCCAGAACCCAAAAAATGGAACACACTTAAATTTTATAATACATTTCTCTTTATTAAATTTTATGTGTTCCATATCTTGTGTTGATCACATCACTGAACATAAGTGAATAATGCCCTATTAAAAATAAAAAATTATAGATATTAATAGATAGTTAATTGATATTGATAAAATTAAAATAATAAAATAAAGTAATGAAATTCACGAAATTATTGATAAATTATAAGGAATGTTATTATAGTAATTTTTTTTCAACATGAAAATATTATGATTACAATCATAATTTTTGTTATATTCGCCTTATTTAAATGATAATTCATCTTATTTTTCATGTTAATGTAATGGAAATTTATTGATTAAAAATTATAATAATGTGTTATTATTCATACATTGATCGTGTAATGGTTAGAAATAAATATAAAATCATTTAAAAGAAAAATGATATTTTTTAGACAACTTTTTTATGCACACAATGTGTTTTTATGGTTATAATTTAACCAATATTTGTGAATTCTTTTAATGAAATGTGTATAAAATTTATTGAATTAATAAATTTAACATTCATTTAATGGTTTTTACAAGGCATGGTTTGCGAATTAAATCATTTTTATGCAAAAAAATGTATTTTTTCTTAAAAAACGAGTTTTACATATTTTTTATGTAGATAATAGATTAATGTTTTCTGCCAATAATAATTGAATCAATAAAAATAGACTACAATTTTGTCATCATCTTAATAATTATTATATAATAAATCCAACATATTTTTTTAACCATAATGAATAGTTTCCTTGGAAAAAATATTGTAACGATGGTAAGTGTTAAAAGGGTTTACGTGGGGGATAAACTAAGAGATAAGACTTCAAATATCTCCGAAATTGTACAAATATGTTCAGATGAATATATTTCAACATTAAAATATACTATTTCCAAAAAATTGTCTATTTGGTAAGACATTCCTAATAAAATGATTTTATATTATTTAAAAACATTAAATATTTACAAGGGACCCAAACGCCTCACTTATAAAAGGAAACCTCTTTTCCCCACTTATTAAAACATTTTTAAGACTCTATCATAGTAAATACCTGAAAAAATATTTTCACAAATTTCTGACCCACATACTAGAGGTCATAGTCTCACCAAACTACCATCTTAAGAAGGAATAAGTTATAATATTATGAATTTTACTCAAATAAGAGATAATCATCTTAACAATGTTCTATTAAGTTTCTTTCTTCTTCCACACACTCAAAAAAATTTATAAAAATAATCATATAATAACATAATTATCTTTAATATACTAAAATATTGAAATTGTAATTTCCCAACCACTTTATTTCTCAATTTCCATCCAATAGAAAATGAAAATAATTTCTCATGTATGCATATAGTCTATCATCTCAATGAAGTGACATGTTTCACTATTCATCACCCCCTCACATGGTTGGTTGTGTAGATTTACTTAATGAGTACATATGATATAATTATGATACATGAAAGATAAATTATTTTATAATTTCATTTATTTACATCTATTGAAAATCAAAAGATAATCAATGTGTAAGCACAAACAACCGTCTAAATAAAGTGATATAATTCAATTATCATGACCAATTTACATGGATTAATATAAAAGTGTATATAAAGAATGAATATAATATTTTTAACAACCCCAACTAAAATAAACCATATTTGTTGTGTGCTATATTAAATTGGAATAATATACATGGGATCATGTCATTAAGGATTAATCAGTTTAGTAGTATTGAAGAACCAGATATATACATAATTCTTATATTAACCACAAAATATATAAAATATAGAATTTGTAAAATTATCACATCATTTAAATTGTTATTAATATAATTCTTTACATTTGATTGAAAATAAAACAAATAAATTGTAAGCTTAGATGATCAGTATGGGTTACACACATCAAAAGATATCCTGAGTAAATAAGGGATAATCAATATTGAAATGTAAATAATGGAAAAAAATACCATTTAATCAATAATTTGAGAAAAAATTCATCCATAGATCATATAAGTTCATTAATATCATGGATAATGATATATGAATTATTAATGAAGGAAATGATTACTGTTGGACATCATGATCACATATATCCTTATATCCTAACCATCAATTCCTTCTGCCAAGACAGTCTAATTGATGGATATGTATACAACAAAAACACATTTAATAAGTTTTTCCAATTGGTTTGTCTAAGGAGACTTATCAATGCATTGAGGAGACATCAATAAATGGGACCCCGTAGTCACTAATTGTTTAATTCCTCATATATTTAATGTTTAATTTAATTCATAAACAATATTACTTATCAATAAATATCTATATCGAGTAAAGAATATGATATATTATGATTTACTTAGGCAATCAAACAATGTTCATAGTAAAACACTATATATATAAATGAAATATTGGTTAAGAAATAATCATTTCCATGATACAAGGAATACGTAAATTTAATAGAAATGTAATATCCAATGAAAAAATATCATAATAAAGTGAATGTTTCAATGGAAAATTAATGAAGAAAATTAATAAGAGATAAAATATTACCACAAAATCATAAAAAATAGTTTTTATAGAAAATCACGTCTTTTGGAGAATATGAGAAAATGGAAGAGAGACATTTAAAAGAAAATTCCATTAAATAATTATATTTTGAAAACCATTTAAAACTTATAAGAGAATCTAAATAGTGTAAAGCGGTTATGGAGGAAATAAAATCCTTTAATTATATATATGCAAAATAGAAAAAATCTATTTTGAATTTATGAAAAGAATGTAAAAAATGAACCTTTGTAAAAAATTATGAATATTAATTAATTTTTTTAAAAAAGTTCAAGGATACATAAAATTTACTTAATAAATATTTTATGTGAATAAATATGACTTATATAAAACAATTTTTTAAAATATAGACATTGAAGAAAAAGACATCTCATCAAAAGAGAAATGAGATCAATTATTATTCTAAAACCACTTTGCTTGATTAATGTTATAAATTGAGAAATTATTGTTTAAAAAAAAAGTAAAATACTTAAATATATATAGGATAATAATGTATATATATTTTATAAAGGATATATTATTAGATTCCATCACTAAAGATAAGATCAATCCCAAAAACATTAGGTAGTAAAATAAAATATTACTTCTTTGGAAACATTTATCCATATCCCCTTGAATGAGTACAGTTTATTTGAAAGTTTATTAATAATGAATAAATATATGTTCATATTAATTACATACAATGGGATGTATATACAGCACATAAAAATTAATAGGTGCATAAAACTAAATTTGTCTCAATGGAGTGGAAATTGAAACGAATTCCCATAACTCAAGTTCAACATGACTTGAAAGTGATTTTCACCTCATTTATAAATTTTTTTATTTATTATAATTAAATAACATAACCGTATAAATATATATAATTTCATATGTGATTAATTTATAACATCTTATCACCTTATTATTCACAATATTTTAATATTATCATTGTTTCATTTGTTAACTACTCCATTTTTCATGTATATTTTGATTTTGATGTTATGGTCCTTGTAAAATGATCCAAATAAGATAAAATATATAATATTAATCCTGATATAAAACTCATTCATATTAATTTTATAAATAAATAAAATCTTCGCAGAGAAACAAAGATGAAAAATGAATCACATCATTTTGTAGAGATGGCATAATGTATGTACTCACGAGCGATGTTATCATTTCTTATATGTAGAAGTGTAATGAATTGGATTTTGTATTATAATTATATAGTCATTATTATTTCATATTTATAATATATATTTATTATTTACATCACAATTACATTTCATGTAAGGTGGTAATGTAAAAACAATTACATTTGTTCGTGTGGTTGTAGTTTGTCATACAAATGAGTAATGGTTTTGTTTCCCATTTGATGAATAATTATATGGATAAATATTATTCTATAAAAATGATAACATCTAGGAATATAATATATAATTTTTTTATATTTTAATGGATAGGAAATAGTTAAATGTGGTAGAAAAGAAAAAAATGAATGTACTTGGCGAAGATACCTCCCCATTGAAAGTGATTCATTAGATATCCTCTTAAGGGATATAGAATATGTATTTTGGGAAGAAAATAACCCCAAAAAAATTAATAATGATTTTTAAAAGAGTTTTTTTCAAGGTTTTTTGAATATAATTGGATGTAGGTGGTGTATTGAAGAGAGGATTGGTGGTGCCATTTTATATTGAATTAGAGGACACAAATGGAATTTATAAAACTATTTAAATTGAAAAAATTCATTTACATGTGAAAGTGGAACCATGTGGTTATAATTCTTAATATAAGATAATATCAGGTCAAAATAACTTTATATAAATATATTTTTATTGGTTTATGTGGTATTTTAGACCATATCTTTTGGTTTAACACATTTATTAAACAATTTTATCATTAATTACGGTAAAGACTTTGTCAATATTAAACAGTTATAGTTTTACATATGAGGTAAAAAATTTAGCATAAATGGACAAGTGATAAAATTTATAAACATTCATAATAATTTTCATATTTGAATATTTCTATGATTTTTGAATAATTTAATAAAAAATTAGATAACATAAAATATCATTAATGTCATTTTTGACATTATTCATTTAATACAACATTAATAAAATCAATACTAAGATGAAATTAGAATATAATACCTATTACTACAAATAATATGTTACTATTAATTTTATAATTATTTTTTAACTTTAATTCATCCCAAAAACACAAGTTTCAATGTTTTTAAAATTATTTACTTTGATTTTTCCACCACCTACTGAAGCACTTTGTTAGTGTTGTTTAAGCGTCTAATGGAATTATATAATAACTAAAAATTAGAATAAATTACCATCATAAAAAATTTAATTAATCTCAAAATAAACTTTAATTTTCCTTTAAAAAATATTTATATACCCATTTGAATATATTATATAAATTTGAAGGTTAAAGAATGCCATTTTGTATATTAAATTTATTAAAATAATTTAAATGGCATAATTCAACAATAAATGAAAAAAAGATTCCATTAATTTGAAACATGGATTATTATTTCTAATATAAACTCAGAAAATAAGATAAATCCTACTTTTAAATAAATTGTAAAGGATTATCACAAAGTTTAAACTATGTTTTATCTATTTTACCCTTACCGAGGTAACAAATTTTTATGAAGGTCACTATTCATAATAAAAAAATAAATGGGAACGATTTACCAAATTTGGAAATCCTAATTCAAATAAATGGAATCCATTTTCTAAAATTATTTTCCTACTTGTTTATGAAATTAATATAAAAATAAATATTTAAAATGTGATGAAATACTGTATTCTAGAAAAAATTTCATTTTAATACCAAAAAATGGATTCAATCAAAATCATTTAAAATACTAATCCTATTGGAATTAATTATATTATTTTAAATAAAATGAATATTATATCACTTTAATAATAAATTAAAAAATAATTAGAATTTATAATTACTTTATTTAGAGGAAAGAAAAGTTAGTTTTTCAAAATCAGTATTATTCACTATTCACAAAAAAAATAAATCTTTTTAGAAAAAAAAACAAAATAATATTTAAGATTATATTTAAATAATTATTTAAAAAATATATCCTTTTTGTAATAATAAATTTCTCAAATTATTATAAAATAGTTACAATATCTATACACAAAGTTAAACAAAAATCATTTTTGATGCAAACATAATATTGAGGCATAAAATGGATTTACTGAAAATTGAGTATTTATTTCAATTTTTTTATCAATACATTTACATTAAATAAAAATTTTATTAATATATTTCATAATGTGATTAAACTTATTCATAACCACCATTTCAATAACTAGGTGATAATATTTCAATAATCTGTCATAGTTTGTTTAGACTCAGTGTTACGTGTGAAACAAGTCATTAAAAAACAGTATTATTTAAAGAGAAATGTATCATAAATTTTTGAGGTGATACATTATATGCACTTATATTTATATCTCCCTTTAAATCCAATCACACCAATATAAATATATTGGGATACTTCTGCCTCATCACATCATCAGGTTCCCATGTAGATTCCCAAATTTTATAATTTCTCCATAAATTTTGATCAACTGAGGAGTCTTGATTAATATAAATTTCTATATATGATCAAAAATTATACATTGGTTTTTTTTATAACATAAATATTTCTCTATTTGTATGAACTCTATATTTATTCCATGTGAAGGATTAGTTATGTAATTTCTCAAAAGAGATACATGGAACACATCATCAACTTGAGTGAGATTCTGTGGATGGGAAATGGGATAAGATACCACTCAGATAAGATCATGAGTTTTAAAAAGAACTATATATATAGGAATTATATTTCCCTTATTTTAAGATATCATAACATTCTTACAAAGAGATATTCTTAGGAATACCTTGTCATAAAATTAGAACTCTAGATCTCACAGATGATTATAAGCATATTTTTATTATCGAATCAGAGCTTCCCATATGTGTTGTTGAATGGATCTACCATTCTATTATATTTCATAATCTATATCAGGTCTCAATAGATTTATTTCTCCTGGTTCATCACAACAAGTTTTAGTTCTACAGTTAATTCTATATAGGTATTCGTAATGATCCATTTTAATAATAAATTGAAATATATTTTTGTATGAAAATGATACCAAAAGAATGTTTTTATCCAACCATACTTTAAAATCCCTTTGTAAATATCATAAAATGTGTTCTAGGGTTTGAAATATCCTATCAGATTGATCATATTTTTGAGAATGACAAGCAGTAATTAAACTCAACACTTTATCTTGATCTTGCTGATTAATTATCTAGAAAATTGAGGTAAACCTCATATATTTATCAGATAAGTTTGAGAGTTGTACTCCATGACATCTCAAAACATTGTTGATTATTATCTGTGTAAGGTGATGAATAGAGAAATATTTCTCTAATAGTTATTAAATTATCTATTTTCCTAAGGTGAAAAACTATAACTAAAAAAATTGTTCCATTCAGTTTTTTTTGTGGAGTCTAATAATGAAATTTATGGAATGTTTTCAAATTTCTATTATAGTATGTATAATGTTTGATACATAACCTCCAACTTATGTCACACAGTATTAACTTTCTAACATATCATACCTCAAGACACATACTCTATAACATCTCTTTTAATGATTTCACACTATAAATAATCTTTCAAATCTCTTTATATCTTTTTAATTCTAGGATTAATAGAGAATGAGGATTTATGTGCTTCATCCAACAAATCCTTCTTTAAGTCTAGTGTGAAAAAATATTGTACTTTTTTTTTGAACCATCTCATTCTAAAATCATCTTTTTTGAACTCAATAACATCCCTAAACTTCGTCTATAATTCACCATCTCCCTTCTATAAATATGTGATCTTATCATGGATGGATGGTTTAACATTCATCTATGAAAGATAATATCTACCCCTTTCCTCTATATTTCAAGATATAACTTTTAAAAATTTATAAATATTGTATCTATTTCAATCCTCACCATATAAAAACTATAATTTTCTTTCCAACATAGTGAATCATCCACTTTTTTCTTTTTCCAAGGGTAGTAACATATGGAGAAGTCATAATCTTTGATAAACTCTAACCATATTATATAGTGCATGATTATATCTTTTTTTTGTGTAAAAATATAAATCAATATTTTATGATTATTATATATATCTCACCTTTATCCATAAATATAATTCCTCTACATCTTAAGTGAAAAAATTACTTTGGACAGTTCTAAATCACGATTTGGGTAATTTTGATCATTAATTTTCATTAAAAACATGAATAATCTATCACTATTTGAAAGTATTAATAACTCATCCTTCATTTATTCATTTGTATATATCAAAAACAATTACCATCAGTAGGTTAGTGTATGTACAAGAACATTGTCCAATATTCTATGATATTATGTTAAACAATAATCACATTCATCTATCTAAAAGAACTGAGCCACCTTCTAAGTCAAATTTTTTCATATATTAGATATTTATGAGAAATATCTCAAAATGTTTCGATAGTATAGATAATTCCTATTAAAACCATATATTCCAGTCGCTATAGTTGGTCTAGGACATTTCTCAATAATTTTTTTCTTGGAGTGTTCCACAAATTTACCCTTTATTGAAATTATATGACACAAGAATGAAGATTTTTGTAGGAAAAAATCAAAATTGGTAAAATTTTCATATTGTTTATTCTTCATAAGATAAATAAACACAGTCCTTAAATGATCTTAATTATCTTTTTTTCTTTTCAATGATTATAAGAATATCATCTATAAATACTACCACAAGTGGATGAAGGTAATCTATAATGCCATAACTAATTAAATCCATGATGATAGTAGGTGAATCGGTAAGTCCAAATGGATTTAAAATAAATTCATAATGACCATAGCTCATATTCATGGTTATATTGTGAATATCCTTCTTCTTGACCCTTTACTAAAGATATCTAGGTTAAAGATCAATCTTGGAAAATTATTGAGCTCCTCACAATTGATCAAATAGATCTTCAATATAGGGTATATGATACTTGTTAATAAAATTTATTTCTTATATTCTTGATAATTAATACAATGAAAAAATACACCATATTTATTCATAATAAAAAGAACAGGAAATGTTTATTGTGAAGCACTAGGCTGAATGAATACATTATATAGAGTCTCCTTGATTTTCTCCTTTAATTACTACAATTCAATCATGGAATTTTTATAGGGATTCATTGAAATTGGTGTAACAATCAGCATAATTTCTATTAAAAACTAAACTTTATGATTTATGGGAATAATAGGAATCTTTTAACACACCAATAATTTTATGAAATATTTCCCTTTAAATAATTTGATTTTGATAGTATCTTATGTTTCACACAACACCGATTTTAAACAAACCCCGATATGTGATTTAAATAATTTTTTTAAAACAAACATTATAAAAATTCTATTGAATTAGAGGATATGAATAAGAATAACAATATTATGAAATATATTTATCAATATGTAACAAACATTTAATTTTTTGTAAAGAAATTTTTTTCTTCAAAAATAAGTTTTCTTAAAATAATATTTTATTGACTTATACAAGAAAATAGATTTAATTATTTTTTACACTTTTTGAAAATTAATTTGAAAAATAACATAATTTTTTAATTCAACACAACAAAAATATCTTAGAATGAATTTTTTATAATTTTATATTTTTTTAAATTTTTAATGAATAATAAAAATTACTAATTTACATTGAAAACCATATTTTATTTTAAAGCATTAGAAAAGTTTATTTATATTAGTTATAATTATTAGTTAGTTAATTCTGATTATAAATATTTTAATTTGGGTGTTTTATATTTATTTAGTATTAAATCACTTTATACTTAAAATGGTAATGTTTGAAAAATTGTTTTTTATTGAGTTGTTACAGTTTAATATTAAATAAAATTATTAAAATATGTGTTTTAAATTTAGAAAAATGGATTCAATATTTTTAATAATTATTTAAAAATTTAGTATATAAACCCCTTTCATTTTTTATCAATATGAATTGTATCCTTATTAATTTTTGTTACCATGGTTAGGGGTAGATCAGGTAATTAAGTGTAAAAATAATATTATAAGGGTTAGAAATTGATCCTAAAACTTACAAAAATTATATTGGATGAGTAAGGATAGACCAAAATCATACATGGGTATAATTTCCGACATTTTGGATCTACTTGATTGACAAAACCCCTTATAGTATTTTATTTAAAGATAAATCAAATTTGTCACACTATTGTTTTAATAAGTATAATTTTTTTAATTAATGGTTATCTAGAAGATATATGCGACCATAAATAGTATATTAAAAGACAAAAGATTTAAGTTCTACATGTTAATTATATTTTATATTTTAAGAAATAAATAATTTCTTTAAATTCATACACAACTATGATGTAGTAATAATTAAATAAGGGGAAAATAAAATAAATGATATTATGTTTTTTAAAATAAATATAATTTGAGATATTTAAGGTTATACAAGAATTATCTAGACCACCATGATTTTTATAGGGTATATTAAAATAGTTGGTTCTAATTTGACTAATTGTTTTGAGGTTATTACAATCAAAGTAATGAATAGTATCAAATTTGATAGTAATTATATTTAATAAATTTAACCCCTTAATAAATTATTTAAAGATAAAATAATATTATATAATAAAATGGGGATAATATATAGTAAATAATTCAACCCTATACTTCTATGATCCATTTGAGATATTTTTTTATAAAATATTCTTGTTATATTTTAAATATTTTGAGTAATTCCAAAACACCCATCTTCTCCCTTTATGAATACAACCCATCACAACACCTTATCCTCACACCATCCTAGAAATAAATCTTACCAAATATCTACCAAACACCCTCCTTTCCCCTCTCCCCATGTCCAAGTGTGGCTGGTGTCACACAAATACTAATTCTAAGTCCCTTAGGGGACCCTTCAAGGAGGTGATATTCAAGAGGTAACTTTCTTAAACCACCACTCTTAATTTCTTTTCTTCTTCCACCTTATCATCACCTAATTCATAAATAAAATCATAATAACTCTAGTATAATGTATATACTATAATTTTATATTAAAAATGAAATATATTATATCCATACCTTTTTCACATATCCCATTATTCAATTAAATGAAACCACCATCCATATAATGGCGGCTAACCGTCACCATGGATAATGAGTTTTCATTTCCCATTACCACCATAAAGGATGGTCATAGAAGTATTATTATGTTTAAATCCGTTTTGAGTAAGTATATTATGACATATTTCACATTTTTTTAACTAATATATAGATGTAATAATAAATAAAAAGAAATTTATGTGTGATGGTTGGAAAACATCCAAAATAAACTAAACATTTATTATTAAATTTTTATCAAATAAAACATCCTCATGTAGGGAAACAAAATCATATATATGAAAATTTGAACATATAAAAGCATATTAATATCATCATATTTCACATTTGGAATATTATTCCTATTCGAAAATAAATTTAATAATTATATACAACTAATGTAACCATGATACCAAGAAACAGACACTCCTAGAATAAAAAAAGTCATCCATATAACTAATCAAAATGGAAATAAATGAACTGAATAAATTTTAAGAAATCAAATACATGTGTAATAGGTTATGAGTTAAGTGATTGATGAATCAAATTTAATTATCTATGACATTAAGTGCATGTGTAGAACACATTTATACCTAATATAAGGGATTTCTCCGAACCTCCATATTTCATTTGTGCAATTATTTATCTCTATTTCCCTCAAGTTATCTCTTAATTATTCATATATTGTTTTTATATATTATTAATATTTTTTCAAAACATATATATATATCAATTAATATATTTTTTCATTTAAAAAAAATTAACAAGTCTTCCTAATCAATTACTCTTGAAAAGCAGACCCAATTAAACGGATTTTCTTTGTTTCTTACCCATTTTCGTGTACAGTGTATAAACTATTTTAAGCATCCAATTTTTTTATAAAATCACTAAATTTTTAATGAATTGAAATTTTGTTTCAATTCTGGTTCTATAGATAAAAGTATACCTATATCCTCTTTAAAGGACATTCTTTCATTTTTATAGAATTATGTTTAAGTGCAGATTTATGAAGTTAACTAGAAACTATTTTCCTTATTTTTAATTCCATTGGATGTCATTATTTTTTATGTATTATTATTTTTTCCTTCATAAATAACCAATAATTATTTAGATATCCTATTTCATGGTTAATATTGTTAAATTCTCTTTGGTTATAATAATGCCTTATGATAAGTTTATGATACCCATTTCTTTTCATGGGTAAGCATTATGTTTGATTCTTTATGTGGCACACAGATGAATGAAAATTTTATGTTGGGTCCCCCCATATAGAGCTTCATTGCATTGAGTAATGCTTTAGTCTAATGATATGTTATTAATGAGATTAGGGAGTAAATAAAATACATTATGGGACTATGTCTACCATGTGATATATTATTGGAAGTTATCCTTAACTCATGTTTATGTCATGTTATATGTTATGGACACATTCCTATGCTTCGATGATCATATTTTATCCATGTTCTATATATTATAATTTCATATTTTATTCAATATCTATACCTTTTATGTCAACATGTTATTCCTTCTAACTCATGTTTCGTGCTTCAGTCCCATGTTTCTTCCCTTGTTGAGCCTTTTATCTCACCCCTTTTGGCAATTTATTTTCCAAGTTATCCTATACAATTGTAAAAGCTCAAAAAGAGTTATGAGTTCATTATATAGATTTGTTTTCTTTTTTCAGGTTATATAATTAAGTTCCTATTATTCTAAAGACACTTTTATTTTCAATACATGGTTTCTATTATACGATATTTATGCCTAAAATCATGTAATAATATTTGTAAATGGCTTGGGTCACTATACGAATATTCTTGAAGCACACCAACAAAATCCCATAAAATTGGAATATCATAAATGATGAGTTTCTCCAAATCCATCTTAGATAAATATAATACATTAATTGGTAACAAAAACCATATGATATATGTATATTCCAATTAGAGTTTAGATTTATCCTCACAATGGTATGCTATCATACGTTGATTCGGAATATTTAATATAACTTCTCAAAGAAAAGAATGTCTTTTTGAGGGGTGTAATTAATTATTCAGCATCCAAAGGATTAGTATCTCCCTTAATAGAAAGAGTTTCTGTCACACGAAGGGATCCATCATAGGAGAATAAAACTATATAAAAAATCGTTTCACCATATGGTTATGTTATTCATCATAACATGTGTAAGCTTCCCTAATAAGGAAATGATATACTCAATTCCAACACCAACTGTATTGGGTTGATCAGAAGGAAAATACATACACTGACTATATGTGTTGATTGCCTTTATGTCGTTTGGCTCCATCACTAAATAATAGAACACACTAAGTTATCTCATAATCGACATGAATATTGATCCATAAAATAAAAATCCCGCGTATGGTAGAAGTTATTTTATATAATAATTGATTATCAAAAATATCAGGTAAGCTATGTTCATTTAATATCGAATTCTCAAGGTCTGAACAATACTTTTTCTAATTCCAACTATAAAAAACCAAATCCATGTCAACATTATGACAATAGAATAAGATTCAAGGGATCTCATCATTATGAATTTATTATTATAGTAGTCTTGAGGAACCTAATACAAGCATGATTCTCATATTACATTGAAAACATATAAAAAATATCATTTGAAACATTATCACATCATTAATAATATACATAATATCCATATTCATATATAGAGAAAATTAAAAAGAATAAATTGTGACTATAGGTTATTATTAAGGGTTACATACAGGGGAATTTATCATGATTTAGTAAGGAACATGCAATATAAAAATGTATATAATTGAAAAACATTCCATTTAATTAGTAACTTGAGCACAAAATGAATCAATGGGTATTATAAATGTAGTATTCCAAAGAATAATGATAAATAAATAATTATGTAATGAAATGCTTATTATTGGGCATCAAGATCTTATACATCATGAAATATATACCATGGAGGCCTTTTGAAAAGATATTTTAATCAACTATTTGGTATACACAAAAAACCCAATTAATAAGTTTGGCCAACATGTTTGTCTCATGAGACTCATTGATTCATCAAGGGGAGATCTATATCATATACCCACCCATCAATACATTTCCAATTTATTCCTCATATATTTAATGATCAATTTAATTCCAAAATAGTTTAACTTTTCGACAAATATCTGTATTGAACTAATAATATAGAATATTAAAATTTCTTTAGTCACTCAAATTATTTTTAAATTAACGAAGCATATATATAAATAGAATATAATTTAGTATGTAATCCTATCCATGATACAAACAACATGGATATTTAGGGCAAATCTAATTTCAATTGAAAAATGAAAAAAAGAGTGTTTCAAGAGAAACTTAATGACTAAAAAACAAATAAGAGATCAAATATGACCATCAATTAATCAGAAAACTATATTTTTCAGTAAAATCAAGTATTTTTTAGAATAAAAGAAAATTCAAGCATGATTTTTAAAATAAATTTTAAATAAATAAATTTATTTGTAATATAATTTAAAAAATTAAGAACAATCTAAATAACATAAAATTATTATGGCGACATGAAGCCCCTCTAATGCGGTATATATTAAATAGAAACATTCTTTTTGTCTTTTTTAAAATAAAGTAAAAAATGAACCCTAAAAAACATTTTAAATATTCCTTTAAAACATTCCAAAAAATAAATGACAAAATACAATTTTCTTACTAAATATTTTAAGTGAATAAAGGTGATATTTTTACAACATTTTTTGAAAATATAGAAATGGAAGAAAGAAATATCTGATCAAAATAGAAAGAAGGTAAATTTTTATATCAAGCATAACTTTTATTGAATTTTGTAAAAAGTGATGAAACATAATAATACAACATTGAAAATCCATAATTATATAGAGTATAAAAATATATATGGAGTTTATGAGGTTATATTATAAGATTAATTGAATGAAAATAAGAGAAATCTCAAAAAATGTGTTGGTGAAATTAAATCTTGCTTATTTGGTAACATTAAAATTATAAACCCATCAAAGATAAAACATAAATTTAAATATTAATCACTAGGAATAAATATATATTTATTTTATGTACATAAAATAGGTAGTATATAACCCATATAATATTAAATAGGTAAATAAAACAAAAATGTCAAAATAGAGTTAAAATTGAGACAAAATCCCTTACCTCACGTTCAAATTACCTTGTATTTGATTTTAACCCCTTGTATAATATATTATCTTTATTATAATTTATTACCAAAACCATATATATATTTATAATATCATATATGATCCATTTATAACATTTTATAACCCATCTGTTAACAATCTTTTATTATTTTCATTGTTTCATATGTGAACTGCTGCATTTTTCAGGTATGTTTTTATTCGGTAGTTATGGGAATTATATAAGGATGATGATTATATAATATCTATATTGTTTATCAGGATATATAAAACATAAATATTTATTATATACATATTTATAATAATCCATGAGAAATGAATGTGAATAAATAATAACATTACTTCGTGGAGATAGTAGACCGTATGTATGCATGAGCGATGTTATCATATTTTTATTATGTAGAAGGGTAAGGAAGTAGATGGTATATTAAACTTATGGAATAATAGTTACAAAAAAATTATCATATATGTTCATTAGTTATCTCATTATGATAAGCCATGTGAGGTAATAATGGAAAACAAATTACATCATTTCGTGAGGCGGTAGTTCTTTGTAGACATGGGCGATGGTTTTTCTTCCCATTTCATGGAGAAAGAGTTTTATAAAAGGTATGAAATAAAAATAATAACACATAACTATATGGTAGATAATATTTTTATTAAATTTCAATTGTTTGTACATAATTGAAGGTGGTGAAATAAGAAGAAAAATGAATGTGCTTAGTGAAGATGATTACCTATTTTTTGAAAGAGATCCATTAGGTATCCTATTAAGGGACATAGGGTTGGTATTTTTGGAAGAACCAAATCTCCATAATTATTGTAAGAATTTTTAAAATAATATTTTTTTTGGTTTTGGATGAGTTATGTGGATCATGGTTCTTTATATAAGAGATGAGAGGTGGTGTCATTTTATAGTGAATCAAAAGGACACACATGGATTTAACAAAAATATTTAAATATAATAAATTAATTTTCATGTAAAAGTGGAACCATGTGGCCATAAGTTAGAATATAAGATTTTAAATGGTTAAAATAACTTCAAGAAATAACGTTTGGATAGGTTTATGTGGTATTTTGAATATTATCATTTTGTTTAATCCATTTGTTAAAAAAAATCATTATAACCATAGTAACAACCTTTTTCAATCATAAGGGGTTATATTTTTACAAATATAATAAAAAACATCCCATGAATGGAAATAGAATTAATTTTTTAAAAAATTATAATCCTACATTTCTTATTTATAATGTTTTAATATTTTTAAATAATTTACTAAAATATTATTTATTATAAAATATCATTAATTTTATTTTTGACGTTATTCATGTAATTTGACCTTAATTACATGAAGAAAAAGATATAATTATAATATAATACTTAAAACCATCATTAATATATTTGATGTGCATAAGAGTTGCATTTGTTGCCAATATCAAATCAATTTTTGAATGAAATATATTGAGGAAGAAGTTGGTGAAGCCTTGGAGAATTATTGTGGATTCAAAGAAGTAAATGGTAAACTTGATCAAATATCCAAATGATATGACTTTGATGATTGTCGAACTGGTCTTAAGTTCCAAGACTTGTATCAAGGTGATACAATGTTACAACACTTGAAGAAGTACATGGATACTCAATTGCATAAGGAAAGTTGATGTGTTGAAGGCCATGCATCATGTTTCAATACATTAGGAATGAAGATGTCATCCATGCATCAACCATGATTGGATTAAAAGAATATATTAAATATCTTAGGGTTGTTATTTCAAAAAGAACGGAAGGAATGATGTTTGAGAATGAAGAAGTATGGTTTGGATTTTAATACTTGGTTACATTGTTTTTATACAAAGTACTTACTATTATTTTACACAAAAAGAAGCCAACCAAAGAGGCTAGCCGAAGTCCACACCTAAATAATTTGTGGGACTTGAGGGTTAACCACACTCAATGGAAGCCCTCAAGGCCAGCCTCACACGAGGAATGAGTGCGGGCCGTGTGTAAGCCCGCAGGTGCCGCATAGTGATGAACCCGTGCAGCATGGGCACTAGGTGCGCAAGCCGGGAGGGGCATAGGGGGCACTTAAGTGCGCCCACAAGAGAACCGGTGCGGGACGGCACCCGAGGGGGGAGATCAGTAATCTGGTGTAAGGGCGGTGCGAGTTGTTTGTTAAACCGTGAGAAATCCGCAGCTCGTTTCGATGTGGGAAACTTTTTAATGACGCGGATCTAATTTTGGTCATCCATCTAATCTCACGTCTGATCTCAACCACATGATTCATTCCGTGACACACATTATAATCACCATATTATTTGATTAATTGAAGGTGATCCAACGGCTAATGAAAGGCATTGAGGTTATATTCAACCTCTGGACATCTGTTGCTACCCGATGTGAACTAGTACGCAGTCGCCACTGCAGATTCACCATGATCAAGTTTCTGATCGCCGTTGAATCTCAAATAGAGTTCAAGATGATCATTTGAACAAATCGAATACATGCATGCATTAAAAGTTATATGCATGCAACGAGATAGAGAATACAAATGTGGTCGAAGTAAACGGAGTTGCGAGGCAATGTCAGAATGCTCGAAGCCTTCGGGGAAATAATACAAATGTGTTCTTAAATGAATGCACGTGAGGATCATGCTATAATGAATAAGTTATCCATTGAAAAGGAAACAACCGATATTTAAGCATATCATTTATCCCGCGTTCCAAATTTTGAAGTTGTAGATCTCGGGCATTCAAAGCCTGATATTCATGTCTGGTACACGGATTTTGAACGCACTCCTCACCTATAAAAAGAGTAGCCCAAACCGTGAAGAGGTTGTCGCTATTCTCGAAGGAAGGAGCTCCTATTTCTCCAAATAAAACAAAGCAACCACGGATCCCACTGGTTCTTGAAAGGAAGAGGTTTCCGATTATCCCTTCTATGCAAAGGTGAACCACACAATCTCTTGTGCGAAGGTGTCCTGTGCATGTCTTGCGCGGAGGAGAAGCGCGGACCACTCTGGTTTGTGAATGAAGCTACGCATCCCTTGTGTGAAGAGAAGAAGCATGAATCCCCCTGGTTCATGCAAGATCTCGCACCCCTGTATGATGGAACCCATGAGCACTCGACATGTTCTTCTGAACCCTCATTGTGTCTTTGTGAGGAGAATCCCATAGGCTACACAATCGGTGCTACGCACCCTTGTTGTATCCTTGAGAAGAAGAGAAATCTGTGGCACAGTGTTTCACACAAAAGTAATACATGCTTGAGGCCGAGGATTGATAACCTCTTGAGAAGAAAAAATCACACATAAATCATTCTCACACCCATTCGGGTCGTGTTAGAAGAAGAATAAAAAGTATGGTGCATGAATGGTGGAGTTCATGTGCATGAAAACATAAGAACAAAGTGTGTGTGAAAAGAACATTGAGCAAGACCGATAGATTCCAAAAGAGTTTGTTGAAGCAAGTTGAAGAGAAGGTAGAATATCATTTCATTTGAAGGAAGAATTTGAAACTGGGTGGTGTAACCAGTTTCGGGAAGAAAGAAGAAGGTGTAGAAAAGTTGGGGGGTTTAACCAACTTGTCATTGGGGAGTCTAACCAATTACTGTTTGTAATCATCTTCTGATTTAGTGAAGAATCCGTGTTGGGAGAATAACCAGCATGGTAAGGAATAGGTCTTTGTACCGAACCTTGTAAATCCTTATGTCTTGTGCCTTTATTTCACTGCATCTTTAGAAGAGTAGATCAAGGCCTTAACCAGCCACAGAGGTTGAATTTTCAAAGAAGCCAATTCATAAAAATGAAAAATTAAAATTGACAGGGGAGATCACTGATTCACCCCTCCCCTCTTAGTGATCTTGCACTATTCTGGTCACTTCAACTGGTATCAGAGGGAGGTTTCCTCTGTAAGGATCTACTTCTTTCAAAAATGGATAATCTGAATTCTATCAACATTAGGGTTGTTCCTACTTTCGATGGAAAAAATTTTCATTGTTAGAAGAATAAGATGTTACCCTATCATCTATCTCTTGGCCTTGATGTTAGAGATGCAGCTGTGTTTGGATTTCCTCCTATTTCTGATGAAACTATTATGAAATTTTCTGAGAAAGGCAATATGGCGGTTGATGGAAAAGCTCAAAATGCCATCCTAATGTCTCTTTCAGAAAAAGTGTGCATAAAGGTTATGGGACTTAAGAATGCTAAATAAATCTCAGATAAATTGTAAAGCAGCTATGAAGGTAACATGAACGTCATGGAAGACAAATTGAAAACTTAGAAGAGGAAATTCGAAGACATCAAGATGGGAGAAGAGGAAAACATTGATGATTATTAAACAAGAGTCAATGAGATTGTCAGTAATATTCGAGGATATGGAGAGAAGATGGATGATTCAACTATTGTCAAAAAACTAATGAGAAATTTTCCTGATAGGTTTGATCCGAAATTTTCAACTCTAGAAGATAGATATGATCTTTCTCTTGATGAGTTGCATAACATTCTCATTTCATATGAAATGAAAAAGATCCAAGTCTTTAAAAATAAGATAAAAGATGAGATGGATTTCAAGGCTATGAGAAAACTCAAAATCAAAGATGAAAAAGCTTCAGAGTCAAGTGAATCTGATGATGAAGATAAAGATAAACAATATAATAAAATTATTTCTCTTATTTAAAAAATATTTAGGAAAGACTAATTTAAGGGAAAATAAAAACATCCACCAAGGTGCTATAACTACAATAACATCATACACTTTGCTATTAATTGTCCTATGAAAAGGTTTGTTGCATCTGAGACAAAAGAAGAAAAATCACAAAAGAAGTAATGGGGAAGAAGCACAAAATGCTCAATCAAATTTGGTACAAGAAAGAAAAAATTCTTTCCAGGTGAAAGAAGAAGATATGAGAGAAAAGAAGAAGATACTGACTCCACATCAGACAACCAACCAGAAGATGAAACTAATTTCATGGCTCATGCTGAAAAAGGGCCTGATACTTCGAGCAGTGAAGATGATGAAAGTGAATGTACAGACCTTGAAAACATGTTGAAAAATGAATTAGAATCTTGCCTTGAGAAAAACAGAAATCTCAAGAAATAAAAGTGGTTGTTACTGAAAGAAACAGAGAATTTTTCTGGAGAAAATTAAGAATGTATAAAGAATTAAATGTTTTACATTGAATAAATCTAAAGACACAAACTAAATGTAACTGAAATGGAAAAGATGGTAAGAGACCTTGAGGATAAACTGCACCTCAAAGAAGAAGAGCAATCAATGACTTAGTCCAAGTTGTTTGAAGCAAATAAAAACATGAAGAATATCAAAGAATATTTTAACAAGGATATTGAAGTCAACGAAGAATCATCACACATTGGTGAAAAGAAGAAGGTAAATTCAACACCAGTCTAATCTCAAAATACATATGTTATTTCTAACAATGCAGGTTTAAAAACAAATCTGAGACAAGTTTGGATTACAAAGTCTTGTGACAAATATTTTTCTAATCTAAAGAAAGAAAGACGTTCCCCAGGATGATTCACTCAGGTTCGGGAAATAAAACAACAACAATCTTCCAGTTAAGACTTCTATCAGTGGGGAAGATCAAGTTTTAGAGGATATTGCTGGTGTTGTGGAGTTTTTGGGCACAAAGCATATTTTTTCTGGTATAACATGTCTCTACCTCAAGTTAGGCATGAATCATGGGGGAACTATTCAGAAAAGAAAAGGGCAATGCAGAAATCATCTAATATGCCAACACAGAACAAATATTACTTCTTGGAAAAAACTTTTGGAAGATGTGATCAACAAGGTCATAGTGCTGAACACTATATGATTTTACTTCCTATACAAGCCCTCAAAGCCATAAAAGGAAAAGGGATTGAAAAATTAAATAAAGAAAACTCATGTTTTGCAGAAGTTGCTCTGAAAGCCAGTAGTAAGGCCAATTCATGGATTCTCAATAGTGGATGTTCATCACACATGACTAGTGATACAAAAATCTTAAGCAACAGAGAAAATCATGAGGGAGGAGCTGAAATATTTGGAAATGATTGCTCTCTGAAAATCAAGGGAGTTGGTAGAGCTATGATTGAAGCTAAAAATCTGAAGTCCAATGATGTACTTTTTGTTGAAGGGTTAAAACACAATTTACTTAGTGTGAGTCAACTATGTGATGATGGGCATGAGGTTTTGTTCAGAAAGGACTCATGTGTCATCAAAAGCTCAAAGGATGGAATAATCATAAGTCATGGAAAATGAACCGCTAGAAATTTATTTCAAATTGGAAATTCTAGTGATTCTTGTTACTTGAGTTCCAAGGATGAAAACAATCTCTGGCACATAAGACTTGGGAATCTTGGTCGAAGGAGTATATGCAAAATCCTGATGTATGACATTGTGAGATATCATCCCAAATTGAAAAGGGAAAGGTTTGAAGTTTGTGAAACATGTCAGATAGGAAAATTGATGCATTGCTCACACAAAGGAGTAAATATACTATCAACTGGTCCCCTTGAACTTATTCATACTGTCATATGTAAGCTAATGAGAGAAAAGTCTACAAGAGTTGATCTGTATTTCATAACATTTATTGATGATTACACTCGAATGACTAATGTCATTTTTATTAAACACAAGTCAAAGTCAACCACAATGTTCAAAAACTATAGAAGATAGGCTGAGAAGGAATTGGGTATCTGTATTAAGAATGTGAGATCAGACAATGGTAAAGATTATACTTGTGATGCTTTTAAAAGCTATCACTACAAGCATGGAATCAAACATCAATACAGCACGCCCTATACTCCACAACAAAATGGAGTAGCTGAAAGAAATAACAGATGCTTAGTTGAAATGGGAAGAACTATGTTGGTCGATCATAACATCTCAGAGTTTTTCTGGAGAGAAGTTGTATGCACCACCATACATATACAAAACATATGTCTTCTCAGAAGAAAAACACAAATGACAGCTTATGAAATGTGGTACCATAGAAAACCAACCGTTAAATACTTCAAAGTTTTTGGAAGTCCCTGCATCATAACGATTAAGAACATTAATCTGGGAAAATTTGAAGTAAAGGCAGAAGATGGATCTTCATTGGCTACCTACCTGATGGTAAAGGATATAGATGTTGGAACAAAAGAATGAACAAGTTGGTGGATTGTAGTGATGTCATAATTATTGAAAACACTATCAAATCAGATACTATCATGAACGACAATTCAGAAGATTTGGTAGAAAATTACATGACTATGGAACAAAAGAATGATGAAGCAGTTGGGACAGAACAAGATAATGTTGACATTAATTCTGAACATACTAGTGATGAACAAGAAGATGATGGAAATAATTGAAAATAGTACAATAAATTAAAGAAACATGTTGAGATAGAAAATTTCATTGGTAATATACAATCTCTTGTCCAAACAAGAATAATATTGAGAATTTAATATCAAACTGCTCTTATCTCTCAAGTCAAACCACATAAAGTGGCTAAGGAAGTTGAACATGAAGAATGGATACAAGCTATGCATGAGAAGATTGATAAGATTGAAAATAACCTCACTTGGGATCTTGTGTCAACACCAAGGAATAAAAATGTTATTCACACTAAGTGGGTTTTCAGAAATAAGCTAAATAAAAAAGGGGAGGTTTCATGAAACAAGGCCAGACTGGTACGCAAGGGAAATTCACAAATGGAAGGAGTTGACTTTGAAGAAACTTTTGCACCAGTACCAAGACTGGAAACCATTAGAATGTTCATAGCAGTTGAAGCACAAAAATTTATAAAATTTATCATATGGATATTAAATATGAATTTCTAAATGGAGATATTGAAGAAGAGGTATATATCGAAAAACCAGATGGTTTTATTCTGGACAAAGATGGCAGCATGGTATGCAGGTTGAGAAAAGATCTATATGGTTTAAAACAGGCTCCTAGAGCCTGGTACTCCAAATTAGATGGATGTCTAAGGGATATGATGTTTGTCAAGGGTATAGTTGACAATAATCTTTAGGTCAGGAAAATGTCCACAGATACTCTCATAGTCATAATTTATGTAGATGACATCATCTTTGCCGGAGACAAAGAAGGTTTCTGTGAAGAATTTGCAGAAAAGATGTAGAAAACATTTGAAATGTCCATGCTTGGTTAAATGACATATTTTATGGGATTTCAGGTTGAACAAAAACACAATTTCATATTTCTATCACAAGATAAGTATGCAACGGAATTGGTGAAAAAGTTTGTAATAGAAAATGCAAAAGAAGTTTCAACACCCATTTCAGTTGGAACTAAATTATGCAAGGATGAAAGTGGCAACAGTATTGATCAGAAAGACTTCAGAAGAATCATTGGGAGCCTAATTTATCTCACAACATCTAGGTCAGATATCACTTATGCAATAACTTTAGGTTCGAGATATCAGAGTAATACAAAAGAATATCACTTATCAGCGGCTAAGAGAATTTTGAGATATGTAAAAGGAACCTTGAACTATGGGTTATTATACAAACACAGTAGAACAAATGAAGTTGTTGGGGCTTAAAGATGCTGATTGGGCTGGTGATTGTATAGATAGGAGATCCACCTCTGGTGGAGCATTCTTTTTGGGAGAAGGTTGTGTTAGTTGGTACATCAAGAAAAAAAACTCAGTAACTTTGAGCACAGCTAAGGCATAATATGTGGTAGCCAAAAATTCATGAACACAGATGATTTGGATGCAAGTACAGCTAGCAGACTTGCTAATTGAAACTGAGAAGCCTCTAAAGCTCTTATGTGACAATCAAAGTGCCATTGGATTGTCTAATAATCCCATACAACATTCAAGATCAAAGCATATTGATATCAGTTATCATTTTATTAATGAAAAAGTGGAACGTAGAGACATAAATCTTGAATACATCTCTACCCAAGATCAAATTGCAGACATTTTCACTAAAGCATTGCCGACAGAGCGGTTTGTTGATTTAGGGCTGAAACTTCATGTTCAGCCTTCTCCTCATACTTGAAGATCATGAACAGGTTCCTCCTTGTTCCCTAAATCTATCTACTAGCTCTTGCACTGATTTGCAGGGAATTGAAGTAGATGAATTCATCCCTTGAGGGGGAGAATTGTTTTTATTGGTTGTTTGTGTAATGTTTTTTTTGTAGTTCAGTGCAAAATTTTTTCATTCCTCTTAAAGATGAGTTGACTAACTTAAGGCTCTTTTCCAAGTGAACCATGTGACATCATCCCTCTCTCGAAAACATTCCAAAAGATATTATTCAAATGGAGGAGGAAATGTTTTTGAAGAGACTCCAATTACTCCTTTACATTTGGTTTCCAATAAGGGGGTGAAAAGTTTGGCACACATATTGACCCATTCAATATGTGCATAGGTGATATTGACAACTAAATACAAAGGGGGATATTGAAGTGAATAAGAGTTGCATTTTTTGTCAATATCAAGTCAATTTGTGAATGAACGATATTGAGGAAGAAGTTGGTGAAGCCTTGGAGAATTATTGTTGATTCAATGCATTGAATGGTAAACTTGATCAAATCTCCAAGATGATATGACTCTGACGATTGTCGAACTGGTCTTAAGTACCAAGACCTGTATCAAGGTGATACAATGTTACAAAACATGAAGAAGTACATGCATACTCAATTTCATAAGGAAAGTGGATGTGTTGAAGTCCATGCATCATGTTTTAGTACATGAGGAATGAAGACGTCATCCATGCATCATCCATGATTGGATTAATAGAATATATTGAAGATCTTAGAGTTTTTATTTCAAAAATAAAGGAAGGAATGATTTTTGAGAATGAAGAAGTATGGTTTGGCTTTTAATACATGGTTACTTTGTTTTTATACAAAGTACTAACTATTCTTTTACACAAAAAGAAGCCAACCAAGGAGGCCAGCCGAAGTCCTCACCTAAAGCATTTGCGGGACCTAAGGGTCAACCGCGCTTAAAGGAAGCCCTCATGGCCGGCCTCACATAAGGCATGAGTGTGGGCCGTGTGTAAGCCCGCGGGTGCTGCACGGTGATGAACTCGTGCAGTATGGGTGCTAGGTGCGAGAGCTAGGAGGAGCATAGTGAGAGCTTAAGCGCGCCCGTAGGAGAACCGGTGCTGGGAGGCACCGGAGGGCGGAGAGGAGTAATCTAGTGTAAGGGAGGTGTGATTTTTTTTGTTAAACCGCAAGAAATCCGCAGCTCATTTCGATGTGGGACGACTTTTTAATGACACAGATCTAATCTTGGCCATCCATCTGATCTTGCGTCTGATCTCAACCGCATGATTCATTCCACAATCTACGTTATAATCACCACCATCCATGATTAATTGATGGTGATCCAATGGCTAATGAAAGGAACTGAGGTTATCTTCAACATCTGGACATCTGTTGCCACCCGATGTGAACCAGTACGTCGTCGCCACTACAGATTCACCCTGATCATCTTTATGATCGCCATTGAATCTAAAATCGAGTGCATGATGATCGTTTGAACGAATTGAAAACATTCATGCATTAAACATCTCATGCATGCAATGAGATAAATAATTCGAACGTGGCCGAAGCAAACAGAGTTGCGAGGAAACGTCAGAATGCTCGAAGCCTTTGGGGAAATAATACAAATGTGTTCTTAAACGAATGCACGTGAGGATCATGCTGTAATGAATAAGTAAGCCATTGAAAAGGAAACAACTGAGATTTAATAATATCTTTTATCCCACGTTCCAAATTTTTAAGCCTTAGATCTTAGGCATTCAAAGCCCAATATTCATGTTTGGTACACGGATTTTAAATGCAATCCTCGCCAATAAAAGGAGGATCACAAACCGTGAAGAGGTTTCTGCTATTCTCGAAGGAAGGAGCTCCTGTTTCTCCAAAGAAAACAAAGCAACCAAGGACCCCACTAGTTCCCGAAAGGCAGAGGTTTCCACGCAGCCCTTCTACGCAAAGTAGAACCACGCAAACTCTTGCGCGAAGGTCTCCCACGTAGGTCTTGCATAGAGGAGAAGTATGAACCACTCTTGTTTGCGAAAGAAGTTGTGCATCCCTTGAATGAAGAGAAGAAGTGTGAATCCCCCTGGTTCGCGCAAGAGCTCGCACCCCTATGCGAAGAACCAGTGAGAAATCGATAGGTTCTTTTGAACCCTCTTTGTGTCTCTGTGAGAAGAATCCCACAGGCTACACAATCGGTGTTATAGACCCCTGTTGTATCCTTGCGAAGATGAAAAATCTATGGCATAGTGTTTCTCACAAAAGAAATACATGCATGAGGCCGAGGCATTCATAATCTCTTGAGAAGAAAAACTCACACATACATCAATCTCACACCCATTATAGTTGTGTTAAAAGAAGAAGAAATAGGAGGGTGCATGAATGGTGGAGTTCATGTGCATGAATACATAAGAACAAAGTGTGTTTGAAAAGAACTTTGAGAAAGACTGACAGATTCAACCAAAGTTTTTTTAAGCTACTTGAAGAGATGGAAAACTATCATTTCATTTGAAGTAAGAATTTGAAACTGGGGGGTGTAACCAGTTTCAGGAAGAAAGAAGAAGGTGCAGAAAAATTGGGGGTTTAACCAACTTGTAATTGGTGTGTCTAACCAATTATTGTTTATAATTTTCTTCTGATTTAGTGAAGAATCTGTGTTGGGGAGAATAACCAACATGGAAAGGAGTAGGTGATTGTATCGAACCTTGTAAATATTTGTGTCATGTTCTTTTATTTCACTATATCTTTAGAGGAGTAGATCAAGGCCTTAACCAGCCATAGTGGTTGAATTTGAAAAGAAGGTAATTCATAAAAAGGAAAAATAAAATTGCAATGGGAGATCACTGATTCACCCCTCCCCTCTTAGCGATCTTGCACTATTCCGGGCACTTCAATATTATTAATAACTTTAAAATTATTTTATATCCATAATTAATTCCAATAATATTTTTTTTATTATTTTTATGATTTTTTAGTCTTATTTTAGTCCACTTGTAGAAGCATTGTGTTAGCATTGTATAAGAATTTAAAATAATTATATAAACACTAAAAATCAGAAATAAATTATCATATGAAAAATAATTTCTTTAATATAAAAATAAAATCATCAATTCATCCATAAATTAGATTTATACCTATGTGAACATACAAGACAAATTTAAATCCAAGAGAGCGACATTTTGTATTTCACTTTACTTAAAATTTTATAAAGGTCATAATCAAATAAAAATTAAACAATTTTGCAATATATTTGAAAACAATATTATAATTTTAGAAATAAACACATCCAATATGATACCATAAGATTTTATATAAATTTTAAGGACTTATCTCAATGTTTTAACGATATTTTACGTATTTTACACATGTTGAGGTAACAATTGTTTTTCCAAGGCTTCCATTCATAATAAAAAAACATAAAACGGTTATATTTAATAAATTATAAAATCAATATTACAAATATTTAACAAAAAATCTCAAATTAAATATCTATAATATTCATAAATTAATTTAAAAACAAATCTGTAGAATTCGGTGAAATTTGTTTTATAAAAAATGTTTTTTCGTGTCTCAAAATTGAATTACATCAAAATCATGTAAAATTATGATCATAATGGAATTATTTCTATTATTTTAAATAAAATAGTTATTATATAAATTTAATACCAAATAAAAAATAGAATTGGGCTTTTTGAATTACTTGATTTCTTGGAATGAAACAACAATTATACAAAAAATCAGTATTTTCACTATTCACTAACATATGATTTTTTTAGAAAAATACAAAAAAATTAAACATAAGTTAATATTGAAATTTTGATATCAAAAATTATATAATTTTTATAAAATTATTTTTATATGTGTGTAAAAAATTTATTATAATATCCACACAAACTATTAAACAAAAATATTTTATGAAGAATGAATATTATTGAAGCAGAAAATGGATTTACTCAAAATTAACTACTTATTTACTAAAATATAATAATTAATTTTACATAAATTAAAAATTTTATGCAGTTTTTTTCATAATGTGGTTAATATTATTCATACCTACCATTCCAATGGTTAGGCGATAATATTTGAATAGTTTTTCATGGCTCGTAAAAACTCAGCATTGCATGAGATGAAAGCTATCAAATAAATTATATTTATTTAAAGAAAATATATCATAAAATATTAGGGTGTTAAAATATTTTTGACATAATTATGATTACATAGGTTATTAATCTACGAACAAGGTGAAGATATTAGAACCATTAAACAAAAACATGCATGGAAAATAGAACAATTAACACCCAAATATTGATTTTAATGAATAATTATCATTAAAAGGATGGTTATAAATTATGAATGAATCATATCTGGTAATATATGTATTAATATGGATGTTATATATTTTTATAATAAATATAAATTTCTTATACATGAGTTAATAGTGTGTACAAAACATGTCAAGGCATGAGGTAAGTGCTTATGTTGAAATATTATTTTTAATCAGGATTGTTCATGTGTAAAACATAATTATAGAAATTTTATATTCTATATCTAATAAAACCCATATTGTTTATTTTATTATTCATATACAATTTTTTTTCATGTATTATTTATATTTTATCTCTCATCAGTACTTAAAATACCAAAATATGTTTTTTAAGAAAAACTGAACTTATTTATCATTTTTGACCTAGAATATTTTTATTCCATGTCCTTATTATTTAAAATGATTCAACAAAATTATTTTTCAATATCCAATTATTATGTAAATTTATTTTCATCCAAATTTAATTTTATTTGAATTTTTTGAAAAAACTATATCTATAATGCTTTTCCCATGGGTTATATTGGACTTTGTATTAAAGTGTGAAATGAATATTTTTAACATTTAATAATGAATATATTTTCACATTATAATGATAATTTTTTATTATTAACATTCCTTTAAAATTTTTCATGTTTTTACAAATAAAATCATATTCCCAATATTCTATGTATTTTTGTTTATTTTTTTAAAGATACTAAAAGAAAATTATGTTGTCACTTAATTTTCATAGAATATTTCTAACGATTTTATAAAAGGATGTTTAAATTATATTAACATACTTTAAGGATTGATATATTTCACTAAAGATATAATATTATGATATCATCTATTTACAATCATCGAATGAGTTATGATGATGTTGTGTTAATGATATTTCATGAAATCTATTTCTTTATCATGAGTTAATTATATTATGTTTGAATGATGAATGATCATTTTATTTTATGGAATATATAAGAATGGTATATTATTATCTAATAAGTGGGTACATTATATCCCTTTAATTAATTGGGTAATGATTTATATATCTTGATATCAAAAGTTCATATGAGAGGTTATCCCATTCCAAAATCTGTGCAATGGTAATTAGCTCAAGATTAATAGGGTACACAGGTAGTTTCATGTAGTCCAATTAGGAACATAGGTAATTATCCCATGACAAATATGAGATGAATTTCATGGTGAGTATCATTGAACTATGTTTTCTATTTTTATGTCAATGGGTAGAGAACCCAATCCACTATAGGACACTATCCATATTGATAGTCCTAATGAGTCCAAAATATTTGTCTAATGGGAATCACTCCCCTTCCGGAATCCAACAGGGTCCGACCAATTTTACCCTTGGAAAAACATCCTCACATTGTGCCCTACCAGGTTCTACCGCTTATTCACCTCCCTTTGAACTGAAGGCGCTCAAGCCGGGGGTGAAAGGAAGGTTAAGAGAATATATGTTGTGGTTTTAGGGGGATGTCAGTCCTTCTAATGCAAATTTTGTTTGTTTCATGGTGGTTTACCATGTTTGGAGAAGGTATAAACCAATACTCTAGAGTAACCCCATGGTCGATGGAGCCAAAGGGTGCATCACTAATATTGTTGGTTCGTCTAGTGAACAAGTGGGAACTCTTACTATGACACAATTCACATATAAGGTTGGGGGGATCGGTTCCATGGGGGTTCAGGCTAAATTTGATTCCCCTGTGGTCAACCGAAAACATATTAATATAATTGGAGGTGAAAATCATAAATATAGAAATCCATAAATGTGAGTGAAGGAAATATATCTGTTCAACTTGGGTGTTTCCTCGACAGTCATTGTTAGGTACCAGGTGGCAGGCAGGCTGGGTAGGATGCGTACTCACTCCATCAACATCAAATCCGGTCTCATATATGAGGATTCAATTCATTATTATTAGAGGGAATATGATTTTTCCAAAGGTATGTATGAGGATGATTATTGGGTTTAAAAATTTTCCCATGTATTTTTATCACCATGAGCATGAACTTTGGTTTGTCACTTTTTCCTTAAAAGTGTTTCTATAATAAAAGTGTTAATTTTCATTGAAATATGAATAAATTTAATCCATTGGATGAGAATAGTTTAAGTGTTTTTTTTCAATTATTACGTTCCCTGAACTATTTGAATGAAAATGGAAAGGTAATTCCTTGATCTAATGTAGAAGGGTAACAAATCTATTGGTACCTATGAGGAAGATTTTACAAGATTTGTGATGTACAATTCTTATTTTATCATCAACCCATAAATTAAAATTGATTGATTATTTAGTGGATTATATCCTTGTATCCAAAAGGAATTATCAAAATGGGACTTTATTAAATATAAAGAAATTGTGCAATGTGATATTAGGGTAGAAATAGAGACTAGAGGCTCCAATTATTCTCATACTTTTGGGGAAAAAATAAAAACATGGGGATTCAATGAAATTCTAAATATAAAACCCATGGAGGAAATCAAATAAATATTCTTTTATCTCAAAAGTTTGGAAATAATCATGGGGTAAATTTACTTAATGGGACTAGTTAATGTTATAACTATGGAAAAGACTGAAATCATGAATAGAAATGTGAATGTGATATAAAGAGGATAATTAATGAAATGAATCGAGAGAAAAATAAATAAATTAAACCACATACATAGTAATTATTAAATTTAAAAGTGTCTAGGAATTATGTTAACTAGTACCTAAATCCAAGGTTTAATGATAATAATTAGTGTTAATAAACTCTTTTGATAAGAGAAAATTGAAAAGATCATGTGATCCTAAGAACTAAAGTTGGTAACAAGAATTATGTGTTGAATGGTACACTTATAATCAACTCTAGATCTAAAAATTTATTATTCGATTTAGGAACTACCCATTATTTTAAATCTATAAAATTTTATAATAATATCAGATCATCACAAAAATTATTTCATGTTGAATTATTGACAAAAACTCTTAACGATGTAATTACCACATTTTAAGTCTATAGCTCATATCTAATAATTTTTTTCTGGAATGTGATTAAAAAATCTTGTTATTCTCTCTCTAGTTTAATTTAATGTTATTTTTTATATGGACCGGAACTATCAATATAGGTTCATTGTTAACTTCCATTGAAGGGAAGTCACATTTGATATTTTGAATCAACCTATGATCATCTGTCGTAGTGAGGATCAATATGAAATTCAAATGGAAATTAATTCCATTTTAGGGGTATTATTATATATTCATGATGTGTATTAATCTCATATGTTTGTGGAGAAACTAAAAAATGCTGATATTTTTTTTGGAATATAGTGATGTCTTTGTAGAAGCGTTCCATAGTCTTCCATTGAATCATGATGTTTAGTTTTCAATATAACTCATATATTGTTCTACGAATATTTCAAACACACATTATTAAATTTCCTCGATTAAGTTATAATAATTTAAAATGAATCTCTAGGAGAATATAGAGAAGGGTTTCATTAAGATAAGTGTTTATACATGGGGTTCAACTATTACTTTTTTTAAAATGAATGATAGGTTAATGTATATATATTTATTATTACTAAATTAATAATATCACGACCAAGAATAAGTATTATCTACCATATTTTAATTATTTAATTGATAGAATATAAAAATCTCATGAAAACCTTTCATATGAAGACATAACTAAGGAAACCTTCCATTTTAGGTATGGAAGATCTGAATTTATAGTGATTCCAATTGGATATATTGATACCCCTATTATCTTCATGGATATAATGAATAATGTCTTTAGAGATTACCTTTTTCCATTTTTTGGTAGTGTTTATATATGAAGTTATTATATATTATAATAGAAATAATGATCAGGAAGATCATTTTGAGGATTGTGTTAAAGGACTTGTTAAATGATATGTTGTATGTTAAATTTAGAAAGTGTGAATTTTGGATGCATAATGTGTCATTATTGGGTTATGTAACAATGAAAGAGGGAATATTAATGGATACTAAAAAAATGGAAGTTATTGAACATTTATACAGACTAACCAGGATGAAAAGGATACATACTTTCCTTTTTTTGGATGAATATTATAAAATATTTTTATGAAACATCTTATTCTTATCAAATATAAAAAATATGTAGACAAATATGGGATTAAATTTAACATGGACTGAAGAATGTTTATATAATTCCAAATAAGTAAATAATAGGTTAATCAGTGAAACTATGCTCACACTACCATATATTAGAGAAGAGTTTATTATATAATTTTGTTTAGCAATGATGGGACTGATATGTGTTATCATACATAATTACATGATGGAATCATATTCTTAATTACAATTTAAGGACAGTGAGAAACAACAACAAAAGTATGATTTGAATATATCGATTGTATTTTGTCATTGAAAATATAGAAAAGTTATCTTTATGATGAATGGTGTGATATATTTAATAATAATAAAATATTTAAATATATATTCACATAGAAATATATGAATAATTGAAAAATACGATGGTTGGAGTTGATTAAAGATTATGACTACTCAAAACATTACCATCCTAAGAAGGCAAACAGGGCATCTAATTCTTTGCGTCGAAAGGATCAAGATAGTTTGATGAGGATTAAAATTGATCGGATACATATGGATTTGTATAGTATGATATTGAAATTATGATGGAAGGGGATGAATCAAATAATTATTAGATAAATGTTCAACCATCAATTTGTGTGAAGATTAATGAGGCACTAAAAGAGGCTTTAGAACTACAAAAGATGGTATAAAATGTTCCTGAGTTCAACTATGAAATTGATTGAATGATTCAGTACATGGATCAAGTATCTATCATTTTAATACCATAACTAATAAAATATCTATTTTTGGAGGCACACAAATCATCATTATATATCTATCATTGGAGTAAAAATATTTATAGAGATATCAGATAACATTGTTTATGGGGGGAAATTAAATTGGATTTAGAAAGGTATATATATATATGCCTAGTATGAAATAAAGTTAAGATTAATGTTTTATTTATAAGGGGATGATGCAAAAATTACCCATACATGTACGAAAATGTGAAATTATTACAATATATTTTTTCATAGGAATCCCAAAAAAACTGAGGTCCATAACACCATTTGGGTTGTAGTTGACTATCTTATAAAGATAGTGAATTTCAATGTTATGTAAGAATATTTCTTATTTGAAATACGTGTTATAATATACATTAGGGAATTTTTATGGTTTAATAGAGTACCACTTTCAATTTTATTTGGTTAGGATTCATGGTATTCCTTGATTATTTGGAATAGTCATCAGAATTCATTGAATATAGAGCCAAGAATTAACATTTCATATCATCTTCAGATAGATTTTTAGTCTGAGGGGACTATTCAAACCCTAGAATATATACATAGATCATTGCATATATATTTTAGAGGTGTTTGGGATTAATACATTCCTCTGTTTCACATTTTATATAATGATAACATTCAATTGAGAGTTAGGCTGGATCCTCATGAAGCCTCATATGGAAAGAAGTGTGCTTACTATATTTTATACCTATATATTGATAGAATTTTATATATTAATTAATTGAATAATAATTGATTAAAGTTTAGTTTCATTGAAAATATTTATGTATTTTGAATAGTTATGAAGGACTATAATTTGGAAAAATACCAAAAAAATGTGAAAATTGAGGAACAAAAAGTGGCTAGTGGAAAAAATGTAAATTTTAAAAAATTTGGATTGAATATTAAATCCAAAGTGATTTTGGAAGCACTGAACTGAATAACCAAAGAACAATAGAGCCTTTGGAGTTAGAAATATTTTTTAAACATCATGCAAAATCATTACATGACATGATGTTTCAAGACTAAGACACTTTAAAAGTCTCAAAGAAGAAGAAATTGGTATGAAATTAAACTTTTAAGACCTGAACATTACAAATAGCGTAATATTTTCATGACTTGTATGTGTTGAATGAATAAAAAACACCAATTTCTAGTAAATCCTTGATGGGATTTTATATCATTTGACTAGATCAGCCATTTTAGTCCAAATTTGACTCATAGGGTCATGTTATGTATTTATAGAAATATATATGGGTCATATCCAAGAGTTTATAGATTCCATTACAAGAATGAAGAGGATAAACTATTGGGAAGTTACTGTACGGTTCTGACCCAAAGTTTTTTGTAGATATGATTTTTTATGTTTCTCTGTTTTTTTGTTTGATGAAACATCTGATTATTTTTTCTTTTAATTAAAATAACTTAATTTTATTCATTATCATTATAAATTGTCCATAAATTTCTACATTCATCATTCGTTATTTTTTAAAATAGTTTTCAATCAGTTTTTAATTACTTCAACTGTGGATTTAATTGTTTTAAATTTTCTATTCATTATTTCATGCTTTCCATTTATTTCTCTATATTCAATCAATTATATAATGAATGGATAATCCAATTCGGGTTAGGGTTTGAGATTAGGAGTTGCCTTAATCATGTCATATATATATAGAAACACTTGAAAAAACATGGGATATTAATTAGGTTAAAAACAACAATTCATCTTATTATTTTACACAACATTGACTATGGGATTTGAAATTGATCAGAACCAACCTAATTGGAGTTGAGCAAGCCTATGAACATTATCCTATGATACTTTCTACCAGATCCTAAGAGTATATACCCACGGTTTTATCTATACCATGGACAATGGATGGTTTTAGCAGTGGTAGATCCAAATGGTTTGACCAAAACCAATTGGTTACTTTTTCACCACTATGTAGCCTAAACTATTAGACTATCCCAATATCAATTTAAGAATACCCATTATCAAAACCATGAAATTGACCGTCAACCCATCATATCTTTATGATTTCTTTAATTTACTGAATTTATGTCATTTAAGTAGTTTAATAAAATCAATCATGAATTAAGGAGCCCTAAAATTAAGCTAAGATTTTTCATCACTACATTGCCAACATTCTAATGGATCGACTCTTTAAATTTTCTATACTACACATTTGTAGTAAGTAAGATAAATTAAAATTATATTGATTATACATGATGGAAATAATAATTCTTTTTATAATGGTAAAAGTGTAGAAATTTGACATGTTGGGATGAAGTTGGAGAATGAAATTTACTGAGAACTGAGCTAGCTAAGGAAGTGAAAAATACTTTTAAAGCCATTAAACATCAAATCAAGGAAGATCAAAATCAATAGAAGAATTATCATGATAAACATCAATGTGATTTAGAGTTTGAAGTTGGAGATAAGGTATTATTATGGATACATCCTTGGAATATGTTTATAATATTTGGAATGAATGGTTATTGGGACCCTGATATACCATTCTCTATGAGATTTTTTGTTATATTTGTATGGTATCACATCAATTCTCACATCCATCAAGTATATACCAAAGAGCTTTCGTGAGACCGTTCCCCCCGAAGAACCCTAGTTCTTCCTCGTGACGACGCCGGCCGCTGCGCCGGTCCCTCCCCCACTGCTAGGGGAGGGACCATCGGCTTCCTTCAATGGAGTTGTCTCCTCTTTTATTCCTTCTTCAAATCTGGATTTGCTTCCCTGTTTCCCTCAAATTGTACTCGGACCGAAAGTCCCAGACCTGCTTGAATGATTCTCTAACTTTTAGATTTTGACTGCGGAGTTCTCAGAATCGTCTAATCTCTTGAAGCATACCCTAGTTGCGAGATTTCACCAGAGACGACCCTCAGTGGATGCGTTCGACAGATTCATCTTCGGCGCTTGGGACTTGCAGGACAGGGCGACTGTGGGCCTTCTCGATAACCGTCAAATTATGATACGCTTTGCATCGGAAGCAGACCTCATCAAGGCCTGGGCAGGCGCTCCTCGCAGTGTCAATGGTCACAGATACATGCTTCTTCAGTGGTCTTTTGATCTTCATATGAAGCAAGATCCTCCATCTATGGCGACATGGGTTAGTTTTCCAAACCTCCCCCTTAACATTCAAAATCTTGCTGTGATACGCATGCTGGGAAATCTATTAGGTAGGTATTTGTGTTCAGGTAATAGAACTGATGTGGTTTGTCACCCTATTAATGCCCGCGCATGTATTGAAATGGATGTGTCAAGAGAACTATTTGATTATGTGTGGATTACGGTGGGTGAGGAATACAGATACAAGCAATGGGTCGTCTACGAAACCTGGATGAACTTCTGTCCAGAATGCAAGTGATTAGGTCATCCACCGGAACGCTGTCACAAGAGATCTCAGTCCGGTGTGAGGAGGAACAAGGACAGGGGCAAGTAACTAGGGGTACATGAGGAAGCAGAGATTCTGGCTCAGGCTCCGGCCGGTACAGGACCTCACGGAGTTGCTTGTATGGAAGAGTCTGGGATGAAATCGTGATCACACTCACCTCTACAGAAGACATCGATGGCCTAGGGCTTACCGTCAGTGGCATCAATTTTTAGTAAGCTGAAATCAGATCTCGCCAGCCTCCCTTTGCTCCAAATTGATAGAGTGAGGGTAGGAGAATCACTTAACCAGGAGGTAGGAGTTTCGCAGGGACTTGGGAGTAACACTGCCATGGTCCAGATACTGGATGACAAGGAGAAGGCACATGCAGTGACACTTGCATTGGGTAGTGACCCTTCTCAGTTGCAGGGGACTGTCATGGAGGTGCCATTCCAGACCAGTATTGGGTAAGCAAGGGGATCGGGCCATGACAATATTCCAGGGGGTGCAGAATCTCCAACCCGGTCCCCAGTCATCTTGAGCTGGTCTGGACAGGGTAGACCTGCAGGGGTTTCTCAACCAGATCTCAATGAGGGAAGGTCTACAGATCAAGCCTCTTGTGCAAACCGTGAGGTGACTTTAGAGGAATTGAATAGACAGCACCAGTTCATAGGGCACATACTCTTATAGGGAAACCAGGCTGAGGCAGATGGTCGAAGCAGTGGTTCTACACCTGGAAGGGAGCTGCAACTGGTGGATGAGAGCAGGGGTCTGGGCTTGACTCGGACATCAGTCCCCCTATGTAACAGATTTGATGGTTTAGAAGAGGAGAATGTGATTTTGGAACACATTACACCAGGTGAGGAAGATAAGGTTGGAATAGAGGAATCTAATATGGATGAACTGGACCATTCATATGAAGTGATGCCAATCCCAAAGAACAACATCAGTTTTAAAAAGAAGAAGGGGAAGAAGGATTACTCCTCGCTCCCCCACCTTTCGAGACCCGCTCCTCGAAGAAGTTGCCGGTGGTATTTCACAACACGGTGGAGGAGGATTCTTAGGTTTTAATCAAGGAGAATAACAATGAAATTGGAATCTCTATTGAAAAAGTAAAGAACATAAAGGAACCTATACTTTTCTCTGAGGAGGACATGGTAGAAGAATTTCTATATGTTGACATCCCAGAGGAAGAGGCTGATATGATGGGAAGAGCTGTAAGAGTGGAGGCCAACAACGATCGGGCTAAGTGGATTGAAAAAACAGGATATGATCCTAATGAGAGGCTTCAATGATTGGAAAATCAGCAAAGAAGAATATATCCTTACATGGGATAAAATGGAGGACCGTTTTGAAGACATTATTGGGGAATACCCTGATGCTGAGGTATGGCTAATGAATTGGAATATTTATAGGGAGGAAAGCAATAATAGGATAAGGCTATGCTTTGATAACTTTTCCTTTTCTTATGAGGCATCACCCCCAGACTGATTTGGTTTGCGTCTCACTTTGTCTTTAAAGTTGTTGGTGGATTTTATTTTGGTTTCTCTGCGGTCAGGGTGCTAATGGTATCAGGAGATGGCCATACTCATTCTAGATTTTCTTGACGCCCTCGAGGATGGATCCTTGGGGTCCATTCCATCACTTGAAGGCTGGGTGAATTCCTCTGGAATTTTCCAATAGGAGGATTTGGGTCGGTATCGAGTGTCGCGCCGGAGGACACTCAAGGTAATCCTGGGTGTTTTTGTTCATCTTCTATGATGTTCTTGTGCCCTGTTTTGTGGTTTCTTACACATGTTTAGTGTTTTTGGTGTTTGTATGTTTTGGTTTATGTGGCTTTTTGGACTCATGTAGCGGGGTACTGGGAACCCATAAACCGGCTTTTGAAAATGGAAAAAAATGTTTGGATGGATGGAAGTATATACCAATTTCATAATTTTTTACATGTATCTATTTTGATGTTGTACATATACGATCCTTCAAATGTACATGGCTAAGAGGTTATACAATTGGATCACAATCCTTCTTCTGAGGAATAACTTTTATAAATTTTGTATTGAAGAGACAAATTTCTATGAAACTAGACCACTCACCTACACAATGTTTTGATGATAAACCATTAATTTAAATATGTTAGGTGAGAACCTTAGAATGTAATGAGGCATAAAAATTCTAATTTTTTTCCAAATATAATATTTCTAGCGAAGAATTCTTATAAAGGGGGTAGAATATAACACCTCGAGATTTTAGAATATATTTCCCTTTAATGAATTTGATGTGTTCAACAGATTAAGAGGTACAAAAAACTGAATTTATGTGAATAATGAATCAGTTAGAAAATAAAATAAGTTATGTAATTATATAATTAAATAAAACTAATAAAATTAATGTAGTGAAATTAATGAAATAATTGATAAATTATAAGGACTTTTAGTTAAGTAATTATTCGATAAATGGAAATGTTCTCTTTATAAAAGTTGTTTTGATTATATATATTTTATTTCAAAGACACTTTAATTTAATTTGATTATTAATCATATAGAAATTTTTTAAGAATGTGTGATCATTCATATGTTGATTATCAAATGGTTAGAATTTTAGATAAGATCCTTTGAAGGTAAAAAACATATTTCTTTTTTCAAAAAACGTTTTTTATGTAGACAATGTTATTTATGTTAATAAGTTAATAAATATTGATTTATAATATGATTTAAATTTATAGATAATATAATTAATTAAATAAATTAATATTCATATAATGTTTGTAACTGAGAATGGAATGACAAAAACCCATTTTTATACTTAAAAATACATTTTTACTAAAAATAGATTTTAAACATTTTGTTAGTGAATATAAGATTAATTTATTCTACCTATATGGACTGGCTATTAAAAAATTTATTCCATATTTTTAATCATAGTATTAAAAAGTAAGTAATTTGGTTAACAAAATATTTGGCCATAATGAATAGTTTTCATGGAGTGATGAGATTCATTTTTATCGCCACCTTACTTAGATTGTTATAAAAGTTTTTATGATTAATAAATTTGATATCTAAGAAATGTTTAATATTATTTAGTTTATGAAACCATTACCATGGATCATGGAATAAAACCTTCAATCCAATAATATATGTAAAAGATAATAGTGCAGAGCCAAATATTGACTATAATGATGAATTACTAATAAATGGGTGATTATAAAATATGAATGAATAAGAAATGAAAATATAAATAGGAATATTTATTTATGGATTTATAATAAATCTACATTTATTATCCACAGGGTTAGATCTTTTATGATGAAAGTAGGTACTCGAGGTAGGGTTTATGTTACAATCTCATTTTTCATCTGGATTATTCATGTTTAAATCTACATGGTAAAGGTTAATGCTCTATCTCTCTATTAAACATATAATATATCATTACAATAAATTTATTTAAGGTGTTTTAAATTATTATTTCTTTTCTCCACCTCTTTTATACTCAAAAAGGGAAAAATAATGTATTTAAGAAAAACTAAACTTTTTTACCTTTTATATATAGTAATTTTTTTTCATGTATAAATTCATTAAATTATATCAACGGTGTTATTTTACATTTTGAAAAATGGATGTGTAAAATAATTTTAAACCATATTATAATTTAATTTAATTGATTAAAAATGGTTTTTATAATTCTTTATGTAACTGTTATATTTGAATTTTTATAATAGCATGAAACAGATATTTTTTAAACTTGACCAAATGAATTTCCTTTACCGCCATCATGAACATTATTTATTTTTAAGCATCTTATAGTATTTTCCATCATTTTAATATGAAAATACTATTCCCATTTTTTTTGGAATTTTTATTAAAATAATCCAAAAGGAAATTTTGTTTTCTATTATTTTCATGTAATATTTAGAATGATTTTATAAAACTATTTTTATATATGTCAACATATATTAAGGATTAATATAATTCATTATGGATATGATAGTATGATACCATTGCCTTTATTTTTATGGATTGTGATGAGGATGTTTTAATTATGTTTCCTGAAACCTATTTCTTTCTCAAGGATCAACTAAACTATGAAGTAATGATGAATAATTATACATTTATATGGAATATATAAGAAAATTTTATTATTATGTGATATGCAGGTCTATAAAAAACCTCCAATTTAATGGGTAATGTTTTATATTTGATTATCATAAATTTCTAGAAATTTGTTTGTCCAATCCTAAGAGGGAACATTAGTGATTATCCAAATCCCAAGAGGGTACATAGGTGGTTGTCCTAATACCAAGAAGGAACAATGGAATGTTTCCCAATAATACAATGTGATAAAATTCATACTGATCATGCTTGACATATTAAAAAAATATTTTTATGGGAATGGGGTGGGAACACAATCCACTCTAGGAAACTATCCACTATAATATAATTGATAGTGATCCTTGACTAAGGAAATTATTTAATATGATTATTTTTATTCCAAAGATGTATTCCATAAATTTATGTCTTATTCATATGATAGGATCTCATTGATCAGTATTTATTATTGATGATTCCACTCTATTATGACTCATGACTATTATTATGCTAAATTCTCATGTCATGACTCATGTTTCATGGTATATGACTTGGTGGGTATGATCTTGTAAGTTATAATAATGTTCATATACACTATAAATTTTCCTTTTTTTAATTTATGATCATAAATTGATATCTCCCATGTTTACCCTTACTAAGAATCTAATTTCACATTTTCTTGTGATTTCATTTTCCTTGGTCACGAGGAATGATTTGTAGTAGGAAATCTATAAGAAGGTAATTACGTAAGGATAATTTTGTGAGAGATGGTGAATATTTTCATGAAATAAGTTGGTAATGTATCTTGTATCTAAATAAAATACAAATTTATGGTTCTGATTAATGAATTATTGTAAGATTTACTGAATATTTATCTACAATGATGTAGTATTTCTGTAATTGAGGGTCAGGTTTCATCAAATAATTTGGGAATTGGTTAATATATTCCACTCAGGTGGGGTTCATAATTAAAACAACTAAAAATCAAATATATTTTTATATATATCACACATAAGACCCACCTAACGAGTTTACATCAATAGAAATACATCACCACCCACCATGAAAACCGTACTACCATCTACACACACCCCCCACTGATAACTTCCACACCCCAACCAACCAAATTTAATAAAAAAAATTCCACTTTATGTAGTTAAAATAATCTAATTAATCAAATCTTTATTCAATTTATAGAGTTATATTACCAACCAATTAAAATTATTTAATCCATTTGATTCCAAATTTAATTAAAAACCATTCCCATATGATCTCCATTGTCATTTCATGTTTGTTATGACCAAATATATTCCATTACTCTCTGTAAACTATAACAAAACCCCCATAAACCAAAAATTCCACCATCCCATGACAAAAACATTATACTTCCTTACCGACTAAGAAAATTAAACCATATCCCCACTAAACAACCTATACTAGCATCCTATCCAACATTAATAGATCATAACTAAAATAGCCCATATTGTATCCCATGGAAAAAAATATAGCTTTAGGATCATGAAATTGTTGAAAATTCTATAATTTTGGGGGATAAATTTTAGTTTATAAAAATATAAATATAAAAATTTACAACATCTCATTTTTAATAAATTACATTGATGAAATAATTTTTTCTCATTATAACATAAGAGTATGAAACAAGTTAATACAATCAAAATATAAATCTTGTATAAAATTTAAAAATGGAAATACAAAATTGTATAAAAATAATAAAAAATAATAAAAAATAATAAACTTTTTTTTATAAAAGAACAAAACATACTTATAGAACCTTCACTAAGAAAGGTATTCACTTTTACCCAATATGACAAGGATGTTTTTTAACCCGACAGGAGTTATCAATGAATTTAGGGTAACAACCCAAAATTTCATTAATGGAAATCCCTCTCGATCTAATTAAATGTCTCTTTATGTAAAATGTTTAAATAAAATGTCAACATATTTGGTTTTATGTTAATAATTGTGACAGTTGCTAATATAGACATTGAACAGTGATCACATGATTAGTATAAATATAGGGCTTTAATGAATCCAATTTACTCAGACAAAGGAAGTGATGGCCTCATCCAGTAGAATTGCTCCATATGAAGCCCATTTTTTCAAAGCTCATAAAAGAGGAGGCATCATTGGGCTTTGATCTTGACCAAGACCAAGCCAAGATTCATCATGTCAAGCTCCAATGGAACCGTCTATGGGATAAGTGGAAGTTGATAAAGATCACCACACGTGCAATGTTATCCGAGCCACCCCAAGAGTCTGTCACCATCGCACACCTTATCGTGAGGTCTTATGCGGATGTTTTAAGGGTTTATGTATAAAATACCTAAAACTATGGTTATGTACATTATTTTTGTATATAATAATGAATATACTTTCATTTTATTATTGTTACCTTGTAAATATTTTTTAAATCAAAAATAGTATTTTTAGTTAGTGTTTAACTAAAAAATATATTTTGATGAATTAATGGATTTATTAATTAAATAATATTTTAATAAATTATTATTATTATTATTATTAAATTTATTTTTATTAAATATACAAGATCGTATAATTTTATGAATGCAATTGAAATTTTTATTAAGGTTTGAAAGCAATTTTTGTCAAAACCCATGAATTTTCAATAAATATCGGTTTTTATTTTTTAAAATGAAAAATAACATATTTAAAAAATTATTAATATAAAATTAATATTATTTATGGAATCAGGATGTCGAAATTGCCCAACGGTAAATTTTTCATAATTTTCTGAGACAGTCAAACATTTGGGTAAAAATCAAATACCGTTTAAATATATAATGTGTTTTATGACATCATAATGAACCAATAGTGATGTAATAAAATAATATAATCCTTATGTTTGTCCAATATATGTTTTACCATTAAAATAATTTAATTTTGGGTTTGTTATACTTATTTTACAAATCATTAATGGACCCTTCAATACTTATTAAACATCTTGTCTTTTTAAATTGTTTTCCTTGGGAGTGTGACGCACCTCCACATAAGCAACCCCATTATTTTAAGAATTTCATACATTGGCTGTATAAAATATTTACTTACACTTCCCTATTCCAAAAATCATGGGCAAAAACCATGGTATAGTTGGAGGTTTGGATTATTTTAATGTGAGTTGTCCCAAACCTAAATAATAAAGAATTTTCTCACCTTTCCTATATAAACCCACCCTCCCACTTCCTCCTCACTCAAATCCTTTGGAGTTCATCCAACCTCTGTCCTCATCTCTATAAAATCCTCCCAAGTTTCCCCAATCTCCCAAGAAGCCTCTCTCAAGCCTCTCTGAATCCTTTGGAATCACACATTTAAGTAAGGGTTTTTCTTCCTTTCTCATTTTGTCCAATTTTTTAGTGTTTTTATCACCTTTTTATTTCAATTATAAATGTCGGGGTATGGTTTCAAACCTACCCCATACTGCCCAATTTATGTTGAAATGATGGGAGACCCCTTTCTCTCTCAATATAAGCCTCCCATGTACACCCATTACTATGCCGAATTTATGAAATGGATTTCTCTCTCCTCATTTACATTCGAGGAATTTTTTTTCATATCATTAATATAATTTCCATTACATTTTCTGGGACCTGTATCTATATTACCCCCTTACTATCCATGTCATGTAAATATAATGAGACACCCATTTCTCTCTCATCAACCATTTTTATGAATTCTTACGTCACGCCGTTACGCTGCTGAAATTGCACCGATTTCCCAAGCCAAAGCCATTGTGTAGTGAATACCATGCCCATTTCTCTATCAACGGTATTCACCTTTATACACATTTACATATTGATTATAATGTTTCATTCATTAATTCTACATTCCTTTATCAGGGAATAAATGATGATGTTTTATGAATCCATGTTATTTGATCCATGTAGCACACTTATGCATGAAATGAAATGTTTAAGAAGGGTGCACCCTTATAGTGCTCCAATGCATTTGGTAATATATAGTATCATGATACATCATGTGCAATGGGTTTTGACTCATACTAATTCAAGTTCAATAAGGTTTTACTCATTATTCATGTGCAATGAGGATTTACTCATGCTCCATGTGCAATGAGCCTTGTCTCATGCTAATTCCGTGTTAAGGGTCGTTGCCACATTTACATGTTATGATTATCATGCCTTATCATGCCTTTATGTTTATTATTCTATTGTGCTCTATTGATATGCCTATTTTCTAACATTTATTGTATTCCTCATGTCATTCCATGATTATTCCCTTACTGGTCTTTATAGATCACCCTTTTTTTATGCATGTCCTCAGGTTATCCCATGCAATGCTAAGTACGAGGGAATGTAGTGGTCATGTAAAGTATGTTTTCAATAAAGTTGTTGTATTTAATGTTTTATGTTGTTATGTAAGGATCCTAAGCCCCAAAGACACTAGACCTATCAAAAATCTATGTTGTATCAAGTGAAGTTTATGTAATAAATTATGTTTAATTGTGTAATAAAAGATCAGGGTCGTTATAGTTGGTATCCGATGATAGGTTTAGATATTTTTGGGATTAGGATTAGAAAACCCTTAGGACGCTTTAGGACAAGAAAAATAAGATCATCCCTAAGTTTAGGTGAGTATTGAGTAAGTATCTTACCAAGAAAATACATCCCTATCTAGACACGAGTAGGTAGAGGCGACTCTGGCACAGATGTATCATAGGGGTAAAACCAGAAAACACCGCTTTGAGCAAGACTCAAACAGGAACTGGTGCATGACAACAGGCCCTGCTGCACTCTTGTTTACGATGCTTCCGGGGGATATGCTTTAGTAAATTCACAAGCATAGTATGATCCATTATTAAGGGACAAAAAAAATCCATAAGAATATATGTTAGAAAGTTGATCATGGATAACATAGACTGAATCCGATAGATTAATATGTTAAGGAAATAAGAGTTCTTTATATGTCACCAGATATTGTCTATGGATTACCCTTTATGTGTTACCCCTAACATTCCTTTTTATTCCAGCCAATGGCTGGTAATCGGAGGACTCGGGCTAACAACTGATGTGATGATCAATGTGATGACTGTACTAATGGGATGCCCAATCCAATGGGAGCGGGAATCGCGAACTTTGTCACGCTTCTCTCTCAGCTAAATCAAGCTTTGAATAGAAACATGGGTCAAGTGGAACGTTCACCCCCCTAAAGAAGGAACAAGTCTCTATTGAGATCTTCACGAGAGAAAGGCTTCCTAATTTTAATGGATCATCTAATCCCTCAACCACCGAACAATGGATCAACTCCACTGAAAAGATCTTCTTCATCCATCAATGTTCTGAACTAGAGAAGGTTCCCCTGGCTTCTTATCATATGGAGGGTGAAATTGATCAATGATGGACGTTGATAAAAAATACGAAGCCTGAGGAGGAGATCGAGGCGTTGGAATAGAAGGATTTCAAAAAGATGTTTTTTGATAAATATTTTCCACGCACCCTCCGTCTTAAGATGGAAAGGGACTTCCTTGCCCTCAGGAAAAAATAGTGACGAATCTGTAGGATCCTATGAGGAAAACATCACAAGGCATGCATGATATGCCTCCGGCTTTGTCATTACCCCCAAATGCAAGGTTCACCGCTTCTTTGGTGGGCTAAAACCTATTCTTTGAAAAGTGCTGAAAATCCATGACTTCAAAAGCTTTGAGGAAATTGTCTGATGTGACCTCAAGGTTGAAATGGAGATTGGATAATCTCAAGGGTATCATGGGGATAAGAAGCATAAGGAGGACTTAAATATTGGCGGTCCAATGGATAAATCCAATGGTACTAAGAAGATCCAGCACCCCACTTGCCAATGGTGTGGAAAGAAGCACCCTGTAAATTTCTTGAAGGGGACGAGGAACTGCTTTAGGTGTATAAGAGAAGGGAACCTGGCTGTTAACTGTTAGCAAGAAATACCCGCGGCTACGATAGAGGATAAGAATGCTCTATTCGAACCTCAACGCGTGGTTCATTGCTACAATTGCAAAGAACTAGGGTATCTTTCAAATCAGTGCCCTAAGCCAATGGTTTTTGGAAGCAACCAACAACCTCCAAGGTAGAAAGGGCAATATTTTTCCATCACTATTTCCAAAGTGAACCCCGACAACATAGTGGTGACAGGTACACTAGTTATTCATTCAAGAATAGAGAATGTACTTTTTGATTCAGGTTCTAAGAATTCTTTTATATCTCAAATATTTAGTAGAACAATCCCACCACTACCACAAATCATGGAAGTGAAGATGTCAGGGAGTACGAAAAATGGGGAAGTCATTGCATCCCATGAATATAAATCCTCCCCTATCATAATATATGTATTGGACTTCCCAGAGAACCTCTTTATACTCCCTCTTATGGAATTTGATACAATTCTTGGCATGGATTGGCTTTCCTTATATAGAGCCAACATAAATTTTCGTGAGAGGGAAATAACTCTCTATATGGAGAATCGACCCCCGATTCTTTACAAGTAAAAAGAGGAAGATGAACCTTCTTTAGCTCCATCATCTTAAGTGTGGATATTACTGCCCAATGAGCATACGTATCTGGCTCAGATGATTGAGTCTATGGAAGAAACCATCCTTGAATACACACCTATTGTGAGGGAATTCGCTGAAGTATTTGCTGAGGAATTTCCTAGTCTTCCTCCTATAAGAGATGTTGAATTCACAATTGATCTTATACCTAGGGCATTTCCAATATCCAAGACTCCATATAGAATGGTTGTTGTGGAGCTTGAGGAGCTGAAGAAACAACTATAAGAGAATCTTTATAAAGGGTTTATATGACCAAGTGCTTCACCATGGGGTGCACCAGTCCTCTTCATCAAGAAGAAGGATGGTCCAATGTGCCTTTGCATCGATTATCGTGAGCTCAACAAAATCCCAATAAAGAACAAGTATCCTATCCCGAAAATTGAAGACTTTTCCGATTAGCTACGTGGAGCACAATACTTCTCCAAGGTGGATTAGCAGTCCGTATGTTATCATGTAATGGTGAAGAAGAAAGATATCCCCAAGACTGCTTTTCGTACAAGATACGGGCACTATGAATTCATAGTAATGCCTTTCGGACTCAGTAATTCTGCATCAATCTTCATCTACTTGATGAATAGAGTCTTTAGATATTACCTTGAAAAAATTTTGGTAGTCTTTATAGATGATATTTTTATATACTCCAAAACCAAGGAGGGTCAAGACGAGTATCTAAGAACTGTACTAGAGACCTTGTGGAAGGATAATATCAATGCAAAGTCAAACAAGTGTGAGTTTTAGTTGAAGGAGGTTCAATTCTTGGGACATATCATCACTAGTAATGGGATATCTGTGGATCCATCCAAAACAGATGCAATTGAGGGATGGCCGAGGTGAACATCAGTATTGGATATCTGTAGCTTCTTGGGGTTATCTGGACATTATCGACGATTTTTGAGAAATTTCTCACGTTTTTACAAACCTCTTACCAAACTAACTCAGAAGGAAGTAAAGTGCTCATGGAGTGATGAATGCCAAGAAATCTTCAAGGAGGGGAAAAGAAGGCTTATCACTGCACCCATTTTCACTTTACCCACAAGTGGATAACTTTTTGTGGTATTCAGTGATGCTTCAAAGAAGGGAATGGGATGTGTGTTCATGAAAAATGACAAATTCATTGACTATGCTTCAAGGAAATTGAATGTTCATGAATAGAATTATCCAACACATGACCTCGAGTTGCCTGCAGTGATATTTTCTTTGAAAATTTGGTGGCATTATCTCTTTGGGGAGAAGTGTGAAATATATACAGACAAAAAAATCCTCATGTATATAATCACACAGAAAGAGTTGAACATGCACCAACTAAGATGGTCAGAGCTGATAAAAGACTATGACTACTCAATCTATTACCACCCTAGGAAAGCAAACAAGGTGGCATATTCCCTACGTAGAAAGGACCCAATGATTATATCATTGATGAGAATTTAAAAGGATCCCATCTTCTTAGATTTGTTAAGGATGGGAATGGTAATAATAAAGAAGGGGATATCATCAATCCTATAACAAATGTTTGCTCAACCATCACTTTTGGAAAGGTTAATGGATACCCAAAAGGATGATGTGGGAATTCAGGAAAAAGTGAAAGCTATTAGAAAATGGAAATCCTCGAAGTTTAATGTTAATGATGAAGGAATTGTGATATTTGGGAAAAGACTATGTGTTCCATCAATTCCGGAGCTGAAGAATGAACTTTTGGATGATGCACATAGTTCAAATTTCTCTATTCACCCTGGAAACACAAAGTTGTATCGAGATCTCGAAGAACATTATTGGTGTCATAATATGAAGATGGAGATCGCTGAATATACATCCAAGTGCCTGATGTGTCAGCAAGTAAAGGCAGAGAGGCAGAAGTCTAAGGGGATGATGCAACCATTGCCCATACCAGAATGGAAGTGGGAGAACATCTCCATGGACTTTGTCACTGAACTTCCGAAGACATCCAAAGGCAACAATGCAATCTGGGTTATTGTGGATCATCTTACAAAGGATGCACACTTCATTTCTATTTGGGAGGATTACTCATTGGATAAACTGGCACAGATACATTTCAAGGAAGTGGTAATTCTGCATAGAGTACCACTATCTATTGTTTCTAATCGAGATCCAAGATTCACTTCTATGCTTGGGATGAGTCTACCACATGCTCTGAATAATGAACTGAACTTCAGTATGAACTATCATCCTCAAATTGATGGCCAATCCGAGTGGACAATAAAAACTCTTGTGGACATGTTGAGGGCATGCTCAATGGACTTTAAAGGATGATGGGATCAACATCTTTCTCTAGTTGAGTTCTCTTATAATAACAGTTTCCACTCGAGAATCCAAATGGCACCATATGAAGCCCTTTATGGGAAAAGGTGCAGAACACCGGCGTGTTGGGATGAGGTCAGTGAGTAGAAGCTTCTTGGACTAGAAATGGTCTATGAAATGATGGAGAAGGTGAAAACTATCCAGCATCATATCAAGGCAGCCTAGAGTCGACATAAGAGTTATGTAGATAACCCTCGATGAAATATTGAGTTTAAGGTTGGAGACATGGTATTTCTAAGCATATCTCCATGGAAGAAGGCCATGAGGTTTGGAAAGAAAGGGAAGTCAAGTCCAAGGTATATTAGCCCCTTCGAGATTCTTGATTTAGTCGGAGTTGTGGCCTATCGACTAACACTATCACATACCATGGCCAAAGTACATGATGTCTTTCTTGTATTCATATTAAAGACGTACATACCGGACCCTTCACATGTACTCTCTTTATAGGTGGTATAGTTAGAGGATGATATTTCTTATGAGGAGAAACCATTGAAGATCTTAGATCATAGAGAAAAAGTTATATGAAATAAGACAATGCCCCTAGTCAAGGTGTTGTGGAGAAACCAAAAGTTTGAAGAAGCGACGTGGGAATCAGAGGAAATGATGAAGCAGACTTTCCCACATCTGTTTTAGTGTGGGAAAAGGAAATTTCGGGAGCGAAATTTCATAATGGGGGAAGATTTTAATAACCCAAACTTTCATTAATCGGAATCCCTCTTGATATAATTAAATGACCCATTATGTAAAATGTTCATATAAAATGACAACTTCTTTAGTTTTATGTTATGAATTGTGACCGTTTCTAATATATCCGTTGAACAATGATCAGATGATTAGTATAAATATAGGGCTTTAATGAATCTAATTTACTCAGACAAAGGAATCGATGGCCTCATCTAGTAGAATTTATCCATAAGAAGACCATTTGTCAGAGCTCAGAAAAGAGGTGGCATCATTGCGATTCACTCATGACCAAGACAAAGCCAAGCTTCATCATGTCAACCTCAAACGGAACTGTCTACGGGATAAGTGGACGTTGATAGAGATCGCCACACGTGCAATGTTATCTGAGCCACCCCAAGTGTCTGTCACCATCACACACCTTACCCTTAGGTCTTATGAGGCTGTTTTAAGTGGTTATGTAACAAATCCCTAGTAATATGGTTATGTACAATATTTTTGTATATAATAATAAATATACATTCATTTTATTATTGATACCTTGTAAATAGTTTTTAAAGCACAAATAGTATTTTTAGTTAGTGTTAAACTAAGAAAGCTATTTTGATGAATTAATGGATTTTTGAAATAAACAAAATTTTAATAAATTATTATTATTATTTTAAATTTAATTTTTATTAAATATAAATTATTGTATAATTTTATGAATGCAATTGTAATTTTTATTAAGTTTTGAAAGATGTTTTTGTCAAAACCCATGAATTTTCGATAAATGTCATATTTTTATTTTTAAAAGTGAAAATTAACATATTTTGAATTTTTTTTACATAAAATGAATATTATTTCATGAATTAGGATGTTGAAATTATCCAATGGTGAATTTTACATAATTCTCTGAGACAGTCAAATTTTTGGGTAAAAATCAAATACCGTTTAAATATATAATGTGTTTTATAACATCATAATGAACTAATAGTGATGTAATAAAATACTATAAGCCTTATGTTAGGCCAATATATGTTTTATGATTAAAATAATTTGATTTTTAGTTTGTTTGACTTATTTTACAATTCATTAATGGACCCTTCAAGATTTATTAAACATCTTGTCTTTTTAAATTGTTTTCCTTGGGAGCGTGACTCACCTCCACATATGTAACCCCATTATTTTAAGAAGTTCGGACTTTGAACATATAAAATATTTATTTACACTTACCTTTGTGAAAAACAATGGGAAAAACCATGGGATGGTTTGTGGTTTGGATTAGTTTAATGTGAGGTGTCCCTAACCAAAATAATAATGAATTCTATCACCTTTCCTATATAAACCCACCCAAGATCCTACTTCCTCCTAATTAAAAGCCTTTAAAGTTCGTCCAACCTCTTCCCTACTCTCTATAAAATCCTCCCAAGGTTCCCCAAGCTCCCAAGTAGCCTCTCTCAAGCCTCTCTCAAGCCTTTGGAAGCACACTTTCATGTAAGGTTTTTTCTTCCTTTCTCATTTTTGTCCATTTTTCTTAATGTTTTTATGTCCTTTTAATTTTAATTATAAATTGTTGGGTATGGTGTCTCACCTCCCCCATACTATCCTATTTATTTTGGGATGATGGGATACCCATTTCTCTCTAAATAAAAGCCTCCCATGTACACCCATTAGTATGTCGAAATTCTGAAAAGGATTTCTCTCTCCTCATTTACATTCAAACAATTATTTTGTATCGTAAATCTAATTTCCATTACATTTGTTGGGGAATGTTTCTATATGACCACCATACTTTCCATGTCATGTAAATATGATGAGACACCCTTTTCTCTATCATCAACCATTTTTATGAATTCTTACGTTACGCGGTTACGCTGCCGAAATTGCACCGATTTTACAAGCCAATGCCATTGTGTAGTGAATACCATGTCCATTTCTCTATCAAGGGTATTCACCTCTATGCACATTTACTAATTGATTATAAAGATTTATACATGAATTCCAAATTCCTTAATCATGTAATAAATGATGATGTTTTATGAATCGATGTTATATGATCCATGTGGCACACTTATGCATGAAATGAAATGTTTAAGAAGGGTGTGCCCTTATAGTGCTCTAGAGAATTGGGTAATGTATAGTATCATGATACATCATGTGAAATGGGTGATGAATCATACTAATTTAAGTGGAAATAGGTTTTACTCATGCTTAAAATTAAATGAGGATGTACTCATGCTCCATGTGCAATGATCATTGGCTCATGCTTATTCCATGTTAAGTGTTTTTGCCACATTTCAATGTTATGATTATCATGAATTATCATTCCTTTATGTTTATTCTTCTATTGTGCTCTATTGATTTTCCTATTTCCTAACATGTATTATATTCCTCATGTTATTCCATGATTATTCCCTTACTAAACTTTATAGCTCACCCTTTTCTTATGCATGTCGTCAGGTTATCCCATGAAATTCTAAGTACGAGAGAATATAGTGGCCATGTAAAGGAAGTTTTCAATAAAGATGTTGTATTTCATGTTTTAGGTTGTTATGAAATGATCCTAAGCCCCAAAGATACTAGACCTCTCGATCTTCTATATTGTATCAAGTGATGGTTATGTAATAAATTATGTTTAATTGTGTAATAAAAGATCTGGGTAGTCATATTTAGCCTATCTTAATGTGTATATTCCAATCCTTAGAACCCATTAAGACACCTGATTTGACACAAACCTATCTTTTGGTTCATACGATCCCTTAACCAACCTGATTGGATAAATATTCTATCTCACTGTCCCCAATATCACATAATCATTAGATCATATACAAAAAAATTACAATAAAAAATCCTTAAAGAATTTATAATAATATTATAAAAAATTCTTACCTTAAATAAATTATTTGAAGATTAAAATTAATTCTCACTCAAAAAACATGATACTATGAAATTTTAGTATCAACTTTTGATCATATATTATCAATCCAATTATTTATTTTGAGGTTACAGTCTTATTTATAGAAAATCTTCTAACAACTTGATTTTTTATTCTTGGGATTAGTTCTAATGAAATAATACACATCCTCATCATATACTTTCATGCTAGAAAATTGTCTGATGTTTGGAAGATGTAACAACATTACAATTATTTGATGTGTTCCCTATTATAAAAATAGTAAATCTTCATCCGATATTCTTTTTACATATTCATCTGGTAGGCTTTGTGAATCTTTATCTGGTAGACTTTGTATGCCTCAATCGGATTTTATTTATAGATCATAATCCAATGGAATTTATAAAAATCTATCCAATGGATTTTGTATAAGTCAATCAGAAGGAATTTATAAAACATAAAAAAATAGACTTTATATTATTCCATCAAATTAATAATATAAGACAAAATTTGATAGAGTGTCCATAAATCTATCCAATGTACCTTGTAAATGTCTATTTTCTGTACTTGGTACATGTCCATCCAATATAATAAACATATATCAATCCGATATAATTTAATTTCTATGTCAGGTAAAACAGAAAAACAACCAACATAAACTTCATAATTTTAAAAATATAATTATTATAAGTATAAACATTTATGACAAGATCTTGAATTAAAAAACTATTAAAAATAAGTGTTTTAACATAATAATATATATATTTTTTGAAAATCATAATACATTGCACATAAGAGAAAATTTTAATGTAAATAACATTTAAAAACATAATAAAACTTACTTTAAAAAACATTAAGTGCTCTAACTTATCCACTATCATGATTTGAATAATATTTTCAAATAAAAGAAATTTTTTTACAAGGATTTTTTGAAATCCTTGAAGAATCACTCTACAAAACAATTTGTAATGCATAAATAAGATCTTTATAAAGATCAATATCTATTCCAATGGAAATATTAAAGTAGTGATGTAAATTATAGAGGTATATTTTTTTTAATCATCTAAGAGTAGATGGAAAAATATCAATCTTTATTATAAATTTTATTAATGAATGCCATAATCTTCTTAAGACTATCCTATATCTTCTGTTTTCAGTGTACTTTTATATTGTATAAGAGTTCTAATCAAATCATCCAAACTCATTGTTTTTTATGTTCATATCATATATCCATTTACCATGGTATTCCCATTCCTTTGGAATGATATCAATAATATTTTATATAATTTATCAATCCATAAACTATTTATCTCTATGATATTGTAATCTATACACAATATTCATGAATCTTTTACTCATTAGAGTATTTCATTCACTCAACAAGAAATAAAAATATTGATGGTCTACACAATGAATAGCTCTTCTAGTCTCCAAAAAATAAGAAGATAGAAAGTGTGTTACTTCATGTCTTCTACAAATTTTGTTGCCTCTCTCATAAAAAGATATCTAACTATAAATATTATCCTTCATAGAACATGAAAAGTATTTAGGACTCTATAGTTTAACTAATATTCTTATTTCTATTTTTAATAAAAATCATTCAATTACATTTTAGGAATTTTAAAATCTCTAGTCATCATTAAAAAATTATCAACAGGATTGTTTATAAATTATGTCTTCTTGCTATCCCTCCAATATTCATAATATTCACCATAAAAATTGGTGTTTAGTTAATATTGAGATTTTCTGATGTACCAAATAATAAAACCGGAAAGAAAAAATAAAAATAATCTTATCTAAAAAAACTATTGGTGTAATAAAATATATGTAAAGAGTAAGTAAAATACCAATGTTTAGGATTGTAAAAGTATTAAAAATATTACCGAGGGGTGGGGGTGAATTGTAGTTTATATAAATATAAACATAAAATTATCTAACTAACCACTTGTAATAAAGTCTATCCAAAACAATTTGGCCTAATATAGTTTATAACTTCAATGTTTTAAATATAACAAATTCAATCACCGTATAAACATTATATAAAGTTGTATAGTGGGAATATAGACTTTTATAAAAAGAATAAAAAAGTTTAACAAAATTTTATAATCTTTTTAACAAAACTATCATAACCTTCAATAAAAAATATCCTCAATTTCACCCAAAGTGATAAGAAGTTTGTGAACCAGACTTATGGTATCAATGAATTTAACATATCATGATATATATTTTCCAAACTATAACATCCCAGGATCCATGTAATCAAACAAGGATCAATCCCCTTATCCCTAAGATCCCTCAATTATCCTTACCATGATAACCTTTTATCAATTTATCCCCACAAAACATCAACCACTTGATTAGATAATCAATAATTACCATAAAAAACCCTTAATTAATTTAAAATGCATTCCCAAAAAAATTAGATTTATGAAAAAATCTATAAATATTATAATCAAAGCACACTAAACAACAATATATTTTAAAACATCGACAAAAACAATATATCATAGAGTGTTAACCCATTTCTTCTCTTTGAGGTTATGGTCTTATTTGTAGAAAAGCTTCCAATGGCTAGGTTCCACACTTTTCAGGACCATTTTCCATGACATTAATCATATCACGTTAATCTATTAGTATTATACATATTTGTTTTATATTTATTAGATATAACATCATTATAATGATTTGAACTCTTCTATTTAGTTTAGATGGGTAATATTCATCTGGTATACTTTGTACATAACAATCTAGAAGGATTAGTGAATCCTTATCAAGTAGTCATTGTATGTATCCATCCGAAGGAATTTTTCAAACACAGTCATATAGACTTTATATAACTCCATTCTATTGACATTATATAATCATATCTGATGGAATTTTTAATACTCTATTTGATGAAATTTTTTGAACTTATTCTGATGTATTTTATAATCCTCTATCTGATAAATTATGTCTATGTTTGTCTTATGTACTTTATACATGTTTGTTTGAGGTACATGATATGCATTGGTTCAAAATAATTAGTATATTTTGATCCCATTTAATTGAATTTCTTAATTTGGTGAAACTAAAATAGATCCTGAAAAAATTGCATACATTGGAAAATATAAAAATAAAACCTTTTAAGATTTGATTGTGATTTTCAATAATAATATTAAAAAGCGGTATTTCGAATCAACAGTATACCTACCACCCAAAACATAGTAAACAATACATCCTATGTTCCAAATAAAATCAAACCAAAGAAATATAATCAATATATATAAATCACCCATACAATAGTCTCTATATATCCATACAATCACACATGAATAATGAGCACTTAACATCTAATTCTAGAATCAAACACTACAACAACCCACTTTTTCTTACCGAGAAACAAAATTCTATTACCAATACCCACATAACTACTTTGGTTTCTGACTATAGGTGATTATATTTTTTTAAGGTTGATTGTTATAAATAATCATGACCTCAACACTCAATTCTAAATAACATAAATGACTTTTTGCAATAACAGTGATCAACCATTAATATCCAGAATAGAAAATTTGAAGGAAGTAATGATCAAAGGAATATCCCTTCTCAATGAACTTCGATTAATTCTAATCCATTATTTTTATTGGTTTAATATATAATATTAATCTAAAGAGAAAAACATAATACTAGTGGAACAATTTACAAAGAATAAAGGATTTTTTTCTAATCCTCAACTTCTATGGAATATTTATTAAATTCCATTTATATTAAACCAAGGAAGATATTATGGCATGACCATAAACACATAATTGAATATTTGATCTGTAACATCCCAAGTAAGTAATGAGTGATAGATATTTTTATCTACGTCTATTAATGAATTAGATAGTGTTTTAGAGGCTTACAATGAAAATAAATCCACTCTTAAGCATGAAATACACTAATATTTTTAAAAGATTGTTTTACTGCCTTTTGATGGAAAACAATTTTTAAATCAATCTTTTCATAGTTTTATAAGCTATTTTAGTCAAAATAAACTTATTCTTTATGATTGGGACATCAAAATTTACTTTGTGTGAATTTTTGGTATTTTTCAGACAATATTCATTTTTTAATGAATAGTGAAAAATACTATATTTTACATCAAAACTGATTTTTAATGTAATTTATTTATATAATTAGAATATTTTATGAATTGGTTTTGAAGTGAAATTAGAATATATTTTTACCATATGGTGGTCATTGGAATCAGTTTCACTTTGAAATTGGACTTAAACTGGTGTCAATCTTTTGATACTTATAGTTTCATAAAAACACGCTATTTGTCATGACATCGGGAATTAATTATTAAATTAATTAATGTGACTTATATGTTTTGAATTTTGTAAAATAGGCTTCATTTTTGAATTCCAAATATCAAATATAGCTTAGGGTGAATTTTTGGTATTTTTCTGAAAAAACTTCAATTTTTGATGAATAGTGAAACCACTAAGTGGTACTTATAAAAATTGATTTTTCGTTTAAATGAAATTTTACCACTTATGTGTTTTGAATTTCAAAAATCAGACATACATGGTTGTCATTAGTAAGTAAAATGTGGTTCAATGAGATTAAAATAATTTTTTGGTGAATAGTAACTCTTAAGTTCTTAATCGCGATTAGAGGTAATTAGTGTAGTTTAAGGTAAAAATAATGCTTTAATAAAATGAGATGAGCTTGACACATGTCCTACCCTCATTGGAAGTGTCATGGCCGACCAAGACAATCCACGGGTCAACTTGGGGACCCCATGGAGCCACTTTGATTGGGAAATGACATAAATAACTTTTTATTTAATGTAAAAGTAAAAATGACACAAACATGAGATGTTTTACTAAAACAATTTTTAAATGGGGTTATAAAGATCAGATTTTTTATTATAAATAGTAATTGGAAAGCTAAAACTATTTCCTACATCATAGTATTTTTTTATAATTTTTAGACTTTAAATAAATTAAATTATTTATGACATCATGATGATGCAGCGATGACCTCATTATTTAACGATTTAAATAAAATGGAATGATAATGTAAAATATAAGACCTACACATGGCCAAAACCTATTGTATGTGTGGATTTATAACCCTTATCACCTTATCCTCAAAACACATCAATGTGGGACCTCTTAAATCCGAATACCATTTTAAAATAAAGTGACTTTTCTTTACCTTCCAAGAGTGCCCCTCCTCTCCTCTTATAAAAGGCCCCCACCTCTACCTCCTTACCCACACTCCCAAAGCATTTGGCTCGGCCAAACCCTGCCCATTTTGTCTCTCCACATCCCTCTATTACTCCTTGAAGCCTCGCTTTGTGCAGAAGTCCTCCCAAGAAAGCGTTTGGGCTCAAACCAAAGGGAGTTACCCGATTTTAAGGTAATGTCTTCACTTGAGTCTTTTTGTTTTATTTTGCTTCTCCAACCACCTAAACTCTTTTTATTTATTTCTTTTTTAACAACTCCAGTATCTTCAATATACTAGGATGTTGTTATAAGAAGTATTCGAGCTACAATTACACACACATACATCTAATGGTTAAAGGACATACTGTTTCCGTGGATGGTGAATTTATGCCTCCGGAAACGATGATTGTTCAACATTCTTTTAACACCTTCAAAGGTGGACACTAAGATGTCACTATACTTATATATGATATATAATATGTTTATATTTTCCTTAAGATTCTGTATTTTTCATTTTGGGCATACCTTTATAGTTTCCATTATGGGTAAACACGATATCTTCATTTAAGGAAGTACGGACTACCGCCCCCTCAAAGTGATTTGATTCGTTAAATACCATATGTGGGACGTATAAAGGATGGAACTATGATATTATATATGATATTATGCTGTAATTATAATATACCTTTATATCATTATGATTCCATTCTATAAAATACAAAATAGAAATGAAAGTAGCGTTCATGCGTACGTACGACTTACCGTCTCCATGAACGGTGCATTTCATTTCTTGCCTCTAAATGATTATGTAATATTATATATGCATGTATATACTTGATATATATGATATATACATCATGATTATAGTGCTGGATATAATGGATACATGAAGAACTTGTAATTATAAAGGGTTTATTTTTTACTCAAGTACCAATGATCGTTAAAACGACCGTTATTAACTTAAATAATTACATAGTGTTCATGACATGGAAATAAGTGATATAAAAGGAATAATGAACTTGAAAAAGGTTCTTAAGCAAGTAGAAATTAACTCAAGTTTACTCTGGACATTAAAGAATTATCGAGTCAAGTCGGACCCGAGGTATGGGACTTCGTCTCAATCTCCTTTCATTGAGGCATATTTTGTTTTATACACAACCTTCGTTTATATGGTGTATAAACCCCTTTGACTTTTACATTTATTCAAAAGGAATCTTTTTTATACGAAGCGTTTACTAAACGACACAATGGAATGTCTTTGTCGTACGTATATGGTGACAACGACTTCTCCGCCGCTATGACCATTATTTGAGTTTCGGCTTCCTCTACAAGCCATACATTTTTTTAAAAGAAAAATAAATACCATGTTTTACTTTTCTTTTATTTTGGTATTGAAAATGGTTTTCATAATGTTTTTATATAAATGTTTTGTATTGATATCTTGTGATTGAAAGGTGGAAATGTTATGTTTCCTTTATGCATGTTTTATGTGATACGATTATGTTGAGGTTCTTGGGCATTATTATGAAGACGGGTGGTTCCGTGATGAACTAAGGGCGGGTGAGCCCGATATAGCTCTCCAATTCATTGGGTAATGCGAAGGAGTGTAACGTTAAGGTTTCTCCGAAGAGATTTAGGGAATATACTGTGATGGGTATTCCAAACGTAACCAAGAGGGTTACTCCCTACGTACGAATGTTATGAATGCCTCAGGTTACCTTTATGTCCTATGACTTCTATGATTTATTCATGATTTGATGAGGTATGTTAAAGTGCTTATGTTTTATGAGTAATGTATGATTTCATTCTTATGTATATATGTACCCATGTTTCCTTTCCATATTTTTATATCCCTTACTGAGCTTTTTATGCTCATCCCAAGTTTTTTTGAAATGTTTTTCACAGGTCAAGGGAAAGGTACATGATATGATGACAGTGTCAAGGGAGTGTCAAGAAAGAATCCATGTTTTATTTTAAATATGTTTCCATTTATGGGAAAGAAGAATATTATCTTTATGAAACCACTTTTTTTATATGTGGAATGTAATGAAAGTTTTATGATCTAATTCTCTAAAACTCTAAACCTGAAAAGATCCTCAAGGTGTAATCTTTTAATAACTCAAGATTAAGTAAGGTTTAAGGCTGGGGCCTTATAGTTGGTATCAAAGGTCGCTTTAGATAACTTTAGGAGTTAGAATTTTATTAAATGATTATCCAAAAATATTTTTTTATGGTCAAATTGAAATGATATAGCATTTATGGATTACCATGTTGCTTCACCTATGGTATTTCTATGATAAGAATTGTTTTCCATAGAGGAAACAGAGAATCTTTTCTAGGAAGGGATACAGAGGGAAATGACCTTTCAAATCAGTATCCTGAGATAGTAAGTTAGATCTAAACAATTTGTTGCAGTGATGGATCAGTTGACTCAGGTGAAAAAGGTTTGTTTTTTTTATTGATGATATTTTGGTGTTTTGTAAAAGTAAAGAGGAGCATGAAAAACATTTAAGGGTTATTTTTCAAACCTTAAAAAAAAGAAATTGTATGGGAAATTCAGCAAGTTTGAGTTTTTGTTGCAACAAATTTCTTTCCTTGGTCACATTGTTTCCAAAGATGGGATAATCGTTGATCCTGCAAAAACAAAGGTTGTTGAAGAATGGACAAGACCCACACATGTAACAGAGATTTGTAGTTTCCTTGGTTTGGCAGGCTATTACCGAAGGTTTGTTAGAAATTTTTCACGGTTATCTAGTCCAATGACTAAGCTAACTCGGAAGGGTGTTAAGTTTATCTAGACAAAAGAACGTGATGATTGTTTACAGGAATTGAAAAGAAGATTGGTGAATGCTCCAGTTTTGGCACTACCTTCCAGGAATGGTGATTTTGTTATATAGAGTGATGCTTCATTGAAAGGACTTGGTTGCGTCCTAATGCAGAATGATCGGGTAATTGCTTATGCTTCACGACAGTTGAAAACTCTCGAGGTAAATTACCCTACACATGATTTGGAATTACCTGCTGTTGTTTTCGCTTTAAAAATTTTGAGGCATCATTTGTATGGAGTAAAGTGTGAAATATATACTGATCACAAAAGTTTAAAGTATATATTCACTTAGAAAGAGTTAAACATGAGACAGAGGATATGGCTGGAATTAATCTAGGATTATGATTGTACAATTCATTACCATCCAGGAAAAGCAAATAAAGTGGATAATGATTTGAGTCGAAAAAGTAATGCTTCATTAGCAATGTTGCATTTGGAACGTGATCATTTGGTTAAGGATTTGATGAAATTTGGCATAGAAGTTGTTGGTGCAGGAAGTTCTTCTGTTTTGTTTCAGGTATCAGTGAGATCATCTCTATCAGATAGAATCAAGCAAGCATAGAAGCAAGACAGTGAGTTGCAGAAAAAGGTAGAGCTGGTTCAGAAAGGTAAGTTGCCTGAATTCAACATTGATAATGATTGCGTTTTGATATTTGGGAAGAGATTGTGTGTGCCTTGTGATTCACAGTTGAAGAAAGAGTTGTTATGTGAAGCTCATAGTTCTCCGTTTTCAGTTCATCCTGGCAGTACTAAGATGTACAGAGATCTGCGGGAGTATTACTGGTGGGATGGAATGAAAAGAGATATTGCTGATTTTACTGTGAAGTGTTTGACATGTCAACAGGTTAAAGCAGAGTGGCAGTTATCGAAAGGGATTCTTCAGCCTTTACCAGTACCAGAGTGGAAATGGTAGAATATATCTATGGACTTTGTTGTGGGATTACCGAAGAAATATCGAGGTAATAATGCAATCTGGGTTATTGTTGATCGCTTGACTAAATCTTCTCTTTTCCTTGCTATACGAGATACTTTTTCCCTATATCAACGTTCCCGTTTGTACCTTAAAGAGATAGTCCAGTTACATGGAGTTCCCCTCTCCATTGTATCTGATCGTGATCCCAGGTTCACTTCTAACTTTTGGAAAGGCCTTCAGAAGTCGTTGGGTACTGAATTAAATTTTAGTACAGCATTTCATCCTCAATCAGATGGGCAGTCAGAACGAAAAATTCAGACCTTGGAGTATATGCTACAAGCTTGTTCGATGGATTATCAGGGAAGTTGGGACCAACATCTTTCTTTGGTTGAATTTTCATATAGTAACAATTTTCATTCCAATATACAGATAGAACCATTTGAGGCGTTATATGGGAAGCAGTGTTGAACTCCAGCTTTCTGGGATAAAGTGGGTGAAATGTAAAGACCCAGAAATTTCAAGGAAATTTTTTTCTTAATTTTCTTTGGAATTTTACAAGAACGCGGTTTCTGACGTCACTTGATTCTGAGGCCCGGAGTGCCCGGAATCAACTTCCGAAGTTTGTCTTGGGTACGTTCAGTGAACGAGCGAGCGGGAATTTCTATCTTTTGAACTGGTGCTCGGAATTGAAATCTGATGGCACCGATGAACTCACAACGCCGGTAATTGCTTAAGGGGACCTTTACCGCAGTTGTGTTTTAAGCGGGTTGAGATTTTGTTTTTGGGGTTTTAGTTTAAAATAAATAAAATTGTGTGAACAATTTTATTTTATGTCTTTGGGAGTTATTCTCTCCCATGGGAAGTTGTTGGTGGAGCCCATGACCAACCAACTTCCCAGGAGTGGATACTTGAAAGGTGGTGTCCACACGAGCCCCAACCTTTCACATCCCTATAACTCTCCTTTAACCCCCCATTTAATCTCCCTTTAACTCTTGAACTACTCCCCCTCTTAAGTGCATGCCAACAATTTTTAATTAATGAGTTCAACTTCTTAAATTAATTAAGTTATTTGAATTTTGGAATTTGAAAAGCTTGGCATGTGTTAATAAAATAATGGGAGAGATTATTTTATTAGGTTTCATGGTTAAGTGAGGATTTTGAGAGAGTTTGGAAGTCTTTTCTTCTTCTTCTTCATCTTCTCCATCACCATCGTTGAAGAACGTCGAGACTTCGACGAAGAATGTGATGAACACCGACCCTCCGACGGAGAATGCGAAGGCACCAACGACGTGCCTTCTTCTCTTCTTTCTCCGCGTAAAGGGAGGAGGCATCACCGCGGGGAACGTCGCCATCGACGACGACGCTCACTCCGACGACGAAGGGATTGATACCATTCTACAGCGACACTACCATCCCGCGACTTTGTCAACAAACGAAGGACGACACGAGGTAGGGGAATTTATTTTTTGGAATTCTCATATCTTTTGAGAAAAGAAGGACGAGCACGGACCAACCAATACCGGGTTGATCCACGGATCGTTCGATCATGCGGTTTGATGTTGGGGGTTATTTTTTAAATTGCTCGTGTTTATTGCCATGACGAACTTCGTGAAATATGACCTTTGTTATCGAATAACACGAGGGGGGTCGGACCGCACAAACACGGCCGACCCTCCTCCTTATTTCATGTTGGATTCTTTTGTGGATTGAAACGGGAATGGTGCAGTGCCATCGCAGCGCACGGAAACATGCGACAAGTAATGCGCGGGGCCATCGCGCCACGTCGTGAAAAACAAACAAAGGCGCGACGCCGTCACGTCACGGCGGAGAAACCCAAAGACATCCGCGGACGGAGTCAGGCCACGACGAAGGGGCGCGACGCCAACGCGTCACGCCGGAGAACCACGAAGACAGCGCGTTTCGTTTTGTAATGTGGATTGACGGGCGACGACGAAGCAGGCCATTTGGGCGTTTGAATCCCTTCGCAGTGAAGGTGGGGTCCCGGGGGGACCATAGGCGAAGACGGCGGGAGGAACGGACCACCGGAGTGCATCCGGTGGTCCGCGGAAGGCGGTGGCGGCGCGCCGCCGGAAAGGAGGCGGCCGGTGGTGCTGCCGGCCTCAATTAACGGCGAAGGGCGGGGGAGCCGCGCACCCCGCCCGCGAATCGGCTCGGCCACGGACCGAACTGGACCGCGCCATACCGGGCCGGGCCCAGCCGGGTCGGACCCGAGTCAGGTCGACCCGGTTCGGGCCAGGTCGGCCCGGGCCCAGACCCCCGTTTTCGGACCACTTTCGGTCAAATGCCCGTAACATGGGCTACGGGCCTCCAAATGACTCACCGTCAGCGGAAACGCGATCCTTGGATCGAGACGGTCGTTTCGGTATATCACACTCAAGGTTTCGGAGAACTTTGGGTTTGGCCTGGTTGGTTCGTACACGAAACCAACCGGGCCCTCGGAGCAGAAACCCTCGTAACTTGAGTTCTGGACGTCCGATTGACGTGTCGTCGACTTTGATGGAATCCTCTAAGTGAGACGGAACTTTTGGCATACTCCGCTCGAGGTTTGGATGCCGTCGGGTTGGTTCGCTCACGAAACCAACCGGGCCACTGGAACGAAAAAGCCAATAACTCATAGACCGGGCGTCCGATTGACGCATCGTCTGTCTCGTTGAATTCCTCTTGAGGAGACGGAACTTTTGGAATACTTCGCCCGAGTTTTGGATGCAGTTGGATAGTGACCGGGTTGGATTGCACCTGAAACCCAACCGGGCCTCTCGAACGGAAAAGCTGATAACTTTCAGACCAGGCGACCGTTTGACGAACCGTCAGCGGCGTTGGTGATCACATTGTGAAATGGTCCCTATGAGTATACCCTATGAGAGTTCTGGGTACAGTTGAGATACGGCCGGTTTGGTTCGTACACGAAACCAACCGGGCCCCGGGGACGAAAAGGCTAGTAACTCACAGACCGAGCATCCGATTGACGCGCCGTCTGTTGCGTTGAGACCCCTATGATGAGGCGGGTACTTTGAGACACTTCTTCATGGGACTTTGAGATACTTGGAGTATCGACATTTAGCTCGTGGGGCGGACCCTCCCAGAGACGAGCGTACGGAGTACGGAGACTGTGTAGCTGGCAGAGACCTGAAGACTGCTTGTCCGATTCGATTTGGAGTGACTAACGTAGCCCAGTGGGGAGCAGTACTTTGTGAGGTGGCAGACCCACAGCAGAGGAGCACTACTATGTGAGGTGGCAGACCCGCGGTACATGACAGGAGGAGTACCTCTGCAGGCTATGAGGGGGGAGCACTACTGTGTTTGAGTGGCAGATCCTGGCGGGAAGCACTACTGTGTGAGGTGGCAGGCCCGCGGTACTCGATAGGAGGAGTAACTCAGCAGTCTTAGGTTAGTGAGCAGTACCTCGGAGTCATGACAGGACCACTCTACACTCCAGAGACGGAGCTCTTCACCAGTTATGGTTTCGATAATGAAAAATCCTGGTGTGAGTTGAGACTTTTGACCTTGTGTTTACCTCATGATTGAGGTGGGTCACTTGCTAACTTTGGTATATGTATGGGCATATACCTGGGTAGTGGTTATCTGTTGATTTCACAATCCTTTTGTTTCCTCATGATTGAGATGTGTTACTTGATAACTTAGGTATATGTATGGTCATATACCTAAGTAGAGGTTATCTGTTGAGATCTTATTTGTGGTTATCCTTGTTGGTTTAGTGAGACCTTGAGGGTCTCGGGGTCCCTACTGAGTATCGTTATACTCACCCCTGCACGGGCTATGCCCGCACGTCGTTGTGTTGGTTGCAGACGACGGGCAGTGCTGACGGAGGCCGAGTGTTCGAGGACTGGTCGGTACCCGGAGGTGGACTACACAACGAGTCAGTACCCGGAGGTGGACTACACGACGTGACGACTCAAAGAGGAGGTTGGCGAACGAGAGCGTAGAGGAGACTATTTGTACCTACCCATTAGGTAGGATCCGTGGTGGACGACCAGGAGCTGCGCTATCTGTACCTATCTTTCAAGTAGGATCCAGGTAGAATGACCCAGGAGCTGCTTCCTTCTTCCAGCTGTTTGTCTTTTTGCTGTTGTACCTTGTTCAGTTGTAGTCGTACTTTCTTTTGGGTTTGTATTCTGGACCATTTACTTTTCACCATTTCTTTTGTACTTAGTGTTTTGCTTCCGCTTGTACTCTGTGGTGCTTGTTTTCTTTTATAAAGGCAATGCCTTCCCAATTATCGGGATTTTACGCCTTTGGTGCTAGTCGCCAGCCCCTGGCCTATGAAAGGTCGGCTTGGGGTAGTCCTGGCACGGGCCCTGAGGACGGGTCGTGACAAATTGGTATCAGAGGAGTTCGGTTCTACCGCAGAACTTATAACTCTGATGTTTCTTTCTATGAAGCAATAGTGTTAAGAGTACCGAGTGTGGTTTTCAGTTCAGGGAGTCCAGTGTTGGTGCGGGCGGCTAACGTATCCATACACCAGGACCCTGACAACTGATTTCCGACTTTGTGCAAGAAAACACTGATTCCGTGTGTGTTTTCCAGAAGTTTTATTTAAATGTCATCTCAAACCAGGTCAGCTCACCAGGTATAATCATTTGACCGTGTTACGTTGTTTCTATCATTGTGCCTTTTCTCGGATGACCAGCTAGAGCCCCGAGAGTGGTTCGTACTGACAGCCCGCCGAGCGACGTGGCCTCAGTACAGGGCTCTTTTTTCAGTTGAGGCACCAGCGGAGGCACCAACAGTACTACTACCCGTTGGGACACCGATGCCACCAGTCCCAGGAGCAGAGGGTGCACGTCGCTTGAGCACACTGCACGAGTTCCAGCGCCAGAGGCCACCCGGGTTCCAGGGAGGGACGGACCCGCAGGAGGCTGAGGATTGGCTGGAGGCTGTGGTGAGAGTCTTCAGGCTAGTGGGGACGCCGGCAGACTTCACGGTGATCTTTGCTGCCAGCCTCCTTCAGGCAGCAGCAGGCAGGTGGTGGAGCCACTTGTTTCAGTTTTACGACGAGATGACCTTCGCATGGGAAGACTTCGAGACCTTCTTCAGGGTGGAGTTTGTGCCAGTAGCTCTACACCCCGAGCGTGTACAGGAACTTCTGCCTTTGCCACGTGTTTTTCGATCCGTAGCCGAGTCATCTGTGGGCAGTAGACAGATGATGCAGAGGTCCAGGTCATCCAAGAGCGGATGAAGACTGCACAGTGCAGTAAGAACAGGAAACCGGTGCCAGTATTAGAGACTCGGGCGTGTTAAAGAAGAGGAAGCTTAAAGGAGAAATGAGTCTACGACGTAGCAGACGTGGAGGCAGAGCTAGGAGAGTAGCAAGAGGTGGTGTACATCCTTACATGGTATAACCACCCGCCTTTGTTATTCCCTCCAGGCTCAGGGAGCTAGAGGGCGGAGGAAGAGTGCGGATGCATGCGGTCAAGGAGTGTGACCCAATGGCTCTAGAAATGATTCAAGGGACAGTCTGTGTCCACTACTAGCTGTTGTAGTAACGAACGTCGATATTAATCATTCCTTGCTTTCAAAAATCTTTTTCCAGACCTAGAGTTTCCGATAAGTCGTGGACTTGACCCTCACGTCTGGAGATACCTTTGGAGGAGACTCGATAATCACACTTACGCCGACGATGTGGTCAGACCCTCGAGGCGAGAGTTTCGGTTGGAATCTCTTGGTGGCAGCGTCAAGGCCTTACGAAGTTAGTTTAAATATGGAATGGGCAATAACTGTTCATACTCAAATTGACGGTATTAGGCAAACGTCAGAATGGGTTTTCCTTGGTCGGCGAAAAGGAAACCCCAGGCAGCACGGGATAAACTCTTTCACAGGAGGGTGCGACCGATCACTCTTGAGTCAGTCAACCATACCCTCGTGGCAGCAGCCTTTTGAGTTTCAGTTCTAACAGAAAATGGAGACCTCTGGAGTTCAAGGATGACGATCATGTCCTTATACGGGTCTCACCTCGACATGGTTTACGGAGATGTGGCCAAGGCGGCAAGTTATCTCCGAGGTTCAGCGGACCTTATTAGGTCCTCAGCTGGGTAGGAAGGGTGGTTTACCGCTTGACCCATTCACCGCAGTTGCACCAGGTGCACGACAACTTCCACGTATCTCAACTGAGGAGATACGTGCTCGACCCTTCGCATATCATCGACCATGAGGAGCTGGACGATGGCGATGGGGTGTCATTCACAGAGGTTCCAGTGGGGATCGAGGATCGACAGGAGAAGATCCTACGAGGACGATCGATTCCTCAGGTGCACTTTCTCTGGCAGTACGGGAACCTCCAGGTAAGCACATGGGAGCGGAAGGCTCAGATGCATGCTCTGTACCACTTTTGTGACCCTAGTTTGTGTTGAAGCTTTACGGGGACGTAATTCCCTGAGGTGGGAGTAATGTTAAGACCCGGAAATTTCAAGGAAATTTTTTTCTTAATTTTCTTTGGAATATTACAGGAACACGGTTTCTGACGGCACTTGATTCCGAGGCCTGGAGTTCCCGGAATCAACTTCCGAAGTTTGGCTCGGGTACATTCAGTGAACGAGCGAGCGGGAATTTCTATCTTTTGAACCGGTGCTCGGAATTGAAATCTGATGGCACCGATGAACTCACAATGACGGTAATTGCTTAAGGGGACCTTTACCACAGTTGCATTTTAAGCGGGTTGAGATTTTGTTTTTGGGGTTTTAGTTTAAAATAAATAAAATTGTGTGAACAATTTTATTTTATGTCTTTGGGAGTTATTCTCTCCCATGGGAAGTTGTTGTTGGAGCCCATGACCAACCAACTTCCCATGAGTGGATACTTGAAAGGTGGGGCCCACATGAGCCCCATCCTTTCACATCCCTATAACTCTCCTTTAACCCCCATTTAATCTCCCTTAAACTCTTGAACTTCTCCCCCTCTTAAGTGCATGCCAACACTTTTAAATTAATGATTTCAACTTCTTAAATTAGTTAAGTTATTTGAATTTTGGAATTTGAAAAGCATGGCATGTGTTAATAAAATAATGGGAGAGATTATTTTATTGGGTTTCTTGGTTAAGTGAGGATTTTGAGAGAGTTGGGAAGGATTTTCTCCTTCTTCTTCATCTTCTCCATCACCATCGTTGAAGAACATCGAGACTTCGACGAAGAATGTGATGAACACAGACCCTCCGACGGAGAACGCGAAGGAACCAACGACGTGGCTTCTATTCTTCTTTCTCCGCGTCAAGGGAGGAGGCATCACCGTGGGGAACATCTCCATCAACGATGGCGCTCACTCCGACGATGACAGGATTGATACCATTCTACAGCGACACTACCATCCCGCGACTTTGTCAACAAACGAAGGACGACACAAGGTAGGGGAATTTATTTTTTGGAATTCTCTTATCTTTTGAGAAAAGAACGATGAGCGCGGACCAACCAATACCGGGTTGATCCGTGGATCGTTCGATCATGCGGTTTGATGTTGGGGGTTATTATTTAAATTGCTCATGTTTATTGCCTTTACGAACTTCGTGAAATATGAACTTTGTTATCGAATAACGCGAGGGGGGCCTGACCGCAAAAACACGGCCGACCCTCCTCCTTATTCCATGTTGGATTCTTTTGTGTATTGAAACGGGAATGGTGTGGTGCCATCGCACCGCGTGGAAACGTGCGACAAGTAATGCGCGGGGCCGTCGCGCCGCGTCGTGAAAAACAAACAAAGGCGCGACGCCGTCGCGTCACGGCGGAGAAACCCGAAGACATCCGCGGACGGAGTCGGGCCATGGCGAAGGGGCGCGATGCCAACACATCATGCCAGAGAACCACGAAGACGGGCGCGTTTTGTTTTGGCATGCGGATTGACGGGCGACGACGAAGCAGGCCGTTTGGGCATTTGAATCCCTTCGTAGTGAAGGTGGGGTCCCGGGGGGACCATAGGTGAAGACGGCGGGAGGAACGGACCACCGGAGTGCGTCCGGTGGTCTGCGGAAGGCGGCGGTGGCGCGCCGCCGGAAAGGAGGCGGCTGGCGGTGCCACCGGCCTCAATTAACGGCGAAGGGCGGGGGAGCCGCGCACCCCGCCCGCGAATCGTCTCGGCCACGCGGGCCGAGCCGCGGCCGGCCGGTCGGGCCGGACCGAACCGGACCGCGCCGGACCGGGCCGGGCCGGGAGGGGCCCAGCCGGGTCAACCCGGTTCGGGCCGCCCCAGGGGGGGTCGGGCCGGGTCGCCCCGGGCCGAGACCCCCATTTTCGGACCACTTTCGGTCAAATGCCCGTAACTTGGGATACAGGCCTCCAAACGACTCGCCGTCAGCGGAAACACGATCCTTGGATCGAGATGGTCGTTTCGGTATATCGCACTCAAGGTTTCAGAGAACTTTGGGTTCGGCCGGGTTGGTTCGTACACGAAACCAACCGGGCCCTCGGAGTGGAAACGCTCGTAACTTGAGTTCCGGACGTCCGATTGATGTGTCGTCGACTTTCATGGAATCCTCTAAGTGAGACGGAACTTTTGGCATTCTCCGCCCGAGGTTTGGATGTCCTCGGAGTGTGGTCGGGTTGGTTCGCTTAGGAAACCAACCGGGCCCCTGGAACGAAAAATCCAATAACTCATAGACCGGGCGTCTGATTGACGCACCGTCTGTCTCGTTGAATTCATCTTGATGAGACGGAACATTTGGCATACTTCGCCCGAGTTTTGAATGCAGTTGGACAGTGGCCGGGTTGGATTGCACTCGAAACCCAACCGGGCCCCTGGAACGAAAAGGCTGATATCTTTCAGACCAGGCGACCGTTTGACGAACCGTCAGCGGCGTTGGTGATCACATTGTGAAATGGTCCCTATGAGTATACCCTATGAGAGTTCGGGGTACAGTTGAGATAAGGCCGGTTTGGTTCGTACACGAAACCAACCGGGCCCCGGGGACGAAAAGGCTAGTAACTCACAGATCGAGCGTCTGATTGATGCGTCGTCTGTTGCGTTGAGACCCCTATGACGAGGCGGTACTTTGAGATACTTCTTCATGGGACTTTGAGATACTTGGAGTATCGACTTGTAGCTCGTGGAGCGGACCCTCCCAGAGACGAGCGTACGTAGTACGGAGACCGTGTAGCTGGCAGAGACCTGAAGACTGCTTGTCCGATTCGATTCGGAGTGAATTACGTAGCCCAGTGGGGAGAACTACTTTGTGAGGTGGCAGACCCACAGTGGAGGAGCACTACTATGTGTGGTGTCAGACCCGAGGTACTTGACAGGAGGAGTACCTCTGCAGGCTATGAGGGGGGAGCACTACTGTGTTTGAGTGGCAGACCCCGGCGGGAAGCACTACTGTGTGAGGTGGCAGGCCCGCGGTACTCGACAGGAGGAGTACCTCAGCAGTCTTAGGTTAGTGAGAAGTACCTCGGAGTCGTGACAGGACCACTGTACACTCCAGAGACGGAGCTCTTCAGCAGTTACGGTTTCAATAATGAAAAATCCTGGTTTGAGCTGAGACTTTTGACCTTGTGTTTACCTCATGATTGAGGTGGGTCACTTGCTAACTTTGGAATATGTATGGGCATATACCTGGGTAGTGGTTATCTGTTGATTTCACAATCCTTGTGTTTCCTCATGATTGAGATGGGTTACTTGATAACATAGGTATATGTATGGGAATATACCTAGGTAGAGGTTATCTGTTGAGATCTTCTTTGTGGTTATCCTTGTTGGTTTAGTGAGACCTTGAGGGTCTCGGGGTCCCTAATGAGTATCGTTACACTCACCCCTGCACGAGCTATGCCCACACCTCGTTGTGTTGGTTGCAGACGACGGGCAGTGCTGATGGAGGCTGAGTGTTCAAGAACTGGTCGGTACCCGGAGGTGGACTACACAACGAGTCAGTACCCGGAGTTGGACTACACAACGTGACGACTGACAGAGGAGGTTGAAGAACGAGAGAGTAGAGGAGGATATCTGTACCTACCCATCAGGTAGGATCCGTGGTGGACGATCAGGAGCTGCGCTATCTGTACCTACCCTTCAGGTAGGATCCGAGGAGGATGACCCAGGAGCTGCTTCCTTCTTCCAGCTGCTTGTCTTTTTGCTGTTGTACCTTGTTCAGTTTTAGTCGTACATTCTTTTGGGTTTGTATTCTGGCCCATTTACTTTTCATCATTTCTTTTGTACTTAGTGTTTTGCTTCCGCTTGTACTCTGTGGTGCTTGTTTTCTTTTATAAAGGAAATGTCTTCCCAATTATCGGGATTTTACGCCTTTAGTGCTAGTCTCCATCCCCTGGCCTATGGAAGGCGGGCTTGGGGTAGTCATGGCACGGGCCCCGAGGACGGGTCGTGACAAATTGGTATCAGAGGAGTTCGGTTCTACCGCAGAACTTATAACTCTGATGTTTTTTTTTCTGTGAAGCAATAGTGTTAAGAGTACCGAGTGTGGTTTTCAGTTTAGGGAGTCCAGTGTTGGTGCGGGCAGCTGACGTATCCATACACTAGGACCCTGACAACTGATTTCTGACTTTGTGCATGAAAACACTGATTGCGTGTGTGTTTTCCAGAAGTTTTATTTAAATGTCAGCTCAAACCAGTTCAGCTCACCAGGTATAATCATTTGACCGTGTTACGTTGTTTCTATCAGGGTGCCTTTTCTCGGATGACCAGCTAGAGCCCCTAGAGTGGTTCGTACTGACAGCCCACCGAGGGACGTGGCCTCAGTACATGGCCCTTTTTTTCAGTTGAGACACCAGCAGAGGCACCAACAGTACTACTGCCCGTTGGGCCACCGATGCCACCAGTCCCAGCAGCAGAGGGTGCACGTCGCTTGAGCGCACTGCACGAGTTCCAGAACCAGAGGCCACCCAGGTTCTAGGGAGGGACGGACCCGCAGGAGGCTGAGGATTGACTGGAGGCTGTGGTGAGAGTCTTCAGGCTAGTGGGGACGCCGACAGACTTCATGGTGATCTTTGCTTCCAGCCTCTTTCAGGAAGCAGCAGGCAGGTGGTGGAGCCACTTGTTTCTGTTTTACGACGAGATGACCTTCGCATGGGAAGACTTCGAGACCTTCTTCAGGGTGGAGTTTGTGCCAGTAGCTCTACACCCCGAGCGTGTACAGGAGCTTCTGCCTTTGCCACGTGTTTTTCGATCAGTAGCCGAGTCATCTGTGGGCAGTAGACAGATGATGCAGAGGTCTAAGTCATCAGAGAGCGGATGAAGACTGCACAGTGCAGTAAGAACAGGAAACCGGTGCCAGTCTTAGAGACTCGGGTGTGTTAAAGAAGAGGAAGCTTAATGGAGAAATGAGTCTACGAAGTAGCAGACATGGAGGCAGAGCTAGGAGAGCAGCAAGAGGTGGTGTACATCCTAACATGGTATAACCACCCGCCTTAGTTATTCCCGCAAGGCTCAAGGAGATGGAGGGCGGAGGAAAAGTGCGGCTGCATGCGGTCAAGGAGTGTGACCCAATGGCTCTAGAAATGATTCAAGGGACAGTCTGTGTCCACTACTAGCTGCTGTAGTAACGGATGTCGATATGAATCATACCTTGCTTTCAGAAATCTTGTTCCAGACCTAGAGTTTCTGGTAAGACGTCGACTTGACCCTCACGTCTGGAGATACCTTTGGAGGAGACTCGATAATCACACTTACACCGACGGTGTGGTCAGACCCTCGAGGTGAGAGTTTCGGTTGGAATATCTTGGAGGCAGCGTCGAGGCCTTACGACGTTAGTTTATGTATGGAATGGGCAATAACTGTAAATACTCAAATTGACAGTATAAGGCAAATGTCGGAATGGGTTTTCCTTGGTCGGCGAAAAGGAAACCCCAGGCAGCATGGGATAAACTCTTTCACAGGAGGGTGCGACCGATCACTCTTGAGTCAGTCAACCATACCCCCGTGGCAGCAGCCTTTTGAGTTTCAGTTCTAACAGAAAATGGAGACCTCTGGAGTTCAAGGATGACAATCACGTCCTTATATGGGTCTCACCTCGATGAGGTTTACGGAGATGTGGCCAAGGCGGAAATTTATCTCCGAGGTTCAGCAGACCTTCTTAGGTCCTCAGCTGGGTAGGCGAGGTGGTTTACCGCTTGACCCATTCACCGCAGTTGCACCAGGTGCACGACAACTTCCACGTATCTCAACTGAGGAGATACGTGCTCGACCCTTCACATATCCTCGACCATGAGGAGCTGGATGATGGCGATGGGGTGTCTTTCACAGAGGGTCCAGTGGGGATCGAGGATCAATAGGAGCAGATCCTATGAGGATGATCGATTCCTCGGGTGCACTTTCTCTGGCAGTACGGGAACCTCCAGGTAAGCACATCAGAGCGGAAGGCTCAGATGCATGCTCTGTACCGCTTTTGTGACCCTAGTTTGTGTTGAAGCTTTACGGGGACGTAAATCCCTGAGGTGGGAGTAATGTAAAGACCCAGAAATTTCAAGGAAAATTTTTTCTTAATTTTCTTTGGAATTTTACAAGAACGCGGTTTCTGACGGCACTTGATTCTGAGGCCTGGAGTGCCCGGAATCAACTTCCGAAGTTTGGCTCGGGTACGTTCAGTGAACGAGCGAGCGGGAATTTCTATCTTTTGAACCGGTGCTCGAAATTGAAATCCGATGGCACCGATGAACTCACAACGCCGGTAATTGCATAAGGGGACCTTTACCACAGTTGCGTTTTAAGCGGGATGAGATTTTGTTTTTGGGGTTTTAGTTTAAAATAAATAAAATTGTGTGAACAATTTTATTTTATGTCTTTGGGAGTTATTCTCTCCCATGGGAAGTTGTTGGTGGAGCCCATGACCAACCAACTTCCCATGAGTGGATACTTGAATGGTGGGGCCCACACGAGCCCCAACCTTTCACATCCCTATAACTCTCCTTTAACCCCCCATTTAATCTCCCTTTAACTCTTGAACTTCTCCCCCTCTTAAGTGCATGCCAACACTTTTTAATTAATGAGTTCAACATCTTAAATTAATTAAGTTATTTGAATTTTGGAATTTGAAAAGCATGGCATGTGTTAATAAAATAATGGGAGAGATTATTTTATTAGGTTGCTTAATTAAGTGAGGATTTTGAGAGAGTTGGGAAGGCTTTTCTTCTTCTTCTTCATCTTCTCCATCACCATCGTTGAAGAACGTCGAGACTTAGACGAAGAATGTGATGAACACCGACCCTCCGACGGAGAACGCGAAGGCACCAACGATGTTCCTTCTCTTCTTCTTTCTCCTCGTCAAGGGAGGAGGCATCACCGCGAGGAACGTCGCCATCGACGACGGCGCTCACTCTGACGACGACGGGATTGATGCCATTGTACAACGACACTACCATCTCGCAACTTTGTCAACAAACGAAGGATGACACGAGGTAGGGGAATTTATTTTTTGGAATTCTCTTATATTTTGAGAAAAGAACAACGAGCGCGGACCAACCAATACCGGGTTGATCTGCGGATCGTTCGATCATGCGGATTGATGTTGGGGGTTATTATTTAAATTGCTCGTGTTTATTGCCTTGACAAACTTCGTGAAATATGACCTTTGTTATCGAATAACGCGAGGGAGGCCGGACCGCACAAACACGGCCGGCCCTCCTCCTTATTTCATGTTGGATTCTTTTGTGGATTGAAACGGGAATGGTACGGTGCCATCGCACCGCGCGGAAACATGCGACATGTAATGCGCGGCACCGTCGCGCCGCGTCGTGAAAAACAACCAAAGGCGCGACGTCGTCGCGTCACGGTGGAGAAACCCGAAGACATCCGCGGACGGAGTCGGGCCATGGCGAAGGGGCACGGCGCCAATGCGTCGCGCCGGAGAACCACGAAGACGGCACGTTTTGTTTTGGCATGCGGATTGATGGGCGACGACGAAGCAGGCCGTTTGGGCGTTTGAATCCCTTCGCAGTGAAGGTGGGGTCCCGGGGGGACCATAGGTAAAGACGACGGGAGGAACGGACCACCGGAGCGCGTCCAGTGGTCCGTGGAAGGCGGCGGCGGCGCACCACCGGAAAGGAGGCGGCCGGCGGTGCCGCCGACCTCTATTAACGGCGAAGGGCGGGGGAGCCGCGCACCCCGCCCGCGAATCGGCTCGGCCACGCTGGCCGAGCCGCGGCCGGCCGGTCGGGCCGGACCGAACCGGACCGCGCCGGACCTGGCCAGGTCGACCCGGTTCGGGCCGACCCAGGGGGGGTCGGGCTGGGTCGGCCCGGGTCCAGACCCCCGTTTTCGGACCACTTTCGGTCAAAAGCTCGTAACTTGGGCTACGGTCCTCCAAACGACTCGCCGTCAGCGGCAACACGATCCTTGGATCGAGACGGTCGTTTCGGTATATCGCACACAAGGTTTCAGAGAACTTTGGGTTCGGCCGGGTTGGTTCGTACACGGAACCAACCGGGCCCTCGGAGCAGAAACACTCGTAACTTGAGTTCCGGACGTCCGATTGACGTGCCGTCGACTTTGATGGAATCCTCTATGTGAGATGGAACATTTGGCATACTCCGCTCGAGGTTTGGATGTTGTCGGAGTGTGGTCGGGTTGGTTCGCCCACGAAACCAACCGGGCCCCTGGAACGAAAAAGCCAATAACTCATAGACCGGGCGTCTGATTGACGCACCGTCTGTCTCGTTGAATTCCTCTTGATGAGACATAACTTTTGGCATACTTCGCCCGAGTTTTGGATGCAGTTGGATTGTGGCCGGGTTGGATTGCACTCGAAACCCAACCGGGCCCCTGGAACGGAAAAGCTGATATCTTTCAGACCAGGCGACCGTTTGACGAACCGTCAGCGGAGTTGGTGATCACATTGTGAAACGGTCCCTATGAGTATACCCTATGAGAGTTCAGGGTACAGTTGAGATACGGCCAGTTTGGTTCGTACACGAAACCAACCGGGCCTCGGGGACGAAAAGGCTAGTAACTCACAGACCGAGCATCCGATTAATACGCCGTCTGTTGCGTTGAGACCCCTATGACGATGCAGTACTTTGAGATACTTCTTAGTGGGACTTTGAGATTCATGGAGTATCGACTTGTAGCTCGTGGATCAGACCCTCCCAGAGACGAGCGTACGGAGTACGGAGACCGTGTAGCCGGCAGAGACCTGAAGACTGCTTGTCCGATTCGATTTGGAGTGACTTACGTAGCCCAGTGTGGAGCACTACTTTGTGAGGTGGCAGACCCACAGCGGAGGAGCAATACTATGTGAGGTGGAAGACCTGCGGTACTTGACAGGAGGAGTACCTCTGCAGGCTATGAGGGGAGAGCACTATTGTGTTTGAGTGGTAGACCCCGGCGGGAAGCACTACTGTGTGAGGTGGCAGGCCCGCGGTACTCGACAGGAGGAGTACCTCAGCAGTATTAGGTTAGTGAGCAGTACCTCAGAGTCGTGACAGTACCACTGTACACTCCAGAGACGGAGCTCTTCAGCAGTTACAGTTTCGATAATGAAAAATCTTGGTTTGAGCTGAGACTTTTGACCTTGTGTTTACCTCATGATTGAGGCGGGTCACGTGCTAACTTTGGTATATGTATGGGCATATACCTGGGTCGTGGTTATCCTTTGATTTCACAATCCTTGTGTTATCTCATGATTGAGATGGGTTACTTGATAACTTAGGTATATGTATGGGAATATACATAAGTAGAGGTTATCTGTTGAGATCTTCTTTGTGGTTATCCTTGTTTGTTTAGTGAGACCTTGAGGGTCTCGGGGTCCCTACTGAGTATCTTTATACTCACACCTGCACGGGATATGCCCGCACCTCGTTGTGTTGGATGCAGACGACGGGCAGTGCTGACGGAGGCCGAGTGTTCGAGGACTGGTCGGTACCCGGAGGTGGACTACACAACGAGTCAGTACCCGGAGGTGGACTACACGACGTGCTGACTCACAGATGAGGTTGACGAATGAGAGCGTGGAGGAGGCTATCTATACCTACCCTTCAGGTAGGATCCGTGGTGGAAGACCAGGAGCTGCGCTATCTGTACCTACCCTTCAGGTAGGATCCGAGGAGGAAGACCCAGGAGCTGCTTCCTTCTTCCAGCTGTTTGTATTTTTGTTGTTGTACCTTGTTCAGTTGTAGTCGTACTTTCTTTTGGGTTTGTATTCTGGCACATTTACTTTTCAGCATTTGTTTTGTACTTAGTGTTTTGCTTCCGCTTATACTCTGTGGTGCTTGTTTTCTTTTATAAAGGCAATGCCTTCCCAATTATCGGGATTTTACGCCTTTGGTGCTAGTCTCCAGCCCCTGGCCTATGGAAGGTGGGCTTGGGGTAGTCACGGCACGGGCCCCGAGGACGGGTCGTGACATGAAAGGAAGTTGATGGGACTAGAATTGGTAGAAGAGATGGCAGAAAAAGTTCAGCTGATTCAGAAACACATGAGAACAGCTCAGAGTAGGCAGAAGAGTTATGCAGACAACTGGAGGAAGGATCTAACTTTTGAGGTAGGTGATCATGTTTTTCTCAAAGTCTCGCCATGGAAAAGTGTGATGAGATTTGGTAAGAAAGGAAAGATGAGTCCAAGGTTCATTGGACCATATGAAATTCTGGAGAGAGTTGGATCAGTTGCATACCAGGTGGCTTTACCTCCGAGTTTATCTCAGGTACACAAAGTTTTTCACGTTTCGATGTTGAGAAAGTATATGCCAGATCCATCTCATGTTTTGAGTCCAGAGGTAGTTCAGTTGGAAGAGAACCTATCTTATGAGGAACAACCGGTCCAGATTCTTGACCACAGGGAGCAAGTGTTACGGAATAAGGTGATTAATTTGGTAAAGGTTTTTTTGGAAAAACCACATGATGGAAGAGGCAACAAGGGAATCTGAAAATGCAATGAGGGATAAGTAACCCCATTTATTCAATAAGTAAAAAAATTGCGGGGGCGCAATTTTCAAAAGGGGGGAAGGATGTAACATCCCAAATAAGTAATGAGTAATAGATATTTTTATCTATGTCTATTAATGAATTAGATAGTGTTTTAGAGGCTTAAAATGAAAATAAATCCAATCTTAAGCACGGAATACACTAATATTTTTAAAAGATTGTTTTATTGCCTTTTGATGGAAAACCATTTTTAAATCTATCTTATGAAAATTTTATAAGCTATGTTTGTCAAAATAAACTTATTCTTTATGATTCGGACATCAAAATTTACTTTGTGTGAATTTTTGGTATTTTTCAGACAAAGTTCATTTTTTAATGAATAGTGAAAAATACTGCATTTTACATCAAAACTGCTTTTTAATCTAATTTATTTATATGATAATATTATCTTTTGAATTGATTTTGAATTGAAATTAGAATATATTTTTACCATTTAATCCAATGGTGGTCATTGGAATCAATTTCACTTTGAAATTGGACTTAAACTGGTGTCAATCTTTTGATACTTATTGTTTCATAAAAACACGCTATTTGTCATGACAGCGGGAATTAATTATTAAATTAATTAATGTGACTTATATGTATTGAATTTTTTAAAATAGGCTTCATTTTTGAATTCGGAATATCAAATATAGCTTAGGGTGAATTTTTGGTATTTTTCTGAAAAACTTCAATTTTTGATGAATAGTGAAACAACTAAGTGGTACTTATAAAAACTGATTTTTCGTTTAAATGAAATTTTAACACTTCTATGTTTTGAATTTCAAAAATCCGACATACATGGTTGTAATTAAGAAGTAAAATGTGGTTTAATGAGATTAAAATAATTTTTTGTTGAATAGTAACTCTTAAGTTCTTAATCACGATTAGAGGTAATTAGTGTAGTTTAAGGTAAAAAAAATGCATTAATAAAATGAGATGAGCTTGAAACATGTCCTACCCTCATTTGATGTGTCATGGCCGACCAAGACAATCCATGGGTCAACTTGGGGACCCCATGGAGACACTTTTATTGGGAAATGACATAAATAACTTTTTATTTTATGTAAAAGTAAAAATGACACAAACATGAGATGTTTTACTAAAACAATTTTTACACTGGGGTTATAAAGATCAGATTTTTTATTATAAATAGTCATTGGAAATATAAAAATATTTCCTACATCATAGTATTTTTTTTTATAATTTTTAGACTTTAAATAAATAAAATTATTTATGACATGATGATGATGCAGCGATGACCTCATTATTTAATGATTTAAATAAAATGGAATGATAATGTAAAATCTAAGACCTACACATGGAAAAAACCTATTGTATGGGTGGATTTAGAACTCTTATCACCTTATCCTCGAAACACATCAATGTGGGACCTCTTAAATCCGAATACCATTTTAAAATAAAGTGACTTTTCTTTACCTTCCAAGAGTGCCCCTCCTCTCCTCTTATAAAAGGCCCCCACCTCTACCTCCTTACCCACACTCCCAAAGACTTTGGATCGGCCAAACCATTCCCATTTTTTCTCTCCACATCCCTCTATTACTCCTTGAAGCCTCACTTTTTGCAGAAGTCTTCCCAAGGGAGCCTTTGAGCTCAAACCAAAGGGAGTTACCCGATTTTAAGGTAATGTCTTAACTTGAGTCCTTTTGTTTTATTTTGCTTCTCCAACCCCCTAAACTCTTTTTAGTCATTTCTTTTGTAACAAATCCAGTATCTTTAATATACTAGGATGTTTTTATAAGAAGTATTCGAGCTACAATTGCACACACCTACATCTAATGGTTAAAGGACATACTGTTTCTGTGGATGGTGAATTTATGCCTCCCGAAACGATGATTGTTCAACATTCTTTTAACAACTTAAAAGGTGGCCATTAAGATGTCACTATATTTATATATGATATATAATTTGTTTATGTTTTCCTTAAGCTTATGTATTTTTCATTTTGGGCATACCTTTATGGTTTCCATTATGGGTAAACGCGATATCTTCATTTAAGGAAGTACGGACTACCGCCCCCTCAAAGTGATTTGATTCGTTAAATACCATATGTGGGACGTATAAAGGATGGAACTATGATATTATATATGATATTATAATGGAATTATAATATACCTTTATATCATTATGATTTCATTCTATAAAATACGAAATAGAAATGAAAGTAGCGTTCATGCGTACGTACGGCTTACCGTCTCCATGAACGGTGCATTTCATTTCTTACCTCTAAATGATTATGTAATATTATAAATGCATGTATATACTGGATATATATGATATATACATCATGATTATAATTATGTATATAATGGATACATGAACAACTTGTAATTATAAAGGGTTTAATTTTGACTCAAGTACCAATGATCGTTAAAACAACCGTTATTAACTTAATTACATAGTGTTCATGACATGGAAATAAGTGATATAAAACGAATAATGAACTTGAAAAAGGTTCATAAGCAAGTAGAAATTAACTCAAGTTTATTATTCAGGACATTAAAGAATGATCGAGTCAAGTCGGACCCGAGGTATGGGACTTCGTCTCAATCTCCTTTCATTGAGGCATATTTTGTTTTATACACAACCTTCTTTTATATGGTGTATAAACCCCTTTGACTTTTACGTTTATTCAAAAGGAATATTTTTTATACGAAGCCTTTACTAAACGACAAAAGGGAATGTTTTTGTTGTACGTATGCAGCGACAACGACTTCTCCACCGCCGTGACCATTATTTGAGTTCCGACTTCCTCTACAAGCCATACCTTTTTTTAAAAGAAAAATAAATACCATGTTTACTTTTCTTTTATTTTGGTATTGAAAATGGTTTTCATAATGTTTTTATATCAATGTGTTGTAATGATATATTGTGATTGAAAGGTGGAAATATTATGTTTCCTTTATGCATGTTTTATGTGATACGATTATGTTGAGGTTCTTGGGAATTATTACGAAGACGGGTGGTTCCGTGATAAACTAAGGGTGGGTGAGCCCGATATAGCTCTCCAATGCATTGGGTAACGTGAAATAGTGTAATGTTAAGGTTTCTCCGAAGAGATTTAGGGAATATACTTTGATGGGTATTCCAAACGTAACCAAGAGGGTTACTCCCTACGTAAGAATGTTATGAATGCCTCAAGTTACCTTTATGTCTTATGATTTCTATCATTTATTCATGATTTGATGAGGTATGTTAAAGTGCATATGTTTTATGGGTAAAGTATGATTTCATTCTTATGTATATATGTACCCATGTTTCCTTTCCATATTTTTATATCCCTTACTGATCTTTTTATGCTCATCCCTAGTTTTTTTGAAATGTTTTTCACAGGTCAAGGGAAAGGTACATGATATGATTATAGTGTCAAGGGAGTGTCAAGAAAGAATCCATGATTTATTTTAAATATGTTTCCATTGATGGGAAAGAAGAATATTATCTTTATGTAACCACTTTGTTTATATGTGGAATGTTATGCAAGTTTTATGATCTAATTCTCTAAAACTCTAAACCCGAAAGGATCCTCAAGGTGTAATCTTTTAATAACTCAAGATTAAGTAATGTTTAAGGCTGGGGCCTTATATGATCACCCTATATCAGAATAATTCTTCATAATGGTTTCCCACAAACATCAACTAAATTAAATGGTTAGAATTTCTGATAGTTACCCAAAATTGTAATGAGAAGAAACCAAGAATAAAATGGGAAGTAATCAACCCATATGAAAGGCTCCATAATCTCACATGTACATAGATAATAAGTAATTATAAGGGATCAAGATACTCCAAAAATGGAACTCAGGTTTTTGGTAATCGATGATAATAAAAAGGGATATAATAGAAATTGATGGGGATTCAATATTAATATGTCGATGGAGAACACATGATCATTGTATGTAATGAATAATCCATACCACGAACATCCCAAAATTTCTGAACGATAGTTTGAAAAATAATATTCATGAAAAGAAAGGTCAATATACCCCAAATATCTAATATATAGGATGCAAATCTTTTAAATATCACTAATAATGTACTTGATAAAACCAATGATCTAATAAAACCAAATATAGGTCTCTCCGTAACCTAAAACACTACACCAATACATCCCTTGATATAGAGGTTCTGGAAAACTAGCCTTTAGGATACATTTTATAACAAGAATATCTACACCCCAGTGATATTCCATATAAAACTCTACCACTTCCCACAAAAAATAGTGCCTCAATCTATACCTATGTATTAAAACTAATGACTACATAAATACAAATCTATTTTTTTAGATTCATAAAACCATGATCATAATGGTAATTCCACAACCTAACACTCCTAGCTTAGATTTTTTGCTCCAAAGAAATATTCATAATATAAAATCATCCCAAAATCTCTAACTAAAAAAACATAAAATGTTTAAACTTGAAATGGAATGGTCTATGATAGATATTATATACCAATGAAATATTTTTTAAAAGGAAACACTATGTTCAATTTCATATAGGATATGCCATATAGAGCTTAAAATGAATAAATAAAATTATTTAAATCTGATAATCATATCATAGCCATTGGAATGGTGGTAATGAATGAGATTAACAAAATTATGGAAATATTGTTTAAATATGTTTATCAAAGCAATTCATTGGGTTCCAATTCATTATAAATGAAAAAAATAAATGAAATATAATGGATTTGTTTTTCTAAAAACCTATTTTCACATTAATAAGGGAATTTCTTCTTAATAAATTAAATTAGTCACTATTACTGGAAAATACTAATGAAAATTATATGTTTTATATCAAATATTTTTTAAAATTCATCTGATAATGTTTATGGTCTTTAGGTAATAAATAAATCCATTTTTATGTATGGAATCTATATTTTTCTAAAATTATATTTTGAATCCATTTAATAGACCACCTATTTAAAAAATAATTTTAGAAACATAAATTGTTATATAAAAACATTATTTTATATATTGTAATTGAAATATCAAAATTATCATAGGGTGAATTTTTTGTATTTTTCTGAGAAGTTTTACTTTTTAATAAATAGTGAAAAATACTAAATTTTAATTGAAAACTGAATTTTCATATAAAGAATTTAAATTGATAAATTGTATTTAATATATTTTTTGAATTTAATATATGAAAATTCATTATCTATTTATACAAATGGGGTCATTGGAATCAATTTAATATTGAAATTAATTATAAAAAACATTTTCAAAATTTGAACTTTTTCACTTAAAAACCCATTATCCCGTTACTTCTGCTCAATTAATTTTAAATCAAAATTTTTTAATCATTTGAAATGAATTTTTTAAAATTTATTCCATATTTTGAATAATAATATCAAAATTAGGCAGTAAGGTCAATTTATTTTTTTTTCAAAAAAAATGTTACTGTGGTAAAAAGAAATATTTACCATGGTATAGGTAAAATAATGAAACACATTAAATTTAAAATGTAAAGGATAAATATACCAATTAATTAAAAACATTAAGGGGTGTTTGAGGTATTTATTTAAAATAACCATCCATTTAAACATTAATTATCAATACAATTCATTGAAATTAATTCCACCCCAATGTGGTTGTATTTAAATATAAAATAAACATTATTTAATCTCTTAAAACAAACCCTCCTTAATACTTTTACCACACCTCACCACCCAATTTATACTAATGAGACATTAATATACTAAAATATATTAAAACCCTCCCTTTAACAGAATCCCAATGTCCATGTTCTTTTTGTCTGACCAAAATTCCAATTCCTTCATCCATAAGGGATACTTCAAGGAGGTGATATTCAAGATATAATTTTCTCAAACAACATCTCTTATTTTCTTTTCTTCTTCGAAATTCTCCTACAACCATAATATATAAAAGTAATAATAAATAAATAATAATGTTAAGACTTTAATTTTAGGTTACTAAAGTAATATCTTATATAAATCCATTTTAATACCTCATCTTATTCAATGAAATGAATATATTGTTTTAATTATGCGGTTTAATCGCCTTTGTGAATAATTATTTTTTTAGTTTTCCATTACCACATTCATGTCTAGTAATAATAATATTATAATTGTTAAAAAATATTTTAATAGTTATATAATTACTTAATTAATGTTATATATCTAATATATATAATATTAAATAAAACAAAACTAGTTTGTGATGGTTAGAAAAACCACCAAATTAAACTAAACATTTATCATGAATGTTTTATCAAATGAATCATCCTCATGTAATAAAAAAAACTTATAAATGGAACCTTTTAAAAATATGTAATTTAAATAATAGCATTTCAAATAACTTTTTTAGTCTTATTTCAATTTGATAAGAAAATCCATAATTATATGGAAATGAACCAACCAAGGAACCATGAAACGAATGCACCCAGAACAATAAAAAAATGCAATATTATTAATTAACAGGTTGGGATATGTTATAAAAGGACAATGTAATGTATTATAAATATGGATATAGTTATTTAATTAATTAATAACATTATTTACACCATTATACATGAGGCTAAATAATTATACAATAAAGGGAAGCAGGTGGCATGGGTTTCTCATCTCAGTTTTACTTTGTTGGGATTTATGTCATATTCACCACATAATTATTGTGTGTGGTGTATATAATACCATTTTATATATAATATCAAGAATCAAGATTATGTTAAATGTTTCATTGTATAATTATAACTTATATATGGTATACAATTTTACTAATTAATATGTAGTAATGGTTTCTCATCTGACTTTTACTTATAAGAGATATATGCCTTAATCACAACTTATTTATATTATGTGGTGTGTACACTGAAATTTAATATATCATATAATTATTATCATTATATTAATAATATTATAAGTTTCATTTGATAATTAATACTTTTATGAGGAATAAAATTTTTCTTATTGCAAGGGGTAATAGATTCTGTAACTCATTTTTCATTCATTGGGTTAAACTTCTATTTCGTTGATTATACCATGATAAGGTTATGTGTGAAATGAATTTTGAATATATAATTTTATATTTACTATTTCTATATGTATTTACATTGAATAATAATAATTAATTCACTTTATTAATGATATGATATTTGTAATGGACTTCGTCTCAATTTCATTTCCTTAAGGCATATTTTTATATTGTGAACCTAATTTCTTTTCTTTGTTGTATATACTTACCTTTTTTATATTTATGATCAAAATTCATTGAAATTTTTATTTATAATAAATATTCATATTTCTTGTATCATAGAAATGATTATTACCTATGTTGTATACCATTTTATATATGGTGTTTACTTTTAAAGTGTTTTGATTAAATGGGGAAATAATGTGAAATCCGTATCTTTTACTCAATATAAAGATTTGTTAATAACTCAAATACATTCATAAATTTATCAATTTTTTGATATATAATGAATTCTTTGGACATTAAAGAATGGGTGGGGGCCATATATAGTAAATCCCTTTAATTCATCGGTAGTCTCATGAGATGAATTAATTGGAAAAATTAAATGGGTTTTACCCATAAATATTGAAATGTCTTATGAAAAGTCTTGGTGGTAAATGTATCACATTCATGGGAAACATGACATCCAATAATTAAGAATTTTGGTTTTTTATCCATGATATATTCACTATGATATTATACATGGATTCAAACATTGAAAAATCTATTGAATAAGTGGCATGTGTGTTCAGATTAATTTCATTTTCGTATTGATTATGCATTATTTATTCACATTTGTTTCCATTGTAATTAACATTTACCGATCATTTCAGCTCACAATTATTTTTTACCTTTCCCCATTTTATGAAGAAGATATCTTTTAATGAGTTTTCAAGGATATGATTTATTAGCTTGTTCCATGTATTGAGTTTTATTTTATATTCTCAATGTAAAAAGAGTATCATGTATGTATATAGTTTTCAAAAATAAAATAAAATATTAAGTACATTAGGACTAGAATATTTTATCTATATTAATTTAAAAAAGTAAAATACCAGCTCTAGGATACAGGGGTTAGGGTCATTACAGTTGGATTCAAAATAACTTTATTAAAAATCCTTAAGAAATAGATTTAGGAAAATATTACTTATGGAACCTAACCCTATGATTTACTTTGAGGATAATTCTAAGTATAGAACAAAATCATAGAAATTTTTATAATAACCATTGATCACATTGGTTAAACCTAATGACTCATTGTTTTAGAATAATGTGTCTTGATTTAATCATAATTTGAAAAATATGTCATGATCAATAGATAGGTGACAATGATTATTTATGTTTAATGGTTACACATTGAATTTTGGCTTTAGTCAATGGTGGGAATTAGAAGTAACTAGTTTAAAATTGAATGTGATATAAATGTGTTTAATAAGTTTTTCACCAATGGTATTATGGTTAGAAGAATCATGAATTTTATGAGGAATTATGTTCATTTACATAATAGTTTTATACACCATCATGGGTCAATGAGTTTAATGTTGATGATAAGATTAAATTATAAAAAAACAGTTTTTGTTTTAAGTGATAGATTTTTAGATGATTAATGTACATTTTAGAGATTGGATATAGAAGGTTAATCGATGTATCCATAAACAATATTTAAAGGATAATGTATTATAGTGTTTGTAAGGGTAATAAATCTTTTTTCATTCTAACTAGTAATAAATCATTTCATGTTTTAATGATTTTATTTTCTATAGAATAAATATCATTCATCATGATGAAGGGGAAAGGATCTGACACAACCTTATTATCCTGTGAAAATGATTTAATAATCACTATCATGAGAAAATCATTTTCAAGTTACTTGGAATGTTTTTTTGAACATCTAAATCATATGAAAAAAATATTCGATCTATCCAATACATTTTCATTTCTCTAAAATTTCAAACAATAATGGAGTATCTTTTGTCTTATTTTAGAATCTCAATTTTTATATCTCATTAAAAAAGGGAAATACCACAAAGGACATTAATATTTATTTTCTGGAGATATGGGCTTCATGCAGGAAGATAAATAAGATATCAATAGCATAATGTAAGACACTAATATCTAGATTTAAGGTATGAATTATTTTCATATAATTATGAATCTTTTTTTGGTTTATATATATGAATCATATTTATTTAAATATATCTAGAGAGGCACAAAACACAAAATTATAGTTAAAGGTTTAAGTGGGATGTTGGTTGAAGGATATTTTTATCACTGATATTATGGTAAATCCTATATTTCTTAAGAATCATGTAATAAAAATATGATATTATATATATGATTTCATTCTTAAATAGTTGGAAATGTATGATAGATGGAATAAATTCATTTTAAATGTGGTTTCGTAAAAATGTGTTAATTTTTTGGGGATGTTTATTGGTTTTTAATAAATGTTTGAGGTACATATAACCCTTATGTTTAATATGGGAAAATGTTTTTGTTTGATAAATAATGTATTTATTTTTTATGAACAAAATATTATGGTTGGATAACCTTTTTGGTTTATAGGATCGTTGATTTTATGTTAATTATGTGGTATTATATTTTTAGAAATGAAAAATGAAATATATGAGATAAAATTTGATGTTAAAACAATACTTTAATGTTGAATATATTAAAGTTATTTTTTGAAATATTGTAAATATAATATTAATATATTTTTCTAAAAAGTGAAACCTATAGGATGGGTGATAGCACACCATCCCTGAGAAGGCCTTGGGACTTAAACCCATGAAAAAAGTGCGATAAAGGTGACTCACCTACCACTAGCCTACGTGATAACCTGGTTAGTTTGAAATTTCCTTTATTTATCTAAATGATATCATATTGATAAAAATGGGATTTTAATTTTACTTGGTGATATGCGATTTAATTTATTTCGAAATATGATCAAAATTTTCAGAACCATATATGATTAAGGAAAATAGAATATTATTTGAGTAATAAATGTTTAATTGTATTTTAGTGAAAAATATTAGTTTATGGTCGATATTTTTTATAGGATGAAGCTTTACATTTTAAGTAAGTATAATAAATTACGTTCTAACGATAACAATTAATAATATAACTCAACTATAGGAATAATATTTTGAAAAAAATATATTATTCATATAGTTTTCTTACAGTTAATCAATGGAATTTTAACTAATCACAAATATATGGTTTTTTGATGGTAAAATTTATAATGAACAATTTCAATGTCACTTTCTATCAGAAATTCAAAGTTATATTTATTTTCCATGACCATGTTTTCATATACCACTATTGTTCTCCGATATAGAAACATAGTTTTGTGGTGATCTTCTCTTTTTTTCATTTCTATATTTTTAAGAGAATGTTTTATTAACCCTTTTTACAATATTGGATTTTCACAAGGGTGTTTTAAACTTTCAATTCCATGATTATAAACAATGAGTATAAATTTCATGTATGAAATTTATTAATGGAGGGGGGAATCCAACATCATGAGATTTGTTTTAAAAGTAAACTCTATGTTCAGTATCATATAAGATAGGCCACAACGCTCATAAAAAAACAAAAAAATATTATTATTTAAATTTTATAGTTATCACCTAGACATTGGAATAGTGGGATTGAATGAAATTAAAAAAACAATGAAAATTTAGTTTATACATTTTTATTTAATGAATTTATTAGATATCAATTAATTAGAAATGTAAATAAATAAACCAATTGAAAATAAAGGATGTATTAAATAAACTATATTTCATGGCCACAATGGAATTTTATCTTTATAAATTAAATTAATCAATACTAGTGAAATATATTAATAAAATTTATATTTTTTATATCCAATAAAATGTTTTTAAATGCATTGATAAATTTTTATAGGCTTTATATTAGAAATAAATTCAATTTTAAGCATAAAAAGTTGTATTTTTCTGAAAGGAACCTTTTCAGCCTTTTAATGATGCAACTATTATAAAAATTAATTTTTAAAAATAAAAAAAAATTTTATAAACATAACCTTATTTTTTTGAAGAGTAATTTCAAAATTAACTTAGGGTGTTTTTTTGGGTATTTTTCTAAGAAGTTTTATTTTTCTGATGATGAATTAAAAACTCTATATTTAAATTAAAAAATAACATTTCCTATTAATAATTTACAATGTAAAATTGTATTTAAAATCGAATTTAAAATCATAATAGTTTAATTGTACATATATTAATACAATTTGATTCATTTGAATAACTTAAATAATAAAATAAATCAAATAAACCATTGTAAACATTTGAACATTTCCGATTTAAAAACCAGATATCTCATTGCATATGTGGGATTTATTTTAAATCAAATTTTGAAAATTATGTGAATATACATTTTTAAAATGGATTAAATATTTGGAATCATAACCAGCAACTCCAGCCAGAAGCAAAGCATCTGACCATTTATTAAAAATAAAAGAAAAAGTACAAGAGAGATGATCGAGGTCAAACAAAGGATCTTGCAGACCTTAAATATAATGTAAAACATTAATTAACAATAAAATTCATTTGAATTATTTCTAACCTAATGTGGTTGGCTTTAAATATAAAAAGATAATTATTTAATCATGTAAAACCACCCCTCCTCAAGTAGAAATACCACACATCACCAATCCATTTCCCCTAAAAATATTTTAAACCCCTAAAATCATTGAACAGCCCTGTAATAAACACATTCCAAATTTACATGTACTTATGGTCTCATTGAAAGACCAATTCTAAGGTCTTTAAGGGATCCTTTATGTAGTTGATTTTCAAGATGAAATTTTATCAAACCTCCCCTCTTATTTTCTTTTTGTCTTCCACTTTATCCTCTCCACCATCTTCCATAATAGAATAATAAATAAAAAATCATGTGAATACTATAATATCATGTTTCTAATGTTATATATTTTAACAATACATTTTATTAAATCATATTATTCAAATAAATGAATATATTGTCAAAATTATACTGGTTAATCACCTCCGTAAATAATAAGTTTGTTCTTTTTCCATTATCTATTTCACTACTAGTCATAAAAATGTATTACGGGTAAATAATATTGAAATAGGTATATAATATGTTATTTAATGTTATGTAACTAATATATAGATATAATATTAAATAAAATTAGACTTGTTTGTGATGGTTGGAAAACATGCCAAGTTAAACTAAAAATTTATCATTAACATTTTAAAAAATAAATCCTCCTAATGTAACAAATAAAAATGATAAATGGGTAAATATAAACATATGTAACTTTATTAATACCATTTAATTTCACTTATATAGTTTTATTTCAATTTTACATGAAAATCCATAATTATACATAAATGAACAGATCATGAAACCATGAGATGAACAAACCTGAAATAATAAAAATAATGAATTATTATGAATGAATGTGAAGTAATATGTTATTAAATGATAAAATATGGTGTTATAAATACGAATAAAGTTATTTAATGACTAAATAAAATTATTTAAACCATTATACATGAGGTTATATAATGCTACACTAAAGGGAAGTGTGAGGAACTAGTTTCTCATATCAATTTTACATCGGTGGGATTTATTCATTATTCAGCACTAAATTATTTTTGTTATTGTATATAATTTCCATTTATATATATTATCATTAATATAAATTTTAATCATCATTTTATTTGATAATTATAACCTTTATCGGGCATAAATTTCGACTGATTACAATGTATTAACAGTTTCTTTTATCAGTTTTACTTCTGTGATATATATGCCTTAATCAGTACTTATTTATTTTCTATAGTGTGTATACATCCATTAGATATGTCATATCATGAATCTAATTTTCTTCATGGTATTAAAGGTTTCATTTTAGGATTATTAATTTTATAAGGCATATGATTTGACTAATTTTAAGGTGGATGAGATTTCATAATTCATTTTTTCATTGGGAAAAACAACTATTTTATTGATTATATAAGGATTAGGTTATGTCTCAAATTAATTTTTATTATATCATGATATATTTACATTATTTTTATCAATATTTATTTCAAATACACCTAATAGAATCATTTTACTAATGTTGTGATCTTTGTAATGGAATTCATATCAATTTCACTTCATTGAGGAATAATTTAATACTGTGCAACTAATTTATTTTATTTGTTGTATATAAATGCCTTTATTTTATTTATTATCATAATTAATTTATAATTTAATTTCTATTAAATATATATATTTTTTGTATCAGGGATATGATTATTACCTAATCATTGAACAAATTTATAATCTGTGTTATTTTAAAAATGATTTGATTAACCGGGGAAATAATATTAAATCCATATCTTTTACTCAATGTGGATTTTTTTTATAATTTATATTGATTCATAAATTTAATCGATTATTAAATATATAATGAATGATTTAGACATGAAATAATGGGTGGGAACCATATATAGAAAATCACCCCGATGCATCAGTAGTCTAATGAGACGAATAAATTCACCAAATTAAATTGGTTTACATGAATAGATTAAATTAATTTATGAAAGATATTGATGGTAAATGTATTATGTGGCTAGGAAACATAAAATCCATTAATTAATCATTTCATTAATAATTTAGTTATTTTCTATCCAAGATATTTTCACTATGATATTATTCAATCATTCAGATTGTAAAAATATTATTGATCAAATGGAATCTGTGTTCAGTAAATTTTCCTTGACATATTGATTATGCATTATTTATTCAATCAAGTTTCTTCTGTACGTAAAGAATACTGATCATTTTGGATCTTCCATATTTTTTTTCTTTTCCCTGAGTTATGAATAAGAAAACATTTTATGAGTTTTCAAGGATGCAGTTTATCAGCTTTTGTGATATATTATGTTTTATTTTCTATTCACAATGTAACATTGGTATCATTTATGTAATATAGTTTTCAAAAACATATAAAATATTAAGTCCTTTGGGATTTTAATATTGAATATATGCCAATGTGATAAACTATGGCACTCGCTCTGATGTACTTGGGTTGAGGTATTTACATATTAAATATATGAGTGGATACTAAAGCCTACTTATTCATCTCTTATATAAATAATAACTTTAAAATTTCTTGTGATTTCATCCATGATTTTCATAAGCATAAATATTCTTTTATTGAACTACTTCAAGAAATTTCTATTCAGTAAGGGGTTAATTTAACACATATTACTTTCCCAGTATAAAAAAAATTATTAATTTTCTATAAAATTTTAAAAATTTTATTTAATTAAGGTTATCCTTTATAATGAATAATATCTATTTAAAATGTTCCACTATTACCATGTTTTTTGAGTCAATGAAAAATTGTTTATAAATAAAGGTGGTAAATAAGATAGTACTAGTGATGATTTGGGTAGTTAATTGGTCAATTGGATGGGTGGTTATGCTCATCTCACCCTTTGGTGGGAATTATTAATGACTCTATAGATTTATGATATATTAATGAATCCTTCTTAGTAATAGTGTTACTATTTGAAACCATTGTGAAAGTAATTGATCAAAACATTGTACTAATGTGCAAATATATATATTATAGGTTTTAGAAATTTATTTTACATGTATATTATACTATTTTTTAAAGCATTAAAATCAGGATCTCTAAAATTTATCTCCATCCAGGTATGTAGTTGGTGTTCTTGATTTAAGATCAAGCCCATGAATGGTTCTTCCTATATATCCAAATGAAGGTAATAATAGTATGAAATATTTAGTTATTATTGATAGGAAACATCTAGAATTTTATGGTCATGTTACAAGAAACAATGTGGTTCTTTTTATAGTCCATTAACTATGACTATGTAAAGTGACATTAATGTATGTACATCTAGTAAAAATGGATGACAATACATGATCAAGTGTATTTGACAGACCATTCCAATTAATAATCTCATAATCTATTATTAAGTAATACAATCAATAGGTTATTCATCTTTAAGGATTAGATTTAGAATAATATATACAAGGGGATAATGAAGGTTTTATAATCAAATCATCTTCTTCATCCGCGCGAATACCCTAAAATAAAAGAATACATTTTGTGAAAGAGTTAAGTTATAACATCACTTATTGATAGAAAAATAAGGGTTATTCAAATAGATCTTCACATGTTTCCATACATTTGACAAGAAAATTAGTGAATAACCATATTGATGTTTTAAAGATAAAAAGACCCATGGGAGAAGTCATGAATGATCATCCCAATCATTGTCCTTATCATTAGATTTTGCGGCATATGATAGATAGATTTTTTATTAAATATTGTCTCTATAAGTAGATAATTGAATTCATAATTGAGTTATATAATCTTAAGATGCTTGAAATATTCACATGAGTCATCATCACTCTAATAGAAAAGAGTCATGTTTGAAAAACCATGTCATAGGAATAGAGACATATTTTTATCAGTTTAAAATTAATTTAAACTATAATAATTTACTGAGGTTAAATTGAATGACATATAAATCCTCACTTCATAATGGTGAACTACATATATAGTGATCCTAGTTTCATGATTTTAAACTACAAAAAATTTAATCCATCCAACATGACTCCAAATTATTACGATTTTCCCCCCATATGACCAAAAATAACTTACTATTTGACCTAGATAGAAATACCCCTATCCTATGTAAGTTCTTTCTCTACACATGGGTCCCTTTTAGTTCATCCTCTATATGATGGTTATGGATATACTAGTCAACCATAAAGTTTTTTTTCACCATGAATGGTTTGTTAGGGGCCTACAAACACTTTATTGATCATGAAGAGGCAATCTAAATCCAATTTGAAGGTCAAACATGTATGAAATATGAAAAAAAAATATATTGAAAGTGAATAACTGTTGTAAACAATGTATTACATACATTTTAGGTCAACTACATCTTCACTATTATCCTAATAGGGGTTTGAGAAAGATCACATGAGTGTCAGATGAAGGCCTCCCACCTTTAATGGTATGCACAGTTTGAACAGATCACACAATGTTCATTTAAATCTATTATTCATCTACGGTGTGGTAGAACCTTAATTTTACGAGGAAAATATAATGAGGGCATATGATTAGGGAGCTTTTTATAAGTGTCATGAATGAATACTCACTTCCATCACATAGTACTATGCATTTATAGATGCCTCAAGGATTATATTTAGGTGTTCAAGCATTAACTCATGCATTATAATGTAGGAGTTAATGTCTCAAACATTATACATCATATGCACAAAAATATTATCCCCTTATTAATTAAAATTATTATAAAATTCTTTTAAAGATAGTCATTGTGAGAGACACTATATTTCCTAAAATATGGAAGCTAATTTCATGAAAATTATTAGAAAATGCTCTTATTGATTTTTCCAAATTATGCATTTTGATTGACTGTGTAGAAAAAGGAAATAGCATGAAATTTCATTTTATGATTTACTTACAGAAGCCTAACCCATATAATATATCATAACAGAAAGTAGAAAAATATTTCCATATGATATGGTAATATGATACCATATGATTGGTGTAGGTGTTTTTCAAGAAATAATATATCATTCATGTATAACATTTGTTGGAAAAAATCCCTCAATGTCACATTGCAGTGCATTTGTGTTGTTTTTTTTGTTGTTAAAGAAACATTCCATGTTCAATTATTGAGTTCTAGAGAGATTATTGAAAATATTTGTTGAAAAAGATACAAGGTAAAGGAATAGACACTCTAGAGGTTGTAAAAAAATTAAGCATACAAGATGGCATAATTTCCTAGTGTTTTCCAAATTTTTTCAACAAAAATTTGGAGAATGGAGAAATTTGATTTTTTTCAAAAGGATGTTTCACGCAAGGGTGAATATTATTTGAAACGTTGCACACAAGTGGAGTTTCAGTTCCATCATGTAAAAATATAAAAAAGGAAAGAGTTGTGTAAAAGATATAAAATTGTGTGAAATATGATCATACGTTACACATGTGTTGCTAAACACACTTGTGAAATAAAGACAATGTGATCGACAGGAAAGGGAGTTGAACACCATATATGACATAAAAATGGTCTTTTGAGCTCAGAGAAATGGTTTGTGAAATTTTTTTGGTGGCCAAGAAACTTCCATGTATGGTCAAATTGGTCTATAAATTGACTTCTACCCCCTCATGTTAGTAGACCGACCCTTATAGAAAATTAGGGCTCCGAATTGTGTAAGATTTGTGGAAAAAGGGAGTTTCTCACAATGATAGTTGCACACAAAGCATATAATTTATGCATAATAAGAGTTGCATGAAGGAAAAAATAATATATTTGATTTGTGAAAAAAGGAACCTCAGTCTCCATGAGCAAGTGAGTTGCGGGTAAAGCATAATAGTTTCATGCAAGATAATCTGTCATGAAAAAATTAATTGATGCGTACAAGGTGATAATGTTGCACACCAGACATACAAATGTTGCTCAAAAGATAAAGCGTGAACCAAAATGGATTTCCCAGTAAATATGGGGTTAATTGTTATTCATCATGTCGATGAAAGTAGATTTTATTGATACACTAAATGAGGTGTAAAAAATTGATTCAATTAATTAAAGGTTGATATAATGAAGAAGTAGTGTGAAAACTTCAGTTTATAGAGCACCGATCTTCCAATTTTTGATTAATTATAACCCAAGATGGATATCGTGTTTTCAAAAATCTTTTATACAAAATTCAACTTTAGTGTATTTTGTATACAGTTACATTGAATTTTTATGATCCTTCGATGTAGTCCATTTTGGGTGGACCAAGTCAAATTGTTCTGTCCCGTGCATGATTTCATTTCCATTCCTATATTTCTACAGGAAAGGGAGAGAATAGCATTTTTAATGAAAAACAAGATCCAAAGGTTCATGTGTTTTAATATATCATAACCTGATTCACCCTCTATAGGTATATTTAAGCTATTTGAGCTAAAAATTTGTATCAGAGCATGCTTAATATCATTTTTTCTCTATCAAGGGTTTCAATGGAGGTTTTCAATCATAAATGGATTCTAATCTTCGATTGAAATAATTTTCAATTATGGATGAATATGATGTCGCACTACTTCTAATATTTAGTAATAGACATATTTACAACATCGATGCATGTAATTTCTGCTAGTATCGACAATGATTCCCTATTAGAAGCTGATCAAAGGGAATTGGATATTGAATCCAAATGAATCAATTCATTGGGGGATCACTATCTAATGAAAACTATACTAAGGTGATGTTATGTAAGTCATTATATTATATTTGGGAAAAGTTGTTAAATATTTATGAGTGGTACTCACAAGATAGAGAAGAAAATATATGGGATCTACGGAATGAGTATGAGGATCTCATAATGCAATCTTATGAGTCTTTTAATGTATTCTTTAACTTGATGAATGTTGTTAGGAAATACATGTGTGGTCATGGAGAAATTATTGAATATGTAAATATTATTAACCACATCCAGTTAAGATTTCCTCATTGGTTGAATCCAAAAATGTATGTGTTAGAGGATAATATCCAAAAGAGATGACATTGTATAGCTTGCACAACACACTTATAGCATATGAGATGAGAAATGAGGACATTTAGAATGTGGAAAAGGGAATTCCAAATAGGTGGAAATTAATTCCATGAAGGAGATCACCATTGAATATGGACATGAATAAGATGATATATATGAGTTAATGTAATTATTTTACTCAAATAATTAAATTATAAAAGGAAATTTCAAAGGAAAATCCAATATGCATGATTTCGATGTAGAAATGTTTGACATCTTGTATAAATTTCCCGTAAGATGATTTAGGATGATGATGATGATGAAGTTTAATTTTCCATGAATAATTATTTATCCTATGTGAAAGGAAATATGTTTAAGAGAAATTTGTTCAACAAGAAGAATATTCTTTCATAGGAAAATGAAACTTTAGATGAATATGAGGTTGAAGAGGTAGAGCAATGAAGATACCATGTAGAGAATGTTATGGTAGAAACTATTGGTGTATCACAGAAAAACGATATAAGTGACATTGATGAATAAAATTTTCAGTGAAGAGTTGATATGAAGGATAAATTGGAAGCCTCTCTTGAAGAGATAGATGTTTGGATATCCAAAATGAAGAAATCCAACAAAGTGGTTTTAATGAAAATCTCTATATACAATAATAGTAAGAATAGAAGTCTTATATATTGTTATAAATTGATAATCTCAAGTCTTCATTGATAGAGGACTAATATATGGTTAGTGAGAATAAAATCCAAGTTGAAGAACTGAAAAGTGCGATCGATTATTTAAATAACAAAAAGAAAAAAATCAAACTCATTGAAGAACACAGAGAGGAATTCATTGGGCTATGATGAATCATTAATGATAAAGAAACTCCAGATTCCCGGAATGATATTAGGAAATTATATAATTTAGGATATAGAAAATATATGAGATGAGCATAGAGTTCCATCATGAAAGAAGAAACATTCAAGATCAAATGATAAGTTTGATATGGGAATTGACAAAAAAATCTTTTATGACTGATGTAATACAACATGTACCCACTCTGAGATTGATGATTTATTGGTGTATAAAGTATTACTAGAAGATTTAGAGAACCCAAGGGACAACCAGTGGTGTAGAAGTGAAATGTTGGAATCCACCCCATATCAGGTGTTATTGTGGTGGAATGATGGGGCACTCACAAAATGCGTGTTCTATATCCAAGATATATCGATGTTCATAAGAACAACATAGTTTTCCCAAAAGAACTTAATTCTCTAGAATATATTTTTAGTGTCATTGTTTTTGGTGTGTAGTTTTTGGACACACAGATAGATATTATACATCAACAAGGAAGAGAAATGTGCCAATGAAGAACTAAACCACACGTTGAAACTTAACGAAGCATTAATTGAGATAAAAAAGAAAATTGATTAGTAGATCTACCGTATGACGTTGTCCATCCAAACTCTAAGTAACATCATGATTTTTAATCAATACCGGGTATGAAGTCAAAAATAGTGATAAAAAAGAAAATAGTTAAGAGGGTAGTGGTTGTGGAAATTAACTATAAAGATTCAGATCATTCTAGTGTATGGATCCTTGATAGTGGATGAACATCCCATATGATAGAAATGAGGATGATATTATAGGAATTAAAAATGATTCAAGAGGTTTTTTAAAAATTTTAAATTATTAAGGGCTGAAAAAAATATCTCAAGAAAAGCCATGTTTAAGGAAAAAGAAATGCGACATGTTGATGTCTTAGTCATTTATGTTATTAGTTACAAACTGATTAGTTTTAGTCAATAATGTGAATTTCCGAAATCTATAATATTAACAAATATGATGCATATCATCAAAGGAAGAGATGGTGGAATTGTTCTATAGGGAAAAATAAAAAACAGAAATCTATACCCTGTAAGTGGAGAATATGATATGTACTTTTTATCCAAAGAGTTGAAAAACATGTTTGGTAATAAACATCTTGTATATATATTCCATTCACCACTAGAAGAACTGGTCAAATGTGATGCAAGTTTAGATCTCCCTAAGCTATCATTTCTTCCTACTCATACATGTGATTCTTGACTACAATGGAGGATCACTAAATTTTTGTACACAAAAAGGAAGAAAATTAAACCAAAGTGCTTGAATTGGTTTATAGGAATGTATATAGAGATATTTAAAAAAGATACCTCTATTAAAAGAGGTATTGCACTCTATTCATTGATGATTTCGTCAGGATAAAATGATTATTTTCCATTCCACACAATACTGATGTGTTCAACTGCATAAAAAAATATAAGAGGGAATCACAGAGGATGTTTGGAATAAAGATTATAATGTTTCATACTGATAATGGTACAAAATTTACAAATAGATAGGTGGAGGATTATCTCTAGAAAAAACGAGATAGGGCATCAAGTTTCATATGTGATAACTCTTCAAAACAAATGGGGTGGTTAAGAGGAGAAATCGGATTATCAACAACATGGCTAGAATAATTCTTATTGAAAAAGTCCTACCAGAGAAATTTTGGAAGGTTGAAGTCTTGAAATCAGTTTACATGTCTAACAGATCTCCATTATGTCCAAAATAAGAAAAGACTCGGTAAGAGTTGTTTTATGAAAAGAAGCCAACACTGAAATATTTTTGAATTTTTAGAAGAATGTGTTTTATTATCAATAAATAGAATCCAAGAACATTGTGTCTTGTGGATATGGGGGATATTCCTTGTCTAATTAGGAAAAATAATTTCATATAAATTCATTAAAAAGTGGTTGAGAAAAGTGGTTAAAAGTAATGATTTCAATGTTGCGGAAAAACAGAATCTTCAATAACGGAGTGAGTAATTCCTTGATGAATGTGATGAAGAGGTAAGAAACACAGTGGGAGAAGAAGTGGAAAACGATGATTTAGAAGATGATATAGATGATGAGTAGGAAGAATTAAAATATATATCTTTGAAAAATAAAAATATTCGAGATGAAAATGAAAGGTAAAATATCATTGGTTATCTGATAGAACCAGTTCAAACATAGAGAACAATGCCTTTATAATAAACATATTTCATATCTCAAGTAGAGACTAAATGTTTTTAAGATATATCTAGTGATGAAATTTGGGTTCATGTTATGAATGAATCTTTAGAAAAAATTTAGAAGAATAAGGCATGAGAGATTATTTCTAGACCAACAGAAAAGGATTTAATTGTGACTAAATGGGTATTTTTCCATTGGATGAACGAAGACGGTGTATTGATATGAAAAAAATCATGGCAAGTGTGTAAAGGGTGCTCTAAGATAGAGGGTATCAATGTTGATGAAAGATTTTCACCTATTAAAAGGGTATATTTAAACAGATTATCGTTGGAAATAAATATAAAAATAATGGTCAAGGTTTTCTAGATGGATTCCAAGTCATAATTTCTAAACAGGGATCTTGAAGAAGAAGTTTATATTGAGTATCCGGATGCCTTTCTCATTCATGAAGATGAGACTAGAGTTTTTCAGATGAGAAAGGAAATGTGTGGGTTGAATGAATCTATAAGAACATGGTATAAAAGTCTTGATTATTTTTGGGAAAAATATTACTTTTCAGTATGGGGGAGTTGATTACAATCACTATTTAAACGATGTAAGTAATAAAATAATGATGGTGCTAGTGTATATCAGTGGTATATTATTTTGTGGATTAGATGAATAAAAATGAACAAATTTTGATAGATTCATGAAAAGTGTATTTGAAATGTCTATGATGGGTGAACTAACATTTTTCATTGGTTTACAAGTGACATATGTTGAGGATGAAACATTTGTTTCTCAATATAAATATGCTAATGAGGATTTGAGATGCTTTGGATTATAAAATTCCACGGAGATGAAAAATCTAATGGATACTCAAATCAAACTGTCATGGGATGTTGAAGGTAAATAAGTTAATGTAACAGAATATAGGAAAATAATTTTAATTCTATTGTATGTGATAGTGATAAAACCTGATATTATTTTCAAGACATGCTAAGAAGCATGGTATCAATACAATCCCAAGGAAAACAAACTAATTTTAGTGAAAAGAAAACTTTTTTACATCAAAGGCATAACAGATTTGGGTTTTCTATATAATGAAAAATATTAGTAAGTGTTATTAGGATATACATATGCAGAACGGATAGGCTCAACTGAGGATAGGAAATCAATTGCAGGTAGGGAATTCTATTTTGGTGGATTTTGTAATTCTTGTATAAGCAAGAAAACCTATTTCATTTTTTTAGAATCGTAAAAGATGAATATACTGAAGCTATTAAAATTAGAATGTATTTATTATGGATGGAGATGTGTCTTGATGATATGGGGGTCAAAGTGAAGTATCCTATCAGAATATATTACGATAATTCATGTTCTATAAATCATAAAAAAATTCCACTACATCACTCAAGTACAAATCACATTGAAATAAAATATTATTTTTCCACGGAAAATGTGGATTAAGGACTGTTGAAGTTGGAGTATGTACCTATATAACTATATGTTTCAGCCCTTATAATGAAGGAATTACCCAACAAGTATTTGAAAATAATTGAATGCATCTGGGAGTTCGGTCATCTCCCCACACTTGAAAAATTGTGAATGTTGGACCCCCTCTTCTTGAGGTATGGATTATTTTTACCAAATGTACTGATTTGTGTTCTTTAAACAATTTTATAAAATAACAAGGTGACCGTAAAGTTAGAAGAAAAATTGAGAGAAATTTAGGATATTAATGGGGATAAAATGTACTAATAAAGATATGGGAGAAGCTGATAGGGGGAGCTATGACATAGGTGTAGTTTCAACATTTTAAAGGTTGCAATTTTTTGACAAACCATATGATGGTTTTGTGACATGATGAGAGTTAGGTGTGGTATACAAATAGTTCATGGCTACCCTATCTTATCTTTTACATCTATATGAATTCCAAAGCATGAGAACCCCTGTAGAGAAGCAGGGGAATTTTTAAATCTAACAATACTAAAATTGATCGAACAAAGGTAATATATCATGATATATGGGTTTCACGATAAAATAAGTTGAATGGGTTTGTAATGAAGTGTTTCATTGATGAAATTCATATGATACAATTTTTTTCTCACACCGAACATTACTCATGGGGTCTAAGAGTGTATATTTAGTATGTAATTGGTTATCTAAATCAAAATAAAAAAATAGTGTTAAAAAATGGAAGAATCATTAATGATGTATCAAAATGGGAAGAGTTTTCAACAAATCCAAAGGTTTAGATTATTCATAAAAACCATCAATGAAACATTACAATGTTTTTGGTTTGACTGTGTTTTTTGGAAAATCACGTTTCTATGAAAAAATTTGAGTCCTAGAGTGATTTTTGGAAAGATATGTCTGGAATAGATCTAAGATAATGGAATGGATGATCTGGAGGTGGTATAGAAAGTACCCATAAAATATTGAAATATTTCCTAGTATTTTGAAAATATTTGGTCCAAAATTTGGAGATTGGAGAAATTTTTTTTTGTTAAAGGATGTTTCCTGAAAGGGTTAAGTTTGTTTGAAAATTTTGATGCACATCGAGTTTCAGGAAGATCATTTAAAAATATTTCAAATGATAGAGTTTTACGAAAGATGTAAATTTTTAAGAAAGATGAAATTATTCATTACATGTAATGTTATGCGCACCTATGAAATAATGATGAAATGACTGATATGAAAGAGAGTTACATGCCAAATACAACGTCAACAATTATCTTCTGTTCTTGGAGAAATGTTGTGCTCAAAGTAGTTATTGGGAAAGAAACCTGCACGGAGGGTCATCTAGGTTTATTAATTAATAGATACCCCATCATTTTACTTGTCAACCCTTATATAAAATAATGGCCTTGAATTTCATAAGAGGTGTGCACATAGAGAGTTACGTGAAAAGAGAGTTTCCTCAAAGTATAGAAGTTGCGTGAAATAAGAGTTATACGATGCTACAAATAAATCATTTTTTACACAAATAAAATTATTATACATGACTATGGGAGTTGAACAGAAAAAATAAAAGTTTCAAAAAAGTCGGTTTTCCATGATAGATTTAAATTCTTCACACATGGCGATAACATTTCACGCAAGACTTCCAAATGTTGCATAAAAGACAATGTGTGAATCAAAATGGATTGCCTAGTAAATCTATGGTAAAGTGGCATTCATAATGTAGTAGAAAGTTGAAATTAACAATATAATAAATAAGGTGTAAAAAATATTTATTTTTGTAATCAAATTAGGGTCTTATAAATAATAAGTGTGTACACTTTATTTGAGGGAGAAATGAGATTTCATTTTGTGATTGGTTATAAACAAAGAGGGAAAATATAACTGATTTAGAATTTGTAATAGTTGTGTGGTTTAGTGGATTATGTACATAGACACATTGCCTTTTTATAATCATTGGATGAATCCTAGTTTGGGTGAAACAACTAAAATTGATTTGTCTCATACATGCTTTCATTTATATTCATATTTTTCTATGGTAAATGAGAGAAGAGTTTTTTGTTTAATTATTAATGATGACATAACAGGGTAGTTATTTTAATCTTTCTTGCCTTGATTCACCCCTTTTTAATGAATTTAAACTATTTGGGATAAAAATTGGTATCAGATCTAGGTTTAAATTCATGTTCTTATCCCAATGGTTTCAATGATGGTTGTCAATCCCAATGGAATTCCTATCTTCATTGGAAAGAATTTTCAATTATAGAAGATATGGATGTATAAAAACTTCTGATCTTTTATAATAGATGTATATACAGTAGTGATGCATGGAATTTCGACTATTATCGATAATGATGCTCTATCAGAAGATGAATGAAGGGAATTAGATGCTAATTCCAAAGGAATCAATGCTTTAAGAGGATCCATATCTAATGAAATCTATATGATTGTGATGTCATGTAATGCATCATATTCTATATGGTAAACGTTATTAAATATCGATGATGGAGGCTCAAAATTCATAGAACCAAAGCTACAAGTTCTATGGAACAAGTATGTGGATCTCAGAATGCCCCATATTGAGTTTTTTGATGTATTCTTTGACCGAGTGAATGTTATTGTAAATGACATGTATGGTCTTAAAGAAATGAGGAGGTTGAGCCTGTGGACAAATGGAATTCCAAAGAGGTGGAATTCAAGGCCATTAAGAAGATAACCATTGAAGATAGACATGAAGAATAAGAGATAAATGAGTTAATATAATTTCTTTACTCCTAACATCATACATGAAATTGAAATTTCAATGGTAAAATCCCTCTTATATGCTTTCGATGTTGAAATGTTGGACATCTTCTAGCAGGATTCCCCATGAAGATTCAATAAAATGATGATGATGAGGTTTAACTTCAAATGAATAAGTCTTCAACCTACTTAGAAGGCCAAAAAAAGTTTAAGAGAAATATGTCCAGAGAGAAGAACCTTATTTCTCAAGAAAACAACAGTTCAGATGAATCTATGGTTAAAGAGGTAGAGAACTATAAATATTGCAGAGATTGTTTTATAGTGGTAGGTATAGGTAAATACTTTTAAAATGATAAAAGATATATTTATAAATAAGTGGTCGAAGGAAGAGTAGATATTTAAGCTTAATTAGAAGCCTCTCTTGAAGAGATAGATGTTCAGAGATCCAAAACGAAAAAAATCCAACAAGGTGGTTCATGATGACAAACTATATATGTAGAAGAAAGAAGAAGAGTAGTCTAGGCTAATGGAAGAAATTTAGAATCTCTTTTATTCATTTCTAGATGACTTATAAATGGTTGATGGTCATAAAATCAATGTTTAAGAGTAAAAGATAGTGATTGATTGTTTGAATAACACAACAAATGAACAAATTAAACACATTGAATATGTTCATGAAGAATTTGTTGGCCTATGATGAAAAATTAATGATCAACAAAAACTCTAGATTCAAAGTATGTTATCAGGAAAGATGATCATTTTGGTGATAAAAAATATAGAAGTGGAGCATATAGGTTTAGTAGAAAAGAAGAAAAAGTTACGTTCCAAAGATTAGGTTGATATGGGGATAGATCAAAAATAAAAATTTGTGATGGTTAATGTTGGACCACAAGAAGCCACTCTAAGATTTAAGATTGATTGGGGGTACAAAGAAGAACCATGTGATTGAGAGAATCCAAGGGAGAACAAGTGGTTTATAAGTAACAGTTAGGAATGCACCCTAAATCATGTGTTATTACTATGGAAAGATGAGACACTCACAAAATAATGTGTTTCTTATCCAAGAGACACCAAAGGGCACAAGAAAAAGATATGAATCCACACAAAGATCAATAATCTATAATATCGTTCTAGGGTAATTTTTTTGGTGTGGTGGTTTTGGACAAATGGATATATATGGTAGATCAACTGTGAAGAGAAATGTGCCGAAGCATAACCAAATTGGTTGCGAGTAGAAACTCAAAGAAACATCTAGTGAGATGATAGTGAAAAACCAATTTTTATATATTCCATATGAATTTGGTCCATAATACTCTGAGTAAGATCAATATTTCAATCTATACAAATTATGAATCCTAAAATATGGATCAAAAGGAAAAGGGTTGAGAAGGAAGGGGTTGCAATAATTTTCGTTAAAGCATCGAATCATTCTAGTTTATGGATCCTTGAAACTGGATGCACATCCCATATTTTAGGAAAGAACTGTATTGTTACTTGTATAAAATATGACAAGGAAGGTGTTTTAAATTTTTTAAAAGCTGAAGGCATTAAAATAATTAGCTTAGGAAAAGCTACTTTTGGGGGAAAAGAAATCATACATAATGATGTCTATGTAGTTGAAGGTCTCAGTCATAACTTCCTTAGTGTCAGTCAACTATGTGACTCATGACATGCTATAAGATTCACTAATAATATGTGTATCTTCAACAAAATATATGGTTCATTTTTTCTTCAGGGAAAAATAACAAATGGGGAATATTTTTCTTATAAGTGGAGAAGCAGATCTGTGATTTTTATCCGAAGAGGAGGAAAATACGTTGTGGTTTAACCATTTTAGCCATCAATGAAATCCATCCTAAGAATATTTAATCAAGTGTAATGTTGCTCGAGACCCCCCTAAGCTATCACATGATCATACTCAAACATTCTATGCCTTTTAAAATGGGAAGATCATTAGAAACATGTACAAGGAAAAACAACCAGAGTGTTATGCTTGATCATACTCAAACGTGCTATGCTTGTCAAACAGAGTGCTTGAATTGGTTCATGAATATGCATGATGACCTATTTCACCAAGATACATTGATGGGAAGAGGTATTACATTCATTAAAATGAAAATTTCAATAGTATGACATGGGTACTTTTCATTTACCACATGACCGCTGTGTTTAGTACCATAAAACAAAATCACAATGAATCAAAAAGGTTTATTTGAAAAAAATTATCAAGATTCATACTACTAATGGTACAAAATTTAAAAATATATATGTGTATGATTATATTAAGATACACGGGATAAGGAATCATGTTTTATCTGTGGGAAATCCTCAACAAAATGTAGTGGTTGAGTGGAGAAATAATATTATTAACAACATGACTAAAACAATGCTTATTGAAAAATACGTACTGGAGTACTTATGGAAAGAAGATGTATTTATATTAGTGTAAATATATAAAATGGATCTATTATGTCCAATGTAAGAAAGGACTTCATATGTGATATTGTAAAGAAAGAATCAACATTGAAATAATTTTGAATTTTTAGAAGTAAGTTTTTTATTCTCAATAATTAGAATGCTAAGAGATTTGAGTCATATGAAGATAAGGTGACTTTCCTTCTATGCTTAAGAAAAATAAAATGATATAAATTCTTCAATAATATGATGTGAAAACTATTTTAAAGTAATAAAATCACTATAGTGGAAAATGAATTAAATCCTCAACAAAGTTGTTAACAATTCCATGAAGAATGTGATGAATAGGTAAGAAACAAAGGGGAAGAAGAAGTGGAAAATACTGATTCAGAAGAAGATATTGATGATGATTCGAAGTAGGTTATTTTTATATCTGTCTAAAAGAAAAACATTCAAGATGAAATTTATAGGATAAATACCATTGGTGATTAGGTAGCGTCGGTTCAAATATAGGGATTGATGTATTTACAATAGACATATTTCTTATCTTCGGTAGAACAAAAATGTTTTGAGGATGCATCTGGTGATGAAAACTATGTTCAGGCTATGAATGTAGAGCTAGAACAGACTGAGAAGAATTAGAAATGGGAGATCATTTCGTGACCAAAAGATAAGAACATGATTAGGACTAAATGGGTATTTCACAACAAGATAAATGAAGACAGTTCGTTCATTTGAAACAATGAACAAATGGTATGTAAATGGTACTCTAAGATAGAGGGTATGAATGTTGATGAAACATTTCAGTATGTTTCAATGAAATAGGCAATCATATTATTCTTTTCCATAGCTATGTAATGAAAGTCCAATGTTTTCTAGATAGCTGCCAAGTAGATATTTATCAATTTGTTTTTGGAATAAGAAGTATATATTGAGCAGGAAGATGTTTTTATCATTCATGAAGATGAGAAAAAGTGTTTTTGTATAGGTCGAAGATAGTTCCAGGGGGCATGGTATTAATGGATCAATTTTTTTTAAAAAAATAGTTGATATTATCATGGTGTAGTTGATTACAATCTCTATGTCAATTATAGAAGTAATTAAAGGATGATGGTGATGGTATATATCGATGACATAATATTTTGTGGATAATATAAAGCATAGTGTAGAAAGTTTACTAGATTCATGAAAATTAAATTTTAAATTTCTATGATTGGTGAACTGACATTTTTCATTTGTTTATAGGTTACACAAGGATTGAATGGAACATTTATTTTATAAAATAAAAATTGAAAAGGAGTTTTTAGATGATTTGTAATGGACAATTACGAGGATATAATGACTCATATGGATACCCAGATGAAACTATAATTGGATATCGAAGGCTATGCAGTTAATGTAACAGAATACATGAAAATCACTAGAAGATTATTTTACTTGATAGAAGAAAGACATGATATTATGTTCTCCACATTCTAAAATGCTTGGTGTCAAATCGACCCCAATGAAATCCAGCTTATTGTAGTGAAAATAATAACTCTGTATAAAAATGGTTCGATTTATTTTGGTTTTTTTACAATGAAAACTCTTAGAAATAGTTATTGGGCTATATAGATGCAGATTTGGATGGACAATTTTATGATAGAAAATCAATATTATGTGGTGCATTCTACCTTGGAGGTTTTTGTATTTATTATATAATCAAGTAACAAGATTTAATTTTTTATCACCATAGATTCTGAATATTTTGTAGCTATTCAAACGTGTGCACAATTATTATGGATGAAGCAACATCTTGATGGTATGGGTGTTGAAGTGAAGTCTTTGATTAGTATAAATTGTGATAATTAAATTTATATAAATCGTAGAACAAATATAGTACATCACTAGAGGACAAATCAAATTGAAATCAAATATCATTTTATGAAGGAGAAGGTGGATCAAGGTTTTGTTATATTAAATTATGTTTATACATAACCACAGGGTGCAGACCTTCTGATGATGGCCTTACCCAAACAATCATTTTATTGAACATGACTAGATCTGGGAGTTGAGCCTACTCCCCACACTTGAAAAGGAGTGAATTTGGGGACCCTGTTCCTACGGTATTGTGTGTCTTCCCTAATGTTATGATATGTGTCCCTTACCAAGTTGTAGACAACAACATGGTGACCTTTGGGTTTATTGATAAAGGGGGAGAAATTATGGCTATTAAAGTGGTGAAAATTTCTTAATCAATATAGGGGGAGAAGCTGATAAGGTGAGTTATGATATAGGGGGAGTTTTATCATTTTAAAGGTAACACGTTTTTGATAAATCATGCACTGTTTATATGAAATGATGAGAGTTTTTTTCTATGTGGAAACAGTTATTGTATATCAGAGCTTAGCATGGACATTTTTAAGAACTCGAAAGCATGAGAACCCACGTAGTGAAGTAGGGGGAGTCTAAAATATGACGATGCTAAAAGTGGTTGATCAAAGGTTATATATCATGATAGATGGGGTTCATGATGAAAAAAGATAAGTGGTTTTGGAATGAGGTGGTTTATTGATGAACATTTCATGATACTCTTGTTTCTCATATTGAGCATTACTCATGTGGGCATAGAGTGTGTCTTTTGTACATATTTGATTACTTTCTGAATTATAAGAATTGAATGGTGATAAAAAATAGAATATCCATTGATAATTTATCGAAATGAAAACAATTGTAAGAAAACCCAAATTGGAAGATGGTTGGTAAAAACACCCTCAAAGTAATATTGTAGAGTTTTTGGGTTGATTGTGTTTATTGACAGAAATGGTTTCCATGGTCAGTTGTGAAGATTTAAAGATATTGTTGAGTGGTTATGTTGAAAAAAATACAAGGCAAATAAATGGAAACTCTATAGGCATTTCAAAAATTTCTTATACAAGATGGGGTCATTTCCTAGTGATTTCCAAATTTTTGTTCCTAAAATTTAGTGAATAAGGAAATTTATTTTGGGCAATGAATGTTCCATGAAAGGGTAAAGGTTGTTCCAAAATTTTAATTCTAGTGGTGTTTTAGGACCATCATTTAAAAATATGTAAAAGGAATGAGTTTCACACAAGATGAAAAAATGAAAAAAAATTAACTTATGAGACACATGGAATGTTACATGAACTCGTGAAATAAAGATAATTTGATCGACATAAAAGAGAGTTACATGCCAAATACGACATCAAAAATGGTCATTTGATGTTGGAGAAATGTTTCATGAAATATTATTTCATGGTGAAAAAATTGAACTTAGTGTTATTCATGTCTATAAATTGATGGACCCCCCCCCCCACACACACACATTTAAGCAAATCTACCCTTATATAAAATATGGGCTATTAGTCTCTTAAGATGTCACACCCGAAGTTCGTAGTGAGGTATGTTTTTAACTTTTTTTTATCTCATAATTCTTATTTAACTTTATAATAATTGTTTACTGGAATGTGGCCTGAGCCCACCTTGAGTCGTGCGCTTCTTGCACTGATAAATGAAGTCAAGTCAGACGCGTGTGGTGCGCTAGTGGTACTAGTGAATGATCATTGGATTGACAACGCCCGATGCGTGGGCAGGGCACGAGCAAAGCGGTGCGGCCTACCCAACGCACGAGTGGACCCCTTTCCTTTTTTTATTATTAGAATTTTAATCTTGTATTTCTTTTTACATCAATAGTGTTTTTTTGTTATCGTTATTCTCCATGTTAATAAAAATTATCAAATTTATTTACTCTTTTTTTTCTTTTGATCGGTTAATTATTATTATAATTATTTTTGGGGGTTCTATTTCTTTGTTTTTTTATCTATTCGTTTTCTTATCATGTCATTTCCTTTTATTATTATTATTATTATTTTTATTCATATTTTTCTCTTTCCCCCCCACCCCCCGCAGCCCTTCCCTATTTATGATTTTTCCCCCTTGTTGTCCGGCGTCGAACCCTAGCAGCTGCCACTCATCAGCGCTCCTCCCTCCTTCCATGCATCGCCCTCCCTACTGGCCGCGTCCCCTCCCCTCACCTCGGCTCCCCTCTTCTCCCGCACAACCCACGCACCCATCCGGCCCGTGCGACCCCCCTGCCATTTCTTCCCCACGTGACCTGCACCCGGCACTCCCTCTCCTGGCTACCTCCTTGCCCATCACTCTCCCCAGCACCCTCAGACCCAGCCATCCGCCAGCAACCATCCTTCACACTTGACGACCCGACCTCCTTCTCCCTGTGGTAGAGCTCCGGTTCCCTGCCTCCGTAACTCCCTACAGGTGCGCACCCCTCTCCCCTTTAGCCATCCTTGCATGTTGCGTGTTTTTTATTCTTCTTTCTTTTCCCCTATAGTGCCCCCGCTGCCTTGGTTCGGCTCTCTCCTGTACCCCCACACAACTCGACTCCTCTCCTCCTCCCCTTTGCAGCAGCTCGCCGCTGCTCCCTCTCCTCTATTCGCCACTGCCCAACCAGCCACTCAGACACTTCTCCTCCTCCCCTTGCGGCATCCCGCACAACAACCCCCCCCCCCCCTTGAATCATTTATTTTAATTGAATTTTTACTTTTATTACTATTAATGTTATTATTATTATTATAATAATTATTATTATTATTATTAGTATTATTATTATTATTATAATAATTATTATTATTATTAGTATTATTGTTCTTAGTATTGTTCTTATTATTATTATTATTTTTATTATTATTCTTATTATAATTCTTATTATTCTTATTATTATTGTTATTATTTTTATTATTATTATTATTAATATTGTTTTTATTATTATTATTATTATTAATCATATTATTGTTTTTATTATTATTATTATTATTATTATTAATATTTCTATTTAATTATTATTGTTGTTATTAATCTTATTATTGTTGTTGTTATTATTATTATTATTAATATTGCTATTATTATTATTATTATTAATCTTATTATTTTTGTTGTTATTATTATTACTATTATTGTTGTTGTTATTTTTATTTTATATTAATCTTATTGTTGTTGTTCTTTTTATTATTATTATTATTATTATTATTATTATTATTAGTATTCCTTCTTTAGCCCTTGCTTTGTTAGAGGGTTATCAACTTATGTTTGTTTTTGGTTGATTTAGGATTTTTAGGACCAGCGTAGGGTGTTTTGGGGTGAGCATCGTCGTCGTGCCTTGCGTCTGAAGTTCCGTTGTCGTCGCGCTTCAGTTTCGAGGTGAGTGTCTCTCCCTGCCACTTAGTTTCGCGTGTTCTAGTGAGTTTTTGGTGTCTGAGTCCTTGATATTGATTATACAGAGTGTTGGAAATTATCACGTGGTTTTGGACACACGTTGTGTCATCGGGCCTTGGTTCCGAGATTGTTTTGTCGTCGCGCTTGATCTTGAGGTAGGTTCCCTTTGCACTGCTTTTAAAATTTATGTTATATTATTTCATGCTGTTTGCGCACCCCAATTGTTCAAAATAAATATTTCATTAATTTTAATAAATATGAGATAATATATGATAATTAAATTTAATATAAGATAGTTATTTTTTTAAATGACAATTTAGTATAAACAGAGCCGTTTATTTTATACACAACACATGAAACATCCATTTGACGAGCGGACACCCAATAATGAAAGAATTCCCATTTGGATTTTAAACATAATTTACGGAATTTAAAACAGAGTTCTGGTTTAATGAGAAATGATTTCTTTTGAAACATGAACAAGTACTTTGGTTCTTTTATGAAGTTGTCTGGTGGGTTCTGAAAGGTTATTTGGGAAAAAAATGTTTTGTTTTGGTTTGGTTTATATAAATATTGTCATCCTGTGACGTAGTGTTTTTGGGGTTCTTTAAATGGTTTTAAACTGGGTTTTGTCTCATAAAGAAGTTGTACCTTTCTTTGAGTAGTGTTTGTGAAATGTATTAAATGCCCGTTTAGCACTTTATGGGAAGAGATGAAAATGTTTTGATAAAAACCCTCTTAGGACGACTGTCATGCCTTGGTCCCAATTGATTGTTTGGGAGGCCGCGCTTAGTAGCTCCCAGGTACGTGAGTAGTTTAAAGGCATGAGGTTGTTCCACGAAGTGGCTCGGGGTGATGCTTGTTGTGCTTTATATATATGTATATGATTGGATGCTCGGTTGGAATCAGTTGGCTCACCCCTTTTTCAAACACTTGAGACATGGGAATCTGGCATATTGAGAGAATATTCTAAGAATGATTGCTGCACTGGTAGGTTATGGTACTGACCTGTGGCCCATAGTAGGTGGATATATTGGGTTTATTACTATGGGATTTTCCCTCGACCTGTCTGAGAGAGGATGGTTGAGCGTATTGTGCATTTTGATTTCATCGTGACATGTCGATAATGATGATTTCTCATGTATTGGTGTCTTCTGGTTTATTCTCGATGTCCTAGGTTCATCCATGTCTATTCAACTTTTGTTTCTTGTAGTAGTTATTATGATGCTCACATGTATACCTACATTGACCTTTTTGTGTGTTTTACTTTGTGCATTCTTATGTATTGTTTTCCTTGGAAAGTGACAAATTGCTTTTGATTAGGTTTCTAAAAATGGTTTTCAAATAAAAGTGTTTAATCACCTTTATACAACTTTGAAAATTTAAACATCAATTTCCCTTTTCCTGAAATGTCATTGACACTAATGAAATATACCTGAATTTGGGAATGGTAAAGGGCAGTGGTTTGTACTTTGTTTTTAAGTACAATACTTAGAAAAACATGCTTTTATAAATTGTAGTTCAAACATGAAATGATGTTTCTTTTATTTTAAAGGTAGTGCATTGGGAATAGATATCGGCCTAGCCTACTGAGTTTTAATACTCACGCCTATAGTTCTTTTCTGTTTTTAGTGTTTGTGCAGGCTATAGATTGAGTGCGCTCGCCTAGGGTGACACTGGATCGTTGAGTCGGAGAGCGACCCGCGAGGTCGCACGGAGTTTGTTTGGATGTCGTGTTCGGTCAGTTTTATTTTTTCTTCTTTTCCTGTTTAGTCACCTTTTTTGGTTTATCTTTTTTGCGCTGCTCTATATTATTTTCGCTGTCTTATTTATTTATATTGGGAGAAATCGTTCCCACAGCCTCTATCGATGCCCCGGCACTTGTCACATGCCCGGGAGGATCGGGAACGCCTCTCGGGCCATGTCGCGGACCCGCTCGGGTGACCTGTCCAGGGTTGACCCCGGTTGGTTTGTGAAAAAATGGTTTCAGATGAGGTTAGCTCTTAGAAGACCTCACTTTTTCAGAGCGCCATTTGTTATTTGGGATGTCAAGGTAGATGGAGTAGGATTGTCGGGACTTGAGGGGTAGGTGCGAGAAGAGCGTCGCGAACTCTTGCCCGTACTGATCCTCAGGTTTCCATGGGAAGTCCTATTTAATTTGTTTGTTTGGGTTTTTATGGAAATGTTTTGTGATTGGGATCCACCAAGGGGGTTTTGGGCCACTATTCCTCCTAACCCGCATGGCCGGGCAAGCCAATGCAGAGCTAGGGGCATGGTCCATGAAGGCTCTCTGTGTCAGTGACGTGTTTGGCATATGGCCGCCAACCATATGGTCAAGTTACCCACTGACACTAGTCCCCGGTTTGATTTGTTTTAGGTTTCCCTTGATTTCTGAAAGCGGTTTGAATCAGAAAAGTTAGTTTTGAAAAAAAAATGGTTGTTTGAAATGACATGTTTAATCTGTAGAATTTTTTTTTAAAAATAAGTGGTTTGAATGAATTGTTTTTGGAAATTAAAGTTTCTTCTTTTGGGCCATGGTGTTCCAATGAGTGCTCACAAGCATTGTGGTGTTTTGGAAATGTGGATGGTTTTCTGGTATGGTGGATGGATGCCCAGGGTGGCATGGATACATGCATGTGAGTGAGACTCTAAGGGATACCAATGATAAAGATTTAACCCAACATGTTTTTTTTAAATTAAAGATGTTTTCAAAGAGAAAAGTTTTCATGTTATGATAAATTTCTTCCTTTTGTTGTGAACTTATCACCTATGCAGTGTTTGATTTTGAGGTTTTAATTCACTCATTGTGTTGTCCTTGATTGGGTTTTTGAATTCTCCTTGTCCGGAGGTTATCCTTTTCAAACATCGATGGGTGATCGTAGTGCGGTTGATCAAGCTAAGGATTTTATGCTTGAGTTTCGGAAGTTGGATCCACCTCTATTTTATGGTCGAGAAGAAACATCCGTGGCAGAGGAGTGGATGCGGAAGATTGAAAGGGACTTTAACCTCATTGAGTTTCCCGAGTCATTGAAGGTCAAGTTTGTGACCTTCATGGTTGAAGGTTCACCGTGGATGTGGTGGAAGTCAGTGTCTCGAAACAAGCCCCATCAAGAGATTACTTGGGAGTTCTTCAAGGCTTTGTTCATTTGCCAGTTTTTCTCTGAGGAAGAAAGGGTGAGAAAGGGGATGGAAATATGTTGTCTGCAGTAGGGTGACAGATCCGTGTTAGAATATTTCCATCGCTTTGTGGAGGTAGTCCCTTATGATTCAGTGTATTCCATGAATGACACCATGAAGGCTTGGCGCTTTGAGGCGGGTCTCCGCTCTGATCTAGAGTCGAAGGTTTTAGAGTCTAACCTAATTTCTTTTTTCGATGTGGCAAGACAAGCTTTTCATGTCGAAGCCGCGATAGTATGAGTTCTCGAAGTGGTTCTCCCTCCTTCAATCCCTATGAGCAGTTGTGAAGATTCTGGAAAGGAAATGAGTAAGCAAATGGAAGTGGATGGATCAGGTCATGGAATCAAGAGGCCTCGGGATCTTTCATCAACCTCTTCGGAATGAGAGATTATTGTGTGTTATCAGTGTGGCATGTGGGGTCATAATAATTCATCGTGCCCAAGAACTCCAAAGCCCTGCCAGGCCTGTGGACGCCTGGGTCACATGCGACGATTTTGTCGGGGCATTGCAAGTAAGCGTCACAGAGGAAGTTCTGGGAAGTAATTTGTTGATGGGTCTTTGTTCAAAGTTTCTAGTGTAATTTTTCTTTTAGTTTAAGGGATCTTTTATTGTTGTAGTTGTATTGAAGGTGTTTTGGGTTTGAAATGTATGTTACTGTCATGGGTCTTTTGATGAACTTCGAATTGAAATGCTGGTATGTTTTTAAATTTTAAAATTTGGTCCTATCCTTTGTCAAATCAAAAGATGTATGTTTCTTGTTGGGTTTATCAGAACCTGACTGCGAGGCAGAAGATGCTTCATCCATCAGAGCTCCAGCCAAAAGGTCTCGGAGTGAATCCGGCGCATAGTCAGGATCCCCAGGGGGAAATTTTAAGGAGTCTGGTTAAAGTTGTGCCTCTACCGTGTGGTGAGATAATTCTGGTGTTATTGCTCTAGTTTCTCTATCTTTGTAGTTTTCCTCTTGTCTCAAAGCGCGCGATGGACTTATCCCTCGCGTAACGTCAGGAATTGTGCCTTTTGGATGTAAGTTGCTGATTAGTGACTTTGCATGGGCCACTAATGTAAATCAGTTGTGGCCCTGGTTTGTGTCCATCCCAAAGTGATGGGTCGTGAGTAGTTGTACATCGTAGTTTCAGTGATCCAATCCTTGGGCCCTCCCTCCCCGCCCGAGGGGTTAGGGATTTTAGTTTGCGCAAAGTATCCATTTAAGCTCTTATACCTTTCGGACGGGAGTAGGTAATTTAAAGCTCCTTATTGTGCTCTTTCTTGCTTGAGTATAGCCAGGTCCATGTCTAAGTTGGTTTTCAGGTTGGGCTCTAGTAGGTTGGTTCTTTATGGTGGGGAGACCCACCGTCTCATTGGGTGTTCTCTTAAGTCGTTATCGAATGCTAGTTGAGATATTATGGTGGGGAGCCTGTTCAGGCCTCCCCTCTGTTGGTGATTTACTTCGGGCAATGAGGTTAAGTCTTGCTGGCAGTCGTTGTGACATTCTTGAGATAAGAGGTTGGATCGTGTTGTGTGAAATCCTTAGGTGATGATCGATCGGCTGGATAGGGTTGTGGCATTCTGTGGGCGGAAAGCATTATGGTGGGGAGAATTGTCACACTCGGAGTTCGTAGTGAGGTATGTTTTTAACATTTTTTATCTCATAATTCTTATTTAACTTTTTAATAATTGTTTACTGGAATGTGGCCTGAGCCCGCCTTGAGTCGTGCGCTTCTTGCGCTGATAAATGAAGTCGAGTCAGACGCGTGTGGTGCGCCAGTGGTACTAGTGAATGATCCTTGGCTTGACAACGCCTGATGCGTGGGCAGGGCACGGGCGAAGCGGTGCAGCCTGCCCAACGCACGAGCAGACCCCTTTCCTTTTTTTATTATTATCATTTTAATGTTGTATTTCTTTTTACATAAATAGTGTTTTCTTTTGTTATCGTCATTCTCCATGTTAATATAAATTATCAAATTTATTTACTCTTTTTTTCTTTTGATCGGTTAATTATTATTATTATTATTTTTGGGGGTTATATTTCATTGTTTTTTTTATCTATTCATTTTTTTATCAGGTCATTTCCTTTTATTATTATTATTATTATTTTTATTCCTATTTTTCACTCCCCCCCCCCCGCAGCCCTTCCCTATTTATGCTTTTCCCCCTTTCTGTCCGGCGTCGAACCCTAGCAGTCGCCACTCATCAGCGCTCCTCCCTCCTTCCCTGCATCGCCCTCCCTGCTGGCCACGTCCCCTCCCCTCACCTCGGCTCCCCTCTTCTCCCGCACAACCCACGCACCCAGCCACCCCGCGTGACCCCCCTGCCATTTCTTCCCCACGTGACCTAGACTCGGCACTCCCTCTCCTGGCCGCCTCCTTGCCAATCACTCTCCCCAACACCCTCAGACCCAGCCATCCGCCAGCAACCTTCCTTCACACTTGAAGACCCGACCTCCTTCTCCCAGCGGTAGAGCTCCGGTTCCCTGCCTCCGTAACTCCCAGCAGGTGCGCACCCATCTCCCCTTTAGCCATCCTTGCATGCTGCGTGTTTTTTTCTTCTTTCTTTTCTCCTGTAGTGCCCCCACTTCCTTGGTTCGGCTCTCTCCTGTACCCCCACACAACTCGACTCCTCTCCTCCTCCCCTTTGTAGCATCTCGCCGCTGCTCCCTCTCCTCTGTTCGCCACTGCCCAGCCAGCTGCTCAGACACTTCTCCTCCTCCCCTTTCTGCATCCCGCACAACAACCCCCCCCCCCCCGAATCATTTATTTTAATTCTATTTTTACTTTTATTACTATTAATGTTATTATTATTATAATTATTATTATTAGTATTATTATTATTATTATTATTGTTCTTATTATTATTATTATTATTATTATTTTATTATAATTCTTATTATTCTAATTATTATTGTTATTATTATTATTATTATTATTGTTATTATTATTATTATTATTATTAATCATATTATTGTTGTTGTTATTATTATTATTAATATTTCTATTTTATTATTATTATTGTTATTAATCTAATTATTGTTGTTGTTATTATTATTATTTCTATTACTATTATTATTATTATTATTAAACTTATTATTGTTGTTGTTATTATTATTACTATTATTATTGTTGTTATTTTTATTTTATATTAATCTTATTGTTGTTTTTCTTCTTCTTATTATTATTATTATTATTAGTACTCCTGCTTTGTCCCTTGCTTTGTTAGAGGGTTATCAACTTATGTTTGTTTTTGGTTGATTTAGGATTTTTAGGACCAGCGGAGGGCGTTTTGGGGCGAGCGCCGTCATCGTGCCTTGCGTCTGAAGTTCCGTTGTCGTCGCGCTTCAGTTTCGAGGTGAGTGTTTCTCCCCGCCGCTTAATTTCGCGTGTTATAGTGAGTTTTTGGTGTCTGAGTCCTTTATATTGATTATACAGAGTGTTGGAATTTATCACGTGGTTTCAGACACACGTTGTGTCATCGCGCCTTGGTTCCGAGATTGTTTTGTCATCGCGCTTGATCTTGAGGTAGGTTCCCTTTGCACTACTTTTAAAATTTATGTTATATTATTTCATGCTGTTTGCGCACCCCAATTGTTCAAAAATAAATATTTCATTAATTTTAATAAATATGAGATAATATATGATAATTAATTTTAATATAAGATAGTTATTTTTTAATGATAATTTAGTGTAAACAGAGCCATTTATTTTATACACGACACATGAAATATCCTTTTGACGAGAGGACACCCAATAATGAAAGAATGCACGTTTGTCTTTTAAACATAATTTACGGAATATAAAACAGAGTTCTGGTTTAATGAGAAATGATTTCTTTTGAAACGTGAACAAGTACTTTGGTTCTTTTAAGAAGTTTTCTGGTGGGTTCTTAAAGGTTATTTGAAAAAAAAAATGTTTTGGTTTGGTTTGGTTTATAAAAATATTGTCAGCCTGTGACGTAGTGTTTTTGGGGTTCTTTAAATGGTTTTAAACTGGGTTTTGTCTCATAAATAAGTTGGACCTTTTTTTGAGTAGTGTTTGTGAAATTTATTAAATGATCATTTGGAACTTTATGGAAAGAGAAGAAAATGTTTTGATAAAAATCCTCTTAGGACGACTCTCATGCCTTGGTCCCAATTGATTGTTTGGGAGGCCGCGCTTAGTAGCTCCCAGGTACGTGAGTAGTTTAAAGGCATGAGGTTGTTCCACGGAGTGGCTCAGGGTGATGCTTGTTGTTCTTTATATATATGTATATGATTGGATGCTCGGTTGACATCAGTTTGCTCACACCTTTTTAAAACACTTGAGACATGGGAATCTGGCATATTGAGAGAATATTCTAAGAATAATTGTTGCACTGGTAGGTTATGGTACTGACCAGTGGCCCATAGTAGGTGGATATATTGGGTTTATTACTATGGGATTTTCCCTCAACCTGCCTGAGAGAGGATGGTTGAGCTTATTGTGCGTTTTGATTTCATCGTGACATGTCGATAAGGATGATTTCTCATGTATTGGTGTCTTCTGGTTTATTCTCGATCTCCTAGGTTCATCCATGTCTATTAAGATTTTGTTGCTTGCAGTAGTTATTATGATGCTCACATGTATACCTACATTGCCCTTGCTGTGTGTTTTACTTTGTGTATTCTGGTGTATTGTTTTCCTTGGAAAGTGATAAATTTATTTTGATTAGGTTTCTAAAAATGGTTTTCAAATAAAAGTGTTTGATCCCCTTTGTACAACTTTGAAAATTTAAACATCACTTTCCCTTTTCCTGAAATATCATTGACACTAATGAAATAAACCCGAATTTGGGAATGGTAAAGGGCAATGGTTCGTACATTATTTTTAAGTAGAATACTTAGAAAAATGTACTTTTATAAATTGTAGTTCAAACTTGAAATGAGGTTTCTTTTATTTTAAAGGTAGTGCATTGGGAATAGATATCGGGCTATCCTACTGAGTTTTAATACTCACGCCTATAGTTATTTTCTGTTTTTAGTGTTTGTGCAGGATATAGATTGAGTTCGCTCTCCTTGGGCGACGCTGGATCGTTGAGTCAGAGAGAGACCCACGAGGTCGCACAGAGTTTTTTTGGACGTCGTGTTTGGTCAGTTTTATTTTCTTCTTCTTTTCCTGTTTAGTAACCTTGTTTGGGTTATCTTTTCTGCGCTACTCTGTATTATTTTCGCTATCTTATTTATTTATATTGGGAGAAATCATTCCCACGGCCTCTATCAATGCCCCGACGCTTGTCGCCAGCCCGAGATGATCAGGAACGCTTCTCAGGCCATGTCGCGGACCCGCTCGGGTGACCGGTCCATGGTCGACCCGGGTTGGTTCGTGACATAAGTGGTGTTCCTGAAGGGAGTTTCACACAAAGAGTGTTGCACAAAAATTATAGAAGTTGCAAGCGTGATGAGTTCCATGAAGAAACGAAAAAAAACATTTTCTATGTTAAAAAAATAAGATGATTTTGCATGAACAATGCATTGAAAAAAACAATAAGTGTTTCATGCATGTAGGTCTTCTATGGCAATGTCAAATTGTTCATGCAAGGTAATAAAGTTACACTCAAGACATCCAAATGTGGCATGAAATAAAACGTCTGAACCAAATGGTATTTCCTATTAAATCAACGGTAAAATATTATTCATCATGTGGACGAATTTGAAAATTAATGATACACTATATTAGATGTCAAACATACTAATTCATGTAATAAATGGGGGATATTTTAAAGAAGCAGTGGGAACATTTCTGTTGAGAGACTAGTGAGCTTTCATTTTTTGATTGGTTATATACAAGGAGGGACAATGAGTCCACTCCAAAAGATTTTACATTAGTTCACATTAGTGGATTTGGTACCTAGGCACATTTCCTTTGTATTCTACTTGGATTTATACTAGTTCGGGTGAAACAAGTAAAATTGTTGTATCTTCTTCATTCTTTCATTTATGTTAATATATTGCTATGGGAAAGCGAAAAAATAATATTTTGTTTAATGATGAAACAATATTTGAAGGTCCAGTTGTTTTAATATGTGATACCCTGAATCACCCCCTCTCAAGGTATTTACCCTAATTGAGATAACAACATATATATCCTTTATACATCTACTTCATATATATTTTTGGAATAAATCTCCTTTAACTCCCACTTACATTAAATAATAAAATTCCTTTTCAAATTTGACCTTAAATTGTATCATATAGAATAAATCGTGAAACAATTTCGAAATCTTTTTACATATTTTTCAAAAAAAAAATCTTGTGGAAATATATCAATAACATGATATAATATCATATTGATTAGAATACCATAAAAACTCCCATCTAAAACACTTTTAAATTAACTCTAATAGAAATTTAGAGACACTCTCTTAATCAAATTAAATCCCCATTTAATAAAAAATAATGTGTAATCCAATGGTCCTTTTTAGTGTTGGTAGTAAATATGAATTAATAGATTTGGAAATGTAAAAAAATAATGGCCTATAGACAAGAATCAGTTCTGATTATACTATACATGAATATAATGTGATCTATATCGAACACCATTATCACTATACTTGTTTCCACTCGATCCATCATATACAAGAATGTATTCTCATACGTTCCCACTTACCAACACATTGAGTGGACATAAGGAATTGTGTATGTAAATTTTATATAGTCATTTAATATATTATGAGATCTATGATTATAAACCAACCTAGTCAATGAATACATCATAGGTTAGTTATATTAATGGATTATCATATGACCATCCCCTCATCTAAAAAGTTAATCATAGGATATTTACTATATATGTGTGGACACACACTTCTTAGTCTATCGTAATCAAGGGATAAAATTCCATAATAGTCATATGAGAGGAAAATCCCATCTAAGTTAATATGTAATGAATTAAATAATCAACAACATACCGAACCACCCATAGATTATATAATCTACAATGATTTTATTAATAAATGTATAAAATTATGAGTATTTTTATGCTGGGTATCTCACCAACCTCAAGTAATGGGGATCAAATATGATCTGCGCATATAAAAAACTGACCTTAAATTCAACATAATAATATCTTTTATGTCAATAATTTGTTATCTGACATTTTAAGGTCTTTTTAGGACTAAATTTTTAGAGAATTAGGTCACAACTCATAATTTTGTTAAAAAAATATACAATATGAATTCTTTTGATCAATGTCCATTTTCCCATAATTTACAGTATTAAAAATAAATCATGATTTATTTTTATAAAAAATACTCCTAAAGTTCAACTTGAACTATTCCTTTCCCTTATCTATCCTTAAACTCCATGAATATTTTTTAAAAACAAGAGATGGGTCCAAAAATAAAATTAAGGGACATAAAAATTTGAAGATTATTATTCCAATGATGAACATGAAAACCCATAAAATATTTACCTTTATCTCAATGTTTTTTTTTGAAAAATATCAATAAATCATTTTCATATGAAATCACACCTACATTGTTTCTCAAATAAATCATTTAAACATTATAAAAATAATATAAAAATCATTTAGGTAACTTGGGAAATCATCATTCATATCACTCCTACAATTGGAATACCCGATATGGTGAAATTCCATATCCGAAGTTCCAAATGCATTGAGAGACTATCATGGATCAACCCATTCTTAGTTTATCACAGAACCACCCATGCTTGTTTTATCACATAACCACCCATAATTGGTTAATTATGTAACCACATGTCCTTAGTTCTTAATAGAATCAATAGGCATCATAAAAAATACCTAAGAATTATAGCCTAATCATAAATCATAAAATATTTCATTTCAATTATAAAACCCTTTAAAAACTCTTTTAATCCCATATGAAAGACTCTTTTCAATATAAAAATAACCATTTCCTTTAAAAAACAATTTCATTTTAAAAATAAACTTTTCCTTTAATAACATATTTTCAATACCAAAATACTCAGAAAATATGAGAGCAGGTATTTCATTGAGAAAACATGAATGGTTGTAAAGGAAACCAAACATCAATAATGGTTACAATGGATGGAAATGTCGTTGCTTCCATATATGTTAAAATATAACATTCATTTTATCATTTGTAAATAATGTCAAACATTTCCTACATAGGTTCCTTTTTTTGGACAACATTGAATGAAATAAATAAAATTTAATTTATTAAACTCTAATGTCTATAAAATTACATTCATAAAAACAAATTTAAAAACATATACATGGAAGAGAAATAATATATGAATAAAAACTATAAAAAGGTTTTTTAAAAGGAAATCCAGTTACCACTTTGGAAACATTTGAATCCTAAGCCCCCTGAAAAAATACCATTAAAACATTAAATACCATTATAATAAATAAATTCATTACATAATATGTGAAAGTGGTTATATATAATCATCATAAAATCATATAGGCTCATAACAACATAATATGCCTCAACGAAAGAGAATTGAGATAAAGTCCTTTACATTGAGTTTGATTCATCACATATGTTATTTATATTCTTGAATAATAAATGCCTTTTAATTATTTAATTAAGAATGTTTTTCATGTTTATAATTACTTTTATTTTACTTATCACCACTTAATATAAAATTACTTAATTAATTAATTTTATGTTGGATGTTTTGACAATATATTGATCTTGTGTCAAAAATTACAGTTTTAGTATGAATATAGTCAAAGAGGTAATTATTTCAACAAGAAAATAATAATAATATTGATATAAGTATCATATTTATATATAAATTATAATTTTTAAAACAAATCATTAATGATGGTTAAGAAAAATTTACTATGCCCGATCATGGAGATGGAAGGTCATATGTTTGTATGAGTAACATTTCCATTTCTCAATGATCATCATGGAAATAAGGTATGCGATATTTTATCTTTAAATAATGATAATAATATCATAAATAAAATATTATATACGTATATATATATCATCCATATGATTTAGTGATAAAAAAATCACATCACTTCGTGGAGGCAGTAGTCCACACGTACACATGAACATCATTACCATTTTTTAGTGTAAGGAAGAAAATGAAATAATTTCATCAGATTGATAAATATTTCATTAATATTAAAATAATTTAATATATATCATATATGTTCATTAAATTTATCATTACCAATTTTTATGAAAATCATTAGTGTGAAATAAATCACATCGCTTCGTGAGGTAGTAGTTCGCCGCCCACATGTGTGATGTTATCGTATACCACATAGAATAGAAAGTAAGAAGGTACATGTTATATCATAAATCAAGAAGTATAAATATTTTATAAATATCATATATATAATTTAAATCCATCATTATAATAATCCCTGATATAGGATGATATAGAACAAATGACATTGGTTTATTAGGCGATAGTCCACCATACACAAAACATGACGATTTCATGTCCCATTTGGGGAATTGGAGATATAATTAGGTTATTAATGTTACATAATAATACTTAAGTATATGGGAGATATTTAATTTTTGTTTAAAAATAATTGAATAATATTTTCAGTATTTGGAAGAAGAAATAAAATAAAAACTCTTATTTAAGCACGATACCTATTATTTAGATGACCTCACCAAGTTATAACCAACAATAATTCTTATATTGGATTTATAATAAACAAAAAGTTCTAGTTCATGGGCAGGGAAGTAAATAAGATATTTGGTTAGGAATTTTACGATAAAAATGGATTTGAATGTGTGATTTTGATTGTAGAGTGTGTGCCATTTTATAAGTGAGGTGAGTGGCAAACTTGAAATATTTGAAAAAAAAAAGTTATACCCACATCTTTCACATGGCATGAAGACCCAAAATATTACATTAATGATTCTTATACACTATAATAGAGAAATATTTCAATTAATTAGATTTTATAAAAAAAAATTATTTTAAACCATATATGTTTTGTTTAACCCTTGGAATACTAGTTTAAAACATAACCATGATTATTATTATTTATTATTTTCTCTATTCATTTTGTTTATAAGTGTAGTTTAAAATATTATATAGTAGAAATTAATATAAATAAAATTATGGATTTCATTTTAACAAACTATATTCATATAATTTCAAAAAAAATTACTTTAAATTGAAAATTACAAACACGATTAAAAAGATGTTTTTTATGAAGTTTATTTTTCAAGAAAAACTGTTTTTATTTTATCTATATAAATAATAATAATAATTTTATGAATATAAATTAATATTTATTGATATATTTTATATAAATTAAATTTAAAACATTCTTCATTAGGTATTTATTTAAAAAATTAAAATTAATAAACATTAGGCACTTTAAAACAATTTTCAGAAAAACCTATTTTTAAACACGAAAATAAACTTATACTAAAATAAAATACAAATTTTATTAAAAATTAATGAAGTGGGTTTAATATAATATAAGAATAATTATGTAAATATAAATCATATTAAAAACATAATGGTCTTTTAAATTACAAAATTTATTTAAAATAAATTTCATTTTAACTGAAATCAGTATTTTTCACTATTGAACAAAAAATGAAAATTTTCTAAAAAATACCAAATTTCATCCTAAGTTAATTTTGATATAATTATTTTAATAAATTAAATTAATTTTTTATAATTCATTATATAAAATATATGATTTTTTTAAATTGAAACAATATAAGAGAGGTGTTTAGTTAAAACTATGTTCCTTTTGATTTAAAAATTAATTAATAATATTTTAATAAATATAACTATATTAATAAAGATGAAATAAGTTTATTCTATCATTTTCTATGGTTGTTACTTTGTTCCCCAATTTTTTAAATTTCTTCCCCACATTTTTATTCAATAATTAAACAAGGTGTGATATTATTCTCATATATCAATTTCAAATTACCTTGCTACTTATTAATCTATATGGGTTTTCCATACCACCATAACACGACAAATAATATTTTTCCACAATACATTCTCGCTAGGGACATGAATTTTAGATGTATTTCATTCATAATAAAGGTTATGTTCTAATGTAGCTACATTAGGGAAAAAATGAGATGAATCTATCACATATGTTTGTAACATTGATACCTAAAATACATTGTTTACATGGGATAAACTCATATGAAAATCCATTCAGTAGGAAACTAATAAAAATTACAATAGGATTTAATATAGTCCAATAAACCATGATCTTATCTTACCCTCTTGACCAAATTTATTAACAATTATCTATAAATATACTTTATGAAAAAACATGATCACATACCTCAAAATAAATATCTTTCCTCTATTTATCTGTATAACATTTTTTCCTTATCTAAGACATCCTCATAGGTTTCCAAATCAACTAAACCTTTTCATCCATCCCCTTTACTATATATTGTCTTGTCAACAATCATTTCTCCTACTAAAACTTAACAAGAAAGCATTTTCTACTGTTTTCTATATAATTCCTTAAAAGGTCCCATCTAAATACTATAATGAAAAGTATTATTATAAGAAAATTCCACCAGAGGAAGATATTGATCCCAATATCCATGGTAACACTTTAAAAAATAATGAATCATGTTTTGCATGGTCTGAATTGTTTTCTATGACTACTAATCATATTGATGATGAAAATATGAAATGAAATTTAATTTATTACCTCATGACATCTGAAATCAATTATAAAAATTATATGTAAATACAGGATCATGTTTTTATTCACTAGAGAGAGGAACTCAACGTAAACTGACTATCAGTATTAAATACAGTCATGAAATAGGGTATGATTACATAATATCTCAAATTTATTGGATATGTGACTATTTAGTTAATTGGTTAACAATAACGCAATTAAAAATTTTAACTTGTGATGTTTTCGGAAATCTCATCATGAAATCCGTTGATATATTTTCCCACTTCCACTCTGACACTATAAATGGTTGATGTATTACCTAACGTAATTGTCACTATTCTATAACCTATTGAAAATTCAAACACTTCATGATTTTGAAAACAAAATCACATTTAATTCTATCCAACTATTAATAGTCCTAAAGGTCCATATACATCATTTTTCTTTCTAGATTAACAGAAAACAAAGAACTACGAGCTTCACTCAATAACTATTTCATCAAGTGGTAATCACAAGGAACATATTATCTTTTTTCAAATCACAAAAAAACTCTTATTCAATATGGAAATATTTATATATTCCCTTATTAATGGATCCTTCCTATTCCTATATAGCATTACCATCCTTATGATAATGGTTAGTTCTTTCTGAAAACATTTACTACACTGAAACATGAAACAAAAATAAGGATATACCTATATCCATAACATATTAGACTAAATTCATCCAATCATTAAGCGAAGGGTCATGTACCAAATGTGACCTGTTTAGTGTACCATTATTTTTCTAACTCAAAGCTTCAACGACATTGTTTGACTTTCCATGATGGTAATGAATTGTGAAATCATAACCCTTGACCGTTTCTAAAGATATTCTCTATCCCATGTTTAATTCATTATAATTGAACATTTAATTTATAATTCTGTGATCAATATATATTTCAATCTTTACTACATAAACAATTATTCCTACAAATTTTAATAGAAAACACCACAATATCAAATTCAAGATCACATGTAGGGTAACGTTACTCCTGATATTTCAACTAATTTGAAGCATAAAAATTTACCTAATAATTCTTAATTAGGACACAACTATGTCACTTCAATTAACCATCACCGTAGATAAAAAAATATTCTATTTTTGTGAGGCATGGAAAACACTAAAGCATTCAACAACCATATATTCAGATTCTAAAAAAACGTCACATTCTTTTATCAAATTTAATTTTTTCCCTTTTTTGAGTTAACATAGACAATGGGCTAGACAATTGAGAAATGTTTTCAATAAACTTCCAGTAATAACATGATAAACCCTAAAAACTAAAAATCTCCATGTAATGTTTTGGTGGAGTCCAATCATCAATAATTGTTTTTAGAATGGCCAACTGTCATTCTAGATTTAGAAACAATATATCAAAGGAAATAAGTTTTTTGATACCAAAATTAAGCCATACAATATTTTACATGCAATTTAATTTCTATTTTGTTTTGAAAAAAAATCCATATGTTTGTTTTATGTTCCTATTGAAATTTAGAATATACCAAAATATAATCAATTTACACATCCAAAAATTAATTAAATAATTCATTGAAAAATCTATACATAAGGCCAATAAATAAAAATGGTTAATTAGATAACCCAAAGTGATAAAAAATCAAAATTCCTATATCTAGTCTAAAATGAGATCTTTGGGATATTTTCTTCCTTCACATTCAGCTGATGTTACACCAACCTATGATCAACCTTAAAAAAAATTATGGTCTCACTAGAGATAATCAAAAAAATCATCTATAAGGGGAAAAGTTTATTTTCTCTCAATAATAATGTTATTCAAATATTCATAGTCTCGAAATGTCTCATTGAACCGTATTTAGTTTCAACAACTACAACTGGAGAACCCCACAGTGAATTGTTAGTGTGAGTGAAACCATTTTCTAAAAACTCCTGTATCATTTTTCAATTCAAAAAGTCCCACTTGAGTCATTCAATACAGGGGTTAGAAATAGAATTAGCATTAGGTATTAATTAAATAGTGAAATCAATCTCCTAATCATTAATAACACTATAAAAATAATTAGAAAATACATCCATGTATTCATTCACTATTGGAACATCACTAATTTGAAAATTTTATTTCATTTCATCAATATGATATAGGTTACATTAAATACCATCTCTAATAAATTTATCGTATTCTTGGAAAGTTATAAAGTGAATAAAATCATTGAACATAAATTTATTAGACATGAATTCTATATTATCATGATAGGCTAAAATCATATCCATACAAGAAATGGAAAGATCAACAAGATTTATAGGAAAGAATATCATACTAATGATAATAGAAGTATTCCAATAATTATGGGTTTTTAATACTTTATCCAAGATATTTCACTAAAATATACATAATACATTCATGTGGTGATGTTCCCAATTTAGTTGAAATTTTCTCATAAATGAAAGACTATGATGATCTATATTCAAATAAGATATTGGAATAATTTGACTAAACAGGTAACATACTTGTCACCATATTACTTGATGGCTCAAAATCAACCATAGTAGTTGAAAAATATTTTTCCACGACTTTTTACATTTGATTTGGATTATTTCCTAACTATGTGACACACATTAAAATAATACAGTAACTCATTATAACTGAAGTATCTTATTGTGAAATTTTCATTGTTCGTCTTCTCATCTTCCACATATTCAGGGGAAATATTTCCAAACTTACCACATCTAAATAACACAATAAAATATATAATACATTATAAAGGATTATTTTTACCACATTAATCATGATATAAGAACTTGGTTTTATTACAACCATATTTCTCTAATGGATGATTCCCCATTTCCTTCCTTCCAGACCTTTTCTGACTCTTTTCATCTCTAGGTACATAAGTGTCTTCAAACTCTATCTCTGTGTTCTTAGAACAATGATCAACTTTCTCAAAGTTTTTTAATTCACATGTGGAAAAATCTCTTTTTAAACATTCGTTTAACCCTGATTAAAATCTATTAATTTTAAAATCAATGTCCCAATCAAAAATATGGCATGTACTTGGATTTTCTTGTAAAATTTTCTTCATACATGACCACAAAATAATCATTTTTTTCAATTTCCAGAAAATACTTCTCCATCATTAGCTGAACAACCTTACGGAAATATTTCTCAAGAAATATATACTTAAATTTGTATCATTATATAGTATAAACACCATCTTTCTCTCTATTATTGTGACCTAGATACCACCCTCAATCAGCATTACCTCCAAAATGAAAAATGAAATGAGTTTCCTTTTGAAATTCCAAACATCTTATGACATCACATATCTTCTCTGGGGAATTGATACATCCTTTGGATACCATAGTGGTAGATGATCCACTAAATGGTGGGTGATGTTATCTTCGGAAATTATACACTATCATCTTCTTCCTTCATGTCAGACTGGGTTCCAATCAAGCATGGATACCACCACTATTTATAGATTTTGACAACTAAACCATCCCTCTAACAAAATGTTTTTTTACAATTCAAACAATATCCATATGAAGATTTGAACGATAATTTTACTATTGGTTCATTCCCACTACAACATCCCTATTTATTCTATGGAAAACCATTCCATGTAACCATTTTTTAGGTGAAGCAACATGGTAATATTTTCATTCTATATCATTTGAACATGACCATAATGAAAAATCACTCAATGTTGTTATATTATAATTATCCAAAACAACTATGTTATCTAAACTGACCTCTTATTCCAAATATAAGGACACGACCATAAATATATCATAATAATGAGTTTTATTTCATGAATTAGTTCTCTTATATTTTTATGATCCTTTCAATTTTATATTTTTACTGAATTAGTTTATAACTCATACATTAAAAACCCATATATATATACAAAGTGAACAATTCCCGTCAGTATCCATTTTTCCCATAATATAAAACTTTTAAAATTATAAAATATATCATTTCATCAAAAATAATTATGACTTATAACATTACCTCTTTATTTACATTATCCATCCTTAAACCCTATGAAAAACTTTTTAAAATATGGTATAAGCCCAAAAATTTTAGTAAGTGACATAAAAAAGAATAAGTTAATTAGGCTATTGAAAAACATTAAAATCCAAATAATATTGACCATTATCTCAAATCTATTTTATCATAATTCAGTAAATATTTTTCACTTGAAATAACAGACACATATTACTCAAAGAAATAATTTAAACCACACTGAAAGAACAGATAAATCATGTAGGGAACTTGCGATATGATCATTCATATAACTCATACAAATGGATTAATTGATATAGATAACTTCCATATATGGACTACCCAATTCATTGGAGGGATATCACAAACCCACATGTCCTTGGTTTATAATGGAACCATCCAACCTTGGTTTATCATATATCAACACATTCTTGGTTTGTAGGACCCTGAGACACCCTAAGAGGCGATGGGTGAATCGGGGTGTCATATTTTTCTTCTAAACTGATGGATCTTATTCCCATGTTGGTAGAAACTATTTTAACCTTTATGATGAATATGAGAATAAATAAAACATTCACATACAAAGAGATGACACAACACTTTTACTTGGTTCAACACTAAGGGTTATGTCCAAGGAGCATATGTTGATAGGTTATCGGTCATACCAAATTCCATTATTCTTCACTCGTTGTGGATTACAAAGGTTTGGGAACAATCACTCTGTCCTAGGCTCACTGCCTTTATAAAATATTAAGGATAGCTCACTACATTCCTCGGGTCACTCCCGTTGACTCCCCCGGGATAACTGCCTTTGGTGAAGTCCCACTCAGTTTATAGATGTGAAGGTCTCTTCATCATTGAAAAAGAATGCATCCTCTGTTGTATGTAGATGTTCTGTTGAAGTCCAAATATGACCCATAGACTAATATCACTTTGCACCAAAGGTATCGGGAAATCTTCTAGCTTTCGTGCAGCTCCAAAAAGACCGACATACTACAGCAAAACCTAGCATGCTTCCCCAAGCTCGCCATGCAAGTTTCAAGATGGCGCGCAAGTCTCGACATGCATGTCCAAACTGGCGCGCAAGCCCACCTCAACAACTTGTGTGACCCAACATTATTCAACTTAAGACTTGCGCGACTCAACCACTTTCTCGCCCAAACCACCTTGGACGCGTAGCTAACAAATGTCGTCCAACTTCAACATGCGCGACCCACCACCACTTGCGCGACCACTACACATGCATGGAAAGAGCTCTGATTTTCTATAAGTCTGAACTTCGTATTAAATGAGGAGGGGTCGGCCTGAATTTATAGGAATTTGAACACCCTATGCGATGGCACACAAGTCTCCCCTCGACGCGCAAGTCTCTGCCCCCACAAATCACTTGCGTGACCAACTTCCAAACTTGGGCGCCATTCACCATTTTCCATATTTTCATGTTCTGATCTTGAATGACCAAGGGCGCAAAAATTTACAATCCTCCTAGGCACTGTAACATTAGTCCTTTCTCGGCACACAATTCACTTGCGCGACACATATCCAGCATGAAAGTCCCTTTCCCAGATAAACATTGTTTCCCCCTTTTGTCAATTTTGAGGTACAGAAATTTGGAAAGCACTGGAAAACGGTTCCACCTTCAATACTGTTATCTTCTTGATCTTTATGAGTACATTGCTAGCACACATTCTGAATTTCGTATGAAGATTGAGAAAAAACACAAACAATACTCCAATACATGCATAGATGACCATGGTTCCAACAATCTCCCCCTTTGGTTTTGTTGGCAATCAGTAAATAAATTCAATAGATCGCAATACACATGCAGACAAAAAATGGATGAATCAACTCTGCCAACACTCTACGTCTACGTGAGCAATGCTCAGTGTGGAAAACAATAGAGGAAGCTTGAATTAGGTTCCCGTGTTATGGAATTCTCAAAGACGCCCAAGAAATTATCTTACAGTGTCACAAAAGCATTACAAGTCCAATGTATTCCTTCTCGTCATTATCATCCTATCACTGGCACTGAATCTCATCGTGTCATAGAAGCATTACATTCCTGAATGTATTCCTTTCTACCCCATTGATAATAAATCCAAAGACCGGTATTTGTTCATTGTTCAGCTCAAACCACACTCCCCCGGGATAGTATCTCCCCCACAAACCTGCATAGCATCCATAAATAGATTAAAAACAATTAACATAACTGGGGAGAGTGGAATTGTGTAACCTCCTTATGCACCGGGAGGTGGCTGAACACCGAGTTTCAACCAATGCTTCTCAAACACAGCTGCTGAGAGTGGATTGGTTAGGATATCAGCCACTTTCTCATCAGTTCCCACATGATCCATTCTAATCACCCCTTGCTCAACTTTTTCATTGATAAAGTGATACCTGATTTCAATATGTTTTGTACAAGAATGATGAACATGATTCCTCATAAGATCAATTTCTCTCTTGTTATCACATTAAATTACCATTGGTTGCTTCACCTCTTCACCAATATCTGTTAGTTCTCGCTTCATCCATAGCAGGTGAGTGCATGGATTTTTCGCAGAGATATACTCAGCTTCATCAAGTATTAAGATAAGTACTTTCTTTTTTCTTTCTCATCCATCCAAAACATTTATTACCAATATAGAAAGCTCCAAAACTTGTGGACTTTCTGTCAACTACATCTCTAGCCCAGTCAGCATCAGAAAAAGCTGATAATTCACTATCCCTGCCTGCATCCAAATATAACCCAAAGTTATGAGTACCTTTAATGTACCTCATTATCCTTTTTACTGCCGCCATATGTTCCTCCATTTGATTACTCTGAAAGCGGGTCACTAGACATATTGGAAAGACAATATCTGGCTGTTTCACTGTCAGGTACAGTAGGCTCTTAATGATCCTTTTGTACATGGTGGGATCTATAGATGTCCCATCTTCATGCTTTCCCAGTTTGGTTCTAACTGTAATCGGATGTGACGTTGGTTTGGAGTCTTTCATATTAAACGTCTTCAGGAGCTCTCTTGTTTTTTTTCTTGAGAGATAAATGTATAATCTCTCTTTTGAGTCACTTCAAGTCCTAAGAAATATGTGAGCTCCCCAATCACTGACATTTCAAATTCTGATTTCATGTGATTGGAAAATTCATCAACTGATTTTTTCCTACTTCCACCAAATATAATGTCATCCGTGTAGACTAAAACCATGAACTGATCTTTTGGAGAATTATTTTCATATAGATGGCGATATACTCCTCCACTTTTTAATTCTAGCTTCTTGACATAACATTCCATCCGGGAATACCATGCTCATGGTGTCTGCTTCAAACCATATAGAGATTTATTTAGTTTTCAAACCATTGTTTCATCAGTACCAAGAAGAAAACCAACTGGTTGTTCAATGTAGACTTCTTTTTCGAGTACACCATTCAAATATTCTATCTTTACATCCATTTGATATAATTTATATCCTCTTTGGAGTGTTATGGCATGGAAAATCATGATTGACTTCAGTCTAGCCACTGGAGCAATGGTTTCTTCAACATCAACACCTTCAATCTGGGAGTATCCTTTACATACCAGTCATGCCTTTTTTCTAATAACACTTCCATGCTCATCAAAATTCTTCTTGGAGAAAAATTTTGTACTAATCACATTATAACCTTTGGTTCTCTGGACAAGAACCCATGTCTGATTCTTGTCAATCTGATCTAACTCTTCATTCATGTCTTTCACCCATGATTCATCCTTTGCAGCTTCTTAAAATGAGGATGGCTCCACAACTGATGGAAATGCAGATTTTGTGTTATTATACATCCTCGTTATTTGTGTGGGTGCACTTCTATCCCCAATTATGTTAAATATATCAATCTCAACTCTTCGATTTCTCCTGTGAGGTTTAGTTGCATTCTCTCCATCCAAGGTTTCCTCTTCAGACTCTTCTTCGGAGTCAACATCATGATGTGACTACTGAGTGTTTTGTACACATTCCTCTATTTCTGTATTTTTATTTTCTCCACGTTCACATTCATCCTCACTTTCTATCACATCATCATATGGAGGCCTTGAAGCATTTTTGGTTTTCTCTTCAATGATCTTAACATCACTATTTTCCACAATCCTTCCTACTCTCTTGTTGAAACACTTGTAGGCTTTTCTGTTCATTGAGTATCCAAGGAAAATTCCTTCATCTGCATTGTCACCATACTTCCCTTGATTTCCTTATTTATTCCCGATGAAGCACTTACTTCCAAAAACACGAAAGTATTTCAAAGGGGGCTTCCTTCTATGCCACAATTCATAAGGTGTCTTCGTCTCACCCATATAAATTCCTATTCGATTTTGAATATACACTGCAACTTGAATGGCCTCTTTCCAGTAATGTCATGGAATACGACTATCAATCAGCATAGTTCTTTCCATGTTGTTCACCTATCTATTTTTGCACTCAACAACTCCATTTTTCTATGGTGTTCTCAGGGCATATACCTCATGTTGTATCCCATGATTCTCTATGTATTTTTAAAATTCAATGGACGTGTATTGCCCTCTATTGTATGATCGCAACACATTTATTGTTCATCCAGTATCATTCTCGGTGATTTGTTGATACATTTTCATGCAGTTAAGCAGTTGTCGTTTCCTATGTATAACCATTACACATGCCATTCTACTGTAATCATCTATGAAAAGGATAAAGTACTTTCCCAATGAGTTCCAGCAACATTTATCTGGCCAAATACATCTGTATGAATGAGATGAAGAAGATGTGATTCCCTTTTCCTCATTGTCCAATATGAACTGCAGACCAGCTTCCCATGAATGCAAGCATCATAAGGTTTTTCCTGTTCATATTTCAGAATGGGGATATCCATGACTATCTTCAGCTTAGATGTCTTTTCCATGTGTGTTTTGTTAATGTGCCCCATCTTTCGAGGCCAAAAATTGTTTTCTTATTCAATAGACAAATAGCAGGAGTTCACTTTGCTATCAAACTTATATAAGTTTTCATCTGTTCTACAACTTTTCATAAGAGAATTCCCTGTTTTTCCCTTCACTTTTTTGTCTCCTTCATAGATATTTTCATGTTTATCCCACATAGATATTGCTGAGGTGAAACTCGTCACCTTTAGATAAATTTGATCAGAAAGAGTCACAGGGATAGCATTCTGAGCTTTAGCATCTGCATCAAGAACTTTCCTGTCTGTATCAGTCATAGCCAGACCTGTTGGGTCAGTAACATGTATTCCTTGCACAGTAAAAAAGAGGACTTCAATTCCTAGATATCTTAAATGAGATCTCATTCTGCTTTTCCAAATCTGAAAATTAATTCCATCGAAGAGTGGGATTCCCCTAAAATTGACATAATTCTCTATGATGAAAAAGTACAGATAAAACACCAGTAACCTAGCTTTGATACCACATGTAGGACCCCAGGACACCCTGAGAGGGGAGGTGTGAATCCTGGTGTGAAATGTTTCTTTTAAACCGACAGATCTTGTTCCCACGTTGGTAGATACTATTTTAACGTGTATGATGAATATGAGAATAAATAAAACATTCACATGCAAAGATATGACACAACACTTTTTACTTGGTTCACCACTAAGGGCTACGTCCAAGGAGCATACACCGACAGGTTGTCGATCATACCAAATTCAACTATTCTTCACTCGTTATAGATTACAAAGGTTTGGGAACAGTCACAATGTCACAGGCTCACTGCCTTTACAAAAGATCAGGGATAGATCACAACATCCCTCGAGTGCCTCCCGTTGACTCCCCCTAGCTCACTGCCTTTGGTGAAGTCCCACTCAGTTTATAGACATGAAGGTATCTTCGTCATTACAAAAGAATGCATCATCTGTTGTATGTAGATGCTCTGTTGAAGTCCAACTCTCACCCGTAAAATAATATCACTTTGCACTGAAGGTATTGGGAAATATTCTAGCTTTCGTGAAGCTCCAAAAAGACCTGAGTACTTCAACAACACCTAGCGCGCTTCCCCAAGCCCGATGCGCATGTTTCAAGACGGCACGCAAGTCTCGGCGTGCAAGTCCAAACTGGCATTCAAGTCCACCAAAACCACTTGATTGACCCAACCTTCTTCAACTTCAAACTTGCACGACTCAACCCCTTTCTCTCCCAAACCACCTTGGACGCACAGCTAACAACCGTCACACAACTTCAACTTGCACGACCCACCACCACTTGCACAACCACTACACATGCGCGATGGGAGTTCTTATTTTCTCTAAGTCTGAAATTCATACCGAATGAGGAATGGTCAACCTGTATTTATATGCATTTGAACACCCTGTGCGACGGCGTGCAAGTCTCCCCTCGATGCGCAAGTTTTGGTGTGAAAGTCTCTTCCCCCACAAATCACTTGCGCAACCAACATCCAAACTTGGGCACCCTTCTACCTTTTCTATATTTTCATGTTCTCATCTTGAAATACCAAGGGCATGGAACTTTCCAATCCTCCTAGGCACCGGTACGCAAGTCCTTTCTCAGTGCGCAAGTCACTTGCACGTCAAATATCTGGCACACAAGTCCCTTTCCCAGAAAAACACTATTTTCCCCTTTTTTCAATTTTGAGTTCAGAAATTTGGCTGACAATGGAAAACAGTGCCACCTTCAATATTGTTATCTGCTTGACCTGTATGAGTACATTGATGGCACAAATTCTGAACTTCCTCTGAGGATTGAAAACAAACACAAACCATACTCCAATTCATGCATAGATGACCATGGTTCCAATATGGATAATAACATTACCACACATATTTAGTTTATAATAGATCTACACGTCATCATAAAAAATTCCAAAGAATTATAACATAATAATAAATCTTGAAATGTTCCATTTTCATCATAAAAACCATTAAAACTCTATTAATCTCATATGGAAAACTCCTTTAGATATTAAAATTTTCATATCATTTAAAAAATGATTTTAAATAGAAAATATACTTTTAATTTCAAAACCCATTTTCCATGGGAAAATATATAGAAAAATGGAAATATGGTATTCCTTTGAAGAAAAAATGAAATATTTTAAAGGAACCCAAGCCTCAAATAATGGGGTCGGGGCAGGAGAAGTAATTGTCACAATATACATTTAAATAGAACATTCATTTTTTTCATTTGTATAGAAAGCCAAACATTCTATAAAAATCTTACTTTTTATGAAAAATAATTAATTAAAAAAATCCTTCATAAACTATCATTTCCAAACAAATAATTTCATAAAATAATTTCAAAAAAACATACACATGAAATATAAACAGTGTTTGAAGTTGAACATTAAAAAAGTATTTTTAAATCAAATCCCCATACCACTTTGTAAACTTTTCAATCGTAAGACCTATGAGATTATAAAATTTAACAAAAACACAAAATGTCATGATAATAGATATATTCATAACACATCAGGTCAAAGGGTATGATTATACACCTCAAAAAATAATATAGGTGTATTAAATCAAATAATACCTCAACATAAGGTAATTGAGACAAAATCCCTTACCCTCAGTTAGACTCATCACATATAATTCTTATATTAGTGAATACAAAACAATTTTTTTGATTTTATTTTTTAGTAAATTATTCCAAGTTTATTATTCATTTTATTTCACTTATCATCATTTTATATACAATTACACAGTTAATTATGTTTACATGGGATGTTTTTTGTGATATTTGGCTTGAATATAAAAATTTAATTTGGTAGGTTGACTATGGTAGAAGTGGCCATTATATCAAAATATATATAAAATTTATCATTAAATAATTATCATATATATATATATTATAATTTTTAAAATCCATTACGAAATATGGTTATGAAAAATTTACAATGTTATGGTCATGGAGGTGGTTGGTCATACGTACACATGCACAACGATTCCATTTCTCAATGATCATTATGGAAAGAATGTATTTATTATTTTATATTTATGGAGTGATAATAATATCATAAATACCATATTTAATAATTATATATATCATCTATGTGATTTGGTTTTAAAAAAATATATGTGTCACTTCCTGGCCGTGCTACTCGACACGTATGCATGAAGGGGATTATCATTGTTCATTGTAGGAAGTAAAGTGATATATTATTTTTTATAGAGAGATACATATTTCATTAATTTAGTAATAAATTAATTTATATCACATGTATTCATTAAATTTTTCCATATTACCTTTCACTTAAAGATTGTGTGAGAAATGAATCACATCACTTCGAGAGGGGGTAGTCTGCCATACACATGAGTGACGTTATCATATCCTCTACAGAATGAAAATTAAGATTCTATATGTGTTATAATAACTAAAAAAGTATAAATATATTAAATATATGATATATTTATTTTTTAATTCCATCATTATAAAAACCATGAGAGTCGATGATTAAAAACAAATGACTTCGGGTCACGAGGTTATAGTCCATCTTACACACAAATGATGATTTATTATCATATTTGATGGAATATGAGATATTTGTAGGTTATTAAATTAAAATAATATAATATAGTTATATGTATTATAAAGCTGTTATAATATATTAATAATTTTATAGGGTTTGAATGAGTTTGATTGAGAAAGAATATAAATATTCCCGGTTAAGCACAATACATATTATATAGAAAGCCTTCTTAGGTTAACACCAAATGCATACATAGATTGGATTTATGATCAAAAAAAGGGATGTAGGTGGTGGTTTGGTAATTTAAGAATATTTTTTTGTACGAATTTGTTTTATAAATGGGTATTTTGAGGTGTGAAGAGGCGATAAGAGGGGGTAACTTTTTATAAGTTATGTGAGTGGCACACTTGAATGTTTTGAAAATTAGAAGTTGTACCCATATTTTTTAAATAAAAAAGGATCCAAAATTTACCATTTTTGAGAATTAGAGATTATAAGGTCGATTAATAGACAAAAACATAGTTTATAAAAGTTTTTAGGTTAATTTTTCCTTTTCCTTTGTAGTTTAACCCCTGGTAAACTGGATTTCACCACAACCATTAGAAATAAGTTTTATATTTTCACTATCTATTATGGTAAAAAAATTAGTTAAGAATATTAGTTCATATTAATTATTATTATTAAAATTATGGAATCCATTTTTTAAAATTCAAATTTATATAATTTTTAAATTTTAATTTAATATAAAACAGGCATACACAATGAAAAATAAGTTTTCCAATAAGTGTATTTTTCAAGTAAAAGATGATTATATATTTACACTATGACTAGTAATATTCATTGTATGAATATTCATTAATATTTATTTAAATATAATATATATATTTTAAAAAATTATTCATTAGGGATTATTATAAATAGTTAAAATTAAGTAACATTGGGCACTTTATAACAGATTTCCAAAAAAGCCATTTTTATACACAAAAATAAACATACATAAAATTGATTGAAAAATAATTATTGGTATTTAATATAACTAAATAAAACGTATTTAACTTTAAATAACATTAAAACATAATGGTATTCTTAAATTACTTAATTTATTGAAAATAAATGGAATTTTTCACTATTCCTTAAAAATTCAATATTTTCTAAAAAATATCAAAATTACATTCTATGCTAATCTTAAAATATTGATGTAAAAATTAAATTAATTTTATATAATTAAAATTATAATATTTATAAATTATTTTTTAAAATAAAAACCTTATAAGGAATGATTATAGTTAAAATTATTTCTTTTTTTATGTAAAAAATAAATAAGATTTTTATAATGAATATAAATATATTAATAAAAATGAAATAGATTTATTATATAATTTTCTGGTTTGTTACAATGATCCTATATAATAATAAAGGCACACTTTATAACATTCTATGTGGTATACATAATGGGTTATCCATCACACAAAAACATTTCTATTTCTTCACTAACATATTATGTATCTCATACAAGAAACCTATTCACATTATTCTTAACAATCTATCATAAATTACCATAATATTTGATGAATACGCATTATGGATAACTCGATGTTATAATTTGAGTGTTCAATTATCAATAAGTTTTATGAAATGTATATCTATATATATAGCCAAGGTGAATGAATGATAAAATGGATATTTCATTTTATAGGATATATTTAATACCCTTAAATATATATTAAAAATATATAACAAATACCAACATAATCATTATATTATCATATCATATTTGATTAACTTTCAGATTAGGCTTATGATTTCTATGCTTTACAAGGTAATGTTATCTTATTACATATATATGAAATTCAGGTCATATATTTATGTTATAATCTGATAAAAACCTCCCACTAAACTATATCGTGAGTAACATCTAGAGAAAATGTATGTTTCAATAGTGGTGATTTTTAGGAATCACATTCATAATGTTAAACTCCAAAGTAATATCATACTTCTTTACATCACAAAATCAAATCCTATGATTTCAAGTTACATTACCAACTTACAACTATTTCTTTGACTAACATGATTATCCTTCGAACATATTCCATCGAAATTTTTCTGTAAAAAATAATGTAACTATTTACATTTCTATTCACTATCTTATCCTAAACTCTTTAATGATAAAGTAACATTCACATTATTTTCGGCTGGTATAATCCAATATAAAATAGTGATATTCAATTTCCCATTATAACTAAATGTAAATATTATAATTCCATATACAATCGCGTATCATAAACTATTTACAATATAAAGGAAAATATTCTTTAACTTTAGACCGTCATAATATTTCACATGATGACTTTGAACTTCTCTTAAGTTAAATCATACCAATACTATCCTTTCAGTCATTATATTATCCATTGAATATCATTCTAAGATACACAAACACTTTGTGTTAGGAAATTAAATTTATCTCTTTTCTGTATGAATATTTTAAAAATAAACTATTTTCCAATATCAAATATGATATTCCATGTGTTAAGTGTATTTTTATCTAAAAAGAAGACTGTTTTTTAAAATATTACACTAATGGGTTGTTGGAACATCTTCAAAAATATTTTAATAATCTATATAAACTCTTTATCCGGGGTTATTTTTTTTATCCTCATCTCCTTTACAAAATTCTATAGAATTCAATTATTATAAACCATGTGTATATAAATTTTCTTCTTATTTTCTTCATAATATTTTTGTGAATTATCAATTTCAATTATGATATAAGAGAAATGAGATGAATATATACACCATATTCTTTGATTCATTTGATATTGATAAATTCCTTTATATTAAAATTCTTAATTTAATAACTCTTGTTGGATAATATAAATGAAAACTACAATCTCATTCAATTCCCAAAAAGATTTTTAACACCATTATATTTATAAAAATTGCATTATATGCATTTGGTATCACATTTCCTATAGAATAAATGAATGTATATCTATAACACTAAGAACTAATATTGATATTTTATAGAGTTTCCAAAACTCATTCAGGTATCCCAAACAATTACATCCTATGAAATGATTTCCCCTTATTGAATAAACCATTAGTTTTTAATGACCTTAATAGGATACTATAATAAACTTTAATGGACCTACAAATTAAATTTTCATCTTCATGTTTAAACCTTTACCCACATATATTATCTACACAAAATTAAATCTCAACCATCTTATGACATGTTATTATATAGCACAAATTCATGTTGAGAAAAAATGAATAACAATTCATAGAAGAAGAGTTATAGGGTGAAACCAAATTAAAAAATTAAGATCGCAAGACAGTTTGATTTATGTGGTACGTGAAATTATCCCAATGTCTATAGAGAAGGAAAAATATCACGATGTTCAGGAGTGTAATTACAGGGATATTTGAGAGAATCACACACTCAAAAACCATAGCTCAAATTTTCCCATAAAGAGGATGATGGAACTATTCCAATAAGCATACAGTAAGTCCAATGTGCTATAGTGGTTGGTAGATGGAAGTTAATAGATCTACATTACCATTTTATACAATGTATAAGATATAATAATAACCATTTCAAATTATTACCTTCTACAATGACCTATCAGTGTCACAAGGTTAGCTATGCTACAAATTGGTTAGAGTTTCTAAAGTTCCAAAAATCTTGGTTAGGGCCTTTAGCCCCCCGGAGCCCTAAGAATATGCACGTTTCCCCTAAAACCCACAGTGTCCCCATTATAGATAAAAATCCATGAGAATTATAGTATGTTGTATAGTTTAGGACACCATCAGTTATCCCAAATTCATCCATAGGATTGGGAAACAATGTTCCAAAAAATATTTCACTTGGAGTTAGATCTACTATTTGGACCAACATTAATACTACTGTCTTTAAAAACATACTTAATACGATCACCTCATCTTATTCTTTAACAAGTGCATGATTACTACTAAAAGAATAAATTTAAAGCTGATTATTCATAAATTATTAGATATTTTTTTCCTTATATTATTTAATAACATTCTCTTATATTCTTCCTTTAATCCTCCATTCATCAATGAATACTTGTAGAGGCATAATAGTTCCTAAACTTCTCTATCACCATTGGCTTCATAAATATGACTTCAAATTTTTTTATTCCACAAATATTCTACACTTTAATAAACTCATAAAGTATTAGGCCTCACTTAAAATGGTAATTTGACTGAATTTTCTTCATTCGGTATGAAAAACTCGCTTATTTCCATGATTTATAGTTTTCTAACTTCCATAGTGAAATAGATTTTCCTCTCGCTTTCTATCCAGCTCTGCCAATAAGTTCTTCAGCCAAACAATATACTTATCAACTTTTGTTAAAACAATGTATTTTTAATTTGTGGTAAATTGTGCTATGAACATATACAATTGAGATATCCAAATTGTTTTTGTTCCTCTAGTTGTAAGCACATAACCTATGGTACTCCTATTTTTATCAACATCACCTCTATGTTTAACATCCTTATATTCCTATATTGATTTTCTTTTCCCAAAGCATTGAGAAAATTCCTTTATCCCATTAAAATACCTCAGTATCTACTTCATAGCTTCCAAATGTTACTTTCAACATTTATCCTTGTATTTAAAAAAAACTCATTGTATGGGAAATATGTGGTCAGGTATAGACTATAACATACATTTGGATTCCAACAGTTTATTTGTATGGATTCTTTTCAATATACTCAAGCTCTTCTACTATCGTAGGTACTTTCTCCTACTATAGTTTAAAAATAAATTCTAGGTCAATAAAAATCTAATTTCATTTCAAAATACTAAATCATCACAAACAATTTATAATGTTGTCAAAATTTGAAAACATCGAGGTTCCAACAACATGGTTTCTCTTGATCTTTATCCCTAAAATATTTCAAGCTTGTCAATGTTATTTCACCTAAAACTCCTTAGCCATCTTCCCTTTTAGCCCATCAATCCTCTATATACATTATATTCCAATGAGCATTCCATCCACATAAAGAATAAATACAATATTTCTATCACAAAAATGACTATAATAAATTCATTTATCTATTCCACACAATTTTTGTGAATTTTTTATCATTAATGTATTAATATTTTTGTTCTACTTCCTTGATTCCTGCTTTAACCCATAAACACATTTTGGGGGATTAAACACCATGTCAAACATTCCTAAATAAACATTACCATTTGCCTAATACATATTAATGGACTCCTATAGAACTCTATAAATAAAAAAATTCATAACGTCATTGCTCTCAATATGTAAATCCTTTGTTGAAAAAATACATAGAACCATCCATATAGAGGTAAGAATCACTATAGGTGAGATGATTTTAGTGAATTTCATACCATCAGTCCGTTGAAATCCTTTTACAACCAGCTGTAGTGACCCAACCTTTGAAAGCCAATATTTGGTAACTATTACCATTACATTATAATAATATACATGTAAAGTCATCCCAAAGGACTGAATAGTTTTTTAGTTTGGTAAACTAGATACATACAATATTTTTACATTATATTTGAATACCAAAAATGTGACTTTTTTGAACAATAAATTTATTCCATTTATCATAACCCTTAATATCAGTTATAGTAATCTTCATGGATTCAATAGAAATGAAAAAAATTACGGGGCACTCAAATTCTCTATAAGTGTTAACTACAAAGGAATATATCATGATTCTATAAGTATAATCAATATGGATTGGTAAATATCTAAACACACATTCCACATAAATAAATTAACTATCATGGTAATTAAATAAAGAACTAATAAAGAGTTTTAAATAAATGAACACACAATACATTTAAATAAATAATTTGATTATAAAAAATATCAATATATTATAACATAGTGAAAATCTCAGGGATAATAAAGAGTGAATTTGAATGAAGGTAATGATTAATTATTGGATGTCATATTTCCCAGGTAAATGATACCTAAAAAACAAGATTTATCCTCAAAAAAGTTTAAATCAACATGGGTAAAACCCATCTAATCTATGCCAAGTCCTTTCACAAGACACTACTATCAAGATCTACCCTTTAGATAGTTTAAACTACTTGGTTACAAATGACAAGGGTTTGTATCCAATTGATTTTGTCTCATGAGACTGCAAATGAATCAAGGTGATTACATTAAATGATAACCAACCCATGAAATATCTATCTAAATAAATATTCATATATCATATAATATATTTAACTCATAATCAACATGCTTGATTAAATATCCATATTAAGTAAAGGATACTGATTTATCAATTTTTCTATAGTTAATCAATAATTTTCAATGTAAATACCTTATGTGAAAATGGTATATAGTTTGGGAAATAAATTTATCCATGATAAATACTATTGACATTCAGGTTAAATTTAATGTACATATTATAGTGAATAATTCAAGGTAAAGATAATGACAACAAATATGAATCAAGGGAGTCAATTCCAACACTTTCCTTGGTCAAAGTGATATTAAACCATCTAGATGAAGATTAAGGATATTATAAATATAAAATAAACCCATTTAGGTAATAATAAAGGATTTTTTCATTGATGAATAGAAATACCAAAAAATATCTTTAAAACCATTCTTCAGGAAACTATCATTTTCAATTAGAAAATCATTTTCTTGGAAAATAAATTTTGAAACTAGAATTTCGTAAAAAAAATTGGAAATGATTTTATTTTAAAATAGAAATTGAATATTATAAAATAACCAATAAAACTTTTGAGTGGTAATGATTTTTTGAAATTTCTTTCACGTCATACATGTTAAAACCATGTTTTATTTCACTTTTTCAATAAAATCGAAATTGGGCGCATGTACTGTAGCATAATGTAGCAGCGGCGTACTGTAGCAACGGCGAGCACTGTAGCGGCGGCAGGGCACTGTAGCAGCGGCAGAGTACTGTAGCGGTGGCGGGTACTGTGCAGTACTGTAGCAGTGCAGGTACTGTAGTAGTACTATTCACAGTATGGGCTTCAGGCCAAAAAATGGGTCTACGGGTCATGTAATGGGCTAAATGCCCACTGGGCCTTCGGGCTATGTAATGAGTCTCCCTCTACCCAGTTAAAAGAGGTCTTTGCTTTCCTTTAATAATAAATGAGGCTTCGGCCCCAACCTTTAAAAAAAAGCATTCCTTTTAATTTTTTTGTAAAGAGTAAAAATGGTTAAAATTCCTTTTAAAAACTATTCTTAAAACGTTAAAGAATTTATGAAAACAATTTTAGAAAACATGGTTTTGGAAGAAAACATATTTTCGACTAAATAGTAAAATGTTGTCATAATTTATTAAAAACATTATCTAAAATATTTTATGAAAATAAGAGTGTATAATAATAATATTAATTGAAAAAGTTCATTAATAACCATTGTATAATAATATTTAAGAGTTTATCTGGAACTATTAATGTAATTTTCTTTAACTGATATTCTAAAATAAATAAACTTGATTAGAATGACATTATGAAATAGACCATTAAAATGATCACAACGTTGAAGTGAGAATAAATAAATGAATATATTATGTAAATTCATTTAAAATAAAAATAAAATAATTGTAATTTCAAAATAATCTAATCAAAATTTATTATACACATAATCTTAACCTGACATAATCAATGAAGTATAAGTTTAACACAATGAGTGGAAATTTAGTTATGAAATCTTTTACCTTACACTTCTTTTTACTTGATAATTACTAATCCTAATATATAGTGATTTTAAAAATGTTTTTAACATTCAATATATCGAAATTAATATTTATTAAATCATATATTATCATTTTATAACAACTTATCAAATGTTCATTAGTAATCAATCATTATTTTCACTATTTATGGGGTTAATTGCCTTGTTTTTGGGATATGTTTTGACTGTTATTTTTTATTCCTCTTAAGTTGATATTCAGTTAATATTTTAGATAAATAAATCCAAGGAATAAATATAATATATCTTCACTATATCTATATTTAGATTATTATATAATAATTGGTGCTAGGAAATTAAATACACTGTTCAAGGAGATGACAGGTTGTACGTATACATGAACACTATTTCCATTTTCCAATAATATTAAAAGAATGAATATATATATATATATATATTATCATTAAATTATTATTATTATTATGTCATATATATCACATATTGTTTTCAATCCCATCATTAATAAATTCTGTGAAAAGTGTGAACTAATCACATCGCTTCGCGAGAAGGTAGTTCGCAGCACATATTAGCGACTTTAACATATTCCCATAAAAAGAAAAACATAATGATATGTGTAATATAAAAATTTAAGAATCATAATAATATAATAAATATAATATATATCATATATAAACTTAAAATCGAACATTATTCACAACCATGAATGGTGGGAATGGAAAAAAAAATGACATCAGTTCATGAGGTGGTAGACCTCTATACACAAGAGCAATGATTTCATATCTCATTTGATGAAAGTGTGTGATGTTTTAGATAAAAATCTTAACATAATAACATAAAAATTTATTCAATACAAAAATTTTATTATATAATTATTTTATCATATAAATTTGAGTTGGTGGACAAGGAAATATAATAAAATGATTTTAAAATAACATTTCCTCTTCTTTGGGTATCCAAATTAGAATTTCAATAAATCCATCAGAGGTTTTATTTATGACCAAAATATATCCTCTAAAATGAGAATAGGGATGTTATGGACTAATTTAGTAAGTTTTGGGACGTTCCAAATGGCTTGATAGTTGTGAAGAAGGGGGATATTGAGTTCCATTTTATAGTTGATGAGGAGTGACATTCTTGTAAATACTCAAAAATATTCACTATTGGGAGGTGTCCCTTACCTCATGTGGATCCAAAATTTACTAATAATTGAGAAGAGGGATTATGAAGTCAATAAGAACCTCCAAAAACAAAATTTATATAAATGTTTTCACCATTTGATCCTTCAAATCTATATTTCCCTATTATTACCATTTTTGGTTTTCACTATAATAAGTAATATTATAACGTTGGTATTTTTTCCTTTATGAATAATTTAAAGTGACACATATTAAATAATATTTACACATAGACTATATATATTATATTTAATTTATAAAATATAAATCCAATGTGTTTTGGAAATTAATTTTATAATAAGCGCATTTAACATTCAATGAGAATGCATTAATCATAACTACGCTAATTTTTTTACTATTTTTGGTTCAATCACTAGTGCAAAAACACTTTTTCGCGTTGTTTTTTTTTAATTTTTAACGTCGGTTATAAACCGACGTCTTTATAGGCGACGTTAAAAATACAGTTTTCGCGTCGGTTCATAGAAACCGACGCGAAAAATAATTCGCTTATGAGCTTCGGCGTCGGTTTTTTATAAAACCGACGCCGAAGCTACATTTAGACATTATTTTCCGCGTCGGTTCATTAAAAAACCGACGCGGAAAATATAGTCGACTAGGTTTTCGGCGTCGGTTTTATATAAAACCGACACCGAAATATCGGTTTTCCGCATCGGTTTTTCTAAAAACCGACGCGGAAAACCCTTTCGGCGTCGGTTTTTAAAAAAACCGACGCCGTAAATAATTTTTTTTAAAAAATATTCGGCGTCGGTTTTTAAAATGACCGACGCCGTAATTTTTTTTTTAAATAAAATACATATATTTTCTCCTCCAAACAAATCGGAACCCTGAAAAAAAATAACGAAGTATACAAAAACAATTAAACAGCTTTAACAGAAGTACTTGAGAAAACTCAAAGTAAAGCAGAATTAAAATACACGTACCTACATGGTGCATTTTCTTAATCTAACCATACTCAGTATCAATCATTGTAAGTTTCCTCCCATAGATAGCACCAATCCTGTCAAAACAGTAATGAAACTAAGGAGATGTGCGTGAAAAAATCAATCCAAGATATTAGTGCAATGAATAAACATTAAATGAAAATGTGTAATTTATTTGAATCATTCATTTTTTCACAAAGTAAATTACCAAAATGAAATGTTACGACTCCTGATCAAAATTCCAGGAACACTCAGCCGATGCAACCTCTTCCTCACCTCCCCCACTGAAGATGTTGGGGGTGTCTTTTCACCATAGGATCCCCACCACCCCCAACCTCAGGTTTTTATATTTGCTCTGTATAGACGTGCATTACCCATTCACTATTGTTATTTGTTTAAGTTATGGATAACAGAGAAATAAGTTTGAGTGCAAAAAATAGGTTAGAAAATTGAAATCAAATGCAGATTGAAGAGACATAAAGAAACATACCTTAAAAATTGACGCCTTCTATTTTATCTTTGTGCAAACCCACTAAGCGATGTTTCAGGTATTATGTGATATGCTTCTCGGCAATCATTTTTCGATATTTATTTGCATAAAAAATAAAAAGGCCTAGAAGATATTGTTGTGCATTCAAGGGAGACAATTTTTAGTGTTTGTGAATGTTATTTCGCTATACGAATCTCTATGTTCATGATCCAAGTACCACCCTACAGATCTGTCACTGTACAGACAAATGATTTTAAGAAATAACAATGAAAAGAAATATAATAACTAATTCTGAATTAAAATACACGTACCAGAAATATACGACATTCTTATTGTTGGTTATTGTTGAAGGATTCATTTGATTATTAGTAGATTCAATAAAACAGTTTTTGCAGAGGCACTTGAGAAAACTCAGTAAAGCAGAATTAAAATACACGTACCTGAAATATATGACATGCTCATTGTTTGTTATTGTTGAAGCATTCATTTGATTATTAGTAGGTTCAAACACCTAATATATCATAATAGTTAGTTTTTTAAACCCATATATATTATTATTTATAAATATTAGTATACATACCTCAAATATTAATCAGACTTAACAAATAGTCCGCAAAAGTAGATTGAATATGAATCATATCAGATTGAGAATATGACTGTGAATCATTGAATACCTACAATAATATTGAATGATATGAAATTAATAAATAGAAGAAAGTGGATGAAAATATATAAAAAAGTTAATACAACTAACCTTATGAAAATCAGTAGTTTCCCCAGTTGTGATTATCTCGTACATAAATCGTAGAATATAATAACCACATTCAACGCTTCCATTTTGACGATGACACTGCAGTTATAAAACATTTAACTAATAATGAAACCCAATATATAACAAAAATATAAAAACTAATTACCTGTACTTCCACATATTTGATTTTCGTTGGTTTCTTTTCATTTGTAAAATGTTTCCATGAACTTCATTTTTTTATATAAGAACTAATAAAACTTGTGTAAACAATTAAAATTAAACATAACAAACTTCTAAAAATAAAAAAACAACTTACCTGTTTAATAAGTTGGAAAACGGTTTACGCGCTTTTCCTAATAAAGAGCAAAACCAATATAAGGTGCATTCATTTGGGCAAAATACACCTAACATCCAATGCCCCCTATAATACAAAAAGTTCATAATTAATGACATTATAATGATCATGAGTTCAAAATTATGTTGATATTCTTACTTATCAAGAAATGGCAAAAACCAGCACTGAATCTCTGTTTGTGATAATCTCTCGGATATATATTGAACTCTTTCATCATTTTTCACATGTTTGACTTCCAAGGAAATGTACTCTGGATCTATAAATCTATAAATGCTTGTAGTTTCATTTTGTAAAAGAATCATGTATAGATACCAAATTTAAAAAGAAAATATAGTTAGTCAATGACATAACAATATTTTATTAAAGAAATAGCAATTCAAACGTCAATTTACTTACATGGAAAACAACTGCACCACATTCAGCCCGATCTCTTCAAAATTAACTAAATTCATGATATCTTCTTTCAATATTCTCAATTTATAATTTCTTCCACATATATCAGACGTCATCCGAAACTCATAGATAAAATTCAAGGAAGAAGAGCACTGAGATAATCTTTTCAACCCAGAAAAAATATCAGAAGTATCTACAGCCGACTGTTTCTGAACATTTTGCTGCATTTGTACAGTTTCTTTTGCTTTCAGATATTCCTATATAAGTTAAATGTCAGAAAACATTATAAGTAATTTGGAATCATTTCTAATTACTAGTTAAAAAAACTCATACCTCATGTGAAATATAACGAAGAAGTGCAGTTGGCCAAAGTAAAAAATGGCCCATGCATTCCCCAACACTGGTGATATCCGCAGTAGGAAATGGTAGTAGAGCAGTAGGATCTATAATAACAAGTACTGATACTCTAACCTGACCCATCTGCATAGGCTGATGATGTTCCGAGTCCCCCAAAAAATACACTTGTCCTAACGCAACAATATGTACATGAGGATCTCCCGCAAACAACTCACAATATAAGGTTCGATCCGATGGAGGAGGTGGAGGCTCAAAGTTAGCAGGTGGGGCAGGGTAGTCAGGGTGTGCAGGCTGAGAAGTCAGAAAAATGAAAATGGTATATTAGTGTTTAAAATTTATAACATAGAAAAATTGATTAAAAATTAAATAAAATAATATACCTCAAATGGTTGCGCAGACGGGGCAGGGTAAGCAGATGAGGCAGGGTAGTCCGGGTGAGTTGGCTGAGAATGTTGAAAAATGAAAAAGTTATATCAGTGTTTATAATTTATAAAATAGACAAATTGATGACATTAAATAATATACCTCGGAAGGCTGCACAGACGGTGTTGGGTAAGCATATGAGGCATGATAGTCTAAGTGAGTAGGCTGAGAATGTTGAAAAATGAAAAAGTTATATCAGTGTTTATAATTTATAGAAAAGAAAAATTGTTAACAGTAAATAATATACCTCGGAAGGATGAGCAGACTGTGACTGTCTTGCCAAGTGTTCTAATAAAGCCTTCTGTACTGCTGCTTGAATTTGATCACCCATAGACCGTTTCATATCCTGCAGCTCTTCTTTTAAGGATTCGATTTCCGGGTCTCTTGGTTGCTTACTCTTACCAAAAACCTTCCGAATACTAACACCCGCCTGATATCCTCTAACACGGCCGGGGTGTTCAGTCTTTCCCAAAGCAGTGGCTAGGATATCCATCCTACCCTCGGGGATAAAAGAGCCCTGTGTCTCTTTCTCCTGAAGTTCATCCTGAAATGAAAAATAAAAAATTTATATTAGTGTTTATAAATTATAAAAAAGGAAAATTGTTAACAAAGAATTAATATTTACTTACAATTCTATCAGCCACTTGATGAGCTTCGTCTGTAAGATATTGTTCATGTTTTCTTCTTCTTGCTCGTTTCCATTTCTCATGGTGAGTGGGAGGAGATGGAGGACCATATTGGACCTCTTCTGAACCACTACTTGATCGAGCTCTTAATGCTTCAAATTTTTCTTCAATAATTTTCTGCTCCAAATACAAGTATCCTCCACGTGATAAAGTATGAGGGTATACGTTTTTCAACTGGATCTCCTGATGAGATCTTCTGGAGGCCTATTACATAAAAATAAACACATAAGTAATATGGAAAATATAGCATAAATTTTAAAATATAAAACAATTACAATACCTGAAATTTCTCTTCCTGACGACTGTCAACAAATCGCTTCCATGTTTCTTCATCTATATATGGATACTTAAGACATGGGCTTTCAAACCTTCTCTTTCCAAAAACATAATATTTTGTCAGTTTGTTTTTAAAATCTCTCCATCGAACCGCCGCTAAAGAGAGATGTCTTTTCCTAATTTCTTTGGTTTCCTCAAAATTGAATGTCATCTGTAATTGAAAAAATTAAATATGTCATTTAAACTATATAATATTAAAAAAATGAGATAAAATAAATAAATAAAGATATTTTACCATCACGGCCTCCCAAAGCTGTTGCTTCGTCGTCCTGTCCACTGACTTCCAATCAGGATATAAAATACTAATCCTGCAACGGCTCTGCATCGCTATATAACTAACAAACTGAACTGCATTTGGGCCAACTGCATTATTATTATCATCAAAACGGATGTGTAATTTGTTATCATCACGAGCGAGTGATAGTTTTGGTAAACGTGTAATACCACATTTACCAACTAGAGAACTTGATTTTTCAGTAGTAACTGGAGAAGTCTCCTCCGCCGAGGACGCATCAGTATTCCTGCAATTTTTTTAATAAATTAACAGTTTTATTTCATTAAATATGTATATTACTGAATATTTAATAATATGTCAAAATAGATATACCTCGGTAACTGCTCATCTCTATCTGTATTTGACAATGCTACTAGAAAGTGTAATGAAATTTTGGGTACCTGCATATCATTAGAAAACTGAATAATTAGAAACAAGGAAATGAAAAATAAATATGTAAAAATAGAGGCATGCATTTGTAAGTTTTAAAAATAGACACAAAATATAAATATTTACCAGAAAAATTAGAAGACTAATTTAGTGTTTTCCCACGTCCCTTCATCATGATCGGTACGTACTGCATGCACTATGTCTGTCTTATATTCATTGTAATCATCTGAAAATTGCATAATAGATGAATAACGCTCATGTAAATCACTAACATCATCAGAATCATCATCATCACCCAAATGATATCTTTTCCCTTGCAAAACAACTGACCACTGATCATTCGACGGATCAATGACATAAAATACTTGTTTTGCATGTGTCGCCAAGATAAATGGTTCCTCATTGTGATTAAATCTTTTCAAATCAACCAGTTTAAACCCATATTCATCATGTTTCACGCCACTATTACTATCAACCCAATTGCACTTAAAAATAGTGACTCGAAATTTAATATAATCAATTTCCCATATGTCTTCAATAACTCCAAAATATGATGTTGATGCAGAAATTGGGTTTTTATCTTTGGCACTCGAAAAATGCACTGCTTCAGCGAATACCATCACACCACTATTCTGAACGGTACTCTTGTCATCCAGGTTTTTTGTGTAAAATGTGTAGTCATTGATATCAAAACCAGACCAAGTGATCACATTAAAAGATGGTCCCCCTGATAACCACTTCAATGTTTCTGATACAGATATATCTGAGGTGACTTTCTCTTTAAACCATGAAACAAATGTCTTCTTATGCTCAATCATCAACCACTTTTCATTTCTTTTCTGATATCATAACTTTAATTCAGAAATATGTGAGGATATATATGGTTGAACCTCATCTGTGTTGTTCAAAATGTATAAATGTGCTTGCATCACTTCATCACGTGGAATGAACTTTACCTTTAAGCCTCGAACCCCTCTACCTTCTCTGTCAACTGTCATATGTCGAGATAGAGGGAGACCAATATGCTCCACCTCATTCAAATAATCAGTACAGAACTCAATCACCTCTTCTAATACATATTTTTGAACAATAGAGGCCTCTGGTCGATAAGGATTTTTAACATATCCTTTCAAAATTTTCATATATCTTTCAAAAGGATACATCCATCTTAAATAAACATGCCCACACATTCTTATCTCACGCACCAAATGAACTAATAGATGAACCATTATATCAAAAAATGTGGGTGGGAAATACATTTCTAGTTGACAAAGAATAAGAGTTGCTTCATTCTCCAACAAATCTAACAAATTTGGATCAACGACTTTGCTACAAATGGATTTAAAGAAATTACATAACCTGATGATTGTCTTCCTGACAGCTTTCGGTAATATACCACGCACTGCTACTGGTAGAATTTGTTGCATTAACACATGACAATCATGTGATTTCATAACTATTATTTTACAATCCTTCAATGACACAAAATTATTCACATTTGAAGAAAAACCGCTGGGTACTTTAATACCATGAAGACACTGACAAAAATTCATCTTTTCAATATTGCTTAATGTGTGACAAGCCAGAGGTAAATATGTTCTTTTTCCTTTCACAGCGGGAGCTAACTCCAAACGTATTCGCATTAATATCAAGTCCAATCTAGCATGTAATCCATCTTTTGTCTTTCCTTTTATGTCTAACAAAGTTCCAATCAAACTATCACATATGTTTTTCTCAACATGCATAACATCAATGTTATGTTTTATCTCTAAAAATCTCCAATAAGGTAGTTCGAAAAAAATAGACTGCTTCTTCCAGATATGTTTTTGTAAACCAGAACTTTTTCTCTTTCCAAATGTTGAATCAATATCTTTCACTCTGTCATAATATTCTTCAGCTGAAAATGGTTGAGGGGGGAGGTTGTATTCTTGTAAACCGTTAAATTCTTTTCTCAATCTACGATAAAGATGATCAATTCGCAAAAATCTTCGATGTCCCATGTACACTGTCTTTCTTCCATTCTGCAATTGATAATATGAAGTTTGTTCTTCACAAATTGGACATGATTTATGTCCCTTAACCCTATATCCAGATAAGTTTCCATACGCAGGAAAGTCGTTTATAGTGAACATTATCATAGCACGCAAAAGAAAATACTCTTTCTTGTATGCATCGAAAACTGTAACACATTTCTCCCATAGCAGTTTTAAATCCTCAATCAATGGTGTAAGATACACATCAATATCATTTCCTGGTTGTTTTGGTCCAGAAATCATCAAGCTCATCATAACATATTTTTTCTTCATACATAGATGTGGGGACAAGTTGTAAAGTACCAGCAAAACAGGCCATGAACTATGTTGGCTACTGAGGCTCCGATATGGATTCATTCCATTAGTACACAATCCCATTCTGAGATTTCTAACTTCACTTCCAAAATCATGAAATTTTTTATCAAAACTCTTCCACTGTGGTGAATCAGCAGGGTGACGTAAGTTACCATCAGAAATGCGCTCATCTGAATGCCATCTTAACCTTTTTGCATCATTTGAATTTGCAAATAGACGCTTCAAACGAGGAATAATTGGAAGGTACCAAAATGCTTTAGATGGAGTTTCGATTTTGGTACCTAAAAATAAATCAGAATTGAATTATCAGAATTGTTTGAAAAAAATATTGGATGATATCATTGGAAAGTAAAAAAATTGATTTTTCATAACGTTACATGACATCACCTGAAAATGAATCTGAGTTGACTTTCTCATCCATCTTATAGCGCGATGTTCCACATGTAGGACAACTTGATAAATGTTCATTTTCTTTCCTATACAGTACACAATCATTGGGGCAAGCATGTATCTTTATATACCCCAATCCCATTGGGCATAATATTTTCTTCGCCTCATAATTGGAATCTGGAAGCCCATTGCCTTCTGGAAGAAGCTCTTTTAAAAGCTCAAGTAAACTGGAGAAACTTTTATCACTCCACCCATTTTTTGCTTTTAAGTTAACTAATCTCAAAACTGCTGATAACACTGTATATTTACTGCAACCTGGGAATAATGGTTTCTCAGAATCTCCGTACAATCGTTCAACAGTTGGTGTTTTTTCGATGGTTTCAACACCTAAATCATGAATTAATTCTTCAATACGATCATCTGCCTCATTATGAATATCGTCATCAACATTGGATGTTGAATTTTCAATTCTTTCACCATGCAAGATCCAACGTGTATAATTAAGTCTAAAACCATAACAAATGAGATGATCTTTGATTTCTCTGAAGATTAACTTTCTCATATTTACACACTTCACACATGGACAGAAAATCAAATCAATATTTTGATTATGCCGTTTAGCAAATTCCAAAAAATTGTCAACTCCTCTTTCATATTCACTAGTAGTTCTTCGTAGATAAATCCAATTATGATCCATTAATACCTGATATCACAATATAATTGATGAATATATTAAAACATAAAAACATTTAAATATCTATCAGATAAATTGTAAACAAAAACATATTCCATAAAAACTATTGATAATCAGATAAAAGACATCAGATATTAAACACGTTTACAAATACAGTAAACAGTTAATTTTAATATTATATACATGTGTGTTATATTGAAATACAAGGACAAAATGGTTAAATCAAAGGTTTCATTTTTTGAAAATAAAGTTTCATGATATAAATATTATATGAATGACATACAAGATAATATGAATTCTCACTATGACTACTATTGATCACACTATATTTATTTTTTTATTCATTTGATGTAACATGAATGAATCATGGAAAAATTAATGTGAAAAATAGTGCAATAACTATCCTTATTTAAGACAATGTGTATTAAGAGACATGATACAATTTTTGGTGACTATGATAACTCAACTCCCTCAATCCATGAGTTTTATAATAGGGAACTATGAACATATAAATTCATTATGGAGGGATAAAAATTCCATTGCATATTGTAGGTGATAACTTACACCCCCATCCATGGGTCCATTGCAGCAAAACATGTCAAGGAATGGATCAACATGAAGAGAAATATATTATCCATCCATGAAAGATTAGATCATGAGAATGTTTTATTTGCAGCCTATGACTTAGAGGGGGAAGTAAATCATTTCATGACTATTATTTAGAGGGAGAGAAAGATGAATAAATATAATCAATGGAATGAGATTAGTTTAAGAGGACATTTATTAAAAATGCATGAATCTAACCCCACATATGAAAGTGGAAAGGTATTTTTGAACATTAATAGAGGGATAATGATTATATTATTATCTACGAAGAAATAATTACAATACATTATGATTCTAGTCGTATTATGGACATTGCAAGAAAAATTATTTATTATATAATGGCATGAAAATAATTATTCAAATTTTTTTAACATAATAGATAGTGGTAATTATTCATGTCTTAGTTAAATGATGAGAACCAAAAAGAATTGAGGAATTTGGCATGGTAAATCTCAAGAAGGAATGAAATAACAACAAACTACATGCAAAAATGTGAGTGAATTCATTTAACACAATAAAATTATTTTTTTGAAGAAGAATTTATTAAAATGGAAATGGAATTAAAAATATAGTACTTTATAATGTAATGAACGATCATTTTAAACAGGAATAATGATAATACAAACAAAAAATTTGAAGTTCAACCCGAATGGAGATGTTAAATCCAAACTGCGACCGGTATAATTACTTCCAAATACAAACAATATCAAATCTACACCAACAATGATAATACAAACAAAAAATAATGATAAATTACAACTAAAATCTAACCAATAATCAAAATCACGCAAAATAGGGTTATTGATAAAGAAATAAACAATGGGATATGAAACAAGAGATAAATAGGAAGAACACGTACCCAAAATCGTGCAGACGACAAAAAACCTTCAACAATGGCCGTCCAAGATCGCAAATCAAGTTCGAAGGTCGTCGGGAGTCCGAAGCACCACAGCGGAACTCGATTTCGACGGACGAACAAAATGAGGGTTTCTGACCGTGAATATTTTTAAAAGACTTTTCGCGTCGGTTTTAAGAAAAACTGACGCCAAAATGTTGTTTTAAAATTTTTGGCGTCGGTTTTCATGAAAACCGACGCCGAAACATTTTAAAAATTTATTTTCCGCGTCGGTTCTCAGGAAAACTGACGCGAAATATATTTTTTTTTTGAGTTTCGGCATCGGTTTTCATGAAAACCGACGCCGAAACATTTTAAAAATTTATTTTCCGCGTCGGTTCTCAGGAAAACCGACGCGGAATATATATTTTTTATGAGTTTCGGCGTCGGTTTTCATGAAAACCGACGCCGAAACATTTTAAAAATTTATTTTCCACGTCGGTTCTCAGGAAAACCGACGCGGAAAATATCTATACTAATATTTTCCGCGTCGGTTTTCTTAAAAACCGACGCGAAAAATCAACGAATAATATTATTCGCGTCGGTTCTTAGGAAAACCGACGCGTATAATATGTATACTAATATTTTCCGCGTCGATTTTCTTCAAAACCGACGCGAAATATCAACGCATAATTATTTTTGGCGTCGGTTTTTTGTAAAACCGACGCCAAAAATTCCCCGCACATACTATTCGTGTCGGTTTTTAAAAAACCGACGTTATTACGACGACGTTAAAGCCCGTATTTCCACTAGTGAATATGTTAATTAAAAAATATATACTGCTCCATGAATGGACAAAAGATTATATTTATTAAAATATAAATTTATGTCAGAAGAAAATAGTATTTTATATAATTTGAAATCATTTAGTAAAATAGCATTTGGTATAAAATAACATTAACATCATTTTTGGAATTATTTCTTTAATTTGAATTTATAAATATCAATACAATTATCTAAATTTAAGTTATTAGTTTCATGTAGTTTTAACAAGACATATGAATATAAAAAATTAATTTGATAAAATAATTCATTCCATTTATCACACATTGAATTGTTTTAGTATAATTAATATTAGTTATTTATTAGTTACATAATTTCCTCTCTGGAATTTCATAATAATTTAAAGTAACTATTTTATCTATGTGAAATTAAATGAAATTATAATTATTAAAAGGAATTATCTAAATATAAAAATAATATTTTTAACTATTAATATGAGAAAATACAGAAATGATGAGGTTCTAGAGAGATGGGATACCATCTCTCACTAAAACCCTCAAACTATTAGGGTGTCCTCGCCCGATTACATCGCTCTTCACACTCATGGTAGATTTTCTCCAGTCTGGGAGATTTGAATCCCATCACGTCATGACTACTCGTATGAAGCATGTGTACCATGTATAAGACCTTTCATAGAAAAGCATAAGGAGGATTTCCTTGAATAAAAACATCACATTAATTCTTTCTCTAATAGATCCTAGGGGATCTCATTTCTAGATGTTATGAAGAGTAAAGATCTAAGCAATGACATCACGATGAAGCATCCCCTTGTCAGGAGTCGTGATGATGGTGGGTTCTTGGTGGAAGAAGACCTGGATTCACTACAACATTGCACACAAATGTGCACATTTTCTATCATGGGCATCATCTCATACCTCAAAGGTGTCTGACATTGGCCTTTATCTGAATTACATACACATATTGAACACTACTAGAATTATTCGAACTAGAAATTGATTCCAATAGGAAAAGGCTATATTAATATTCAGTTGAAATCTCAAGATGATCTATATAGGGTTCGGAAGACTCGATTCCTTAATCTAATACCATGTTTACTTAGAAATTCTAACTATGACTCTACATTCAACATGCACATATATAGGAATACAATGGTACAAGTCTGGGTCAAACCTCACATCCTTAATTTGCTCTTTTGGCACCCAAAAATTATGAATTATATTGTTCCCTGCATAGGATCTCCTCTCAATATTGATCAAATAACTTTAAATACTAACTTAGGACACCTTTCTAGAGTCATGGTGGAAATTAACATATATTAGAAGCTTCCCAATACAATAAATTTCAATTCTAATGAATACAAAACTGAAATTAGAATTGAATTAGAGATACCCCCTTGTGGCCTTTGTAGGATCATTGGTCATACAATCTCCAATCATATGGTGATTAAAATAATTAATTCAAACAACTGAAAATGGTTATAAGGAAATAAAGAGAATTAGAAAAGATAAAGCTCCCATGATGGAAATACATGAACCTCCAAAAAGAAATCTGAATTTGCTGTGAAAAATTCACATAGTTTTTCACACATAGGGGATAACTCAGGTATAAACTAGGCATAAATTGCTAAAGATGAAGACAATCCCATTAATGATCAAGGCTACATAGAAGAAATTGAAAATATAGTTTTAGACTATATAAGGCTATCCAATGAGAAGGAAGAACCAAATAATTGTCATTCTGATCAGATTTCGAGATCAATTCACATACATGATGCTGAAAATACCCTGGGTAGGAGGGACAAACCACCTCAACAATTGAAGTGCAATGCATGCAACACATGCACTGCATCCCTTCATAATTGCGATTTCCCTAGGGAAATTTCTGTAAAAACTATTGATGAACACACCCCAGATTTGGGTACCAGACAGATCCAGGACCCCTTCCTATCAAATTCCATTGATACATCAGGGATAAATAATGAAACCAAAAACAAAAAAATGACTTCGATTATATTCCCCATGATGATGATACATCTGTTAATTTCTCTAAAACTATGTATTCTACTAGTCATTCTATAAAATATATATAACTTATGACTAACCCAAAGGCTATTTAAGACAATTCACAATCCATTATTACTATTTTGACTATAAATATTTCCTAGGAATTGGAAACTGTTAAACCATTAAAGGTAATTACACCCTCGATACAATATTCTATGAAAATACCAGAACTCAATAGCTATACTAAGTAGATACAACCCGTGGAGGAATCTGGGTTGGAGACGAAAAAGGACCTAGGTAAAACAATTTCCACTTCTAAAAATTTCTCTTTAGATGGTTCTCAATATGTTGATAGTATTGATGGTACAAATTCTATGATTATGTGTAATATGAACTATATAGACACAACCCTTAATTATTCAATAATAGAGAATTCTAAGAGAAATGTTAAGGTTAAGAACAGAACCCCTATCATATCTAATAATGATACTACTATAAAGATAAAGAATGAAACCAAAAATAAAGATAACGAATTAGTTTCTTCTCCCACTTCTCACATTAACCCTCTTAACAGTCATGTTGAGTTAGGGAAAACTTACCATTATCCCTAAGGCAGTTCAGGACAAGACAAAAAAAAATTCAAATCCTATTATTAATGTTGTAGTGACACTAAAATATGTTAAACATGTTACTAAATCCTTGGTACAAGATCCTAAGCACATGCAGGCAATTAATGACTCCTCAGAACAAATGCACTTTCATCCAAAGATGAATGTTCAAATAAATGAATATACAAAGAAGAACCTTTTCATACCTATAAATGAATAGGAACATACCACTAAGAGTACTCAAGAGGTTATAAGGTCTACTATAAATAAAGGATTCAGAAAAAAAAGAAAAATGAGAGTTCTTACTCCAAATTTAGGTTTAAATGAAGATCCATTTTTGGAAATGTCCTGCTATTGCTAACATTGACACAATCATTGTTTTAAAAATAATGTGTAATACTCATCATCCTATGTAATTAGATATTGCGGAGACAAAAATAACTTTTTCCTCTAAATACTCTCCTCTATGTCAAGATAATTAGGTGTTTACTGGTGCAATCAATAATAACCTCAACACTAAATCTTTATAGATTTTTTTCACACTCTTCTTTACATAATATTAGTTTTCTCAATATCTATGACCTGATTTTTACATGAAATGTAAATATGGATGGAAAACGTATTTTATACTCCTTTATATTTGCTAAGAATAGATATCAAGAAAGGATAATTCTATAAAATGATTTCTCACATCTAGGAAATTACATTAATGCACCTTGGTTTCTTATTGGAGACTTTAATGTTATTCACAACTCAAGTAATAAAATTGGACCATATCATTATTTTATTTCCATGAGATAATTTAAATCATCAATTTAAGACAATAGTATCATTGAAATTAATATCAATGGTGTGAAATACACATGGTATAGAAGACATTAGAAGAAATTGGTTGCCTCCATGTTGGATAAGGACTTCACGAATGGCTCTGTTTATGTAAATGGGACACTATCTCCCGCACCACTCTTCACAGGATGAGCTCTAATCATCACCCCATCCCGGCCAATGTATCCTCCAAAAACATGAAACATATATTTCCTCTCAGATTTAACAATGTGCGTTTCTCTGATGAAAAGTGCATTCATATCTTCCAAAACTATTGGTCCATAATGTCTCATAACAATTATGCCTTTTCCAATATCCTCAAATTAAATCATCTCAAACAGACTCTAAAAACTTAGTGTTGCACTAAAGGCAAATAATTTAACATTTACGTCATTCTTCTTGAGAAATAACTCAATGAAATTCAAAACAAAAACACCAGATCTAACCCCAACACTGATTCTACTCAAGAACTAAACATTGCGGTCAAACTAAAATCCTTGCTCACATTTAAATAAAATATGAGAAAACAAGCGTTTAATGTTAAATGGTTAATAAACGATGATAGAAATACTAAATTCTATAACTCTATTCAAATAATCAGGAAGGACTACATTCTATTAACCTTTTTGATGGATTGGGACAAGATCCTTGACAATGAAGATGACATCACTCATCATATCATCTCCTACTATGAATCTATATACAATGGTCATGATAAAAACAAAGACCGCCTTCCTGAGGTCATTCTGTTAGTGATCACTAATGAGGACAACACCTTACTTATCAACACTCTACAGGATCAATTAATCAAAGAACATGTCTTTGGTTTGAATCCCAATAGTTCCCTGGGTCCTGATGGCTACAATAATGGTTTCTTCCAACATTATTGGGATGTGATTGAAATAGATGTTTGTAAACTTGTAAAATCATTTTTTTTCAAACGGAGTGCTTCCTCATGATCTTAATTCCTAGTTTCTCACCTCGATCCCTAAAGTGGGTAATGCCTCTAGGATTCAAATGTTTACACCCATTTTTCTTATCAATATTGTTTATAAAATCATTACCAAATTCATTACTAATAGAATTTCTACTATTAAAGAAAAAATTGTGTCCTGGAACCAATTTGGTTTTATAAAGGGAAGATCCATTAAAGTCATCATCAGTCTTGCCTCTAAGTGTGTCAATAACGTGAATAAATCTAATAGAGGAGGCAACATAGCTATTAAACTTGACATCAGAAAAGATTTTGACACTGTAGATTGGAGAATTATCTTCAAACTCCATCAAGCGGTTAGTTTAAGTGCCTATTTTATCATTGTAATCAGAACTCTCTTTAACACTACGTTTATCTCCATTTTGATAAATGGCTCTCCCAAGGGATATTTTAAATGCACCAAAGGTGTCAGGAAAGGTGACCCTTATCTTCCATTGTCTTCTAGATAACAAAAGACTACCTCATTTGTCTAATCAACCGTATTCTGGTCTATAATAAGATGAATCACATCCATGTCTATAGGAATGTGAATAATCCTAATATTTTTTTTATGCAGATGAAATCTTCATTATCCATCATAGAGATAAAAGAAACATTATTAACCTCAAAACTTCTCTCTCACTATGAAGAGGTTTCTGGTCAAACCATTAGTTGGAAAAAATACTACATCTTTTTTGGGAAGAACATTCCTCCAAAAAAATGTAACATTAACAGTGACTTAGGTCTAAAAGTAGGTATTCTCCCTTTCACTTATCTTGGTGTTCCCATATTTTGGGGCAATCCCAAGTCTTGTCACTTTGTGACTATTGTTGACCATGTTATTAACCAACTATATTCTTGGAAGGATAAATCTCTCTCTATGGTAGGTAGGAATTGACTTGTTAAATCCAATATCGTCTCTTAGATGGTTTACTCCATGATGGTCTACAAATGGACTGTTGGTTTTATTAAAAAAAATAAGCACCGCTAAAATGAATTTCATCTGGACTGGTATTATTCTCGAATAAAAACTTGTAACTGTTCCCTATTCAAATTATTGTAAGCCCATTTAGAATGGTGGAATTTGTATAAAAAATATAAAATAATTTAATGAATCCCTTCATGAGAGACTCACTTAGAACCTTTTTTACAATACATTTGAAGCTATTACCTTTCACAAAACTAGATTTCATGAAAAACTTAAGACAAGCAATTAAAATTTCACTAATTTTTCCATATGGACATATATCAAACACTCCTTCACAAATATTATGAATAATTCCAGATGGATGGTCTCTAGAGATTCCTCCACTAAATTATGGTTGGATAAATATACTGATACACCTTTAATTTCTATGACATCTCCTGATCAATCTCTTAATAAAACCAGCAACTCTACCAAATAAATTTTAAACTATCAACATGATCGCCTCTCTCATTCTATGATGAATGTCATTGAAACCTAATCTTTCTCTTACACTAATGATTTATTAATTTTGGAACATACTCATAATGTAATTCTTAACCTAAAACATATCTACAATTATTATTTCTATAACTATAAGAGTGATTATAGCCTGATACAATATTTCAAAAAACCTTAGATAAACCCTCCGAGATTAAATCTCATCTGGTATATTTCTCACAATAGAGTTCCCCCTAAATTTTGCCTCAAATATTTTTGAATCAATCTCTTCTCTAAGTGTAAAATCTTTAATCGACACCCAGAAGATGCTAACCACCTCTTCCTTGATTTTTCTACTGGTTCTTCTCATTAGAAATATATTCTTGATATTTTTTATTGTAGATGCTTGATTCAGGACTCCATAAAACCTGAAATAAAGAAATGTGTTGAAATGGAAGTCTCTCAGCAAATCAAGAACCTTTTCGTTGGTGCAGTTATTGATCTCCACCATATGATTTGTTATGATCGGAATGATATTATTTATAACAATTACTCACTCAATCAAAATGCAGGTCGGATGTAGATCCTTATTGTCATACATGAAGTTGCTTTGGTAAAAAATGTACATTTCCACAACACCGTGTGTGACTTTGGAATCCTAAAATATCTATGGATTAATGGAAATTTTGGTCAACTACATCACAGTATGGATGTGTACTATAGAGTGCATCTCCCAAGATGGATCAAAATCAATATTGATGTCACCTCCAAGGGAAATCTTGGACCTACAAGATGTGGTGCTATATTCAGGAATCACCTCGGTTAGATACTTGGATGTTTCAGGGGTAAATGTGGTCTTTCCCCCTCACTTGAAGCTACGATGCTATGTCTGATACATGTTATTTCCTTTCAAAGCTCATTGGTTGGAACAACCTATAGATTTAATGTGACTCAACAACCATCGTTCAAGCGATTTGGAATGGCATAACACATCTTGCTTTTCCAATTACTACGAGTTGGAGGGAATTAAACCATTTAATTATTGATATTAACTATATCATCACTCCAAATTATTGAGAAGTACACATGGTTGCAGATGGCCTGGCCAACATGGTAGTAAATCAAGACATTACCTGGTTCGATGGCTTCTATACTACTCTTATTTCCTTTCATAAAAAAGATTGTAATATGATCATGTATTTTAGACTCCTTTGAACAATCTTTCAACAATATTTATGCCTCGGTTGTTTTTTTCCAATGTATCATCTTCTTAAAAAATGAAATTATGATGTTTTTCCCTATCCCAAATCATTATAAATATTAAAGGCAAGGAAGGTTCTTTTTTATGTTTTTTCATTGGTTAACTTACTACATAGGTAAATTTCATGGAATCCTATCTCAATACCTCATAACCGTAAATAATAAGGTTTTTAGGGTCTCAATATATCCATAATAATGGTATTGGATAAGTTGGTAGTTAATTTTATGAATTATTTCCTTTGTTTAACCACTATGTAAACTCATTTACCTTACTCACTGTAATTAATTTTTACTATTTTCACTAATAAATTTGATAATAAAATTAAGAATATATTATTAGACATTATAAATTATTATTAACCAAAATATTGAATAAATATTTATAAATTCAACTCATAGAAGTTGTATAATTTAAATTAATATTAATCCAACAAACATGGATAGAAAGCGTGTTTTTAATGTAAAGTGTTCAAAAGGTTACAATGTTTTTATATCAATATTAAACATAGAAAATATTCATATAACCTAAATTAGACTAAAAAATATACAATTTACCTATTATTACTTTTACTAAAATTCTAAATATATTTTAACATTATAAGTTATTTAGATGGAAAGTCATTTTTCAATGAAAATCCAGTATTTTCACTATTCATTAAAAATAAAATTTTTCAGAAAAATACAAAACGTTCACCATAACATAATTTTGAAATTAGTATTTAAGAATTGATGTTTATTTTCTCAAATCAAATTTATAAAAGTGTTAAAATATTTTTTTAAGATACATGTGGCGTAAAAATGCATCAAAACGGTCTTTTAAAAAATACAGCATTTTATGTGTGCAATTTGATTTGTTCTTATATTATACCTATGAAATATATTGAATGATTATAAAAAAAATAATTGAATATATAATACATATTTATTTCATCAGAATCATCCCCTAATAGTAACTAATTTATTTTATTATGATAAAATGTCTTTTTGCAAAAATATAGTTTTTATATAAACATTTAATTTATATTAAATTAGTTTTGATAATAATTTCTTATTTATTAATAAATAAATAATTCAACTATATATTTTCAAAAGATAGTTAATCCTATTTACAAACTGTAGTTTAATTTCATGGATATAATTTCTAATTTACAGAATAATATTGATAATATTTGGAAAAAATTAGTCTTGCGTGTAATGCAAGCAATCTACGAAAGTCATTATTTAATGTAATTAAAGATAAATTAGTATTTCAATCATTTAAAGATATAAAATATATTTATTTTTATTAAAATAGTAAATATAACATAATTTAATGGGATGTTATATTATTTTTTATTCTTAGAGTTGTGTTTCATACACACTATCAAATATGATGTTCAAAATTTTAAAATTTTAGGGTGTTACATTTTCCCCAACTGTATTAAATTTCATCCCTAGAATTCAAACATGATATCAGTAATAAAGGGTTGGAAATTTTGAAAAAAATAGATTTTTTGGAAAACCCACATCATAAAATATTTAATAAAATATCCTCTTCATAAGAGAAAAATAATGTACCAAATTATTCTAGAATGACACATATCTGGGTTTCTATGTCGGAGAACATTAGTGTAATATGATGATATGGAAATAAAATAAAATCATAATTTTTTTGAGAGTTTTGGGGAATTTTTTATCACATAAATATTAATGATCAATTGAAATTTAAGGGAAAATCCATAAATTTGTGAGGATTTGAAAGAACACCGGTTTAAAATAAATGAAGGTATTTGGATAACATTTTTGTTTCTGTATATTTTTCCAAATGTTGATTAATATTTTCACTCCATAATAATATAAGGACATATTCTTACTTGATATTTTTAAATTTCATAAACACAATTTCATACATTGGCTGTGGTTTAATCAATTTCTATTTCACCCCTTACTCTATGTAATGAATATCCAATCAAATGAATTTTTCTTCCCGAAGTATTAAAAATTAGTTTTAATGGATAGTAGTATCTATAAAACATGTATTTTTATCTTTCAATAACTATTTTCCAAAACCAATATGGTATATTCATTAATCCATAAACCTGAAAAGTATTTCCATTGGTTCATGATTAATATTTATTCATCAAATATTTTAACAAATAAAATAATGACATATTAACTAGGAGATCATGTAGGTCAATGGTAGGTATGAAACTCTTTTCCTCTATCAGTCATGAATTCAAGCCCCACCGTAATTCTAGATGTAATAGGTTCTCAGCCAGAATATGGGTAATCATTTTTCTAAAACCATATTAATATAATTCCTATAATGTTCCCAAAAAATATAATGGAAATCCATGAAATAAAATTAATCATTAAATAACCATTTAATAAGTTTTCAATACAACCTACTTTTTAGAAAGTATTATAAAACTAATTGATTATTTTTACAATATTATTAATTATCTTATTAACTCTAATGGTTATCAATAACTTTAAAAATTCTATAAAAGGTAAGTACAATATTTATAAAATTACTATTCCACTAAAACATATACTTTCCATTAATTTCTCCAAAATGTCTTTAATATTGGTAGAATCCCATAACATAAAACCTAAAATGAGGTTTATAAATATGTGTACATATGTTGAATTTTAAACTCAAAAACCCATGATACTATCTAGATAGGGATATATTCCTAGTAAAGACTACATAATCTCTACCTTACCATAACATTAAGATTTTCATCAATACTTATGATTAAAACCTATCACAATGTTGTGTTTTCTAATATATTCTTTCCTAAATTTGGTTCTGAATGAAACTATAAAGAATCCTCTGATACCAACTATAGTGACTCGAGCCTAGTAATCCTAGATCTAGTGTCTACTACCATTAAATTTGCAGAATATATAAGGAAAACCATCCAAAAGGACTGATCTGTTATGTAGTCTTTGTAAACTCTATATGTACACGATTTTTACATTACATTTGAATACAACAATTACAATATAATGTTTTTCGAAAAAAACATTATTCAATTTAGCATAACCCTGTATATAGGTAATAGTAAACTTCATGGATTCCAATGAAAGGAAAAAAAGAAAGGTGAGATCAAATGCTCAGTAAGAGTTAAGTATATCAGAGGCTATCATTAATTAATTTGTATAATCAATATAGAAAGGTAGTAAAATGGACCCACATTCCATTTTAAAAACATGACTAAAATGGTAAAATAATGAAAAATCAACATAGAAAGGTAAATATCTGTACACACCTTCCATTTAAATCAATAATATGAGAGTAAAATGAATGCATATATTATAAAATATTGAAAATTACATGGATAATGGAAATTGAAACTCAATGAAGGAAATGATTAATTATATGAACTCATATTTCCCATCACATGAAACATTTACCATCAAGATATATCCCCAATAATGTTTAAAAACATTTTTATAATACCCCTATAATTTTTTCCAACACCATTAACATGACACTACTATGAAGATCTATCATTGTTATAGTTTAAATTAAATTCTTACAAATGTGAAGGGTTTGTTTCCAACTAATTTTGTCTCATGAGACTACCATGAAATGAGAATGTTACTTTAAATTGTCCCAAACCTATTACATACCTATCCAAATAATTCAGCATATATAGAATAATCTATTTAACTCATAAATAGTGCATCTTATAAATTATCCATATTGAGTCAAGATACAGATTCATCGATATTTACCTAGATAATAAATAACTATAAAATTAAATAACTTATATAAAAATATTTTACAAATGAGGTAATAAATGTATCCATGATAAATAATTTTTAAATTTAGGGGAACTTTAATGTCCATAGGAAAGTGAATAATTCATTGTAGAGTTAATGAAAAAAAAACGAATCAAGGGAGTGTATGTCAACAATTTCCTTCATCAAAGTGAGCATAAACCATCCAGAAGATGACTAAGAATAGTATCAATAAAATATTTACCAGTTGGGGTTAGAATAATGGGTTTTTATAATTGATGAATAGAAATACAAAAAAATATCTTTAAATCCATTATTTAAATAAATATCATTTTCATTTTAAGAAACCATATAAATATTCACTTTTTTTGAAAATCACTTTTAAAACTATAATTTCATATTTTTTTAGAATAATTATATTTTAAAATAACTTTTTAATATTATAAAATAATATTGAAAACATTTTACTCGTCATGATGGCTAGAAATTCTATTGATGTCGTACACATTAAAACAACGATTTCTTTCACTTTTTTTTATAAAATCCAAACAGACATTGTTTTGAAAAAGGTAAAAGGATTTCGTTGAATTTTATTAATGATTAAAAGTGGTCAATAGTTTATTTTATAAATATTTTTGAAAAATTGAAAGCATTTTTAGAATACATGATTTTGGAAGAAAAATTATTTCTGACCAAAGAGAGAAATGAAGTTAGATTTTATTAAAAATATTTTCTAAAACATTTTAAGTATGAAAGAGTGAAAAAATAGTAATATTAATATAAAGAGTTCATTAATCACCATAATATAAGAAAATGGAACTGATTATTATGAAATGAGCAAGTAATTTCTTTCAATTCATATTCTATAATGCATAATTTTGATTAGAATGGGATTGTGAAATAAATCGTTAAAATGATAATAACATTTAATAGTGAATTAAAAAATGAATTAATTATGTGTATACAATATAAATCCATATAAAAAATAGTAATTATAACATAATATTATCCTTATCCATGATAAACATAATCTGAGAATGAAATAATCCACGAAGTAGAAGTTTAACCTAAAGAGTGGAAATTTAGTTAAGAAATTCCTCACCATATGTTTCATTTTGGTTGAGAATTAATTAAACACGATTATAGTAGTTTTAAACAAATTTCTAAATTACTAAAAATCCATATTAATATTTATTTTATCATATATGTTCCTTTTATATCATCTTATCAAATATTCATTAATAATCTATCATTATTTGCATTGTTTTTGGTGTTAAATGCGTTGTTTTGAGAATGTGTTTTGACTTGTTATTTTTTTCCACTTACATTGATAAATATTTCATCATATAAATAATGTAAACCATGAAATAAATATTATATGTTTTAATTATATATATATATAAGTTTAGAGGTATCCATAAAATTTATGATAAGAAATGAAATACACCTTTCATGGAGACAGAAGGTCGTAGTTACACAAGAAGGCAATTTGCATTTTTTTCATATTGATGGAAAGAAAATTAAATTAAATATATATATATACATGTGATCATTTTGTAATCAGTTTAGTTTAATATTTATCAAATATGTTTATTAAAACCATCCTTAATACATTACAACTTAATTTTGAACAAATCACATCGCTTCGCAATGTAGTCTCCCGTACACATGAGGGACGATATCATGTCCTCATAAAAAGGAAAGCATAAAGGTATGGGTGATATAATAACTAAAAATTTGTAATAACATAATAAAACCATAACTATAATATAAAAACCATAAATAAATCATTATTTCAAACCTTTAAAGGTGGTAATGGAAAAAATGAATGACATCAGTTCGTGAGGTGGTATTACTCTGTACACACGAACGACTTTTTTCTTACAAATTTGAAGATATTTTGTAAATTTTTTGGTAAAAAAAATTAACATAACTACATATTAGCATATTTAAGATACTTAGGTTATTATATATTCGTGGTATTATCGAAATTTAATGGATTAGAGAAGGAAATTTATTAAAAATTCTATTTGGAAAACATTACCTCTTCTTTGGGTATCCTCATTAGGTTTGAATTAAATCTTCAAAAGGTTTTATTTAATCCAAAACTAATTACTCTAATGTTAGGTTATGGATTTTGTGGAGTGATTTTGGTATGGTTTGGATGAGTAAAATTTGTTGAGAGGTGTGAAGATAGGAGAGATTGAGTTCCCTTTTATAATTGAAGAGGAGATTCATTCTTGTAAATACTAAAATGTATTCACTATTCAGAGGAATATCATACCTATTGATTCTCTAAAATATAATAATAATTGAGTTCATGTTTTATTTGGCCTATAAACACATAAAAAATTAAAAAAAACCATTTTTATCATTTCGATCCTTATATTCTATGTTTTCCCCTTTTTAATATTCCAGGTTGTCAATACAATAAATAATATTCTATCCTATGTAATTTGTCCATTAATAGTAATTAAAAGTGAAAATTATTAGATATTTTCACACTCTAATTATATCTATTATATCTATTTTTCAAAATATAAATCCACTGTGTGTGGAAAATTAATTATAGCACATTCCCATGTAACATGAAAAAATATCCCATTATTCGTAACGAGGCTCACAATGGTTTTACTAATTATGGGTAAATATGATCATTATAAATGATACATTGGTAAAATAATGGACTATAAAATATATTTTATATAATTTTAATGTCACATGGATGAATATAGGATTATTAATAATTTTAAACCATTTAATTACAAGTAAGTGGTTATAATATAACATTGATTCCAATTTTGAAATCATTTTCTAAATTTGAATTTAAAAAAATCAAGTAAATGATGGAATTAGAATATATTAACGTCACACTGATTTCACATGATATGTTCCTATAAAAAATTATTGACACGTAATAATTCATTAAATTTAACTCACTTTTAAACTTTTTAGTATCATTTATTTTAGTTAGTTGTTAACAAAATAATCCCGCCATTAGCATTTCATATGAATTTAAAGTATTTATTTTTTAAAAAATATTTAAAAAAAATTATAATTATTAAAAAAATTATTTTCCTATAATAAAAATTTTTATAATTGAACATATGTTTTATTTATATATATCCTAAATATTTATAAATATTAAAGGTAAGGAAGGTTCCTTTTTTGTCCTTTTCTGTACAAATCTTATTATGTTGGTAAATTTTAGGGTCTATTATCCAAATAACTCATAAAAATATATATTAAAATATCAAGGGTCTAAATATATCTATAAAATTAGTGTTGGGATAGTTTTTATGTCATTTTATATCATAACTAAGTAAACTCGTTTATACCTTAATCACTATAACTAATTTTAACTATTTTCACTAATACTTTTTGGGAAAAAATTAAGTTGAACATATTATATGTCATATATTTCTTTGATACTAAATATGTATTCCATTTTACGGAATTCAACTCACAGATTTGGAAGAATTTTTTTTAAAATTACTTTTAGAGACGTGGTGAGAAAGTAGGTTTTTAATGCGAAATTGTTCAAAGTATATACTATTTTTATATAACAAATCAAAATGAAAATGATTCTGATGAAGTAAATTGTAATAATATGTGTATAATTTATATATTTTGTCTTTAAAACTACTTAACTATATAATTTAACATTACTAATTATTTATATGAAAAGGAAGTTTTTAATTAAAATCCTGTATTTTTTAATATTCATTAAAAAGTAAAAATTCTCAAAAAATACCAAAACATTAACATAATATAAATTTGAAATTACAATTGAAAAAATAGAGTATATTTTTTCAAATAATATTTATAAAATTTTCAAAATGTTGTTCAAAAATAGTGTACTATTAAAAGGTGGTAAAATCGCCATTAAGAATGTATGAGTTTTAGTGCATAAAATTAGATTTGTTTTTATATTATGGAAATAAAGTATATTAGATGAATGTTAATTATTTTATTAAATATATAACATATATATTTTATAAATATTATCAACTAATACTAATTAATTTAATATCTTAACCTAAAACACCTTTTGAACATAAATATGGCCGATTATAAAAACATTTCCTTTATATTCAATTGGGTTTTATATTCATTTCTAATTAATTAGTAACCAATTAATTAAAAAATATATTTTAAAAAGTTATTTAATCCTATCTATAACCACCAATATCTGGGTTATGAGATAATTTTCATTTTAAATAACATTATTAATTGTATCTAGTAAAACTTAGGCTTGCATATAACAGAAGACATCCAAAAAAATCCATTGTTGTATGTAATGAAAGCTAACTTAGTATTGAATGAATTTCAAGATATAATATATATATATATATTTTTAAAAAGTTAATATACCATATGGGATGAAGATTTCATATAATTTTCTACGCATGGTGTGTAGTGTCATACACATTATCAAATATGATGTTTACATTTTAAAATTTCAGGGTGTTACAAAAGAATTTCCCAATATCTACTCTTAACATCATGTTCTTCCTTCAATTAGTTAACCCATCTATTCTATAATTTTATATTTTCATTTGTAAATCATTTCATATACCATGTACTATTATATTATAGTGTTGAAATCTCCTTCTTTATAGCCATATGCCACTTGTTCAACACCTTCTACTACATTTCCTCTTTAAAATATTCTGGTTCTCCACCACCAATCAATAATATATAATATATTGATTATGAATAACCATGAACATGTATTCTCCCATTTTGATATCCTAAAATCCACTTGAGTATTAGGATCCACTAGTTTTGTTTTCAGATGCTGAGGTACACTTTATAGATCCTCTTTCTATATACACTCTGATTCATTATTACCATTATCAACATCAATTACATGATTTTCCTTGAATGTGAGGCCTTCATTAAATATTTTGTTTTGTATTAAGTTGATCATGTTGTTCTTATCATGAAAAAAGTGATAAGATAATCTTAACCACCATAGCCAATAATGAAACAACAATTGCACTTAACATCAAGGTTTTCCATTGAATCAACATCTATATACACAATTGATAAAAAAATACATGAAAATATGAGAGTTTTACCTCGATTCCAGACAATAGATCCTTAGGTAGATGATAACCTATATGTTGTCATCAGTTTCCTATGGGGCTACACTAATTTACTAATTTATAAAACACAGAAAACCTAAGTAAAAAAGTGTGTAACGTAGCAACTGTAAGTTTTGAAACCATAAGAAAGGTGTGTATTCCAGAAATTAATTAAAATAAATTGAAACAAAAATGATTGGTTTATTCAAAAGAGATAGTAAAAGGTTTAGAATATAAAATATAACGACCCAAACATTATATGCATTGTTATTACTTCATAATTGAGCATACTTATTACAACATATAACAAAACAATGGTAGGACCGTATAGGTATAGTGTCTTTAGAAACTGGGAAACATAAACAACTGGTTCATAAAGCATCTACATTGTCTACTGTTTATTTCATCATATCTAGAGTCCCTTTTGGTATATACTACTTAATAAACTTCTTCCTGACCTGGGGAAAAGAAAATATACAAAAGGGTGAGCTCAAATGGTCAGTAAGGGTAAACAAAATAAATATCAATCACATCATATTCATAAGAACATAACTTTTTGGAAATCTTAACCTGCAAAAGAGATCATAATTTCATAACATGGGATAAATCATAGTAGTGAAATTTAATCCCAATAATCATAACTTGAAACTTTTTGGCATACACACATAATCATAGATAATCATTTCTTAATAGTCAAGACTCATTTCCAAGACTATCTTAGCGGACAAAGTCCATTTCTGAACCGAGTTCACTCCTCGTTTCAGTCTTGTATCACTAAACTGGATTAACCTACCGTTACAGCCATGTCTATCTCATGAGATATAAATCTTTACCTAATGCATTGGAGGGAGATATAGGTCTCACCCATCTCATAATGAAACCATTCTTATGTGTGCCACAAAATCATAAATCATACATCATAGCATAACCCATGTAATAAAAATGGAAATCTTAAACATCATTTCATCATAACATAATCCATATAAGATAAAAGGACATCATAAAAATAATTCCATCATAACATAATCAAATCAATGTAAAAATAGGGATAGAAACAGAACCCTATATTATCTTAGATGGAAAATAATTTTTATTAAACGCTTGAACTCCATTCTTGAGGAAAATATCCTTTCTACTTCAAACAAAATTTCCTTTCTTAAAATGTCATATAATATTAAACTAAAAGAATTTGATTAAAAATAAACTTGAAAACTTTTAGAGGAAGCTTCATGGAAATAATGTTCTATGAATCCATTCATGCCGTATAAGTTAAAAAAACATTATTCTCGTACTTTGGCTGGAAAAGTCAAAAATTAACTCGTACTAAAAATGACAAAATATTCCTTTCAGATCTTTAACTAAAAAGACACCAATGGGTAAAATTGGATTTGAACAATTATAGGTGGAATGAAATAATATTACATATTGAGGAAACATGGATGTGGATGATAAATATTCCCCAGTAAATTATGAAGTATAAACAATCTCGGATAAAATGAGATTGCAAGATTTTCCCTTACCTTAGGTCCGATTTGCTACGTACGTGCCTGAACCTCCTGTATAATGATTTAAATAATGTTATTGACTTATTCCAGAATCGTAATCATTGTTATGATATCATATATGGTCATATTTTTAGCTTCGTATTAGTAATATTTCATTGTTACTTGTTATTCGGGTGTTTATTGCTTTTTGTTCTTATGCGTGTTTTGCTGAATAAATTCTTATTCTTCTTAATTTTATAGGTTATAGATACCTCATTTATAGAATGGTATTAGTGTAATTTATATCATATTTATTCATCCAATTCATTTATATAATCATTATGCAATGAAGATCTTATAGAATGAGTCACATCACATCGTGCAGATGGTAGGCCGTAAGTACGCACGAGCGATGATATCATTTCCATGATTGTGGAATTGTATTTAAGTGTATGTATAATATTTAAGAATCAATATAACTTTAAAATAGTCATATATAGTCATTATTTACACCATTATACCCATCCAAGTAAGGTGGTGGTGGAAAATAGATTACACCACGGCGTGGAGACGGTATTCCGTACATACGTACGCGCGGTGATTTCATTTTCCGTAGGATGGATAAAAGGTGAAATAGGTTTGTTTAATATTTATAATAACATATCTGTATATGAGTGATACTTATGTTATTAATTTACAATGAAACAACTAAATAAGAAGAAGTATAGGAAGAAATAAAGTTGAAAGAATCAGTAACGGACATTAGCTCTTCTTTGAAGCGCCTCTTCTTAACCTCCTCTTAGGGCACTAAAGATGGTATTTGAAGATAACCAGGACCTCTAGGATGTTTATAGGGAAGTGTAGAAGAGAAATCGGTAGGTTTTGTCCGAGCCTAAAGGCTCAAAGTGGTGTGAGGAGGAGAGGGAGGAGGTGCCCTTTTATAAGGGAGGAGAGGGGCACTTTAAGAAAAACTTAACATATTATTTTATTATAAAGTCATATTCGGTTTTTAATAGCTCCAAATTGATTTATTTCGAAGATAAGGTGGGTATGGGTCGCAATAATCTCAACCAATGGGTTTTGGACAAGTTTAGGTTACTATTTTAACCTTATCATTTATATTTAACTCTATGTTAAATAATTTAACTTTTATTGTGTCTTCTTGTTTTCTTACATTATAAGGTTAATAAACATACTATAACAATCCAAATAAACCCCAAGTTGTTAATTATTATTACATATAACCTTATCTGAGTCATTTTTCCAAACCTTATATTTTTGAGAATAAAATAACAATTAATAATATAATATTTGTTTTTAAAACTACTTTTTGTCAATTTTGACACTATTTGGTATGTGTTTTTTTTGAATATCATAACAGAATTATTAATTCTAAAAAAGTTAATTAAATCAATACTAACATGTCATATTAACATATAAAATTAGTTTAATTCATAAAAAGTCTCAAATTACATTTATTTTGGTATTTATAATATCAATTATGTTAATATTTCCTTAATAAAGTAATTAGTGCATCATCATTGTGTCATAAATAAATTAAATTATTTAAATTCTAAAAATTATAAATAAAATACAATTATGTTGGAAATCCTTTTATCTTTCTAATGAATATTTATAGTAGAATATATCTTATTTATAACCCTATATTAAAAATGATTTAGTTATTAAACATTGATTTCAACTATTTTAACCCTTCTTTAAATAAATTAATAATAAATGTCCTAATCTAATCCAAGTGGACCTAAATGGTCATATTTTATTCCTAAGGTTGTTTTTGGTCGAATTAAACTTATCCAATAGAATTATGACATGTGTTAGTGTAATAATAATATCATCATTACCCTTAATTACCCTATTTACTTTTAAACGTGGTAAATAAAAGTAAAAAGATACTATTCATCAAAAATTATCTTCATCTCATTGAACCACATTTTAGTCCTTGATATTAAACGTGTCTCTCAGATTTTCGAAATTCCACTCAAAGAAGTGGTAAAATTATGTTTTATGTAAATTTGCAAGTTCTCCTAGGAGGTGGGTAAAAGACGGTGAAAAGTTCAATAAAATTTTTATATATCTAAAATTATTATAAAATGACTCCAATGAATTACATTGAACTTATATAGGTATTATATATCAATTTTGACCTAAAATAAATTTAAATAAAATAAATAATTATTTAAATAAAAAGTCGGTTTTTAAATAGCAACCCAGGGTTTTCACTATTCATCAAAAAATGAATGTTTCAGAAAAATACCAAAATTTCACCCTAGGATAATTTCAATATTCCGAATCCCAAAATGAAGTTCATTTTGAAAGATAAAATTTATAAAATTTCAAAAAGTGGGTATTATTATTCATAACAGCTACTTTTAATAATATTTTAATAGCATATCGTTGTTTAGTGAAACTCAGCATTGCGTACAACACACGCTATCATGGAAGGTCGCGATTGCGTGTAAAGCAAGCCATGCTAGTTTTTTGTGTAATTAATGATTCCTTTATATAATATTATACATAAAAACAAAATATTTCTCATAAAATCTCGTGTGATACATACAAGGATTGAATAAAAAATGTAATGCATTACACTTTTAGTAATTTTTAGGTTTATGTGTTAGAGGATGAATAAAACTATTTATTCGTGATTTGGTGTTGAAATTTGGTCTTTAGGTATCCTTGTTATGGGTCCCCTAGAATAGTCTTGTAATCTCACAGTTGGAATAGTCAACTACAAGGTTTGATAACCGAATTAGGAAACCAAAATCCTTATATGATAATTACCAAATTTTTCTTCATAATATCCATTTACAAACCTGGGATATTAATTGATTAAATAAAATAAAAGATCATAATATAACAAAAAAATTTCATGAAATATGAAAAAAGAAGATTTAGAATTGAGAAATATAATTTCAAAAATCAAAAACAGGAAAATAAAATTAAAATAACTCCAAAAAGAACTTCCACCTACAATCACATCAACCAACACAGAAAGATATACTCACTCATGATAAACCTAGTAAAGATTTGAATCATGTATACTATGAGAGTAATAGAGGCAGTGAACAGTACCAATAACAAGGTTCTGTAGAGGTTCACTCATCTCTAGTATCCATCTGTGTATATCTCAAAGTCCCTCGGTGTCCTAGATGTGTAGATGCAGGTATTAATAAATAGAGATCCTTTAAAAAAATTGGGTCCATGTGTAAAAAAATCATAATTTCATGTTGGTTAATGACATGATAAGGGATCACGTAATGTAATATGTGGTATAATCAGTTTCTTTGAATATGCTTCTCAAGATACTCTTACGATGTGAAAGGATTACACATCATGAATGGATTCATCTTTAATATCATGGGAGGGAACCACGAACATCAACGTATCTCTACCATGACCCAATTAATAAAACTCATAAAACGAACTTAGTTGATTACATGAATAGAAACCATATCTTGGTTCTGTAGTGCATGTGAACTGCATGTTTTTTTTTATTTTGGATTCAATATTATGGCGTCATTCCATGCTGTGTTTCATCAAATTGAGAACTATATTTAGCTCCTTAAAATCAATTCTTTTTTTCCTTTTCCAATTCCTGGCTGAGTCCAACAAAAAATCATAAATCAATTAATATGGTCTAATTATTTAAATAGTTATCAATTATATTACACAAATAAATGTATTAAACCAACCTAAAATATATCCACAAAATACAAGTAGTAGTTGACATTCTCCAATTGGTAGAAATGGACTCATGTTAATGATATATGATTTCATGTCCATTTCCTATTCCTAGAAAGTCCTAGGTAACCACTATTGAAACCTCATTCTCCAAGCACATTCTTTTAGTGTCATATTAATCCATTCACCTATACCATTATTTTGTGCTGAACCTAGAATATTCTTCTCCCCCTGAATTTTATTATTTTCCAAGGGATCCTTGAATTCATTTCTAACATATAATCTTCTATTGTTAGACCTCAAGAATTTTATCTTTGATCAGGTTAGGTCCACTAGGTCAAATACCCTGGGAGGGGGTGAATAAGGTATGCAAGAATAAAATTCAAGTACCATTGGATCTTGGTTTGTTCATTAAACAAAACACAATTATCTACTTCTCCTATAGTGATATGTGAATAGAAATGAAATCATTCACATGACACAACAATATTACTTGGTTCACCCTCACTAGGATACATCCAAGGAGCATACAACAATGATGTACTGATGTACCAAATCCACAAAATCTCAATTCCTATTACAAGGTTTTTGCTAGATCACTTTTATTCCCAATCTCACCACCTTTACAAGATTGAGGTTCTTCTCACTGCATTCCCAAGGGTCACTCCCTATACCAATTTATCTAGATCACTACCGGTGGAATGTATGATTATATTCCTATTGATTCTCTCACAACTCTTGTAAGCTATCCACTCACTGTTAATAGAGTTTTAGGTCCCTTAATTTATATGAAAGCACACATCGTCAACTGTAGGTAGATGCTTTGTTGAAGTTCCTATTTCACCCATTGATGTAATACACATTTTAACTTAATGTTATTAATCTGAAATTACATTCCTGGACTGTTTACGTCCCTTTGAAAACCACCTAATTCTTCCATGAACCACGTAGCACATATGCTTTCTGGACCACCTTTTCCATGAACTTCCTCTGCTTCCACCACCACATACCACCTTTGCAAACTACGTATGCTTCTACAAAATTCCTTCTTCCATGAGCTGCTTCGTCCATGGACCTCTTCTTCTCTGTAGACCACTTCTTCTCTAGAGACCCTTCTTCCATTGTGGGATATAGGTCCCCACAAAAACCCCTTTACAAACCATTCCCACAAACACCATCACCAATCACCGAATCCTCCCTTGCGAACAACTTTGGGACTTAGAGGAATTCCTGGAGAAAATATTGTTTCTCATGAAATGTTACTTATGTAATGAAGGTATTAGTGCTCGTTATATGGGAAAATAGATCTGAAAATATAGTTAATCTAATCTCCCTCAATATTCAATGTGATAAAACCTTCACTTTCTACTACTTCTTTGGTGAATTGTCTTTATTATGTGGCCCACATACTACCTTTATTGATTCACAGTGGCCCAAATCACTGTATGATTTTTTCAACAACAAGACATATCTCATACCACAAGACTTCCACATACCATTGGAATATTGTGAACTGTAATCCTCCCCACAAAACATTTTTTGTTCTCGATTTTCATACCTTGTTTTGTGGTCCGCATAACACTGTTATGTAGAATCCTTCTTTTGTTGATTTCCCAATTCAAGTCCATATATGTAGAGACCCGTATCTTGACGTACATTGACTTTACATTACATTTGCGGAATACTTAGTACATAACAAAAAACACACACACAAGGATCGTAATAGTTTAGTGTCTTTGGAAACTCGGAATATAATCTTCTAATCGTGGTGAAAGATCTTCAAAATCTCCCATAAAGATCTGCATTTTTTTTACCTAAAACCTTTATTTATATAATGGGGAAAATAAAACATAAAAGGGTGAGCTCAAATGCTCAGTAAGGGTAAACAAAAGAAATATCAATCACATCATATACATAAGCACATAACTTTTGGAAATCTTAACCTGCAAAAGAGATCATAATTTCATAACATGGGGTAAATCATGGCAGTGAAATGTAATCACAATAATCATAACTTAAAACATGAAACTTTGTGGCATTCACACATAATCATAGAGAATAATTTCTTGTTAGTCAAGACTCATTGCCAAGATTATCTTAGTGGACAAAGTCCCTTTCTGAATCGAGTAACCCTCGTTTCAGTCCTGTTTCACTGAACCGGTATAACCTACCATTCCAGCCATGTCTATCTCATGAGATATAAAATCTTTACCCAATGCATTGGAGGGAGATATAGGTCCCACCCATCTTATAATGAATCCTTTCTTATGTGTGCCACAAAATCATAAACCATACATCATCGCATAACCCATGTAATAAAAATGGGATTCTTAAACAACATGACATCATAAAACAATTCATATAAGATAAAGGAATTCATCAAAATAATTCCATCATAACATAATCAAATCAATGTAACAATAGGGATAAAAACAGAACCCTTTATTATCTTAGATGGAAAATAATTTTGATAAAACACTTGAACTTCATTCTTGAGGAAAATATCCTTTCTTCTTCAAAAACACTTTTCCTTTCTTAACATGTCATACAATTTTAAACTAAAAGAAGTTGATTAAAAATAAATGTGAATACTTGTAAAGTAAACTTCTTGGAAATAATGTTTTAGAAATCCATTCATGCTGTATAAGTTAAAAAAAACATTCTTCGTACTTTTGTCGGAAAAGTCAAAAAGTACCTCGTACGAAAAACGACAAAAGATTCCTTTCATACATATTACTAAAAACTCACCGAAGGGTAAAAATGGATTTAAACAGTTGTAGGTGTATGGAAATAATATTACATATTGATGAAACATGGATGTGGATGATAAAATACACCCCAGTAAATACTTGCGAATAAACAATCTCGGATAAAAATGAGATTGTGATATTTCCCTTACCTTAGGTCCGACTTGCTTTGTAAGTGTCCGAAACTCCTGTATAATAATTTAAATCATGTTATTGAATTATTCCAGAATCATATTCATTGTTATTATATCATATATGGTCCACTTATGACTTTATATTACCCGTTCTTTTGTAAATTCATGTTAAAGTAGCGTTTTGGGTAAAATCTTCTCATTTGTCGTTCGTGTTTTTAACTTGTAATTATTCATATGATTACTTAGATCATGATTACTTAATTACAGAATATAAAACATGACTTATATATATATATATTCATAATATATAATAAATCAGTAAATGGAAAGAAATACACCGTTCATGGAGACGGTAGTCCGTACATACGCATGAACGCTGTTTTCGTTTCCTTATTGAATTGAATGGAATTAAGTAGATGACATACATATAAATATAAATAATTCCAGTATCATTATTATGTCATATATTTCATTATAACTTATTATATATACTTTATAATCATTCATGAATGGTTAATCATTGAGAATGAATCTCATCGCGTCGTGGAGACGGTAGTCCGTACGTACGCACGAGCGATGATATCGTTCCCATGGTCGTGGAATTGTGTTGAAGTGTATGTATACTGTTTAAGTATCAATATCACTTTATAATAATCATATATAGTTACTCATTAAACCATTATACCCATCCAATTAAGGTGGTGGCGGAAAATAGATTACACCACGGCGTGGAGACGGTATTCCGTACGTACGCACGCGCGGTGATTTCCTTTTTCCGTAGGATGGATAGAAGGTTAATTAGAGTTGTTTCATATATATAATAACATATCTGTATGTAAGTAATACTGATGTTATTACTTTATCATGAAACAACTAAAGAAGAAGAAGTTGAAGAAGAAATAAATTGAAAAGATCGGTAATGGATATTACCTCTTCTTTGAAACGCCTCTTTGAATCCTTCACTTAGGGAACTAATATTGGTCTTTGAAGAAGACCAGAACCTCTAGGATTATTCTAGGGAAGTGGAGAATGGATTTTGGCTGAGGTTGGCCGAGCTTGAGTGCTCAAATTGGTGTGAGGTGGAGGGGGAGGAGGTGTCCTTTTATAAGGGAGGAGAGGGGCACCTTAGGAATATCTCAAAATATTATTTTATATTAAAGTCAAAATCGGTTTATAATGGTTCCAAAGGGTCTTATTTCGAAGCTAAAGTGGGGATGGGTCGCAATCCTATCATCCAATAGGATTTAGACAAGTTTAGGGTATTATTTTAACCTTATCAATTAGATTTAACTCTAAGTTAAATAATTTGACTTTTACCGTGTCTTTTTGTTTTCTTTAATTATATGGTTAATACACTTACTATAACATGCCAAACGAACCCCAAATTGTTTATTATTAATATATATATCCTTATCTATGTCATTTGGCCGAACCATAGATTTTTAGGAATAAAATAACAATTAATAATATAATATTTGATTTAAAAACTATTTTGTGTCAATTTTGACACTATTTAATATATGATTTTTGTGAAAGTCATAACAGAATTATATGTTCTAACCAAGTTGATAAAATCAACACTAATATATCATAGTAAACTAGAAAAGTAGTTTAATTCATAAAAAGTCTCAAATTACATTCATTTGAGCATTTATAATATCAATTATGTTAATATTTCCTTAAAAAGGGTAATTATTGCATCATCGTTGTGTCATAAATAAATTAATTTATTTAAAGTCCAAAAATTATAAATAAAATATAATTATGTAGGAAATCGTTTTAGCTTTCTAATGAATATTTACAATCTAATTTATCTTATGTATACCCCTATATTAAAAATGTTTTAGTAAATAAACTTTGATTTTAACTCTTTTAACTCTTCTTTGAATTAAATAATAATAAATGTCCTAATCTAATCCAAGTGGGCCTAAATGATAATATTTTACACTTAAGGTTTTTTTGGGTCGAGATACACTTGTCTTATAGAATTATGACATGTGTTGGGGTAATATTAATATCATTCTTACCCTTAATTACCCTATTTACTTTTAACCGTGGTAAATAAAAGTAAAAAGTTATTATTCACCAAAAATTATTTTCATCTCATTGAACAACATTTTACTTACTGACATCAACCGTGTCTCTCAGATTTTTGAAATTCCATTCACAGAAGCGGTAGAATTAAGTTTTATGAAAAATTCAGTTTTTTAACTACCACTTAGTAGTTTCACTATTCATCAAAAATTGATGTTTTTCGGAACAATGCCAAAATTTCATCCTAAGCTATATTTCATATTCCGAATTCAAAAATGAAGTCTATTTTACCAAATTCATAACATAGAAGTTGCATTAATTAATTTTATAATTAAATCCCGCTGTTAAAACAAATAGCGTGTTTTTAAGAAACAATATCTATCAAAATATTGACACTTGATTATGTCTGGTTTAAATGTGAAATTCATCTAATGACCAACATTGTATTAAATTGTAAAAATATATTCTAAATATACTTTAAAACCACTAAAATTAATAATTTATCACTATTAATTATTTCGATTAAAAAAGTTGTTTTTAATTATAATTTAGTAATTTTCACTATTCATCAGAATATGAAAGTTATCCGAAAAGTACCAAAATTTCACCTTAGGCTAAATTCGATACTCCGAATCCAAAAATAAATCCATTTTGAGAGCTAAATTTTCTAAAATTTAAAAAGTGGTTATTACTATTCATAACGGCTAGTTTTAATAATATTTTAATAGCATATCGTTGTTTCATGAAACTCAGTATTACGTACTACACACGCTATCGAGGAAGGTTGTGATTGCGTGTAATGCAAGGAAAGTCAAGGATGCGTGTTGTGCAATCTCCTTTTTGTGTTTCGTACAACACAAGACATTAGTGAAATTAAAAAGAATATTTTTCATAAAATCTTGGGCTGTTACATTCTACCCCCCCTTAAAATGAATTTCGCCCTCGAAATTCGTCGGGGTTATAAATGGTTTACTATTCGAAAGTTTCTTTAATAGAAACACACATCGTAAAAAGGAATACCAAAACCAATCTTTAAAAACGAAAGTATGAAACGTAACGGTTACCCAAATAAACTAATCACTGGGTTTCCACATAGGTGAAAATATGGATATGGAAGAAAAATCTAACCATCATGTTCTGATGGAGAGTGGTAGAGAACATGGCTATGGAAAAGCCAACAATCACAAATCCATAAAATTCTGACGATCTAAGGTACCATCTGATTCATCAGGTATAAGATCACTAGGACAACATTTTTGGTTTTCAAGATGATTTCCCTAAAGTTGAAAATTTGAATTAGAATAAATACTTTCTTTATTTTGGTACAATCTCACTGTTGTTCATGCCTTGAACAATTTCCACTTCATCTCTTAAATAAATGAAGTTGAATTTGTTATTCGTGAAGTGTTAGCAGATCATGTGATAGAATGACAGGTCATTCCATCTATCTCAAACAAAAGGTTAGCAAAAATTATATACATAAGTTGATCTATAGTGAGATTAATCACATATGGTTCCTAAAATGGACTTATACTTCATATATCATACTTCTTAATATAATAAAACTAGTTTCTACTAAACAGGGACTTCCTGTAGGCCAGTGGTAGGCGTAAAGGCCAGTCGCACTTCGGTTGTGGGTTCGATTCCTATATCCTTGTCCGACGTGATGGGCTGTCGCCCGTCCTGCAGGTTGTCCTTTTTCTAAAACTATATTACTATATCATCCCATCAATAATATCGAGAAAACTTCTATCCTTAAACAATACTAACTTATGTCCATTCCAATCTTTAGGCTTATCCATAATACTGCCGTCCACTCTCATAACATAGTGAAAACGATTACCAGAGATTTAATACCATCGTTGATCCCCATATATCATAAGATATGTTTTGTTGGTCACATTCCAAACATTCAAAGTCCTTAATCATGTATTCTCTTGAATACCTTAGTGAAAACATGAATGTATTTTAAAGTTAACACTTTCCACATAACAAAATCCTCAAAATTCTATATACTCAAACCATGATATCACTTAGTCCTTATATCAATCATGAGCTCATGAATACTGTCAAACATTTCATTTTCTCCTTATCCCTTCATTATGCACATATCATCTACATTCCAAAAATATCTGAATAACCTTTCATGGATACTTGTACCATTAATCATACACTTTCAAAACTCAAGGAAGGACAACAGTGTAATAATCCTTAGATGTCTCTTTATTCCATAGTACCATGAGATTACTTATACAACATTACACATGATAAACATGTCATCATTCCACTACATTCTTAAACCATTGACCGAGCTTCAACAATTATTTCATCTCACATATCATCTGTAGTCTCTTCATCATCATCAACATAAATACTACCCATACGACCATACTGATTCTCTTCATGAGACTTTCCCTTAGGGAATTGGTTTGCATAATGCCCTTACATTCCACATTTAAAACATTTAACCATTGTTGATGTCATAGCAATACCATTATCTTCATCCCTGGTGTTAACTGAACCTTTTCCTTTGCACTTACTGGCTTTGTGTCCTTCTTTTCCACACCCAAAGCATCTTCCAGTTCCTTTGAAACATTCTCCTTGATGCCTCTTCCCACATGATTTACATAGGGGAAATTGAACTTTCTTTCCTCTATGATCATCATGAAACTCCATCTTTCTCTTATTAGCCGAGTCAGGAAACTTACCAAATTTTACTTTATTGATCATATTATGAGATTGCTGATTCGGCATAATAATGATCTTTGGACTTCCAAATCCCATTTCATTTGGTTGCTCATGAAAAATATCATTCCATTGTCCATCATATCCCCCATTATCGTGAATCATCTTGTTTCCAGCCATTTTCTAAAACCCAAAATGAATAGTGTGAGAGGCAAAAATCATGCTAGGGAAAACAACATAATAAAGGGGGAGTACCTTCAATATCTAACATCTTAGGTTTAATTCTATGATCATTAGCGTAGTTCTATTACTATAACCTATACGTATACTTAACCTTAGGGACATCCCTAGACATACCTTAGAAATATCTCTAGGGATCTCACTAACGTTTTCGCATCCTAGTTTCCAAAGGTTGACTAAACCTTTCCTCTGATACCAACTGTAGAGACCCGTATCTTGACGTACATTGACTTTACATTACATTTGCGGAATACTTAGTACATAACAAAAAACACACACACAAGGATCGTAATAGTTCAGTGTCTTCGGAAACTCGGAATATAATCTTCTAATCGTGGTGAAAGATCTTCAAAATCTCCCATAAAGATCTTCCTTTCTTTTTACCTAAAACCTTTCTTTATATCCTGGGGAAAAGAAAACATAAAAGGGTGAGCTCAAATGCTCAGTAAGGGTAAACAAAATAAATATCAATCACATCATATACATAAGCACATAACTTTTGGAAATCTTTACCTGCAAAAGAGATCATAATTTCATAACATGGGGTAAATCATGGTAGTGAAATGTAATCACAATAATCATAACTTAAAACATGAAACTTTGTGGCATTCACACATAATCATAGAGAATCATTTCTTGTTAGTCAAGACTCATTGCCAAGACTATCTTAGTGGACAAAGTCCCTTTCTGAATCGAGTAACCCTCGTTTCAGTCCTGTTTCACTAAACCGGTATAACCTACCATTCCAGCCATGTCTATCTCATGAGATATAAAATCTTTACCCAATGCATTGGAGGGAGATATAGGTCCCACCCATCTTATAATGAATCCTTTCTTATGTGTGCCACATAATCATAAACCATACATCATCGCATAACCCATGTAATAAAAATGGGATTCTTAAACAACATGACATCATAAAACAATTCATATAAGATAAATAAATTCATCAAAATAATTCCATCATAACATAATCAAATCAATGTAATAATAGGGATAAAAACAGAACCCTTTATTATCTTAGATGGAAAATAATTTTGATAAAACACTTGAACTTCATTCTTGAGGAAAATATCCTTTCTTCTTCAAAAACACTTTTCCTTTCTTAACATGTCATACAATTTTAAACTAAAAGAAGTTGATTAAAAATAAACTTGAATACTTGTAAAGTAAACATCTTGGAAATAATGTTTTAGAAATCCATTCATTCCATATAAGTTAAAAAAACATTCTTCGTACTTTTGTCGGAAAAGTCAAAAAGTACTTCGTACGAAAAACGACAAAAGATTCCTTTCATACATATTACTAAAAACTCACCGAAGGGTAAAAATGGAATTAAACAATTGTAGGTGGATGGAAATAATATTACATATTGATGAAACATGGATGTGGATGATAAAATACACCCCAGTAAATACTTGCGAATAAACAATCTCGGATAAAAATGAGATTCTGATATTTCCCTTACCTTAGGTCCGACTTGCTTTGTAAGTGTCCGAACCACCTGTATAATAATTTAAATCATGTTACTGATTTATTCCAGAATCATATTCATTGTTATTATATCATATATGGTCCACTTATGACTTTATATTACCCGTTCTTTTGTAAATTCATGTTAAAGTAGCGTTTTGGGTAAAATCGTCTCATTTGTCGTTCGTGTTTTTAACTTGTAATTATTCATATGATTACTTAGATCATGATTACTTAATTACAGAATATAAAACATGACTTATATATATATATTCATAATATATAATAAATCAGTAAATGGAAAGAAATACACCGTTCATGGAGACGGTAGTCCGTACGTACGCATGAACGCTGTTTTCGTTTCCTTATTGAATTGAATGGAATTAAGTAGATGACATACATATAAATATAAATAACTCCAGTATCATTATTATGTCATATATTTCATTATAACTTATTATATATACTTTATAATCATTCATGAATGGTCAATCATTGAGAATGAATCTCATCGCGTCGTGGAGACGGTAGTCCGTACGTACGCACGAGCGATGATATCGTTCCCATGGTCGTGGAATTGTGTTGAAGTGTATGTATACTATTTCAGTATCGATATCACTTTATAATAATCATATATAGTTACTCATTAAACCATTATACCCATCCAATTAAGGTGGTGGCGGAAAATAGATTACACCACGGCGTGGAGACGGTATTCCGTACGTACGCACGCGCGGTGATTTCCTTTTTCCGTAGGATGGATAGAAGGTTAATTAGAGTTGTTTCATATTTATAATAACATATCAGTATGTAGGTAATACTTATGTTATTACTTTATCATGAAACAACTAAAGAAGAAGAAGTTGAAGAAGAAATAAATTGAAAAGATCGGTAATGGATATTACCTCTTCTTTGAAACGCCTCTTTGAATCCTTCACTTAGGGAACTAAGATTGGTCTTTGAAGAAGACCAGAACCTCTAGGATTATTCTAGGGAAGTGGAGAAGGGATTTTGGAAGAGGTTGTCTGAGCTTGAGTGCTCAAATTGGTGTGAGGAGGAGGGGGAGGAGGTGTCCTTTTATAAGGGAGGAGAGGGGCACCTTAGGAATATCTCAAAATATTATTTTATATTAAAGTCAAAATCGGTTTATAATGGTTCCAAAGGGACTTATTTCGAAGCTAAAGTGGGTATGGGTCGAAATCCTATCATCCAATAGGATTTAGACAAGTTTAGGGTATTATTTTAACCTTATCAATTAGATTTAACTCTAAGTTAAATAATTTGACTTTTACCGTGTCTTTTTGTTTTCTTTCACTATATGGTTAATACACTTACTATAACATGCCAAACGAACCCCAAATTGTTTATTATTAATATATATATCCTTATCTAAGTCATTTGGCCGAACCTTAGATTTTTAGGAATAAGATAACAATTAATAATATAATATTTGATTTAAAAACTATTTTGTGTCAATTTTGACACTATTTGATATATGATTTTTGTGAAAGTCATAACAGAATTATATGTTCGAACCAAGTTGATTAAATCAACACTAATATATCATAGTAACCTATAAAATTAGTGTAATTCATAAAAAGTCTCAAATTACATTCATTTGATCATTTATAACATCAATTATGTTAATATTTCCTTAAAAAGGGTAATTACTGCAGCATCGTTGTGTCATAAATTATCTAATTTATTTAAATTCTAAAAATTATAAATAAAATATAATTATGTAGTAAATGTTTTTAGCTTTCTAATGAATAATTACAATCGAATTTATCTTATGTATAACCCTATATTAAAAATGTTTTAGTAAATAAACTTTGATTTTAACTCTTTTAACTCTTCTTTGAATTAAATAATAATAAATGTCCTAATCTAATCCAAGTGAGCCTAAATGATAATATTTTACACTTAAGGTTGTTTTTGGTCGAGATACACTTGTCCAATAGAATTAGGACACGTGTTAGGGTAATATTAATATCATTCTTACCCTTAATTACCCTATTTACTTTTAACCGTGGTAAATAAAAGTAAAAAGTTACTATTCACCAAAAATTATTTTCATCTCATTGAACCACATTTTACTTACTGACATCAACCGTGTCTCTCGGATTTTTGAAATTCCATTCACAGAAGCGGTAAAATTAAGTTTTATGAAAAATTCAGTTTTTTAACTACCACTTAGTAGTTTCACTATTCATCAAAAATTGATGTTTTTCAGAACAATGCCAAAATTTCATCCTAAGCTATATTTCATATTCCGAATTCAAAAATGAAGTCTATTTTACCAAATTCATAACATAGAAGTTGCATTAATTAATTTTATAATTAAATCCCGCTGTTAAAACAAATAGCGTGTTTTTAAGAAACAATATATATCAAAAGATTGACACTTGATTATGTCTGGTTTAAATGTGAAATTACATCTAATGACCAACATTGTATAAAATTGTAAAAATATATTCTAAATATACTTTAAAACCACTAAAATTAATAATTTATCACTATTAATTATTTCGATTAAAAAAGTTGTTTTTAATTATAATTTAGTAATTTTCACTATTCATCAGAATATGAAAGTTATCCGAAAAGTACCAAAATTTCACCTTAGGCTAAATTCGATATTCCGAATCCAAAAATAAAGTCCATTTTGAGAGCTAAATTTTCTAAAATTTAAAAAGTGGTTATTACTTTTCATAACGGCTAGTTTTAATAATATTTTAATAGCATATCGTTGTTTCGTGAAACTCGGTATTACGTACTACACACGCTATCGAGGAAGGTTGTGATTGCGTGTAATGCAAGGAAAGTCAAGGATGCGTGTTTTGCAAGCTCCTTTTTGTGTTGCGTACAACACAAGACATTAGTGAAATTAAAAAGAATATTTTTCATAAAATCTTGGGCTGTTACAATATACAACCTTTTTCACTATGTGAACTATGTAACCCTATCCAGAAATATTCCATTTCAAAAAAACCCCCGATTATGAGGCCCAAAAATATGGTAAACACTACAAAACTGTTCCAAATTAAAACCACACTATGATAAACACAATCCATACTCATTCAAGGTTATATGGATTTGCCAACAAACACAATCACTCCCAAATAACATCAAGAGGATGCCTTGAGAGAATTTTTCCCAATAGATCATGACTCATTCTATATCATGGTATTCAACTTTTGAACATATTAAATACATCATATTTTAAATTCAGATAGTAAACCCATAAATTATTTATTGATTCATAAATAAATGTCACATAATATTGTGACCCTATAAGTGAATGTGTTAGCACAATCCCCCAAACATCAGTGTAGACCTACTCCAACTTCCCAACCTTTGGTGTTTTACCTACTTTCTTGAAGTATACCTTCTTCTATGTCCCAAATATATATTCATCTTATAGGCCAACACCCACTAACATCAACTGCGATAGAATTACTTTTATTACTAGCACCTTCATCTCTATCTCACTCATGTGGAAATGAGTGTAGTTCCCTAATTGTGTATCGTTGATATAATTTATTAATTTAGGGATTTCAATGAATTTTTTTGTCATAATTTAAAGGGTACCAATCTTTTATCCCTGATCTATGACCATATATCCTTTAGTAATCATCCATGTACCACCAAGGATGTTTATACGAAAACATACATCATAATCTTACCAAATAGAAATAAGAATTATTCTTAGTCTATGGTTATTTCTTAAACTCTCAAGAATGAGTAATGTCCCACTTTTTATTTTAATCCATGCATTCCCCTTCTGTACAATCTTCAAGGGTTTATAATCAACAATATGTACCTTAAAAAACTTTTAAGAAACATAATTATTCTAAAAACCATTTTCAAAAGGGGAATAGAAGGATTCTTATGAGTTAAAAATCAACGAATATATAAGGATATCAATTCTCATAAGAAACATATAATCAATTCCATCATATAATATGTCTATTATATTATTTTTAGGTGCCTTCATACTGTATCTTCACACAATCTTTAAATGTCCTCTATTCCTATAAATAAAACATGTAGGACTAGATCTATTTGCATTTCTTCAGATATTTCTTCTTGATTTTTATCATCCAATGAAATTACTTCATTAATATATATGCATCTTCCTTCAATTTTTAGAGAAGAACCCAAGAATCTGGCCAATTGATTTCTTCCAATATCCTCACAAAGGATGAATTATTTAGCATCCCTCAAAACCAAATTTTTATTCACTAAAGAACTACTCATGACTGTTACAGTCACATCCCAACAACCATGTAATGAAGATAATAAAACAAGGGCACATACCCCATCATCAACTGTAATTCCAACTAATGAAAACTTAGTTGTGATGGTGTTGGACTCATTGATGTGACTAGTAATAATATTTTATTCAATAATTTTCTGATTGAATGGTCATCACATCTTGAACACTTTATTTGTTTTTGAAGTCTTATCATACATACTCATGAGGGAATTCATGAAAAAATTCATCATAATATTTCTATAATAGGTAAGTCACACAACACCCATATCATGTTTATCAAGTATCTACTACTCCATCTTCCCTATATCCATTGGGTTTTCACCCAAAAGTAACAATTAAATATTTTTTATGATAAAGACCATCCTCGATCTGTATCCTCTTGAAACAAAATTGGTTCAATCAATGTGATTAATTTTTACATTGCCTTATTCCATAAAAAAGTTTAATTTTAGATAACAAAAACTCAATATTACAAACAAAAACTATGATAAATTGTTTTATGGAAACACATGGAGAAGAAAATGAATGATGATCTATAGAAAATATTAGAGGAAAAAAATAACAAGAAGAAGGTCACATGGCATTGATATTTACATGGTTTGGGAAATGATCCCTATATCCAAAGAGAGGCCGAAATATCAATATGTCAAGGAGAAGAATTACATGACATTTTCAAATCATCACACACATATAAAACCTATCTCAAATGATATCATAAAAATGATGATGAAACTGTTCCAACAATCACATAGTAAGTACACTATGCTACAGTGGATGGTTACTTGAAGTCCACAAAGCTACAATACCATTGTCTCTAATGCCTAAGATGCAATTATAATAAGCTTAAGGTGTTCACTAATATAGTTCCCAATTAGTTCCACATAGTCATCTACACTATAGATCAGGTAGAGTTTATAGTGCCCAAAAAATTGGTTTGAAGGATGAAGGCCCCCAGACCATTGAGCAGGGGTGCAATGCCCCCTACAACCCCCATCAACCTCACCATGGATATTGTACTATGAGATTTAAATTCCGGTGTGTAGTTTTCACCGCTAGTAGTCATCCCCACATATTATATAGGATTGGGCTACCCCATTCAAAAAATCTATTCTCAAAACTTTATAATATGATGTAAAAGTTTATGAATTAAACCATATTATTGGTTTATTTTAGTGAATGATAAAATGAATAATTCTTTACTAATAACAATACTTAATAAAATCTACATTCTAAATAATTTATTAGCACACTCAATCATATTGGGAGTGTTATCAATGAATAAAATTATACACATCATTTATAATTTAACTATTTTAAAACAATAATTGTTACATAATTCAGAATCATCTTGATTAACCTATTGAATAAATTATACACCAGGTAACTTTGGAAGCCATTAATCTAACACATTGAACATGTCTTTATATATACATAGTAGGTGTTTGGGGGCACAATTACATTAAACATGCCCAAACCACACACAAGGGCCGGAAAGGAAGGCCATAGCCCCATATGGGATAGACCACCCATCAAGCCTTATTCATTCAATACATGGCCTAAACGCCTAGTGTAAATAAGACCATTACATAGCCCAATGGACTAGTGTAGCATCATACCTACATCATACTTCTTGTGTCACTGCCTACCTACATCGCACATCATGACTGCATCATAATCAGCCTACAGAAATTCTCTCCAACCATGATTTGAACCCGAGTCCGATGTAGGAATACATGGAGCCTTTACCACTCAGTTAAGCATCCAAATGCATTGAAATTGTATTTATATACAGAAATATTTTAAATTTATTGGTATTAAGAGTTAATTACATCGGGATTCCCCTTTCTAAGGATTAATATTAATGTTATGTTTGATGATCATGATTATATTATCTATAATATAATATTTCACAAGATGAGAATCATATAATTATAATTACATAATAAATAATTTTATTAAATAGTTTCCCACTAAAATAATGAACCCATTTCTATTCATCTTTTCCATTATTCTTCCATGATCTATATTTTATAAGGAATTAATTCAGTTTGTTTATTGGAATATTCCATTAATATATCCAGTATAAAACACTTTTTATTCATATTATATATGAATATAGGATAATGGATTGGGTAAAATATATATTCCAACCCAGCATATGTATTTAATAACATATATTCATCTAGTATACTAAATTTTAGGTTTTATCAGCTAATTATAACCTGAATAAAGTTATAAGAACAAGACTCCTTTTGTTAGCTTTACCACATTATTTATTTTACTTACACAAGATAATATATGGGAACCCGGTTTTTTAATGACCTTCTAAAGAGTATGATCAAGGTCTTGACAAGTGAATCTTGGGAAGGAATCTGACACATAGTGTTTTGAAAGGGATTTAATCTCACAAACTCATCTCATTTTATTCCCATTATGTGTGTATGTCTCTAATGATTTTTTTGGAATCCAATTCAACTCACTACACCAATAGATTCAATCCATATTGGTGTGTAACAATATTACCAACCCACAATTTTTGTTATTCACCAATATATATAATTCATAGATATTTAAACATGTCAAAATGAATCTCATTCGTAAATTTATTGAAATATTCATGTAATGTTTACGAGTTATATGAGATTAATGATCTCCACATGATTCATCCCAAATATATAGATAACAAAAAAACCTTGATTGAAAAAGGAATAAGACTCCAGGATTGTGGTAATGTCACGATCCATCCTCGGGGCCCATGTCGTGACTACCCCAAGCCCGCCTTCCATAGGCCAGGGGCTGGCGACTAGCACAAAAGCCGTAAATCCTGATAAAAAGGGAAGGCATTGCCTTTATTAAATGAAAAAAAACACAACCAGAGTACAAGCGGAAGAAAACACTAATTAAGTAGTAAAACATGTCTGTTGAAAGTACAAAGGGGTCGAAATTCAAGCCCAACACAAATGTACAACTACAACTGAAAGAAAGTACAACTGAAGAGACAAACAGCTGAAAGGTGAAGCAGCTCTTGGATCATCCTCTGGGTTCCAACCTGAAGGGTAGGTACATATGTCTTCCTTAGAACTCTGCATCTATCGGTCTGCTCCATGTGTCGTCACGCCGAGTGTCCACCTCCGGGTACCGTCCAGTCCTCATACACTCTTCCTTGGTCAGTGCTGTCTGTCGTCTGCATCCAACACAACGAGGTGTGGGCATAGCCCGTGCAGGGGTGAGTATAATGATAATCAGTAGGGACCCCAAAACCCTCAAGATCTCACTGAAATCCAACAAGGAGAAACCAAAAGGAGATAACTCAATAGATAACCTTTAGTTAGGTATATGCCCATACATATACCTAAGTTATCAAGTAACCCATCTCAATCATGGGGAAAACACTAAGGTCATTGAATCAGCTCCAACCAGGATTTTCACTAATGACATCGAATCCACAATTGCTGAAGAGCTCCTCCCCTGTTGAGTATAGTGGTCTTGTCACGACTCTGAGGCGCTGCCCACAAACCTTAGACAGCTGAGGTACTCCTCTCGAGTACCACAGGTCTGCCACCCCAACACAGTAGTGCTCCCCCCCATGGGTCTGCCACCCCAACACAGTAGCGCTCCCCCTAATAGAATACAGAGGGTCTCCTCCTGTCGAGTACCACAGGTCTGCCACCCCAACACAGTAGTGCTCCCCTCCATGGGTATGCAACCCCAACACAGTAGTGCTCCCCACTGGGCTATTCAAGTCACTCCGAAAAAAATCAGACATGCAGTCATCAGGTCTCAGCCAGCCACAAGGTCTCCATACTTCGTATGCTCGTCTATGGGAGGATCCGTTCCACGATCTACTGGTCGATACTTCCAAGTGTCACGTAATCTCATGTGGAATTATCTCAAAGGATCTCCTCTTCATAGGGGTCACAACGCAACAGACGGCGCATCAAACGGATGCCCGATCTGTGAGTTATTAACATTTCTATTCCAAGGGCCCGGTTGGATTTTAGGTATAATCCGACTCGGCCATACTCCTACTATGTCCAAAACTCAGGTGAATTATGTCAAAAGAACCGTCTCATCAAGAGGAATCCAACATAGTCGACGACACGTCAATCAGATGTCCAGTCATTATGTTATAAGCGTTTCCGCTCTGAGGGCTCGGTTGGTTTCAAGTTCGAACCAACCAGGCAGTACCCAAACATTTCCAAAACCCTGAGTGTAATATACCAAAATTACCGCCTCGATCCAAGTAATCCTACACAACTAACGGTGCATCAATCGGAGGTCCACAACTCAAGTTATGTCTGTTTAATCAAAAATAGTCTGAAAATAGGGGGTCTGGGCCCGGTCCGACTCGGCCCAACACCCCCTGGGTCCACCCGAACTGGGACGACCGGACCCGGGTCCGGGTTTGGCTCGGCTGGGTGTGGTCCGGCCCGTCAGGAATGGCGTCCCGGCCTGTGCGGTTTTCATGACGTTGTGGCCTAGCCGCGTGGCCGGGCGGTGAAGCCCGCCTGGTCAGCGTGACCAGGCAGCGGCGGTGCCCTGCGGGGCCTGCCCTTTCAATCAAGGAGGCGTTTTTCATCCCCTTTGTCTCCCGTAACGGAACCGTCAAGCTCTGGTTCCCCTCTCCGTGCAAACCGCTGAGTTCCGCCCTGGTGCACCCTCATCTGCAGCCGGCTCAGTCGGTTGCCTTCCTGGCAAACCGTCGGGGCCCAGCCGCGACTTTACTTCCGGTGCAGAGCCTCGGCGCCGCGCGCCTGCCCTCCTATCATGGCCCGCCCTAGCCACTGACCTATTTTACCAGCACAGCACGACGGCGCCGTGCCCCTCCGCCACTGCCCGCCTTGGAAGTGGCCTCCTTTGCGTAGCTAGAAGATGTCACACCTTCTTGACGACCCGACGACCTTTGCGCTGTCGGTCCCTTCTTTGCGGTCGGCTCGTTGTCGGTCGCCGCTATCCGCTCCCATCATCAACCAAAGACAAGATCAATTATGGGAAAGATTTGGCTATGTTATTGCAATATGAAATTCCCCTTGTTATGGTGATACTATTTGGTTGTCAAGACGTGATTCCAACGATGTAGAACGGGTACGAAAACAATCAATTCAAAGAAAAAACCCCTACCTCGAGAAAGATTCACGGTAGCTGAGCATCGTGGATGACGGTGTCGATTCCGTCGTTGTCGGAGTGTACATTAAGATGTGGCGTCTCCACTCTTGTCACTGAGAAAAGTATAGAAGGCGCGTTGTCGTTCTTCGTCGGAGGGTTGGAGAACGAAGCTCCTCTGATTTCTTCAGAGGTTCCCCCACCAAATTATTTGCCAAGGAAAATATTATAATAGCCTTCTCCCATTTTAATGAAAACCAACCATTTAAAATTAATTCATAGAATCAATTCATTAATTATGTGTTTTGGAAAACTTTAATGGAGGAGAGGAAGGTGGAGAGGCTACATAATTAAAGAGGAGTTTACAAAATAATTAAAAGGGTGATAAAGGGGGATTTAAGGAGTTTAGGGGAAGGTGAAAGGTTGGGGCTCATGTGGGCCCCACCATTCAAATATACACACATTGGTAGTTAGGTGGTTCTGGGTCCCACCATTAACTCTCCTTTGTAAGATATAACCACCTTAGATATAAATAAAATTCTTCTCCATCAATTTTATTTATTTCAATCTAATTCCCCAAAAAGATTAAATCTCAACCCGCTTAAAACGCAACTACAGTAAAGGTCTCCTTAAGCAATTATCAGCGCTGCGAGTTCATCGGTGCCCTCGGATTTCAATTTTGAGCACTGGTTCAAAGGATAGAAAACCACGCTCCTTCGTTCACTGAACATACCTGAGATAAACTTCGAAAATTGATTTCGGGCACACCGGGCGTCGGAATCAAGTGCCGTCAGAAGCCACATACTCATAAAATTCCAAAGAAATTAAGAAAAAAAATTCCTTGAAATTTCTTCGTCTTTACATTACTCCCACCTTAGGAATTTACGCTCCTGTAAGGCTACAACACACGCTAGGGAAACAAAAGGGGTACCAAGCATGCATCTGAGCCTCCCGCTCCCGTGTTCTCACCTAGAGGTTCCTGTGCTGCCATAAAAAGCGCACCAGTGGAATAGACCGTCCTCATAGGTCCCACTCCTATCGATCCTCATTCTCTACTAGATCCTCAATGAAAAACACTCCGTTATTGATATCTAGCTTCTCGTGGTTGATCTTGTGGAATGACTTGTGCACGTATCTCCTAAGCTGAGATACGTGGAAGACATCATGCACCCAATGCATCTGAGGTGGAAAGGCCAGAAGATAAGCCACCTTGCCTACTCTACTGAGGACCTGGAAAGGTCCAATGAAACGCGGAGATAACTTGCTGCCCTGGACAAATCTCTGTTGTCCCCATTGAGGTGAGACCCGTAAGAAGACGTGGTCGTCACCCTCGAACTTCAGTGGTCTAGTTTCCTATCAGCATAGGTCTTATGTCTTCTCTGTGTAGTCTTCATCCACTCCTGAATGATCTGCACCTTCTCCGTCGTAGCCTGAACCATATCTGGTTCTACACGTGCTGACTCCACCACTGTCCGCAAAGGATATATGAAACACGGCCAGCTGTTGTCTCGCCACTCCTAACAGCTGAATGCCCGATCTCTTATTAAGAGCTTCGGCTACAACGTTCCCCCCCTGAGAATATAAACTATATCAAAGTCATAGTCCTGGAGGAATTCAAGCCATCACCACTACCTCAGGATCACGTCCTTCTGATAGAAGATACACCTGAGACTGTTGAGTTGAAGAGAACCGTAAACCAGTCGGTCAATGAACAATGGGTGAGACTAGCCATTTGTAAGAACTCATCACCACCCTTATTTGTCTACGTTCTACAAGAGCTGCTGAGATTTCTCCTCTTCCGAAAAGAGAAATCTGGTCTCATCCCCTGGATGAACCACGTTCTTTCCCTAATATAGTCAATCTTGACATGAATGATACTATTTCATGCCATAGACGACGTCGTAAGGCCTCGATGCTACTACAAAGAGATCCAACCGTTACTCTCGCCTCCAAGGGTTGAGTCATACTGTCGGCATCATAGCGTGGTTATTGCATCTCCTCCAGTAAGAATCTCACAAGTTAGTGTACAGTCAACAGTTTCAACCAGAACCTCATATTATCAACCATAAAAAAGGAAAAGAAAGTAAATGTCACAATGATAAGTGTCTTTTATTTCTGCAGCTTGAATTACAAAGTCACAAAGCAAGCACAACAACAACAACACGGAAGATAGAATCACCAAGAATAAAGGCCTTCATGCTTTGAACTATTCTCACTACTGTCCACCTGCTTCTAAAGCTCCATTGTCAAATGCTTCAACTGCCTCAAGTTGTGCTCTCCCATATCCACTCATTCCCTATAGTCGGTGTGGACCTCTTGGTGGTGGTGGTGGCGACACCTCGAAGCGTCGTACACCACCTGATGTATGGCCAGCTCCACTGCCTCAGTCTGATAGGTTCCTCTACTACCTGCTGCTCATCTGATGGATAGGTCGGGCAGTCTCGAGTCAAATGACCCTGCATTCCGCATGCATAGCAATTTTTACTCCTCGTATGGCTGGCTCGGTTTCATTTTCCTCGCACAACCGATTCAATATTCTGAGTTCACCCACCTGCTGGCCTGGTCCTCTTGGACCTCTACATCAGCCGTCTACTACCTACAGATGACTCGTCTATTGACGAAAAAACCTGAGGTAAGGGAAGAAGCTCCTGAGCATGCTCAGAGTGTAGAGTTTCAGGTATAAACTCCACCCTAAAGAAAGTCTCGATGTCTCCCCAGGTGAAAGTCATTTCATCGCAAAACGGGAGCAACTGGATCCCCCACATCTCAGCTACTCCCTGAAAGAGACTAACAGCTAGGTACACCATCAAGTCAGCGGGTGTCCCATCTGTGTGGAAAGCTTGTCCTACAAACTCCAACCAGTGCGCAGCTGTCTGAAAATCTGACTCACCTCAAAACCACGGAGGCCACTGTCGCTGGAACTCATGCAACGCGCTCAAGCGGCGTGCACTCTATGCTGGTATGTCAACTGGGAGAGGGCCCTGTATTGAGGTCTCACTGCTTGGTGAGCTATCATCGTGCTCTCCACTCGGTACCCACGCTGACTGACTGGGTAAAGACATCCTGAAAGAAACAGATGTGACGCGGTCAAAAGTCTATACCTAGTTACCTGACCTAGTTTGAGTTGATTTAAAAGAAAATTTTTTAAAACACACACGCAATCAGTGTTTTCGTGCACTGAGTCAGAAATCAGAAATCAGGGTCCGGGTGTATGGATACGTCGGCCACCCGCACCAACACTGGACTCCCTGAACTGAAAACCACACTTAGTACCTTTAACACTATTTATTCACAGAAAGAAAATATCAGAGTCCTATGTTCTGTGGTAGAACCGACTCCTTTGATACCAATTTGTCACGAAATGTCCTCGGGGCCCGTGCTATGACTACTCCATACCCGCCTTCCATAGGCCATGTGCTGGTGACTAGCACCAAAGGCGTAAATCCAGATAAAAAGTTGAAGGCATTGCCTTTATGAAACATAAAAACACACAACCAAAGTACAAGTGGAAGAAAATACTATGTAAGCAGTAAAAGCAAACACTAAGTAAGTAGTAAAACATGTGTGTTGAAAGTACAAAGGGGCTGGAATAAAATCCCAACAGAAAGGTACAACTACAACTGAAAGAATGTACAACTGAACAAACAAACTGCTTAAAGGTGAAGCAGCTTCTGGATCATCCTCCAGGTTCCTACCTGAAGGGTATGTACAATTGTCTTCATCAGCACTCTGTGTCTATCGGTCCTCTCCATGTGTCCTCACACTGAGTGTCCATCTCTAGGTACTGTCCAGTCCTCGTACACTCTGCCTCGGTCAGCGCTTCCCGTCATCTGCATCCAACACAACGAGGTGCGGGCATAGCCCGTGGATGGGTGAGTATAACGATACTCATTAGGGACCCCGAGACCCTCATGGTCTCACTAAAATCCAACAAGGATAAACCACAAAAAGAGATCTCAACAGATAACCTTTATTTAGATATATGCCCATACAAATACCTTAGTTATCAAGTAACCCATCTCAATCATGAGGAAAACACAAAGGTCATTGACTCAGCTCCAATCGGGATTTTCATTAACGATATCGAAACCACAAATTCTGGAGAGCTCCTCCTCTATCGAGTATAGTGGTCCTGTCGCGACTCACAGGCGCTGCTCACTAACTGTAGATTGCTGAGGTACTCCTCCTGTCGAGTATCGCGGATCTGCCACCACAACACAGTAGTGCTTCCCGCCATGGGTCTACCACCCCAACACAATAACGCTCCCCCTAATAGACTATAGAGGCACTCCTCCTATTGAGTACCATGGGTCTTCCACCCAACACAGTTTTTCTCCTCGCCATGGGTCTGCCACCCCAACACAGTAGTGCTCCCCACTGGGTTGTTCAAGTCACTCCGAAACTAATCGGACAAGCAGTCATCATGTCTCAGCCAGCTACAAGGTCTCTGTATTCTGTACGCTCGTCTCCAGGAGGATCTGCTCCACGAGCTACTGGTCGATACATCCAAGTGTCACGTAATATCACGTGGAAGTATCTCAAAGGACCGTCTCGTCAAAGGGATCACAATGCAATAGACGGTGCGTCAAACGGAAGCCCGGTCTATGAGTTATTAGCATTTCTGTTCCAGGGGCCCAGTTGGATTTCGGGTATAATCCAACTCGGCCATACTACAACTATGTCCAACCCTCAGGTGAATTATTCCAAAAGAACTATCTCATCAAGAGGAATCCAACATAGTAGACGGCACGACAATCAGAGGTCCGGTCCTTAAGTTATAAGTGTTTCCGCTCCGAGGGCCCGGTTGGTTTTGGGTTCGAACCAACCCGGTCGTAACCAAACATTGCCTAAATCTTGGTTTTAATATACCAAAACGACCTCCTCAATTTGAAGAATCCTATGCAACTGACGGTGCATCGATCGGAGGTCCAGAACTCAAGTAATGTCCATTTAACCGAAAACAGTTTGAAAATCAGGGGTCTGGGCCCGGTCCGACCCGGCCCAACACCCCCTGGGTCGGCCCGAACCGGGTCGACCCGAAATGGGTCCGGGTCCGGCCCTACTGGGCATGGCCTAGCCCAGGGTGTTAGCCCAACCCGTGTGTCACGGCGGATCGGCCCGCTTAGCGCGGCGGCCCGGCCCGTGTGGCGCAGCGGACCGACCCGCGGGACACAGCGGCCCGACCCCCGTGGCGCGCTAGCCTGGCCCGCGTGGCGCGGAGGCCCGGCCCGTGTGGTCTTCGTGAAGCGGTGGCCCACCCTTTCAATCAAAGGGGCATATTGCGCCCAATTTGTCTCCCGTAATGGAACCGGCAAGCTCTGGTTCCCCTCTCCACAGAACCCGCTTGGTTCCGCCCTTGCACAACCTCACCGGCGGCCGGCTTAGTCAGCCGCACTCCTTCCAAACTGTCGCAGCTTCCCTACTAGCGTGGCGCGTTGGCGCCGTGCGCCAGCCCTCCTGCCGCGTCCCGCCCTGGCCGCGGACTTATTCCACTAGAGCGGCGCGGCAGCTCCGCGCCCCTCCGTCGTGGCCCGCCTTGGCCATGACCTCCTTTACGTAGCTAGAAGTTGCCTCACCTTCTTGACGACCCGAAGACCTTTGCACCGCCAGTCCCTTCTTCGCGGCTGGCTCGTTGCCGGTCACCGCTATCTGCTCCCATCTTCAACCAAAGACAAGATCAATTATGGGAAATATTCGGTCGTGGTAGTGCATTCTGAAATCCCCCTTGTTATGTTGATTACATTTGGTTTTCAAGACATTATTCCAACGATGTAGAACAGGTATGAAAACATTCACTTCAAATAATAAACCCATACCTTGAGAAAGATTCACGGTAGCCGAGCATCGTGGATGACGGTGTCGATTCTGTCGTCGTCAGAGTATACCCGAAGATGTGGCGTCTCCCCTTTTGTTGCGGAGAAAAGTTTAGAAGGTGTGTTTTCCTTCTTCATCGGAGGGTTGGAGAATGAAGCTCCTCTAATTCCTTTAGAGGTTCCCCCACCAAATTATTTTCCAAGTCAAATATTATAATAGCCTTCTCCCATTTTAAAAGAAAATCCAACCATTTCAAATTAATTCAAAGAATCAATTCATTAATTTTGTGTGTAGGAAAACGTTAATGGAGGAGAGGAAGGTAGAGAGGCTACATAATTAAAGGGGAGTTTACAAAATAATTTAAAGGTTGATAAATGAGGTTTTAAGGAGTTTAGGGGAAGGTGAAAGGTTGGGGCTCGTGTGGGCCCCACATTTCAAATATCCACACATGGGTAGTTAGGTGGTTTTGGGTCCCACCATTAACTCCCCTTTGTATGATATAGCCACATTATAGATAAACAAAATTGTTCTCCATCAATTTTATTTATTTCAATCTAATTCCCAAAAAAATTAAATCTCAAACCGCTTGAAACGCAACTGCGGTAAAGGTCTCCTTAAGCAATTACTTGCACTGCGAGGTCATCGGTGCCCTCAGATTTCAATTCCGAGCACCGGTTCAAAGGATAGAAAAAACCCACTCGTTCGTTCACTGAACGTAACCGAGCTAAGAATAGGAAATTGATTCCGGGCACACCGGGCCTCGGAATCAAGTGTAATTAGAAGCCACAGACTCCAAAAATTCCAATGAAAGTAAGAAAAATATTTCATTGAAATTTCCAGGACATTACATTACTCCCACCTCAAGACTTTATGTCCCCGTAAAGCTACAACACACGCTAGTGAAACAAAAGGGGTACCAGGCACGCATCTGATCCTCCCACTCCCATGTGCTCACTTGGAGGTTCTTGTGCTACTGGAAAAAGCACACCAGAGTAATCGACCTTTCTCGTAGGACCCACTCATGTCGATCCCCAATCTCTACTGGAACCTCTATGAAAAATGCCCCATCAAAGATATCTAGCTTCCTATGGTCGATGTTGTGGAATGACTTGTGCATGTATCTCCTCAGCTGAGATATGTGGAAGACATCATGCACTCGGTGCATCTTAGGTGGAAAGGCCAGGCGGTAAGCCACCTTGTCTACTATGCTGAGGACCTGTAAAGGTCCGATGAAACTCAGAGATAACTTGCTTCCCTGGCCAGATCTCTGTAGCCCCCATCGAGGTAAGACTCGTTAAAAGACTTGGTCATCGCCCTCGAACTCCAGTGGTTTCGTCTCCTATCAGCATAGGTCTTCTGTATGCTTTGTACAGTCTTCATCCGCTCCTGGATGATCTGCACCTTCTCTGTCGTAGCCTGAACCATCTCGGGTTCTACACGTGCTGACTCCATCACTATCCACAAAGGATATATGAAATGTGGCCAACTGCTATCTCACCACTCCTAACAGCTAAATGCCCAATCTCTTATTAAGAGAATATTATACAACATTCCCCTCCCCAGGAATATAAGCTATCTCGAAGTCATAGTCCTAGAGGAATTCAAGCCATCGCCGCTATCTCAGGTTCATGTCCTTCTGAGAGAAGATACAGCTGAGACTGTTTATTTGGAGAGAACCGTAAACCGTTCTCTCAACAAACAATGGGTGAGACTAGCCATTTGTAAGAACTCATCACCACCATTCTTTGTCTACGTTCTAGAAGAGCTGCTGAGATTTCTCCTCTGCCGAAAAGAGAAATCTGCTCTCATCCCCTGGATGAACCACATTCTTTGCCTAATACAGTCAATCCTGACATGAACGGTACTATTTCATTCCATAGACGACGTTTTAAGGCCTCGACAGTACTAATAAGAGATCCAACCGTTACTGTCACCTCCAAGGGTTGAGTAATACTGTCGGCATCAATGCGTGGTTAATGGGTCTCATCTAGTAGGAATATCACAAGTGAGGGTCAAGTCAACAGTTTTAACCAGAATCTCTTAGTATCAACCATACAAAAAAGATAGTAAAGTAAAGGTCACAACGATAAGTGTCTTTTATTACTGTAGCTCGAAGTACAAAGACACTAAGAAAGCACAACAACAACAACACGAAAACTAGAAGCACCAAGAACAAAGGCTTCCATGCCTGAAACTAGTCTCACTCATGTCCACCTGCTTCTGAAGCTCCATTGTCGTATACTTCAGCTGCCTGAAGCTGTGCTCTCCCATATCCATCCATTCCCTGCGGTCGGTGTGGACCTCCTGCCAAATTGTTGTGGCCCAGTCGTGGCTTCCCTTCCGGTGCAGCGCGTCGGCATCGCGCGCCAGCCCTCCTACCGCGGCCCGCCCTGGCCACAAACCTGTTCCACTGGCGCGGTGCGATGGCGATGAACCCCTCTGCCATGGCTGCGGTCTCATTTGCATAGCTAGAAGATGTCGCACATTCTTGACGACCCGGCGGCCTTTGCGCCGCGGGTCCCTTCTTCGCGGCTATCTCGTTGTCGGTCACTGCTATCCTCTCCCGTCGTCAACCAAATACAAGATCAATTATGGGAAAGATTCGGTCGTGTTAGTGTGGTCCAAAATCCCCCATATTATGGTGATACCATTTTGTTGTCAAGACGTGATTCCAAAGATGTAGAACGAGTATGAAAACATTCACTTCAAAGAATAAACCCCTACCTAGATAATGATTCACGGTAGCCGAGCATCATGGATGATGGTGTTCATTCCGTCATCTTCAGAGTGTACCTGAAGATGTGGTGTCACCCCTCTTATCATGGAGAAAAGTAAAGAAGGCGCGTTGTCGTTCTTCATTGGATGGTTGGAGAACAAAGCTCCTCTAATTACTTAAGAGGTTCCCCCACAAAATTATTTTCCAAAGAAAAATATTATAATAGCCTTCTCCCATTTTAAAGAAAATCCAACCATTTCAAATTAATTCATAGAATCAATTCATTAAATATGTGTGTTGGAAAACATTAATGGAGGAGTGGAATTTGGAGAGGATACATAATTAAAGAGGAGTTTACAAAATAATTTAAAGGGTGATAAAGGGGGGTTTAAGGAGTTTAGGGGAATGTGAACGGTTGGGCCTCATGTGGGCCCCACCTTTGAAATATACACACATGGGTAGTTAGGTGGTTGTGGGTCCCACCATTAACTCCCCTTTGTATGATATAACCACCTTAGATATAAATAAAATTATTCTCCATCAATTTTATTTATTTCAATCTAATTCCCCAAAAAATTAAATCTCAACCCGCTTTAAATGCAACTGCGGTAAAGGTCTCCTTACAAATTTACCAGTGCTGCGATTTCATCTGTGCCCTCGGATTTCAATTCCTAGAACTGGTTCAAAGGATAGAAAAATACACTCATTCGTTCACTGAACTTACCTGAGAAAAACTTCGAAAATTGATTCTGGGCACACCGGGACTTGGAATCAAGTGCCGTCAGAATCCACAAACTCGTAAAATTCTAAAGAAATTAAGAAAAAAATTTCCTTGAAATTTCTGGGTCATTAAATTACTCCCACCTCAGGACTTTTTGCCCCCGTAATGCTACAACACATGCTAGGGAATAAAAAGGGCTACCAAGCACCCATCTGAGCCTCCGGCTCCAATGTACTAACCTAGAGGTTTCTGTGCTGCCAGAAAAAGCGCACCAGAGGAATCGACCATCCTCATAGGACCCGGTCAATCTCTACTGGAAGCTCTGTGAAAAATGCCACATCATTGAAATATAGATTCCTATGGTCGATGTTGTGGAATGACTTGTGCACGTATCTCCTAAGCTGAGATACGTGGAAGAAATCATGCACCCGATGCATCTGAGGTGGAAAGGCCAGACGATAAGCCACCTTTCCTACTCTGATGTGGACCAGGAAAGGTCTGATGAAATGCGGAGATAACTTTTTTCCCCAGCCAAATCTCCATTGTCCCCATCAAGGTGAGACCTATAAGAAGACTTGGTCATCACCCTCGAACTCCAGTGGTCTTGTCTCCTATCAGCAAGGTCTTTTGTCTACTCTGTGCAGTCTTCATCCGCTCCTGGATGATCTACACCTTCTCCGTCATAGACTATACCATCTCTAGTTCTACACGTGCTGACTCCACCACTATCCACAAAGGATATATGAAACACGGCCAGCTGCTGTCTTGACACTCCTAACAGCTGAATGCTCGATCTCTTATTAAGAGCATCATCTACAACGTTCCCCTCCCCAAGAATATAAGCTATCTCATTGTCATAGTCCTGGAGGAATTCAAGACATCACCACTGTCTCAGGTTCAGGTCCTTCTGAGAGAATATACAACTGAGACTGTTGAGTTGGAGAGAACCGTAAACCGTTCACTCAGCGAACAATGGGTGAGACTTTCCATTTGTAAGAACTCATCGCTACCCTTCTTTGTCTACATTCTACAAGAGCTGCTAAAATTTCTCCTCTGCCGAAAAGAGAAATCTAGTCTCATCCCATGGATGAACCATGTTCTTTGCCTAAAATAGTCAATCTTGACATGAATGATACTATTTCATGCCATAGACGACGTCGTATGGCCTCGACGCTACTACCAAGTGATCCAACCATTACTCTCGCCTCCAAGGGTTGTGTCATACTGTCGGAATTAGTGTGTGGTTACTGGGTCTCCTCTGGTAGAAATATCACAGTTGAGGGTTAAGTCAATAGTTTTAACCAGAACCTCTTAGTATCAACCATAAAAAAGGACAGGAAAGTAAACGTCACAACGATAAGTGTCTTTTATTACAGCAGCTCGAAGTACAAAGATACAAAGAAAGCACAACAACAACAACATGGAAACTAGAAGAACCAAGAACAAAGTCCTCCATGCTTGGAACAAGTATCACTCTTATCCACCCTCTTCTGAATCTCTATTGTTGTATTCTTCACCTGCCTGAAGCTGTGCTCTCCCATTTCTACCAGTTCCCTACGGTCGGTGTGGACATCCTGGTGGTGGGGGTGGAGACACCTCGAAGCGGCGTACACCACCAGCTGTACGGCCATCGCCTCTGCTTCAGTCTGATAGTTTCCTCTACTGCCTACTGCTCATCTGCTGGACAGGTGAGGTAGTCTCGAGCCAAATGACCCCGCTTGCCACATGCATTGAACTTCCTACTCCTCATATGGCTAGATCTGTTTCGTTTGCCTCACACAACTGAACCTATATTCTAAGGTCTCCCACCTATTTTCCTGGTCCTCTTGGACCTCTGCATCATCCGTCTAATGCCTACAGATGACTCGACTATTGACAGAAAACCCTACAGCAAGGGCAACCGCTCTTGAGAATGCTCAGAGTGTATATTTTCTTGTATAAACTCCACATAGAAGAATGTCTTGATGTCTCCCCAGGTGAAGGTCATTTCATCACAAAACTGGATCATCTGGCTCCACCCCCTCTTAGCCGCTCCCTGAAAGAGACTAACAGCTAGGTACACCATCAAGTCATTGGGTGTCCCAACTATGTGGAAATATCATGCTACAAACTCCAGCCAGTGCCCAGCCGTCTGAAAATCCGACTCGCCTCGAAACCTCGGAGGCCTCTGTCGCTGGAACTCGTGAAATGCGCTCAAGCGGCGTGCACTCTCTGCTGGTATGTCAACTGGGAGAGGTCCCTGTACTGAGGTCTCGCTTCTTGGTGAGCCTTCATCGTGCTCTCCACTCGGTACCCACACTGACTGACTGGGTAAAGACATCCTGAACGAAACAGATGTGACACGGTCAAAAGACTACACCTGGTGAGCTGACCTGGTTTGAGCTGATTTATAAGAAAAATTTTGAAAACACCCACGAAATCAGTGATTTCGTGCACTGAGTCGGAAATCATAAGTCAGGGTACTGGTTTATGGATGCGTCAGCCGCATTCACCAACACTGGACTCCCTGAACTGAAAACCACACTTAGTACCCTTAACACTGTTGCTTCACAGAAAGAAAATATCAGAGTCCTAAATTCGGCGGGAGAACCGACTCCTTTGATACCAATTGGTCACGACCCGTGCTCGGGGCCCGTGTCGTGACTACCCCTAGCCCTCCTTCCATAGGCCAGGGGCTTGAGACTAGCACTAAAGGCGTAAATCCCGATAAAAAATAGAAGGTATTTCCTTTATGAAACGCAGACAAACAAACCAGAGTACAAGAAGAAGAAAACAATAAGTAAGTAGTAAAAGAAAACACTAAGTAAGAAGTAAAACATGTGTGCTAAAAGTAAAAAGGGGATGGAACACAATCCCAACAGAAAGGTACAACTACAACTGAAGGAAAGTACAACTGAACAGACAAACAGCTAAATGGTGAAGCAGCTCCTAGATCATCCTCCGGGTTCCTACCCGAAGGGTAGGTATAGTTGTCTTCCTCAGCCCTCCGCGTCTATCGGTCCACTCCGTGTGTCGTCACTCTAAGTTTCCACCTCCAGGTACCATCCAGTCCTCATACATTCTGCCTCGGTCAGTGCAGCCCGTCATCTGCATCCAACACAACGAGGTGCAGGCATAGCCCGTGCATGGGTGAGTATAACGATACTCAGTAGGGACCCTGAGACCCTCATGGTCTCACTAAAATCAAACAAGGAGAAACCACAAAGAGAGTTCTCAACAGATAACCTTTACTTAGATATATGCCCATACATATACCTTAGTCATCAATTAACCCATCTCAATCATGAGGAAAACACAATGGTCATTGACTCAGCTCCAATCAGGATTTTCATTAATGATATCAAAACCACAACTGCTGAAGTGCTACTCCTCTGTTGAGTACATTGGTCCTATCGCGACTCCAAGGCAGTGCTAACCAACCTTAGACTGCTGAGGTACTTCTCATGTTGAGTACTGCGGATCTGCCACCCCAACATAGTAGTGCTCCCCGCCATGGGTCGGCCACCCCAACACAGTAGCGCTCCCCCTAATAGCCTACAGAGGTAGTCCTCCTGTCGAGTACTATGGGTCTTCCACCCCAACACAGTAGTTCTCTCCACCATGGGTCTTCCACCCAAACATAGTAGTGCTCCCCACTTGGCTATTCAAGTTACTCTGAAACGAATCGGACAAGCAGTCATCAGGTCTCAGCCAGCTACAAGGTCTCCATACTCCGTACACTCGTCTCCGAGAGGATCCGCTCCATGAGCTATTGGTCGATACTTCTAAGTGTCACTTAATCTAATGTGGAAGTATCTAAAAGGACCTTCTTGTCATAGGGGTCACAACGCAACAGACGGCGCATCAAACGGACGCCCGGTCTATGAGTTATTAGCATTTCTGTTCTAGGGGCCCGGTTGGATTTTGGGTATAATCTAACCCGGTCATACTCCAACTACGTCCAAACCTCAGGTGAAGTATTCCAAAAGAACTGTCTCATCAAGAGGAATCCACCATAGTTGACGGCACGTCAATCAGATGTCTGTTCCTTAAGTTATAAGCATTTCTGCTCCGAGGGCCCGGTTGGTTTTGGGTTCGAACCAACCCGGCCATACCCAAAATTTTCCTAAATCTTGAGTTTAATATACCAAAACGACCTCCTCGATCTGAGGAATCCTATGCAACTGATGGTGCGTTGATCAGAGGTCCACAACTCAAGTAATGTCCGTTTAACTGAAAATGGTTTGAAAATCGTGGGTCTGGGCCCGGTTCGACCCGGCCCAGCACCCCCTGTGGAGGCCGGAACCGGGTCTACCCGACCCGGGTCCAGGTCCGGCCCGGTTGGTCATGTCCCCTCCCAAGGAACCGGCCCAACCTGCGGGTCACGGCGGCCCGGCCCGCGTGGCGCGGAGGCCCGGTCCGCGTGGCGCAGCAGCCCGGCCTACGGGGCGCGCCGGTTTGACCCGCGCGGCGCGGCGGCCCGGTCCGTGTGGCGTGGAGGCCTGGACCGCATGGTCATTGTGATGCAGTGGCCCAACCTTGTGGCTGGGTGGTGAAGCCCGCCTGGTCAGTGTGACCAGGCGGCGGCAGTGCCCTACGGGGCCCGCCCTTCCAATCAAGGGGGTAGTTTACACCCCCTTTGTCTCCCATAATGGAACCAAAAAGTGCCGGTTCTCCTCTCCAAGGACCCCATTGGGTTCCGCCCTAGCTCCCCCTCACTGGCGGCCGGCTCAGCCGGGCGCACTCCTTCAAAACTATTGCGGCTTCCCTTCCGGCACGGCGCGTTGGCGCCGCGCGCCAGCCCTTCTGCCACGGCTCGCCCTGGCTGTGGACTTATTCCACCGGTGCAACGCGATAGTGCCACACCCCTCTACCATTTCCCACCTTGGCCACGACCTCCTTTATGTAGCTAGAAGATGTCGCACATTCTTGTCGACCCGACGACCTTTGCCCCGCTGGTCCCTTCTTCGTGGTCGGCTAGTTGCTGGTCGCCGCTATCCACTCCCATCGTCAACCAAAGACAAGATCAATTATGGGAAATATTCGTCTGTGTTAGTGAAGTCCGAGATCCCCCTTGTTATGTTGATTCCATTTGACGTGTACGAAAACATTCAGATCAAAGAATAAACCCCTACCTGGAGAAAGATTTGCGGTAGCCAAGCATCGTGGATGACGGTGTCGATTCCGTCATCATCGGAGTGTACCCGAAGATATGGTGTCTCCCCTCTTGTCGTGGAGAAAAGTATATAAGGAATGTTGTCGTTCTTCGTCGGAGGGTTGGAGAACGAAGCTCCTCTAATTCCTTCAGAGGTTCCCCCACTAAATTATTTTCCAAGGAAAATATTATAATTACCTTCTCCCATTTTAAAGAAAAGCCAACCATTTCAAATTAATTCAAGGAATCAATTCATTAATTATGTGTGTAGGCAAACATTAATAGAGGATAGGAAGGTGGAGAGGCTACATAATTAAAGGAGAGTTTACAAAATAATTTAAAGGGTGATAAAGGAGGGTTTAAGGAGTTTAGGGGAAGGTGAAAGGTTGGGGCTCGTGTGCGCCCCACCTTTCAAAAATCCACACATGGGTAGTTAGGTGATTGTGGGTCCCACTATTAACTCCCCTTTGTTAGATATGACCACCTTAGATATAAATAAAATTGTTCTCCATCAATTTTTTTATTTCAATCTAATTCCCCAAAAAATTAAATCTCATCCTGCTTGAAACGCAACTACGGTAAAGGTCTCCTTAAGCAATTACCAGTGCTGTGAGTTCATCGGTGCCTTCGGATATCAATTCCGAGCACCGGTTCAAAGGATAGAAAAACCCGCTCATTCGTTCACAGAATGTACCCGAGTTAAACTTCAGAAATTGATTCTGGGCACACCGGGCCTCAGGATCAAGTGTCGTCAGAAGCCACAGACTCGTAAAATTCCATTGAGATTAAGAAAAATATTTCCTTGAAATCTCCGGGACTGTACATTACTCCCACCTCCGGACTTTACATCCTCGTAAAGCTACAACACACGCTAGGAAAATAGAAGGGGTACTAGGCATGCATCTGATCCTCCTGCTCCCATGTGCTCAGCTGGAGGTTCACGTGCTGCCAAAAAAAGCGCACTAGAGAAATCGACCGTCCTCGTAGGACCTGATCCTGTCGATCCTCAATCTCTACTGGAACCTCTATAAAAATGCCCCATCATCGATATCTAGCCTCCTTTGGTCGATGTTGTGGAATAAATTGTGCACTTATCTCCTCAGCTGAGAAACGTGGAAGACATCATGCACCTGGTGCATCTGAGGTGGAAAGGCCAGGCGGTAAGCCACATTGCATACTCTGCTGAGGACGTGGAAAGGTTCGATGAAACACGGAGATAACATTCTGCCCCAGCCAAATCTATGTAGCCAGCATCGAGGTGAGTCCCGTAAGAATACGTGGTCGTCACCCTCGACCTCGAGTGGTCTCGTCCCTTATCAGAACATGTCTTCTGTATGATCTGTATAGTCTTCATCCGCTCCTGGATGATCTACACCTTCTCCATTGTAGCCTGAACCATATCTAGTTCTATACGTGCTGACTCCATCACTATCCACAAAGGATATATGAAATGCGGCCAGCTGCTGTCTCACCACTCTTAACAGCTGAATGCCTGATCTATTATTAAGAGAATCTACTACAACGTTCCCCTCCCCATGAATATAAATGATCTCGAAGTCATAGTCCTTGAAGAATTCAAGCCATCACCGTTGTCTCGGGATCATGTCCTTCTGAGAGAAGATACACCTGAGACTGTTGAGTTGGAGAGAACCATAAACTGTTCGGTCAACGAGCAATGGGTGAGACTAGCCATTTGTAAGAACTCATCACCACCCTTCTTTGTCTACGTTCTACAGGAGCTGCTAAGATTTTCCTCTTCCAAAAATAAGAAATCTGGTCTCATCCCCTAGATGAACCATGTTATTTTCATAATACAGTCAATCCTAACATGAACAGTACTATTTCAAGCCCTAGACGATGTCGTAAGGCCTCGACGCTACTACCAAGAGATCCAACCGTTACTCTCGCCTCCAACGGTTGAGTCATACTGTCGGCATCAGTGCATGGTTATTGGGTCTCCTCCAGTAGGAATTTCACAAGTGAGGGTCAAGTCAATAGTTTTAACCAGAACCTCTTAGTATCAACAATACAAAAAGGACAGGAAAGTAAATGTCACAACAATAATTTGTTTTATTACTGCAGCTCGAAGTACAAAGACACAAAGAAAAAAGAAAAACAACAACACGGAAACTAGAAGCACCAAGAACAAAGGCCTCCATGCATGGAACTATTCTCACCCCTATCCACCTGCTTCTAAATCTCCATTTTCATATGCTTCAGTTGCCTGAAGCTATGCTCTCCCATATCCACTTGTTCCCTGTGGTCGGTGTGGACCACCTGGTGGTGGTGGTGGCGACACCTCGAAGCGTCGTACATGACCGGCTGTACGGCCAGCTCCTCTGCCTCAGTTTAATAGGTTCCTCTACTGTCTGTTGCTCATCTGTTGGACAAGTCAGGCAGTCTCGAGTCAAATGAACCCGCTTGCCGCATGCATAACACTTCTTGCTCCTCGTATGGATGGCTCTATTTCGTTTTCCTCGCACAACCTAACCTATATTTCGAGGTCACCCACCCGTTGGCCTAGTCCTCTTGGACCTCTTCATTGTCTATCTACTACCTACAGATGACTCGGTTATTGACAGAAAACCCTATGGAAAGGGCAGCAGCTCCTGAGCATGCTCATAGTGTAGAGTTTCTGGTATAAACTCCACCCTGAAGAAAGTCTCGATGACTCCCCAGGTGAAGGACATTTAGTCCCAAAACTGGAGCATCTGGCTCCACCACCTCTCAGCCGCTCCCTAAAAGAGACTAACAGCTAGGTGCACCATCAAGTCAGCGGGTTTCCCAGTTGTGTGGAAATCTTGTGATACAAACTCCAGCCAGTGCCTAGCTGTATGAAAATCCGACTCGCATCGAAACCTCAAAGGCCTCTGTCGCTGGAACTTGTGCAAAGTGCTCAAGTGGCGTTAACTCTCTGCTGGTATGTCAACTGGGAGAGGGAAATGTACTGAGGCCTCACTTCTTGGTGATCTATCATCATGATCTCCACTCAGTACCCACACAGACTAGCTGGGTAAAGAAATCCTGATTGAAACAGATGTGACACTGTCAAAAGACTATACCAGGTGAGCTGACCTGGTTTGAGCTGTTTTAAAAGAAAACTTTTGAAAACACACACACAATTAGTGTTTTTGTGCACTGGGTTAGAAATTAGAAGTCAGGGTCCTGGTGTATGGATACGTCGGCCGCCTGCACCAACACTGGACTCCCTGAACTGAAAACCACACTTAGTACCCATAACACTATTGCTTCGCAGAAAAAAAAATATCAAAGTCCTATGTTATGCAGTGGAACATTCTCATTTGATACCAATTTTTCATGACCTGTTCTCGGGGCCCGTGTTGTGACTACCCGAAGCCCGCCTTCTATAGGCCAGGGGCTGGCGACTAGCACCAAAGGCCTAAATCCTGATAAAAAACTGAAGGCATTGCCTTGATGAAACGTAAACACACACAACTAGAGTACAGGCTCAAGCAAACACTAAGTAAGCAGTAAAAGAAAACACTTAGTAAGAAGTAAAACACGTGTGCTGAAAGTACAAAGGGGCTAGAATACAAGCCCAATAGAAAGGTACTACTACAACTGAAAGAAAGTACAACTGAACAGACAAACACCCGAAAGGTGAAGCAGCTCCTGGATCATCCTCTGGGTTCCTACCTGAAGGGTAGGTACAATTGTCTTCCTCAGCATTCCACATCTATTGGTCTGCTCCGTGTGTTGTCATGCTGAGTGTCCACCTCCAGGTACCATCAAGTCCTCGTACACTCTGCCTCGGTCAGCGTTGTCCATCGTCTGCATCCAACACAATGAGGTGCATGCATATCCCGTGCATGGGTGAGTATAACGATACTCAGTAAGGACCCCGAGACCCGCATGGTCTCACTAAAATCCAACAAGGATAAACCACAAAGAGATATCTCAATAGACAATCTTTACTTAGGTATATGCCCATACATATACCTTAGTTATCAAGTAACCCATCTCAATCGTGAGGAAAATTCAAAGGTCATTGACTCAGCTCCAATCAGGATTTTCATTAATGATATCGAAACCACAACTACTGAAGAGATCCTCCTCTATTTAGTACAGTGGTCTTGTTGCGACTCTGAGGCGCTACTCACTAAACATAGACGGTTGAGGTACTCCTCCCGTCATGTACCGTGGATCGGCCACCCCAACACAGTAGTGCTCCCCACCATGGGTATGCCACTACAACACAGTAGCGCTCTGTCGAATAGCCTACGGAGGTACTCCTCCTGTCAAGTATCGCAGGTCTTCTACCCTAACACAATCGTGCTCCCCGCCATGGGTCCGCCACCCCAACACAGTAGTGATCCCCATTGGGCTATTCAAGTCACTCTAAAATGAATCAGACAAGAAGTCATCAGATCTCAGCCAGCTACAAGGTCTCCGTACTCCGTACGCTCGTCTCTGGGAGGATACGCTCCATGAGCTAGTAGTCAATACTTCCAAGTGCCACGTAATCTCACGTGGAAGTATTTGAAAGGACCGCCTCATCATATGGGTCACTACGCAACAGACTGCGCGTCAAACGGATGCCCGGTCTATGAGTTATTAGCATTTCTGTTCCAGGGGCCCGGTTGGATTTCGGGTATAATCCAACCTGGCCATAAACCAACTACGTCCAAACCTCAAGTTAAGTATGGAAAAAGAACTGTCTCATCAATAGGAATCCAACATAGTCAACAGCACGTCAATCAGACGTCTGGTCCTTAAGTTATAAGTGTTTCCGCTCCGAGGGCCCGGTTAGTTTGGGATTCGAACCAACCCAACCATACCCAAAATTTTCCGAAACCATGAGTGTAATATAAATAAACAACCGTCTCGATCCAAGGAATCCTACGCATCTGACGGTGTGTCGATCGGATGTCCACAACTCCACTTATGTTTGTTTAACCAAAAATGGTACGAAAATAGGGGGTCTGGGCCCAGTCCGACCAGACGCAACACCCCCTGGGTCGGCCTGAACCAGCTCGACCTGACCCGGGTCCGGGTCCGGCCTGGTTGGGCGCGGCCCGTCCCAGGGCACCGGCCTGACCCGGGTGTCGTGGCGGCCCGACCCGTGTGGCGCGGTGGCCCGGCCAGCGTGGCGCGACAGTCCGACCCGCGGGGCACAGCGGCCAGACCCGCGTGGCGCGACGACCTGGTCCACATGGCACAGAGGCTCGGCCCGTGTGTTCTTCGTGACGCGGTGGCCCAGCCGCGTGGCTGGGTGGTGAAGCCCACCTGGTCAGCGTGACCAGGCGGCGGTGGTGCCCTGCGGGGCCCGCCCTTCCCATCAAAGGGGCAGTTTGCACCCCCTTTGTCTCCCGTAATGGAACCAGCAAGCGCATGTTCCCCTCTCCGCGGAACCCGCTGGGTTCCGCCCTAATGGACCCTCACCAGCGGCCGGCTCAGCGGGCCGTACTCTTGCCCAACCACCACGGCTTACCTTCTGGCGCGGTCCGTTGGCGCCGCGTGCCAGCCCTCATGCCGCCGCCCGCCATGGCCGCAGACTTATTCCACCCTCGCGGTGCAACAGTGCCGCGCCCCTCCACCGTGGCCCACCTTGGCCGCGACCTCCTTTTCATAGCTAGAAGATTCCGCACCTTATTGACGACCCGACGACCTTTGCGCCGCCGGTCCCTTCTTCGCGGCCAGCTCGTTGCCGATCACCGCTATCCGCTCCTGTCATCAACCATAGACAAGATCAAAAATGGGAAATATTCGATCATGTTAGTGCAGTCCGAAATCCTCCTTGTTATGTTGATACCATTTTTTTTTCAAGACTTTATTCCAATGACGTAGAATGGGTACAAAAACATTCATTTCAAAGAATAAACCCCTACCTCAAGAATGATTAGCGGTAGTCGAGCATCATGGATGACAGTGTCGATTCCGTCGTCATCGGAGTGTACCTGAAGATGTGGCATCTCCCCTCTTGTCACAGAGAAAAGTATAGAAGGCGCGTTGTCGTTCTTCGTCGGAGGGTTGGAGAATAAAGCTCCTCTAATTACATCAGAGGTTCCCCCACCAAATTATTTTCCAATGAAAATATTATAATATCCTTCTCCCAATTTAAAGAAAAGCTAACCATTTCAAATTAATTCAAAGAATCAATTCATTAATTATGTGTGTAGGCAAACTTTAATGGAGGACAGGAAGCTTGAGAGGCTACATAATTAAATAGGAGTTTACAAAATAATTTAAAGGGTGATAAAGGGTGGGTTTAAGGGGTTTAGGGGAAGGTGAATGGTTGGGGCTCGTGTGGGGACCAGCTTTCAAATATCCACACATGGGTAGTTAGGTGGTTGTGGGTCCCACCATTAACTCCCCTTTGTAGGATATGACCACCATAGATATAAATAAAATTTTTCTCCATCTATTTTATTTATTTCAATCTAATTCCCCAAAAAATTAAATCTCAACCCGATTGAAACACAATTGTGGTAGAGGTCTCCTTAAGCAATTATCGGCACTACGAGTTCATCTGTGCCCTCAGATTTCAATTCTGAGCACCGATTCAAAGGATAAAAAACCTCGCTCATTCGTTCTCTGAACGAACCCGAGATAAACTTCGAAAATTGATTCCGGGCACACCGGGCCTCAGAATCAAGTGCCGTCAGAATCCACAGACTCATAAAATTCCAAATAAATTAAGAAAAAAATTTCCTTGAAATTTCCGGGTCTTTACAGGGAAGAATAAATAAAATTATCATTACCAAAGGATAATTTACTCAAAGGAAAATGAAATTTATCTTAACTCTAAAACCTAAAATGTGTAAACAATATAAAGTATCTAAGTTCAAATAATATCTTTAACTACCTACTATAGTCATGATTAATGGAAACTGTTATTATATTAACATACCAATTATATAATATATGCATTTTAAATTTATAATAATCCATTTAAACAATTGAAACTAATGAATTCACATATTTATAACTGATAAACAATTTACAACTATGAATAAAAAAAAGTAATAGTCATTACATAAGTAAAAAATTCAAAAATTCAAAAATGAAATAATATCTATGAAAAATTCATAAATCAATGATTAATAATAATTTTTCATTATAATTTTATCTAATTAAATACAGAAATTCAATAATTCTATTACATAAACACTTTATATCCATTTCGTAATATGAAAATTTCAAATTATTTTAATATAGAATTTTACTTTAAGTACATGAGATATTTAATAAAATATAAACATTTAGTAATCCAATATTTATAATGAAAAATATTTACATAATTATATATCAGTTCCTTAATTTTATTTAAACAAGGATCATGTGAATAAACAAAAATCATATGATATTTTTAAATTAATTTCCCAATAAGTCCCTTTACTTTGAAATATCAAAATACAATATATATAATTTTTCATGAATAAATATGAACCCTTTATACTTTACCCTTGTTTTGTAGTTTATAAAAAATTAATGAATCTTACCTTATTAGAATTAAATAAATACATTAATTGTAATTACATAGGAATATTAAATAATTTTTATAATATATAATGACTATTGAATTTTTAATATTTTAATAATAGTTTCATAAAAATCTATTCGTTAATTATAATCCTTTTGAAAATAATTAATTTATAAGATCTTTAAAAATTAATTAATATCCCCAAATCACCTTTTCCATTTATCTATAAATAATTTATAAATAATTAATTCAAATTACAATTGAAAATAAAAAACTTTCTTTTTAAATGGTATTTAACAATTCATTCAATCTCAAGGTATGACTGACGAGGGAACAAATGGAATTCAATATCAATTAAACCCTATGATTGATAATTGTATCACTAAATATTATTCACTATAGAACTCTTCAAATCATATTTTATTATTTAATATACATGTAATTGGATGTGATACATCATATAATTTTTAATAATAGAATAGGATTTCATATTTTTGATTCAACCATCTATTTTATGAAACCAACATAATAAATAATAATTTTAAATAAAGGGATTTTATATTATTTGTAATTTATAAAATCCATGGGTTTAAAATTTATCACAACATAAAATATCTTATATCGGATTCTTTGATATTAATCTAAAAAAACTTATAAATAATACGTTTTTCCTATTTATATGGCATCTATTAAAATTTATATATATTTAAATCCATTTATGAATTAAAAAAATTAGGGCTATGGGATACTATGATACAACCTGAAGGATAATGAGGGGTATATAAACACTTTTTAGATCTCATTGGAGTGACCTAAACCCCAACTCAAGACCACCCATGAATGAAATATGAAAAAATACATATACTCAAAATGAAAAAATGTTATAAATCATTTATTTCTTGCATCGTAGTTCTACTAAATCATATTTATCATAACAATATTTGATTCAATAAGATAACATAAGTGGATGATAAAATACTTTCAAATCCGGAGGTATCCACTGGTCAACCAAGTCACATGATATTCCTGTGCGAACCTTATTCATCCAAGGTGTTCTATCACCTCACTGTGATATAGAATACCAAGACGAGAGCATATGGATTGGGATATTTGGTCAAGTTTCATTGGTTCATACCGACTTTTTTCACCTTGAAATGGGTCTTTATTTAACTCTCCGTGATTCTATTTGGTTATTAGAGCATTAACGCATTTATTATAGCTATTGAGTCAATGTTTTATACTAAATTCAACATTTAAATTGATAAATATACTCATTATGAATTATAATTCTTGTAACAATCTTTGATGATAATTGTTGTGGGAGATCCATGATTCCCAAAATTTTTAAAGCTGATGGAATGAAAATTCCATGAAAAGGCACCCAATAACTATCCTAATTATACCTTATGATTGTCTAGGTAAAACCAAATACATGAAATCTTTTTTTATTCTTTTCTTACAACACACCATAATATGGGATATGAAATAAATATTCAATGGAATTATATATCCTTACGATATAGTTTATATCATAACATATGTATGTGTTTTTTTCGTGAAATCATATTTCATGCATGAACAACCTATATAATATTTATGAATCTAATTTACATGGTTTTGTGGTGAATATATCCCTAGAATATAACCTATGAATAAAATTTATACCTTATGAAAACTACATGTGGCTTTATTCCATCATAATTTAGATACATAGTTACACATGGATCTCATATCCCAAGACCAGCCATAACTTCTATTTATATTATTTGTCTTCCTTTGGGGATGATACCCTTCTAAATTCATGTTGGGTTTTCATCCTTATCTTTCCCCAGAGCACGCATGAATTGCACTCCTCCTCTCCTATACATGAGGAAGGTTAGTAATGATGAATTATAAGAACCACACATGGAATGATTCCTTTTATCACAAGATATGTGGTGATTCCCAAATCACTGATCACGTGACTTCCCACAAAAAATATATATAAGACACATTTTCTTGATGTCTAATCCTTCATTAATACATGTCATTTTCCATCTACTTACTCATCACTAAGACAAGGTTATCTCATCGTGCACACTATCCATATCATTGTAAATCCACCAATATTAAGGTCCTTTTCCCATGAACATAAAATTCATGGAATATATATTCTTTTTTCATGAAATTAAATAGAAAATAAGTTTTTCCAATCTGTACTAAATTGGATTAGAGTTTTCTATCATATATAACACAACTTTCTTATATGAGAGCTAGATCCTCATGTGGGTATCTAGTATATTGATGATATCTATAAAACTATTCTAGGATAAAACTATATGTCCCTATATAAACATATATATCTTATCCCATGTACAATATATTTATATTATCTTAGTTCCAATCCTATACCAAGATAAAAACACATCTTTCTTACATATGAATTAAATCTAAATAGAGTTTATTTACTATGACCTACATATGGATTGAGTCATTTTAATTCATGATATGTAGTGATGCCTAAATTGTTTATCATATGACTGATTGTAAATTTAACCATCATTAAAACAAATCATCATGTATGGTCTCCACATTCATGTTAGTTATTTCCATATTAGTCTCCATACTGGGATAACATATCTTTAATTGAACTACATATGGATTAATTTCTTTTATACAGGACATATAGTGATTGTTGGAACTCTTATACTTGGCCAAAACAATAAACATACATCCCATTATTTGGTCCAAGCATCATGGCCTCCTAAATATATGTACACATATCCATGAGACTATCGACATTGGAAGTAAGAACTCATTCACATCGTGTCTTCCATACCGTAACACCATATATGATGACTTTATTTCTAATCAAATATATATGAACATAATATCAATCCACCATTGGATGAATATGCATGGTCTCAAATGGAAACCCTTCATGGTATAAATTAGTAGACCATAAAATACAAGTCAAATGACACTTGAAGGTTTGTCATGTTGAATATCCAAAAATTGGGGCTTGAGAAAAATTCATGCATTTGTTAAGAAATCACTATTCAGATTTTAGGAAAAAGTTTTATTATAAATAGAAGAAGTAATAAATCATGTCGGGTCAGTGATTAAAAATTGAAAAATGTCATGTTATGTTCAAAGGACCCACTATTCCTTGATTCTTAGTCCCACTGGACTATTAAAATTTTCAATTAGATGTCCTTTTCCCATTTTACATGATCTTAATTTCCATCCATGATAATACCACCTCTTCAAATTGAGTAGACCACTAATTCAAGTGATTACATAATCCTGAAATTTTAGGTTTTTATCACATTTCCTCAACAATGTGCTCAATACAAGGTTGTGTAACCGTTAGAGTGCTCAAAACCTTCTTGAATATACTATACTCTATGAAACCAAATAATATATTTTATGTTTGAATAATAATAAAATTAATTCCATGACCAAAGGTACACCTTTTGGAAAAAAATTAAACTTCAGAGATTATTCTTTGTTTCCCAATTCATAAAAAATTATAATATGTTTCTTGACTAACCTTATTAGACCCCCTTTGAATAATGAACAAAATATTTTCCTTTTAGTCACTAATATTTCCATAGGGAATATTTTTGGTCCATAAAGAAAGGTCCCCCTAAACTCCATGTTATATTTATTGAATTTTTGAGGGTGGTATCACTATTATTAATGGTCAAACTATTCCCACATGTCACCTTTCCATATTGAGTTATACATTATTAGGTTATGATTTACAGTTTCCATAACCCATCTATTCAAGTGGAAACAAATTCACTCGATATTAATTTTTTTTATCATGCCCAGTTTCAAAGAAACCTAACGAAATCCTATTCTTGTTACCTTTTTTATATAGGTGTGCATCTTATTTGAAGACCTAAATGATTTGAGTTAAGACAATCCTCTTTGTAATGACAATGTCTTAATTTTTTAATATCCTCTTAGAAAATTACTATTGGTTACTTTTCCATCATCCCACAACCTTAAATCACATAAAAATTGTCTAAAAACTACAACCATAAATTATGTTCACCCATTCATTATATCATCTATAATAACATTTATATCTCCATTAATATTGTGATTTATTTCCCCCACATGATAGAATATCTCACTCTTTGGTCACACCAACAAAAACATAAATATTAGAAATTCTTAGTCATTTAATTATGACCTGAAACTGTACGTACCATTCCTAGAGAGTGTCTACATTGGTGACATTAGTCTTTTATTAACACCAGGTGTCCATATCCCATGTTGTTATGAAGTATGCCTCATATTTTCATCAATCTTTTCTAACTTGAAACAATAATTTCACTTGTATCCAGACATGGTCTTAAATGACCCATGGAAAATGAGATAATACTCACGAAGTTTAGAAACCACAAAGGGTATCTTAGATAAAATTTGAGTCATCCCTTTCTAGGTATGAAACTTCCATAACATAGGAAAATTTTGATCATTTTAAAAAAGTGGAAAGACACTAGACCTATCATGTTGAAAAACCTTTAAGGGAGACAGAAATAAAACATGAGTTCTTACCAAATGCTCCTCTCCATCAATAAATTAAGTAATATTTAGGTTGAAAAACATTAAATGATATAAATATTTTGGGAACCACCATTAAACCCAAGAAGAAAACAAGTTATTCACCCAAATTCCATCAACCAAGTTAAAAGTTATACCACACATATATTAGGCACATATATCAATTTAAAAGATGAAACCAAGGGAATAATTTCCTCATTACATGAAAATATTCTACATGAATCAATGGGTTAACCTATAATAACTTAAATTTATTTTAATTTTATATTATATATTACTTGATCCACTTAAATACAATCAAGATATTTTTAAGAGTTCCCTATGTATGATTTTACCAATTCATGTTTGGTATTTTGAAACAACCCTACACTTATAGGAAACCTTTCTATTATCTCATATAGATGATCCATGTTGAAACAAATACCAATTTCAATGAACTAGTGTTACTTTATAATTATTGTCACATGACATGTAGTGATGTCCAGATATTATATATATGGCCTAGCTATAAATACCATTTTCATTCCATTTTCCATACCATCCTAGTATTTGGATAAACAAATTTAGGTCGAATTTTCCTTTATTAGACATATGTTGTAATACCATAATAATTGAGTTGATTATTACTAATATAGGCACAAACACATTAATTAAATGTTCAATTCCTGGTTCTAAAATCCTTGAGTTAAGAACCTTTTCCTTATGAACATCTTCCCAAGGGGAGTCGGCTATATAATCCCATTAGATATTAAATTAATATGAAAAAGTTCCCTATATTATCCTTGAAATAGACCATTTTTATTCATAATGAATGAAATTTTAGGGGGTATTAGCATCCAAAAATGCATTCGATGCATTTCTTTTGTGAAATCCATGGTAAAATAATCAATCCGAAAGCCTTAGTCATGTGTGGGAATACACGAATCTTTGTTCTTAATGAGGATTTCAATGAGATCTTCTTATACTACATGACTTCTCATACACAAAGGGGTGGATACCCATTGAAAATATCATTTAAAAATAAAAACAATATTTTCTAAAATGTTTTTAATATCTCACTACTGGGAGGGACACACCACCATGAAAAATTTCAATCCATTCCTTATAAGTGACCAGGTTTCCCCATATTACCATATAGGATCAGGTTTCCCCATCTTCCCTTGGTAGATCGGGTTTCCCCATCTTCCCATAGTGAAAAGATTTCCCTATCTTCCAGAGCGGATCATGCCTCTCAATATGATTCTGATCATTATCTCAGGGGATGTAAACCTATACCCAATGGATTTGATGTATATATAGGTCCCACCCATCACATAATTAAATCATACATACGTATTCCCCAAGATAAAAATGCAAGCATAATATTATGACCCATAAAAAGAGGTGTATTTTATAATCTACATATCATATCCCCTGGAAAGAAATCGATATCATAAGTATTCAATCATATTGTTACCTATAGAAAATAATTATTTCAAATAATAATTTCTTCAAAGAATAACCTATGAAAAAAATGGGTTTCAAAGCATATAACCAATGGGAGAGAAATTGGTGTCATAAATATCAATCCATTAAAACATAAACCATTCAAGAAAGAATATGAATAGTATTCTTAGACCATATCCCCAGTAAATAATACACTATAAAAAATGATTCCATCATATATGGAGAACGATTTTAAAAAATCACATGAGAAATTTATTAAGGAATACAAACATTCATTGAAAATCATTTTCGTAAAACAATTCCATGAAATATATTTCTTATAATGAAAACATTAAAATTCCATTTTAAACATTTTTTGAGGAAAATATTTTTTCTTCTATGAAAAATATTTTGAAAACAAATCAATATCAAAACCGTTTTCTTTTAAAATTAATTTAAAAATCTATAAAGGTCGCCTAAAAATATTTTGAAACCACTTTTCTCTGAAAACACCTTAAAAACTCATGAAGAAATATTGAAAATGTTTTCAAAAACATTTTCAATAAAAATAATTAGAAAAATTAAAAATAATTTTTGAAATAATTTTTGAAACCCTTTTCTATAAAATTTTATTGAAAACTTATAAAGAATTATAAAAATAAAATAAATAAAATTATTTTATTATAATCTTTTTAGAACATATAATTGAATCTTTAAAAATCATTAAAAACACAATTTAAACATTTTGTTTTCAAAAAATATTTCTTTGAAAACGATTTTAAATTCAAACGAAATCCCCAATATTAGGAAAATATTTTCTTAAACAATAACCTTGTACACATTCAAATGAATATTTATGGAAATGACATTCATGATGACAACTATGACTATACATGTTGAACATTACTTTCTCACCTTAAAAGGTTTTGAAAAGTGGGTTTATCAGAAACTGACAAGCATATTACTTTTAAAACCATTGGGTAAAAAGTATAAAAATGATTAAAAATATACTTTAAAGATCAGAATATATAGTAAAAAAAATTTTGAAATCATTTTAAATAAATATAGTTTTGAAAGAACATAGAATTCCGAACTAGAGGAGAAACAAAGTGAGATTTTAATAAAAATATTTTCTTAATTATCCTAAGTACAAAAGAGTGTAAAAATGGTACCATTAATTAGATATAAAATTTAAAACTAGTTAATAATAAATTCATTTGGGTTTTTAAGAAATGGATTATAATTTCTCATAATTGAAAGTATAATCTTAAACAATCCTGATAAATGATGAGATTGTAGCAATAAATCGTACCAATTTGGTATCTTTATTCCATAATACTCTTGAGAAAATAAAAATAAATGAATGTTGAAATAGAATTAAAATAATTTTATTAATTATATAACATATCAATGGGATTTATATACATATCATAGAAATGTATAGGTTCATAACATGGCATTTATCTCAATGAATTAAAATTAAGACAATATTTCATTACCGATTTCGTAACTTTTGAATGATAAAAATTGAAATAAAGATCATAAAATAGATAATAAAATACATATAAAATTATGTATAATAATCATAGAATTCATTCATGGGTAGTATATACACTACATGAAAGAAATGAGTGGTGAATAAGGTGTAAGTCTTAGTGAAATAAAAGTGAGCTGAGAATGCTCTTACCTAAAGTCTTGACTTTCATTGTACATGTTCAAAACTATTTTATAATATATACATTTTTATTATAAATCTTACAAAAAACCATATAGTTATATATAATATCATATATGATTTTATTGTGACTTTATATTAAATGTTTATTAATAATTACATGTTAATGTTATGATTTGGGTAATATCAGCATTGTTTTTCATATATGTTTGGACTTTTTATTTTTTATACACCTAATTAGATCATGATTTAATTATTTATAGAATTTCAAAATTTATATAAATAACATGTATATTCTTTATAAAAATATTTAAAATAATATATTTAAAATATAAACATGAAATGGAATACACCATTCATGGATATGATATGTCATACGTACATATGAAAGCTATTTACATTTTGTTGTCATATTGAATGAAAGAATGTAAATGAAATATATATATATATATACATATATCTTATAATTAAAGTATAATTATTATTTCATATATATAATACAATTTTTCTAAACATATCCTTAATTCATTCCATGTAACATGTGAATGAAGCACATCACTTGGGAGAGGCAGTAGTCCACACGTCCACAAACAAAATTATCATATTTAAAGAAAATGGAATGCATGAAGGTATCTTATATATAATAATTAATGTGGAATAAATATATCAAAAATGTCATACATATCCCATAAAAACTGCATTACAATCATAATTCCCACAAATTAAAGTTCATAAAGGAAAAATGAACAACATAGTTTCCTGAGGCGGAAGTCCACAATACACACGAATGGTAAGTTCATAACCCATTAGATGGAACTATGTGTAAATGTAACTCTAAACCATAGAATAAAAACATCTCGGAATATTTATTATTCTTAGGTGATAATATAATTGAATAATAAAAAACTTTTAGGGGGTGGAGAATGAATATAAAATAAAATTGCTTGTAGAAGGATGTTATATATTCTTTGGGTAACCTCTCTTGGATTGCACAACAGTTATTAATTCATTATATTTATTCCAAAATGGGGGATTTTAGGATGAAGGAAGATATTTTTTTAGGATATTTTAGAATATTTTTTTCCAATATAAATTTATTGATAGGTGTAAATAAGTGAGATGGGTGTGTTCCATATTTATAGTGGAGGGGAGTGACATTCATGTAAATTTTTGAAAAGGGAATTCCACCAACGTATTCCCATGTAATATGATTGAAATAATAGTTCAATGAAAATAAAATTGAGAATAGGGTCTAAATAAGGAAATCCAATGTATTTTGGACAAGTGCCAAGGTCATTTTGGGCTTTATGTTTATGGTTTAGTCCTTTGTTAAGCTAATTTTTCTCTTGATCACTATAATTAATTTTAATTACATTCACTAATATTTTTGTTCAACTAATAAGTTCAAAATATTATAAATTAAAATTTATTTTGATTCCAAATAAGGAATCCATCTATCTAAATTTCAAACATTTATGTTTATGAAATTTATTTTAAATTAATCCCAAAAATGAGAGTACAAAACTAGTTTTTATAGAAAAAGTGGTCAAAAGTTTGAAATGGATTTATATCCAATTTTAATTTTAAATTGACTAAAATTACATAAATTGGATAAATTTAGGTAAAATTTATCTCATGAAACCTTCAAAAAATTTAAAAATAAATTTTATCCCTATAAATTATTTAGATGAACAATAAGGGTTGAATTAAAATTCAATATTTGTCACTATTAAATCTAAAATTATGTTTTTTTTGAAAAATACAAACAAATCACCCTAATATAATATTTCACTTTATAATTTATAAAATGAAGTTCATTTTATCACATAAAAATTATTAAAATATCGAAATTTATATTTAAAATCGGATCATGATTAAATGGTTATAAAATTACCCTATAGAAAAAACAAAATTTTATTAATAAAATTGTTTTTGTTATTATATTATAACTATATAATATATTGTAAGAGTATTAAAAATAATTATTCAATAAAAAATATATATTTTTTATTGATAAATTCATCAAAATTGTATATTCTAATTTATTGGGATAAAATTGTGCTTGTACATAGAAATATTGATTTATTAAAAAGGTAATTTCATTATTTTCGCATAGTAATTACATTCATTTACGACTAGTTTTTAACCAATGGATTCATTTTATATAAATGTGTAAATCATATTTTCATAATTTAGATGATATTATTTTTAACTAATATTCAAATGGATATGTAGTAGTAATAAAAATATTTTAATAATAATTTAAATTGTATATTGTAGTTCTCCAAAACTCAATCTCACGTGTAACACAAGCTATCAAATGGATTTAGTACTATTTTTTATAAAATGCAAAGATAGTGATTCATGTATAGAAATTGAATCTTAGTGTTTCTTGTAGTGAAATATTAAATCGTTGTTGTGTAAAAATTAATCCAAAATTAGTTCTTTCATATAAAAATTATATTTTCAATGTAGTGTGAAATGAAAAAAATATCAAAAATATTTAATTAATTAAAAAAATTCCAAAATTCTTGGGGTGTTACATTATTCCACCATAAAATGAATTTCTACCTCAAGATTATTCTATTTTACAATGGTTTAATACTCAAATATTCCTTTCATAGAACCCCATATTCAAAAAATGACTACAAAAACTACATTTAAAAAGGGACGGTTAGAAATATAATGGTTACCCACAGTGGCTCATAACTATGTTTAAAAAAATGGTAAAATATATGTAAAGTGAAAAAAATATACATGTATGAAAATAATAAATAATCATAGAGATTGATGACGATCATGGATCACAAGAAATTAAATGATCCAGATAATGTTAACAATCAAAAAACAATTAAATCAATAAGCATGAAAGAGGACATAAACATAAAAAATGATAATAATATGAAAAAAAAAATCAAGACCATTTTTATAATGTTGAATAGCTTTTATGAGAATATAAAATTACATGATTTTAGCATAATCTCACCCTTTGTTGTGCCTTGATCATTTTCCACTTCATCTCTTATTCTAATAAATGAAGGTGAATTTTATATTTTAAAAGAATTATATGATCATGAGATCCATAAATAGAATGACATGTGATTATATATGTCTTTAGTTATCACAAAAATGGTTAGCACATGTTATCCAATATGCATATATCCTCATCTGGTGATATAATACATTTATCTCCAAAACCACATCTGATGACTAACATAAATCATTCCATAAATAGTTAACCTTATAACCCTTTTGAATGATGGAATTCTAAAACATTCGGAATAAGGTCACTAAATTTCAAAAAAAATCCTATCATTGATCCCCCATGTATCATTAAGCATATCTTGCTTTTCGAATACCAAACATGTGAATACATTCATAATATTTTTTATTCAAACATGATAATATCATAAATTTCATAAATTTCATCATTTCCATATTGAAAATATTCATGTTATTTTATTCCAAAGTTTATTGGATATATTACTTAAATAATATTTTTTTTTGAAAACTTCATCAAGGATTTCTTAAACCACATGTCAAAAAATCCTTAATTAATTCCAAATTAATGAGTATAGTCCAATTTACTTATTAATATACAACCAATAATTTGTATAAAAACCATCATATTAACATAAGGAACATATTAATGTTTATATTTCATTAGTAAAAATTTCACATTTCCACTAAAAAAAATTTATTTCCCTCCAGAACCATTTAACATATTCATGAAAATGCTTATTAAAAAACATAAACTAAACAATCCTTATATATTTATCAATTCATAATTATTTAATCTAGACATAGAAACACTTTTATTATTCTACTTCATATATAATACATTAATAAGGATACCTCATCCTTTTACTTAATTTCATCTTTCCTTTGACATTTCACATCTAGTCACCTCATCAACAACTATATAAAAATTACTTGTACCACATTGTTGATTCCATTTATGATATTTCCATTCATTCCACACTTAAAGAATTTTTCCTTTGCGATGTCTTAAGGAGCCCCATATTCTCATAAATTTTGTTAATAGAAATATTCATTTTTCCTTTTCACTTACTTGATTTGTGTCCTTTTCCATATTCAAAACATATTTTTGTTCCCTTAAAACATTAAATTGGGTGATTCTTTCGACATTTTTGACATAGTGGAAAAGGAATCTTTATTCATCCATGGTATCCATTACCTGAACTCTCAATGAGCTCCATCCTTCTCTTATTTGGTGAGTATGTGGGTTGGTTAAGGTACAAATTGTTAATAATGTTCTATGAAAACATACTTGGAATTATCATAACATCCATCACTCCAGTCACCATCCCATTTGACTTCTTATCAAAAATATTTCCACCACATACATCATTATTGTAGTTTATTCTGGTTCCTGTCATTGACTAAAACAAGAAATCATAGTATGAGAAACACTTATCATTGCATAAAATCATATAATCCTGACATATAACTAATAGGATTTCTAAATTATAACAACTTCTTTTAAATCTAGGACACCATAGGCTTATCCATCGAGTCCTCACTAGTAATATCCGTGGAAATATACCACAAGGATATCAATAAATTTTTCATATCCATGTTTCCAAAGGTTGACTATAACATCACTTTTGTAGCTACTACAAGGACCTAGGATTAACATACATGGATAGTGCATCATTTTTTATAGATATTCAACACAATAGGAAAAATACATTCCTGAATACAGTAATAGTTTAGAGTCATTGGAAACATGGAAACATAATCTTCTAACTTGGTGAAATATATTCAAAATATCCCTTAAACATCTCCCCTTTTAGTTTTCCTAATAAAAACTTGTCTTCATAACCGGGGGAAAGGAAAAATAATAAAGGGGTGAGATCAGAATCTCTGTAAAGCTAAAGAAGGGAGATATATAAGCATAACACAAGCATAAGGGTATGACAACATGATCATAACATTGTAATATAAAACCCCAAATATCAAAGATAATAAACACGAATCATTAAATAAATATTGATAGTTCATAAGACATGAATTATAAAGAAATAAATGCCATAATCCGTGAAAGCATAATATTTGAGTAAGATAATGAATTTATGGTAAAAATAAAAATAAAAAACATTCCTTATTCAAAGGCTCATTTAAAATATCTGGGAACCTAAAAGGGACTAAACCAACTGGGTGATACACATCACCATCCTTAGTTGCAATCCTTTACTTACAAGGGAATGACTTTCCCCTTATTTTATAGTAGATCAAACCCATCGAATTGATTCACATCATTAACTCATGAGATATAATGTTTTACCCAATGTATTACAGGGATATGTAGGTCCCACCCATTATATAATGAAATCATATATGCATATCCCATAAGATAATAAAACATGCATCATATCATAACCCATAAAAAGAGACCGGTTTTATAACCATCATATCATAACCCATGAAATGAAATTGGTATAATAAACATTTTATAATATAATTACCTATGGAAAAGAGATAGGTCTCAAAATAATTGCATCAAAGAATAACCCATGAAAGTAAATGGATTTTAGAAGCATATAACCCATGAGATAGAAACAGGTTTCATAAACATCATTCCATAATTACATAAACTATTCATGAAATAATACGAATGGTATTCATTGATCATATACCCAGTAAATCCTAAAATATAACAATGTATTTCATCTTATATGGAGAAGGATTTTGAAATATCAAATTAAATATTTATTAGGGAAAATATCCTTTTGCTGAAAATCCTTTTCATAAAACCATTTTAAAAAATAATTTTCATATAAAGAATGCTTTATAATTTTTTTTAAAAGAGTTATTGTAGAAAATATCATTTCCAATTCTAAAAAAAAAATTAAAAAAATAAATTACATTGAAAACTTTTTTATTTTAAAATACCTTGAAATCATATAGAGTATGATTGAAAATATTTTGATAACCCTTTTCTTTGAAAACACATTGAAAATTCTTGAAGAAAGATTGAAAAAAATTGAAAACCTTTTTATTTAAAAATACTTTGAATATTTAAAAAGAATGAATGAAATCATTTTGAAAAACCTTTTTTTATAAAATTTCTACGAAAAAATAAAAATATATCTCAATATTATAGAAATCATTTTTGTTGAAAATAATCTTTTAAAAATATATAAACATAGCCATGAAAATCACTTAAAACACTTTCTAAACATAAAATCTATTTTAAATCCTTTTTCATTGAAACCAATTTTAAAATTCAAAAATTCAAAAAATATTAGGAAAATATTTTCTTTAAAAACAAACATATAAAATTATAGAGGAATATTCATGAAAATGATGGTCATGATGGTGATCATGTCCAAATATTCTATACATTCCTTTTTCATCTAAAGATGTTTAGAAAAGTGACTTCATAAAAAAAATATTCTTTTTAAAACAATTTTTTAAAAAGGTAAAACCTGGTTAATGATATAATTCAAACATAATAATGTAATATCAATCCATTTATAGAAAACATTATCTTGTAATGAAAAATATTTCTGACTGAAAAGAGAAGCAAAGAAAGAGTTTCATAAAAACAATTTATTAATTATCTTAACTATAAAAGATGGAATAATTGTAGAATTAATTTGATATAAAATTAATAAACATAAGGCAAATAAAATCATGAGAGTTATCAAGTTAGGTATTATAATATCTCATCAATAGAGGAATAATTGTAATTAATCTTAATAAATTAAGAGATTGTAGCAAAAGATCTTAATACATTGATAAAATTAAATCATAATGAACTGAGAGAAAAAATTAAATAAAGTTTAAAATATCAGGAAAATGTTAATATTAATTGTTTAACATGTCAGAAGGATTTATATACATCTCATAAAAAATCATAGATGTGTAACACAACACTTTTCTCAAAGAATGAAAATTGAGACAAAATTACATTATTGATTTTGTAACTTTTGAGACATAAACACCATAAAATAAAAATCATAAAATGGATATGTAAATAACAATAAATTTAATTATAATAATAATATAATACATTTATGGGTAGTATATACACCACACAAATTAAATGAGTGGTGGATAAGGCATAAGTTTCACAGAAATAAAATTTAGACGATAAAACCCTTAGTATAAGTCTTGACATTCTTTTTACACATTAAAAATTCCTTCATAATAAATATAAATTTGTTATAAATCTACCAAAGAACCATATTTTTACATCTAATACCATATATTATTTTATTATTACTTTATGTTAACTTTTTACTAACAATTCAATTTTAATTTTACGTTTAAGGTAGTATCCATGTTGTTTTTTGTATATGTTTTTACCTCTTATTGTTGATAATATTAATTAGATAAATATGTACTTATTTAAATAATGTGAAACATGATATAAATTTCGTATATATTTATTATATAAATATTTTTAATAACCTAAAACTACATAAAGATGAAATGGAATACACTTTTCTGGGAGACACTAGGTCGTAGGTACAGTTGAACACTATTTTCATTTTAATGTCTTATTGAAAGACAAAATGTAAATGATATATATATATATATATATAAATTAAATTATAATTAATATTTAATAAAAATATAATATAATTTTATTAAACCCATCTTTAATACACACAATGTTAACTATGATCGAATCACATAGCTATTAGGAGGCGATCGTCCACACATCCATGAAGGATGTTATTATATTTAAAAAATGGAAATCATGATGGTATATTTTATATAATAATTAAAAATGAATAAATACATCATAAATACCATTAATATAATATAAAAATAGTATTTTATTCATAATTCCTACTCATCAGTGATGGTAAAGGAAAATTGAACAACATTTTTCCATGAGACCGTAGTCAACCATACACATGAAATATAAGTTCTTTCCCCATTAGATGTGAGTGTGTGTAACTGATTTTAAAACCCTTAGAATAGAAAAATAATTATATTTATTATAATATTTTTGTAGTATAATAATATAATAATAAAATTTTAGTGGTGGATAATGAAAATAAAACAAAAGAGACTGTGGAATGATATTACTACTTCCTTGGGTAACTCATCTTGGATTACACCAATGGGATTCCATTACTAGATTTATTCAAAATGGGTGGATTATAAGAAGAAATTAGGGATTTTGGGGGATATTTGGGTATATTTGTTTCATGAAAAATGGCTTTAGGGGTGTGAATAAGTGGTAGGGTTTAGTTCATTTTTATAGTGAAGGAGGGGTGTCAGTATTGTAGTCTTTTGAAAAGGGAATTCCACCCACATTGTTCCTACGTCTAGTGTATAAAATAATTGTAAAAATCCTAAAATATTTATTATTTTTTATAAATAATTCCATAAAATTTATTTTTAACAAGTTTATAGGTAATTTTAGCCTTATTCTTTAGGTTTAGTCCTTTGTTAAGCTAATTTTTCTCTTAATCACTGCAATTATATTTATTAATATTCATTATTATTTTTTTTCAAAAAATAAGTTTAAATTATTATAAATTATAAATTATTATTATTAAAAATATGGAATCCATTTTTAAAAATACCAATCACATAATTTTCTGAAATTAATTTAAATTTAATCCCGTAAATGGGGTGACAATGCGTGTGAGTAAAAATATTTAAAAGTTTGAATGATTTTTATATCCAATTTCAATGTGAAATTGATTCGAATTATATATATTGGATTTATTTATATAAATATCATATAATATAACTTTAAAACGAATTAAAATTTTAATTTAACCATATAAATAATTTTGACGAAAAATATGTTTTGAATTATAATTTAGTATTTCTAACTATTCATCAAAATAATGAAGGTTTTCTAAAAAATCACAAAACTTCACCCTTAGATAAATTTGAAATTATGATTTAAAATTCTAAGATTATTTTATAAAAAAAATTATAACAGTTTCAAAAATTATATTTAAAATTGGTTCTCCATTAAAAGCTGGTAAATTAAAATTTAGAAAAATACAACTTTTCATTCATAAAATTGAATTTATTATAATCATATAAACATTAAATATATTGAATGAGTATTAAAAATATTTATTTAATATATAGTATATAAATTTTATTGATAACATTAATCAAATGTTTTTTTTTAATTTATTGGGAAAAAATTATGTTTTTTACATATTAAAATAGATTTATTAGGAATGTAATTTCTTTATTTTCAAATATTTCTTATGTTAATTTATAACATATTTATAACCAAAGAATTAATTTTATATACATCTGTGAATTATATTGTCAAAATTTATTAAATATTATTTATAAAATACATTCCAATAGACTTGTGGTAGTTATAATAATATCTCAATAATAATATTAACAGAATATTGTAGTTCAATAAAACATGACCTTCCGTGTAACACAAGATACTGAAGGGATTCAGTATTGTGTGTAATAAAATTGAATCACAGTGTTGTCTGTACTAAAATATAATATAAGTGTTTCATTTAGTTCAATATTAACATGCTGTGGTGTATAACACAAGGCCAACGTAATTCATTCCTAAAACAAAATCTATATTCAGTGTTATGTTAGATTAAAAAATATCAAAAACATTAAAATAATACAAAAAAAGTCAAAACATCTTGGGGTGTAACATATTCATTACCCAAAAAATATATAAAAGGGATCCAATTTACACATATTCCATTTATTGGGATCTAACCAGGTGTATTCCCCAGCTATAAAATCTCATATTTACTTAGTAATATACAAGATGAACCAGAAAATAATGATCATGTGTAAGTGTGGCACCATCTATTATTATAAACCTTCCACCTAGTAGTCCTATATATATGATTTTACACTTCATAACATAATTTCCATTCCACAAGATGTTAAACTGTATGGACCAATTATATCACATGAGTATAAAATATGTAACATGGGTAACATGAGAATTTATTCCAATTAATTTGGGATACATAAGATGCCTCTTTGTTGTTTAATACGAACAAATCATAGGTCTTAGATGGATGTACATAAAAGGAATTTCACTTGTTCATAGATATATGACCTTAAAAGAAACCACCTTAGTCTTTATCACAAGAAAATAAAATTTACTACATGCCTAATTAAGAGGGATTGGAATTTTTAGGTTCTGATCCACATCATAGGGATATATAGGAAGCCTATATTAGTGGAATTATCCCAACTCCTCCATGAAAACCACCATTCAATATGGTGATAAATTTCTGAGTTCCTAGATATGTTAATTTAAAACATAGTGCAAAACAATTGAATGAAATATGATGCTCCTTTGATACTTACTAGTGTTCACATGGAAAAATGGTTTTAATTGATTTATTTCATAGTGGTGACAAGTAATAAGACTATTACTATGATTTAATAATAAAAACATCACAAATATAAAATAGAGTCTCATATGAGGTAATATTTACCCACTAATGAATTACATGAGCCTATACTCCCATCATTCTGACTTATATGAAACCCAAATAATCAATGGTAATTTTCTAGGGATTACCTAACATTAGAAATTAGGTCTGTGTCGAATCAAAATGTGATAGTTTAGTGGGATTCTGTAAATAGAAATTAGTCCTTTATAATAATAATATTAATGAAATAAACTTGTTAGACTAGTATATAAACTTAATAATTATTACTTTGAATAATATAAATCTTTTCGTTATAGTAACTAAATTGTAAATAATCTTTTATTGAAGTAGTTCAATATTCTACTAAGAAACATGAATGAATTCACCTAACATTTAAAAGGAATTATTTATATACAAGAAGATTAAAGATATATTATCCACCATAATATGATTGGGTTTGATGAAAAATTAGAGAGACTCATGGTTTTATTTATAGATTGGTCGGGCAATGAAACTTATTCCGTCATCACTATTAGAAACATTCAAATAATGTATATGAGTTCAATGGATGTTTACACTGTTTTTTAAATGTGTTGAGGATGATTCATTAGTAATTTTATTTCTACAATAATGTGTTTCATTGAAATTATATGTAGATAAAATTGTGAGATAAATGAATAATAATATATGGTCCAATAGTCCCCCTTGATTATTAAAACACGATGGAAAATTAGAAAGGATTGGGTGGTCTTTTCATTGGATATAATTTTATAGAATTTATGAATGTTTTTATGAAACCCCATGGAGAGTCTATATGATATATTAATATTATAAAATTATTTATGTATTTATAAATGGTATATTATGAAAAAAATTCATATTTTAAAAATTATTTAAATAGAGAGGTGTTTGAAATCAAGTTATGATTTGATTGATCTTATCGTCTGTATTCAAATTATAATGAAATAGTTGCAAAATCATGTTGTAGAGTGTAAAAGAGTGTTTCAAGATCATATAGATCTAAATAATGTATGGGAATTTTTAACTTAGTTCCCTTTAATGATAAGATACTTTTATCAATAAATATTTGTTACAAAAAATCATATAATGGGTTTAGTGTAATCTCTTCTTATTTAATTTGATTTTATAATATGTTTGAGAAAAAGATAAGGGTAAAGGATTATTATCTATGTTAAATTAATTTATCTAATATACTTATTAAAATATGAGGTAAAGAGTTTACACCACTCAACAGTGGTATATTTTAGATAAAAAAATATTCTATTCAGAATAAATATTCAACCACATAGAATACCATATATGATATTGATATTTAATGTTTTTTAAAAGAAATTATAAAATAAATAAATTATATTTCCTAAGAAAAAGAGTTTGTGTGTATTAATATGATATTATAATGATAATATAGCTTCTAAGTGTCCAGTAATAATATATTTAGACTATGAGATTTTTAATTATATTAAATAAAATATTATACTAGCTAAAATCCAATTAGACTAAACCAAAAAGAACCTCAATGGTTTAAGATATGTTAGTAAATAAAAATATAAAGAGTTATATTATTTTACCACAACAAATTAAATTTCAGTTTATACTACAATGGTGTTTAGGATGTGTTATTAAATAATAATTATTTTCTAAATGAATTCAATGAATCTTTTGTGGAAATATTTAAAATAAAGATGATAATGAACATTGAAAGAGTTCCGAGTAAACAGAAAGAGTTATTAAAAACATAACAGTTTATATTATGAAGTAGAAGACATTGAATAATTTGTATGAAGAATTGATCATTATTAAAATTATTTTTTAGTTTATATATTATTTGAAATACATTTCTTTAAATATGTTACTCACTCAATAGTTTAGTTGGATACATAATTAAATGAGAACAATGATATATGATATGAACTACATCAAGATGTATTTATTTTAATAAATCCCAGAAACATAGTAAATATAAGTCCTCTATAATAGTATATCTTATGGGATATGATTATAAAGGTTCTTATATATGAATTTTTATCAATGAATTAATGAATATAAAATGTATCAAGTCATATAAATGTAAATATTCATTTTATCATTCATTCGTGTTTATTACATGTACAGTGTGAATTTTGATGATGATTGACCGCTCAAATAATTAATTTGAGTTATCCCTAAACATTATTTATTATGGTTTATTATAGTTTTGTATTAAATTTGAATGTTATATTGAGTAGGAATTAGTATAGTGATAAAATTTATACTCAAGAGGTATATAATAAATTATATATGTTATATGACCCACTATGTATACCACATGGTGTATCAAACACTATATTATTCATATAGTACATATGTATACTCTATATTGAATCCCCATACCAAAGGTTGTAACACACTATTACATGATAACCATCATAGTTTGATACATTTCTAATGAAATCCGTGAGGTTTATCTATTGAAGGGGTGGTTGGGTATATTTTTATCTGTGTAGTCGCTTGAGGATTAGCAAAGATATGATTCTTCCTCTTGTATTACTTATGTGAAATGTTTTCCATCGATTGAGATAGACTAAGGAATTTTATGGCTATAAATATATAATTCATATATGATGGACTTAACTATTTGGATTACAGAAATGTGATGTGATCATCCTCTTAGTTAAATTATATGTGATGTATTCATTTATATGGTTAATATATACATTCAGAATTAGTAATGAATAAGTAGGTTATATGAGATTTACATACTCCATTTCCCATGGTCACTCGATGTATTGGAAAAAGGTATTATATGGTACTTGTATATGATATTTATGATGAATATAGTTATAGTGATATATGTGTTTGATACAGACTATGTCAAATTATTTTTTAACTTGAGTAACATTTATTATTTAAGGATGATTATGTGGTTTGAGTTTTTAGTTTGATCTTTCTCCATTGTGTTTGGATAATTTTTATCCCCCTTGAAACCTATAATTTTTTAATGGGAACTCATTTTTTTATTTTTTAGTATGTCATATCATCACCATATTTATGATTATTTAATAAAGGTTTCTAGTATATGACTATTCATTCATTTAAATATAGTAACAATAACATTGTAAACTATTTTATCCAAAAGAATTATTAAATTTACCTAAAAAATTTAAATATTAATTTATTATATTCTGATATTTTTATATAAGTATTATTTACCTATATTATTGTTTAATCAGTTATCTAGAATAGTGACTTTACTATTTCATCATTCATGTTTTGATTCTAATAGTTATATATTCTATGACTACAATTTTAGTAATTCATATTCCACCTCAGAATAATTTAGACTATAAATTGAATTTGGAACCTATAGAAATTATATTCGACTCATTGACACACATATTTACTCCATGAGATATTTCAATGGTTTTGTTGAGTACTACATGATTTTTTATAATAATATATATCATTTAGAATAATTGTGATTACATTGCGATTTCCACCCATAATATAGTGAAAAATTGAGAAATATACTTTCTCATTAAGTCAATAATAAAGAGTATTTTTAGAAGAAATATTGGAATATTTTTTACATCATTCATTTTTTTATGGTGATTATTTGAAAAACTAAAATATTTATTTAAAACTGAATATTTATCTAAATATAGTATATAAATTCTTATTTTATAACATTGTGAATGTAAAACCTAAAACTAGACACTCCCTATATGGAGGAAAAAATTGAAGATGAGAGGACTTTCTATAGTATGAATTTAATGAATAATTAAAATCTTTCATAGGGTTTTGACATCATTAATTTATTATTATAGACTTTTAATTTTAATCAATCTTTCTATCGACTATTCATTGGTAATTTTTGTGAAATACATATATGTTTGACATTAAATTGAGATATGGACAATGGAATTTGATTGACCTTAATCTAATGTGTATACAAATAGTAACATTAGATATTTGTTAGATTGTCATAAATTTAATTAAATAATTTGAAGGTGTAAACTCGCAATTTTATAAGGAATCATCTATATATAATGATTCCATATCTTTAAAAATTATAATGATATTTTTTAAAATCTTTATTTAGGTGATATTTTAGAGACATGTTTTGAATCATTTGTGGTAAATTTGACTATAAGTTCAATTGATGTTGAATCAAATTTCAAATTCCATACCATTGGTTAGATTATACAGAAAAAAAATAATACATAACAAGAATACAATGATTAGATATACTAATTGAATGATGTGTAAATCTGAATATATATTAATTTTCACCTTCTCTAAAACATTTCAAATAATTATCATTTCATTCATGTAATGTATCTTATATTTCTATTATATTCATGGTAATAAAAATATATAGTGAGAATATTGTGTCTATCAAATATTTTATCTCTATATTATTTAGGCCAAGTATGGTAATAGACGATCAAAGTGGATTTTGAGATTTAATGAGGACGATTTGGAAAACCATGAACTATTCAATAATTAATCAAATAGTGAGGATATAAACCATATAAACAATTTATTTATCTATAAACACAACTCATGTTTCATGGGGCTTCACCAACTGATCCACATGATATGTAGGATAAGAGGGGACACACATGGAATGTTAAACTAGGTTGAGTCATGTGGTACGGTTCCCTTCAATCCTTATATTGTGTGGATCACATGATAGTGAAGAATTTTATTAATATGGGAAGTATCATGTTAGGAAACATGGACCATGGTTGAATAGGGGTTCCATGTGGAACACCTGATTGGAGGAGAGTAGTATGGGTCATGGAAGCTCCATTATTCAATAGTTAAAGTTTTTGTGGACCTTTTACAACCCCCATACCAAATAAAACCCTATTTTATTTATTTTAGGGATGTTTGGTAGTATAATTTGAAAAAAGGTATTAAAAAGGACTCATGATCTCATGATAACATTATTTTTTCCAATCCATTAGTAAAATATTCCCATAAATGACATGGACATGATATGGTATGGGTTTTGAAACCTCTCATATTAAAATATTATATTCATGATAATTATACTAGTTATTAATTGAAAATAATGAATTTCATACTTATATAATAATTAATATGTTCGTGTTGATTTTATAACCCATTATATATGGGGACATCCTGAATACTCTCAAAAGGTAGATACTTCTTAGCAGGAAATCGATTATTCTTAGAAAATAGAATTATAAAATGATAATGATATTAATTATTAATTTTAATGTGAAATCAAAAAATATGAGATTAATTTCAAACTCAAGGTAAGTTTCATGGAATTCATAAGAATGTTGTCACATTATTTACTAAAATGGATCAAGTACATAAGATAATTAAAATGATAAAATGATGATGACTTATATTCATATAAGATGATATAAAGTTCTAATAGATTATTTTAATAATTTGAAACTCATAACTATGATATAAAGTCAATTACAATGATGAAATTTAATAGTACATATAATAGATGATAAATAATTATCCTGGGGATAATGATGAATTATAATATAATCCTCATCAATTGAATGAGGACCCATTGATATTATTAGGTAGAAAAATATTAATTATGATGTAGGGATATCATTGAGATTATTGAATGATATGTGATGATGTGGATAGGATCTTATGTTATATATATATATATATATTATTATGTTGGTAATTTACGTAGATAAAATAATCCTATAATTTACACAAAATTATCACTCGATTTTGATAAACTAAAGTTATGGTAATCTTAGAGAATAAATTTAAACATTAGTTTCCTAGGTGTATATTCTTATAATTGAGAGTGTATAAATAGATTTTGTAGTGTGGTTGTTGGGTTTACTCATAATACATTATATGTGTGACTCAACAAAGTGGTTGATAGATATTGATGTAGACAGTTCACTAGAGGGCCTATTCTCACTCTCACCTCAATTTGGTTATGTTTTTTATGATTATATAAAATTGTATTAATTATTCATTCTCCTCTATAGTCCTCAATTTTAGATTGTTCGTGATATTCCAAAGTATTTATTATAATTTTCACCTAATATCCCATTTTTGAGAAAGATGACGATTCACCAAAAAAACATTCACTCTTTCAAGGAAAAATCTCTAGGATAAATATGAAAATAGATCCATTGAATAAATATTTTCATTTCTTACCCATAACTATAGATTCAATAAAGACCATATGTATATGTGTAAGTCTAATATAGGTGTATTCTATTTGATCCATTTGATATGTAATTTATGATGTTATGTGACATATGATATAATTATTTTCCAATTTACAATTTTCATAATATCCCATGGTTCGAACATATTGGAATTATAATGGAATTTTAACATATCATTTAATGGATGGGAGGAATATTAAATTGATCTTTAGAAAATAATAATAAGAGTTGGAACACTTAAAAATATTTTTTTCATATAAGGTTTAATGTTCGAGTAATGAATTGGATGTTCGGATGGGTCTCATAGGTCTTATTCTTCAAGAACACAGTTTTTGGAAGAGGCAGGATAGGAAACACAATTAGCACATGGTTAGTTATATCTGTGAACCCATAATTGTGTGGTCTATTTTATAGGTACACACATTTTATAAATCATGTGTGATGGGCCACATGGTAGTGTAAGAACTCTATAATTTATTAATTTTGTGATCTCATGACTTTCATGCATTTTGTAAAATTGTGTTCCACACTATGTTAGGGGGTAAGCCGCTTGGACAGTAGCCCCGCACGACATATGCATGGTTTTTAAAACTATTCTTCTAGACGTGAAAGTCTATATTGATTTGGGAAATGGGTGTTCATGGTTGGTGTATGGTTTGGAAACCATGAAGCCAAACTATGTGCCCCTTTAAAATGTGTGAAATATCAATCCCTGGAATACATTAAGGGATTTTCTCCCTTTCTTCTCATCACCTGGATGCAGTAGTTCCCCTCTACTTTCATATTCTCCCTCGAAAAATACATTTATGGTTCTCCAATTTCCAAGCTCGAAATCGAATTCCATTAGTCATGTTTGATCATCATTGGTTATTATATCATTTTCCATGTTCATTTTTTTATTTTTTATCAGAATCTACAATGATTTCATTGTGTGAATTTGTATTCCCTATTTTTATGGTGTTTGTGTGTTTCTTCAATGTCCCTAATTTCTGATATAATCAAAGCTCCGTAATGGAATTGATAAGTGTCATAATCATAAGGAAGGTGGTTTGTAAGTTTTCCTTAAAAGTTTCATCATTTGTAGCATGTGATTTTTTTCCAAACATCATACGTTGAATGTGCAACTTTTGAAATATGAAATTAATTAAATTAAATGATTATACCACATCCTAGAACCCTATTATATGGTTTTAGGCTAATGAACTCATCCTAAACCACTAGTTAAGTTGATTTTGTATAAATAATCTTATTTAACATAGTTCCCTATTCTACAAAACCACCCCTTTGGGTGGGTTTTTCTTTCCACTTTCTATTGGAATGCCTTAAATGAATTAAATTAATAGTTAGTGATATAGTTATACACCTGGTCCGTAATTATATTATTAAATATTATGTTTGAGTCAATTGACATGTAAGTAATATCTATTAACTAAATAAAATGAACTGATTGGAGGATTTGATAAAAACCCTCGATCCTTGATCATTTTACCTTAATCATGATGATTCTAATAGAAAATCATAAATGAAGAAATATAATGCAGTGGTATGGAATCGTTTTAGGATGTTATTACTTGTTATAACTGAAGTGGAACAATTGTATGAATTGAATTGAAAAATTGAATGAACAAGATGAATCATTCCAATTTCGGTATGGATAATTATCATGACCAATGATATTCCTTTTAAAAAGTATGGTACTAACTATTATAGATAGTTCACCTTTCCCATTATCATTCATTTATTAATTCATTAGTCATTATTCAAAATTTATGTAATTAATAAAGTAAAGAATTCATCATTACGCCTGGAGTTAACCTCTGATTCCCATGTATGAATACCTTTGACAAGCTCATTGTTTAGTTGGAATATATTGTGCCTTGAGTGATACTATGTTCATCTTTACAAAATTCCTTCGTTATTGGATCTAGGGGAAGGTGGGAACACCCTATATATGACTATTAATGAGAGGCCTCAATTTGGATTGTTAGACGTGATGTTTCAAACCCCCTTGGTCATGAATGTTTGTTATGGCATTTCACATCCATTCGGGTGGGTTGAAGTGAAGTTACATGCCTCATGGTGAGGATGTTGGACATGATGTTTCACATAAGCTCTTATGAAATTTGGGCATGATGCTTTTTATACCCTATACATTTTCGTGGGATTGTACCCAAATTAAAATAGTGAGACTTATATTACTACTATTATTATTTTTTATATATAGATTCCATGGTCTTATGCCTCTGGTCCTTGCTCGTACAAGTATATCTTTTCATATATATGTTTACATACATATATATATATATATACATGATGGTATGTTCAGATATATTTTATCTTAGTAATAAGTCATTATGGTTATCTAGGTGTCCTAGTGGAACATGATCTTGACATGATTTATGATTTTGACATATACTTTACTAAACTTACTAATTATATGAGAAATCTTCTTCATTTTATATTCCCAGACTAGATATGAATTTGAAACCATTAGTTGTGGCCTATTGATTTTATGTAACGCCCTATTTAGGCCACTTTTTGGTGCTCAAACTGATCACTTGGTTGTGGGTTAAGAGTTGGACTATACTCTGTGTTGTTTTTATTTAATTTTTAAAAAGATTGGATATGGGATCCTGGGAGTAGTGACTAATCATAATGTCATGATTCCAATCAAAGTTAGAGTCTTTTATTTATTTATTCTTGTGTTTATATCCGTGTATACTGTGTTACCTACTATATGTCAGTTTCTTGTACATTGTATCATGTCCAAGCAGGATTATTCATTCATTAATTATTAGTTTTCATTTTTTTATTATAATTGTAATTAGTCTCCATATATTTAATTTCTTCCACTACTGATTATCTTTTATACTACGATGCTACTCTAATCGTGAGGGTATCATCTCTCAACCATATCATCTTTATCACTTTACTGAAAGTCAGCAACATCTGCCCTATAGGGAGGCATACTTGAAGCAATATAGAGAATCGACTCATGGCATCAATTTAGTGCCTCCCAGGTTGGTACATTACAAAGTGGTATCATAGGATTTATTATCCTTTTGGATTACAATATTTTGACGATGGAATGGAGACAAGAAATGTTCCAAAACCTGGAAATTAGATTTTTTATAGGTTTGACCAACCCATATATGAGGGAAAGATCACATCTCTAAGGTTGTGATTATTGTTTATTCTTTTGATATTATAGTTGATTATTATTTCCCATTGTGTGATTGATGAACTTATGCTGGTTACTAATTTATGAGATATACCTCCATTTTATGTATTCTTAACATAATCTCTATACGAAATGGAATTATTATTACATTCAGCATTATAGGATATTTAATATTTAAATTTCATTCATTATGTCATGCAATGTGGGTTTCATTTCATGACTGTCAGATATTTGTTGTATGTTACGGGTGGTTATTCAACATGATTATTTGTATATCTTGATTTAGTGATATTTTATATATTTACATGTATTTTATTCTATTGTATTAGCTTTTCATTCAAACTTTTATTCATCGCTCTTTCAAAACATGATGGGTTATAATTATGATATGTGATTTGTTATTAATGTTCTTGAATCTACCTAAATAGTGTTTTCCTATATAGATTAATGGTGGCGCTATAATTTACCAATTATGACATGTTTCAGCCATGGACCAATAGTTTCATTTTCTGAAACATTATGGGTTTTGATTAAATGAGATATAATAGAAATTTATATAGTTTATGTTTAATGACCCAAGATTTTCATATATAAGTATCACATATTTTAGATGAATATTCAATAAATTTCAAAAAGACATGCCTAAGGACCGTAATGGTTTAGTGTATTTAGAGACATGGTAAAAAATCATGATTTCTTAAAAAAATATGTTGAACATCTTTGATGAATATCTACTCTTTTTTTTACTCTTCATAAAAAAAACCCATCTTATAACCTTTCTTTATATCCTTTATAAAGGAAACATAAGAAAGGTGAGTACAGATGCATAGTAACGATAATACTAAGAGATACCATTCTATGATCATATGATATAATTATATAAACATAATGGTATGAGATCATTAACATAAATTAAAATTTTCCTACCAAACCTTGCACATACCATAAACATTATTTTTGTAATAAATCATTATCATTTAAAAGATAGAATTCATATATATTGTGATATCATCATAATTTATAAACTATAATATCATTTCAAAAATTATAGCACCAATATAGGTTTATAAACCATTTCATTTATCAAGGTTAACTACCAAGACTATCAAACACAGTTTATCATGCCTCATCACCTGCTTCCAATTATTTTTCAATCCCTTTAGTCTATTTACCAATGTAGATCAATCCCATATGCCTAATTCCAATTATATATAAATCCCATTGATTTATTCCATTTATATATCATGATATATAAATATTTAACTAATTAATTTGGGGAGATAAAGGTCCCAACAATTTTTGGTTACAATGTAACCAACACCCTTGGTTATAATGTGACCACAATCCGTTATTATAACATTACCACCTTCCATGGTAATAATTTAACAACCCTTTTTAGTTATAATGTAAATCCCAATAAAAAATGAAAACCATTCATAAGTGTTCCCTAATATCCTGTAACATTCATCAAATCATAACCCATGAAAAGAAAATGGGTCACATAATCATTCCATCATATCACAACCCATAGAAATAAAATGCGTCTCATGATCATGTCATCAATTTATCAAAGAATAACCCATGGAAAAGGAACATGTTTCATAATAATCTATTCTTTATCATAATAAACCATGCAGTGAAATAATAAGGATGAAAAAATCGGATCATATCCCCAATAAAGAATAAGTAACACAAAAGGATTTCATTATAGATAAAAAAAATTATTTTCAAATATCACTTGGAACATTTCATAAGGAAATTAACCATTCCACATTGAGAATAAATTTTTAAATCTATTTTTTTAAAAAAAATAAAAATTTATTTTATTGAAAAATAAACGTGGAAACATATAGTCGAATATTCAAATCATTTATCATCCATGAATGTAGAAAACTCTATCCATGTTATATACATTAAAACAATTATTCCTTCCACATTATTGTAAAATCCAAAAGGTATTTTTTTGAAAAGGAAATTGAAATTACTTTAAAACCATTTTATAAAAATAAAAACATGTTAAAAATGTATTAAAATATTAATTTCCAAATATTAAATACGTTATTTAATTTTTTTAGAAAATATGGATATGTAATAAAAATGGTTTTCGATCGAAGAGTGAAATAAATATCATTTTTCTTAAAAACATTGTTTTATCTCTTTAATCCACTAAGAGAGGAAAATGAAATATAATTATATTTTTGTTTAAAAATAACATTAATTTTATAAAATACATGCGTTTCTTGAGGTGTTTATCATAATATCTTATCATGGGGAGTATATCATAACCAATCTTGTTAAGCAATGATATTGTAACATTAAACTGTTACCCCTTTGGTATCTTTTGAATCATAAGCCCCATGAAAGTAAGTACATTATATGAGAATTTATATCAAATAATTATGATGATAAGAATCATAAAATAAATTCATTGGGTTTATATACACCACATAAATGAAACAAGTGGTGTATAATGATTTTGTCCCGCAAAAATAGAAGATAGATGAAAATAATTTAATCTAGGATCGATTCCCTTCATACATGTTTGAAACTCATCTATAATAAATATATGTTAGTTATAAATCAATTAAAGTACCCTAGTCATATGAATTATAATTTATATAATTTTCTTATGGCCTTTTTTACCTTTTTTATTAACAAGTACTTGTAAAAATAACATTTTGGGCAATAACTACATCATTTTTCATGTATGTTTTGGTTGTGAATTTTTTGTCCTTTTAATTTTATCATTGTTAAATAGTATTCTTATGTATGTACGATATGTCATATATACATATGAATTTTGTTTCCACTATCTCAATGAATGAAATGAAAGAAAGATAAATAATATAATAAATTTAAAAAATTATTTTTGTGTAATATATATATACCACACACAATTATAAGAAATACCCTTATTAACATCCATATAAAGTGAAAGTTGATAACAAATCACATCACTTCACGAAGCAGTAGTCCGACATACACATGAGCATCTTTATTGAATTCCCATAGAATGTTAAGTAAGAAGGTATATGTGATATTATAATTAGAAAGGTATAATAATTTCATTGATAGAATATAAGTATATTAAATCCATCATTATATCTAGTCTTGAAAGGTGGTGATACAAAAGGAACTACATCGGTTCATGAGTTGTTAATCCTCTATACAGATGATAAAAAGTCTTAATTCCCATTTGATGGAATAGGAGACTGAAAAATTTTATTCCATCAACATAATAACATCTCATTATATAGTAGAAAATTGTTTAATTTTATTATAATTAGTATGACCTGAAAAAAGGGGGTAAGAGAGAAATTAATAGAAATAGCTTAGAGAAGATAATTACCTTATCTTAGAGAAACCTCCTTTGGAACTCTCATTAAGAACCCGATGGTTAGTATTTTTTGAGTAAAAGAAGGTCTTGAACATTAATAAGGATATTGTGGAGTGATTTTTTTAGGTTTTGGTCCAAATGGTTTTAATAGTTGATACAAATTATGGAGTGGATGTTATATTTTATTAATGAGGTGTAACATTTTAGTAAATACCCCAAGCTATACAATAATGGGAAGTCACTATCAACCTAATTTCCAATAAAATTGATAATTAATTTATTTGAAATATATAGTCAATTAACACCTAAAAAAATAAGAAATCTTCTAAACATGTTATTAGGTATCGTTTAAGTTCATTCAATTTTACTATTTTAGTTTTCATCATGGTAACTAGATTGTTATTTATTTACATAGGTGATTTATCCCTTAAGACTAAAACCAAAATGAGTCTTATTAGGTAATTTTCACCTAACAATTCTAAATTTTGAATAAAATTTATTAAATAAAAATTTTATGTGTGTGTAAAATTAATTTTAGCACAATAACATGGGACACATAAAACCCCATTTTAACAATAACTTTCATAAATAATATTTAATGATTTTACTATTCAATATGATAAAAACTAAATTTAAATTATTAAATAATAATAATTTTTTGAATAAAAATATGGAATCCATTTTAAAATGTTCAATTCATTTATAAATGGATGAATTTATTCTCAAATGAAACTCGTAGACAAGAAAAAAATGGTTTTCCAAAGACGTGGATCTCAAAAGAATAAATGTTTTACAAAAATAATCAATATTAAATTGATCCCAATGAAATAAATAAATTAAATAATAATATTATTGTACTAATTTTACTTTTAAACCATTTTAAAATAAGATATTAATTTCAAAATTCTTTATATGAACATGAGGTTTTTAAGTAAAATAAATATTTTATTACCATTAACAAAAAAATTAATCTTTATAGAAAATAATAAAACATTCACTCAAAGATAATTTTTACATATATATTTAAAAAATAAATTTTATCTTTTAAATACAGTTTCTAAATGTGGAAGAATTTTCTTTTATTATTTGTTAATAAAATATTTTTCAGAAGATTGTATCTTCGGCACATAAAAATGATTTAATAAAAAAATTAATTATTTCATAAATATATTTTTTATATAAAACTATTATACATAATATTTAAATGTGTTTATCCCTATCAATAATACCATGTTTAAATAATAATATTAATTATATGTCATGGTTCGTTAAAACTTGGTGTTCTGTGTAACACCAGCTATCAATGAAATTTAATTTATTTATAAAAAATATTTCGTAAAAACAAGGGGTATTGGATTATACCCCATTAAAATGAATCCATACCTCAAAATTATGTCACTTTGGTATAAAAACATATGATACTTCTACTTTATTACATCCTCATGTTCCCACATATCTTCCTCAAGATGGTGGGTTTTTTCACAAAACATTTCCCATGTGAGTGGTATTCTTTCATATAAATTTATCTATATGATCCATATTCTCTTACTAATATTCCTTATAAGATTGGTCCTGATTGAATGTTATAACCTATATATTTATTATATGTTATGAGTTAGGTATTTACTTCCTCATGAGAGATACATAGAACGTATCATAGACTTGAGAGAGGTTCGGTGGAAGCGACAAGTAGTAAGAAATATTACTTACTCATTAAAGAATATTTATGGGGAAAATATACCTACGAATATTGTTTCCATTCTTCATTAATCTTATAACCTTTATATATGGTGTAATTTGGTGAAAAAACTTATCACCAACAACAAAATCTAGATCATGATGAAAAGTGTCACTATAAATTTTCTGTCGACTCTATGATATTGTGATATGTTGTTGAATCAATATGATTTTATGTACCATTTCCTTATCTAGATTCGGTCTGAATATCATTATTTCTCCAAATTCTTCACAACATGATTTTTTAAAAGGGTGGCGGCAAAGCCTCATTTTATTATTTAAAGAAAATACCTCATTAGAGAGGTAGAGGGAGACCCATTACATAGCTCAAAGTCCCAATGCCAAGTGTCCTGAATAATAGGCTTGAAAGACCTTTTATTTTGGGTCAAAGAGCCCCTCGGTGAATAGTATTTCTATAGTACCCGGGCTGCTATTGTACCTGATACAGTACCACCACCGCTACAGTTCCTCCGCCACTACAGAGTCGTTGCTACTACAGTTCTGCCACTGCTACAGTGCTGCTACAGTGTCCTGCTACAGTGCTGCTATAGTGCCCAAAACTTATTCCCTACCCGGATTTGATCTTGGGTCTTTTGGATGCCAAGAAGAAGCCTATACCACTAGGGTACATGCTCGTTGGTAATTTCATCACAACATGTTGTACTTCTTCACTTATTTACATAGAGGGATCCATGGAAAAACATCTAAATGCTCTAGTGAATGTTATTATTGTAAGGAAACACAACCAGAGGAATGTTTTGAACTTCCAAAATGAATAGGGAATGATGAACTACTAGATTCATATAACAGTTAATTCTACAAACCAGGTATGGATGGTATATATACATAGTTCGATAACCTTAACATTCCATCTAAATAAATGACTAAATCATATATATTTATTACCACATTTTTAATCTCCACATCATCCTTATATGCATCTTTTATCCTTACAGGGATAGATGGTTGAACACTTATTTGTGAGAGATAATATTTTCCCCATTTCTTCAAAATTTATTGATTCATCCATTTTGATTCCATATATATTGGTTCTTTTATAAACCTTAGAATACATAAGTAATAATTATCCTTTTGAATTAACATTTTGGCTTCCTTGTTCTCTTTTTGAAGGAGGTAATGTATTGAGAAATATGGTAATTTAAGCATAGGTTCACTGACTAATCTTATATTTAGTTCCACGAAATTTTCCCAAAATTCATCTTTATAGAGAAACATGAATCCGTTCCGAGTTAATTTGGTGCATGGATTAGATAGTCAGGAGAAATTATCCAAAAAATGTCAATAACATCTATCAAAAAAAATAATAACTCTAGATTTTAAAATAATAATATTGGGTTTGATAGCATATATGACATGAAAAATTGATTTTAGATGACAATGTAAAACCCTGATACTTTATGATATATTTATTTTTTAATAAATTTTATCTCTTTGATAATTTTTCGAACACACAACCCCAATTCTAAATAAAACATAATATAGTATACCATTATTAATTAAAAAATAAATTAGTTTTAATGTATAATACTAAATATATTATGAAATTTATGATTATTTGTCTATTTAAAATCAAATAATATGCATAAATAGAAATAAAAATTAATTGAAAATAGTATTTTCCTATAATATGGTTCAATCGCGCTTTGCAAACATATTTTTAAATTATATTTTTATCAATTTTAGAAAATATATTTGATAAAATGAAGATATTTTTTTAAATTTTCATGTAAAAACTATCTTTGCTGGAATATTTTAGATTTTCCTAAAATGTTTCATTTTTCAATGAATAGTTAAAATATTTGTATTTATTGAAAACTTAATTTTCATATCAATAAATTAAAATTTTAATTTATATTTCAAATTGTTTTTAAAGTAAAATTATTTCAATTATAATAAAAATTAACTAAATTTGGTAATTTAAATCAATTTCATATTGAATTTTGATTTTAAAACCTCTTACACTTATGAGAATTTTCTCCTTGGAAACCTATTTTTTCATCAGGTCTACGAGTATAATTTTAATTTCTATTTCACCACTTATGTGAGTTGAATATGGATGAATGTTTTATATATTTTGAATTTTTATAGTTTATATTATCTATTAAGAATAGATTAATTATTTATTATAATAAATATTGAAAATAAATATAAATTAATTACCCTAGTTATGGAAAAAACAGGCATACTGGGGGATAAACTAAGAAGATAACGGTTTCAAATGATACAAAAACGTACCAAACCCGATTTATGTCCATATTTCGACATTATCACCTATAAGTCTCATGTATGGATCATTTTGGAGTCTTGTGGAATGATAAAACTATGGTTTTAATAGATTCTCTTCAAAAATTCCTAATGTGTTCTCTCCCGCACATAAAAAAGGCACCACCATCTCCTCCCCTATTCACACATCAAAATATTTTTTTTGGAAAATACCTTCCCAAATCATTTCTTTTATCCCTTCTCCATAAAATGAGAACTGAATTTGTTGATTGTGATACAATTCTCTTTCCATCACCACCTTACAAGGATGAATATAACGATGAATTTAAAAAATATATATGAAATTTGTTAACATATTATACTTATTTAGATTTAATATCACATATACCTTCTTATTTTCCATTCTATTGAAAATACAATAACGTCTCCCATGTGTTCGGAGGACTACCGCCTCGCGAATCAATGTGATTCGTTTTTTCACTTATGTCTTAAATGGAATGTAATATAGATATATATAGTGAATATATGTGATATATATGAAATTAAATTTACTTTTTGAAATTATTATATCACCCCCTTCTATAACCTTTCACCCATTTAGGAAATGATAACGTCGCTCATGCATATGTACAACCTACTATCTCCATGAAACGATGTGATCTATTCAATATGTCTGAATTTCAATAATGATTATAAAATTTATGCAATGAAACAAAATATTTACATCATTATTAAAAAAATTTAGATTATAAAAATATATAATATGTTCAAGAAACATACCATTCATAAAAAAATGAATGAGAAAAAAAGTAAATTAACACTCGAAATAATGAAAATAGTGAAATATTATTTAAAATGGTGTGGTAAAATATTATAAGGGTATAATATATGATATTATTGATATTAATATGGTTATGATATATATTAATAACATTTTTAAAACCACTATACATGATTTTAAATTATTTTTATCCAAAATGAAGCTTGAGGTAAGGGACTTCATACCAATTTCCCTTCATTGAGGCATATTGTAATTTCCTAAAAAATAATTTCATTTATATGATGTATAAACTGACCCTTTTCTTGTACAATCATGAGCAATTAATTGTTAAATTTAATTTATGGTTTAATTTGAATTATTTCATATAACGGTATTTGACTTCAAAATTACCAAGTGGTAAATAATTTCATGAGTCAATTTCATTTTATTGGGTTATATTACTTCTTCATTATCATTAAAATTATATGATAATCCGTGTAAGGAATTTTGGTTATCATATATTTTATTAATTTTTTTATGTTGATATTCATTGAAGAACCTAATTTAGTTATTAATTAATTCACACTTCAACATATAATCATTTTAAGGGTTTATTTCACACTCTTATTTTTATCAACATTTTATATACTCGAATTTACATTAAAAGTTATTTTTTTTGAAATAATAATTAACTAATTTAAATTTATTCTCCTGAAGTTATTAATTATTATTTCACATAATAGTTGCATATTCCTATTAGAGTGCGTAAATTTTTTTTTGATTTTTTGTAATAAAATAAGACATCATTTCTCTATTCGTTCAACAAACTTTTTTCTTACAAAACCATGTTTTCTAAATATGTTTTAAAATATGTTTTTAAAATTATAAAAATGATAAATTAAATAAATTTTTAAGGATTTTTTAATTTTTACTAAATGGTATGAAAGGAATATTATTATCAATTTCCAAGTGAGGAACTTTTTAAACTTTTTATAATAGTGTGAAATGAATGTTTTTAAAAAATATACCACATGTAGCAAAAAAAATTCAATAATGACCAATCAATATTTTAATGATTCCATTATAATTTTCAATGTTTATATTAAATAAATGTATCCTTAAAATATTTTTTGAACTTTTAGTTGTAAAATGAAATTTTAAATTCCTCATGAAATTTTTAGTGAAAATTTAATGGTATTATATTCATCAACATCATAAACCCTTTATTATACATATGATCAACTAAGGATATATTTTATTGATACTATCCTTGTTATATATTTGTATAGATTATGATTAGTTTCACTAGGTAATGTGTTGACATTCCCATTCTTGAATAATTTTCATAATCATTAATGTTCCATTTAAATATTCACTTTATTTTTATTATTGGAAATTAAATTTACAGTAAATATTGATAGTATTTATCATCGATATACTTACTAATTTAAAAATATATCATTTTAAAATAAATTATTTTACTTTGAAGGTTATATGATTGACTGGAAAAATTATTTTTATTATGTATTATGTACTTGATATGAAATTTTTTGGAGGAGTCATATTATTCATGAATTAAATCGATCATTCGATATATGAGGAATGTGTTGGACATGAAGATATAGGTTATACATAGTAACAGATAACCCATTGATACATATATAGTTTAATGAGACAAATCAGTTGGATAGCCATAGATAAATAAGTTTCTGGTGTATACCTAACCATAGGTTTTAAACTATCTTGGGAAAGGTCATTATAGTATAGGTAACATGTGGTCGGTGAATCATAACACACTTATTATCTAATAATTATAGTCAAATTATTTAAATTGAATGTATGTTCATTTATTTACCATTTCCTGTTGATTATTCTAATTGATTCATGATAAATTCCCCTGTATATAAAACTTATAGAAAGTTTGAGCTCACCAATAGTTATCCTATTTCTAAACAATATATGAAGTGTGCTATGAATGATATTCAATGATATTTTAGAGGGAATAATTATATTTTAAAATAAAACAAGAATGTTATAATTTGTGATGTGATTTATAATATGGGAATCATGTATGTATCTAGTTTTCCAAGACTACAAAACTATTAGGTCCCCCCGCAGTTCCTTGTTTCTTATTACAATTTAATAAGGTGGACACCCTCTCTGGGTTACTGGAGTTTGGGATATTACATCTCGTATTAGAGTGTGTTTAGTAAAAACCAAAGGAACTTGATTTAGGAAAACATATATTAGAGAATGTAACCCTATGATTAACTTTAATGATAAATATGGAAGACTATTATAATGATATGGTAAGGTTGAGATTATATTATATTCCCAGGAATACGTACCTATCTATATTCACCATGTTGAATTGGTTCTAGCATAGATATACCTAGGGGTAATAACTCTGGAAAATACATGTCTTTTTTCACTCATGAGTTACCTGGTACACAATAATGGTCCTCACTACACACCTTATTTGACAATCCTAGAAGATATTCATTAGATATTTCTAAGTTTCATTACAAACCATTATGAAGTATTTGAATAAATGATGAAAATTAAGGAACTAGGTAAAATATAATGTGTCTAGACTGAAAAGAAGGTGTCATGATTTATACATACAATAAATGATTATATAGTTTCCCACATTGATTATTGTTACTGACGCTATGTTTTTTATATTTTATTAACAGTAGAAACCCAAATGAATTTTATTAGCATTGGACATAAAGGATAATATGGTGACTATGAGAAACTATATTGGATGATTACATGAGTGAAATATATCCTGAGTATGCATATTAAGCTATCCTGAAATTTGATTAACAACTTATTCCTTACCGAACTATCAGACTAACCAATGAAGAGTAGTATGGAGATCTCTATAAGCTCAAATGGTAGATATCATATGATTTCCTTCATGTCAAAAATATTGGAAGGGACACCCAGGAAGGTTGATCCAAAGAACCTGAAAATGGTTTATGTGTATAAAATAAGGGAACAAATAAATGAATCGACAAGGAGAAATGATGATAATGAAAGAAGGAAATAAATTTCATCCTAGGGATACATTTATAGTTTATTTTCATAAATGTGGGGTATATGGGAATTATCTGAGTCAATGAACTCTTATAAAGGTTAAAACCAAGACTAAGGAAGGAATTTTGATAAAATATAACTGTTAAATTATTTATGTATTGGGATTCAAGAATTAAATTATAGAATCATTTTTCCTAACCATATTTTTGCTATTAAAATCATGAAACATCTAAGGACTAGGGTAAATTTTAGACGAATATATGTATTTATTAACATTAGAGTGATGTATATAATCTTAGGTTTATGACTTTACGATTTATCATAATTTCAATTTATTAAACACACCCATTTTGAAAAATATAATGTTATAAATATAACATGATTTAGGATTTTTTTGGAAAACATTTAGATCAATGTGTTTCATTTGTTTTGTATATGAAAGATTTATTTGAGGATGAATGCCTTTATATATTTTATACTAAATATTTAAGGTATCATAGAACATAAAAGGTTATCTTATATTTTATATTTTTGTACTTATGGGTCATCAAAATTTTGGAATGTTATTGGAATTATATTCATATTGCTTTGAAAAAAGTATAACATGTTACAGCCAGAAAAGGCCTAGGGCCCTAAACACGGAACTGAAGGATGATAAGGGTTTAATTCGTAACACTTTACTACATGATGTAATGATTAATATTTTAGGGGTTTTAATTAAATTATTTTATGATTAAATATTAATTATGAACCCATGGTTTTACTGTTGAGGTTTAGAGATTAATAACCTGTTGTAACCTTATTGGTTTTGGAAAATATTTAGAAATTGGCTGAAATACAAGTACCATTTTTGTTTGATTTTAAGATTCATTAAAAGTTATTTTTAGTGGTTTGTGAATAAATATTATTTTTTCATATTCATTTATTAAAGTAATATATTTAGTAGAAATTTATTAATGCACAAAAAAAGATGAAACTGTGTTTTTGAAATGGAAACATATCAAGTAAGTATATTTCTTTATATTATTGGACAATTAAAGAATTCCAAAAATATAGAAAAAGTTCATTAAAAAAACTTCAACTGTCACATTCATATCTTATGAATCAAATTTGTTTTAAATAATCCTAAATTTATGGTTTAGAGGGACATAACATTCCATTGATCATTCACTTTCTCGTGATAAATGATCTGAATAACTCTCTATAATTATATATGCTTTTATTTCATGTCAATGTCTTAAAATCCCACATATGTTCTCTTACATGGAAACATGGTTATGTGTTATTATGGATAAATTGTTTATTTATTATTCTATCTTATCAAGAATAATTTTTATTAACCTTTTAAGATATGTGTTTTTGAATAATGGTACTTCTAATATCAATCCCTTGATTATTGAGATCAAGCTTAAATTGTGATGATGAAATTATTGAAGGTGGAGATAATGAAGAACCCCGATATTTTAAAAGAAGAAATTTTGGTTTGGTATAATATATGACATGAAAAACTAAGATTATATGATAATGTAGCACTATAAGGCTTTATGATATATTTCATTATAGATAAATTTGATCTATTCGATTGCTTGCAAAACACGTAACCACAAGTGTAAATGAACCCTAATATAGTATACTGTTATAACCTATACATTAAATTAGAAGGTATTAATAATAATGAATAATTATGAAAATTATGGTTATCTATTAAATATAAAAAAATAAGAATTAATTAAATTAAAAATAAGTGTTCTCTGAAAAACATTATTTTCCAAAAAAACATAGTTTAGTAGTGCTTTGCGCACATAATTTAAATTTATTTTTTTCCACATTTCAAAAATTTATTGGATAAAATTAAAATCATTTTTCAAATCATAATATAAAAAAAATAATAGGGATAATTTTTTTTATTTCTCTGATATATTGATTTTTGATGAATAGTAAAAAAATTGTTTTATATTTACTTTTTTTGTTTAAATAATTAAAAATGATAAATTATATTTAATTTCTTTTAAATAAAAATTAGTTAAATTATATTAAAATGTAACTAATTTAGGTCATTGGAATAAATTTTATATTGAATTTTTATATTAAAACCATTATAAATATGAGAATTTTTTTTGGAAACCATCTTTTTTGTCGCGTCTCTTGGTATAATTTTAAATTGTATTTTCCACCTCAATGAATTGAGTTTAGAAAAAATGATTCCAAAATTTTATTCATAATATTTTATATTATGTAATATGTTAAACATAATGTTTTACTATAATGAATAACGAAAATAGTAAAAACTAACTACCATAGTTATGTTAAAAACAAGTTAACATAGGTTCGACTAAGAAGATAAGGGTTAAAATGTTCAATAAATTCTCCAAAACCAATTTTATATCCATATATAAAGCTTATAACCTCTTAGGATCAATAATGACTCTTTTTAGGCTTTTTCATCATTAAAATGTGGGTATAATTGATTCTATAAAAAAATTCCTTGTGTGTCCTCTTCACTACTTATAAAAGGCCACAATATGTCTTACCCTCTCCACGCTTAAAAATACATTTGATTTTAGAAAATTCCTACAAAAATAACATCCTTAATCCCATAAAAACATTATATATCCATTGTTGATCATGTGTATGGAGGACTACCGCCTCACGAACCGATTTAATTAATTTTCCATCACCACCTTTGAAGGATGAATATAATTTTGGATTTAAAACGTGTCTATGATATTTATGATTGTATTATACTTCTGAAATTTTAATATCAGATATGCCTTGTAACGATCCATTCCAATTAAAATATGATATCATCGCCCGTGTGTATGACATACTACCACCTTACAAAGCGATGTGATTAGTTTTTTCACTAACACATTACATGAAAGGTAATAAGGATAACATTTTTTAACATATGTGATATATAGTATATTATATTTATTTTTTTAAAATTAATATATCACCTAATTTCGTACCCTTTCACCCATTACGAAAATAATAACGTCGATCATGCATACTTACAACCTACCGTCTCCATGAAGAGATGCGCCCCATTATCCATGTTCAAATTTTAATGAGGAATTTAAACATTGTCTAAAAAAAGATATTTATAAATAAATAATTTGTATATGATCAAACTAAATAATATTCACAAGATCATCAAATTTCATAGAAAAACATGAATCAGAAAACAAGCCAATTAATACCCAAAACATTTAAAATAATGAAATATTATTAACAAATGGAAGAAAAAATGTTATAATGGGATGACATATGATATGGTAAATATGAATATGTTTCTTTTATAAATTAATAACATTTTTAAAACACTATATAGGTGGGTAAATCACATTAATCCAATATTTATCAAGAGGTGAGGGACTTCATCTAAATTCTTCCTTCATTAAGGATTATTGTAATGTTATGGGCCTAATTTATTTTATATAGCATATATAATTCCAATTTCTGTGTAATATAATGAAAGGTTCATACACCATATTATTTTATTTTTTAATTTCAATTATTCCATATAAGAGGATTGGAATTGAAAATTTCCAAGTAGTAAATAATATCATAATTTAATTTCTTTTCTTTAGGTTATATTACTTCTTCATTGTCTTTGGAATTCTACGATTATGTGTGTAAAGTATTTTTAGTATCTTATGTTGTATTTAAAATTATTTAATATAAATTTACATTTAACTCACATAATTTATTCATTTTATAATTCTTAATTCAATTTTATGATCTTTGTAAGGGTTTATTTCACAATCTCATTTAAATTGGGATTGTTTATACATGAATTTCCATTGATGACAATTATTGAATAATTTTCAAATAAACCCATTTAATTTTATTATCATGTGGTTATTTATAATTTTTTAGAGTAATAACACAATATTACTATATTTGGTATTTGAAATATTTCAAAATTGTTTTTAATAAAATACAACATCATTTATCTCTTCAGTCAAAAATCATATTTCCTACAAAATGATTTTTCTAAAAATGTTTTCAAAAATATATTAAATATTATCCAATAATTTATTCATGAAATTTTTACCTTTTGTTACTTTTTACTAAATGGGTTGAAAGGAATATTATTGTAATTTTCTAAATAAGGGACATTTTAACCTTTCTATAATAATGTGAGTATATTTTTTTAACATATATGTCCCAAATTGAATTTCCCAACCTCGTGAACAGTAATATTTTTAAACCAATTACTAATTTTCAAAGGATATTTTCTATGAAATTTATTTTCAAAATATTTTTCCGTATTTTAGTTTTTAAAATTATTTTCAAAGTGAAAAGGTTATTTTCTTCAAGATTGTTTTAATGAATTTTTTATGGTATTTATTTTCTTAAATGACATCAAACCATTACTTATTTTATTATAAAATAAGAATATGTAGTATTAATACCATCCTTATTTCTCGCTTGAATTTTTATGATTAGTTTGACACAGGAATATATTGAAATCCACTTTTTTATTATTATTTTTAACCATTACCTTTCCCGAGAAATGTTCTTTTTTATTAATAGAAATTAAATTCCCCATAAATATATGTGTTATTTATCATGAATATACATATTAATCAAACATAATTTCATTTCTACATATTATATTTTACTATTATATATATATTTTATTTACTGGGGAAATTATTATTAATTTTCATTCTTTACTAGAAACATAATTCTTTTGATAAGGAAAATTGTGGACGAATTAAATTAATCATTTGATATTTGATAAATATGTTGTAAAGATAGGTATAGTTCGGGACTAGTAATAGATATCCACTTGATGCATTGGTAGTCTCATGAGAAGAATCCGTTGGATAGCCATTGTTAAATGGGTTTCTGGTGTATACATACACATCAGTTTTAAACTGTCTTGTGAAAGTTCTTGATAGTAGAGGTATCATGATTCTATAGACCATGATGTTTAATAATTAATCATTTCAATTAGTAAGATTTTAGTTATTATTATCCATGATATTTTTAAAATGATATTAAATTTGTATTTATATCATTCTCAATTTATTGGTTAAATGGAATGTGTTTAGATATTTACCATTACATATTGACTATTATTTAGCTAATGCTGATAGAAAAATTATTTAAATGGAATATGTATTTAGTTATTCCCCTTTCCATGTGGATTATTATTATTGACTCATGATATTGTCCAATTCAATTAACCCATGTTGAGAATTTAAGTTAACCCTTATTTTGTTTCCTTTCCCAGGAATCTAAGAAGTAATTTTTAATGAAATAAAAGGTTACTCAAGTGGGGATAATGATAGTTTCTTAATTATACTATGTTATAATTTTTTTATTGAAATGTAATATGGGAATAATGTATGTGTATATTCTACAAATACTACTAAAAATATCATGGATAATAATAACTAAAATACAAATTTAAGTACAAATCACATCTTGTATCAAAAATTCACAACTGGAATTTTTTCATAGAGTTTCTCTATCTTAGGGTATTAAGTAAAAATCACATCTTATATTCATCTCTTCCTTGCACATTTTATAGATAAGAGTATTTTCTATAAGTATTACCAAAAACAGACCAATATTATATGTAATGACTATATTTATTTAATATATGAAGATTGTAGGGGAATTAGTATGACCAAATGACATTACTATATATTCATTATGTCTATAAAATTTATGGAATGTTATCTTGGGTATATCATCCTTCTTATCCCAAAATTTATGATATCCAGAAAAAATTTCAATCTTACAATATTATTGACCTCCGTGTAGTTGATAAGAAAATTCATTAACATATGGTATGTCATACATGTTCTTGGTTTTGATCTTGTTCATCTATAAATAATCAATTAATAGCCTCAACGATCCATATTTCATATTAAAAAATGAATAGGTGAACCTCATGGAAACAAACTTGGCTAAATTAACCCCATGTCAAGATTATCCTATATTTTCTTCTCCAATTCCTGTAATTCAATCAGGGCCATTCTATAAGGAGTCATTGAAATCGGTGTGGCACCAGGTATGAGTTTTAATGAAAACCTAACTTCATGATTTATTGGAAGACTAAAAGTATCTTTTGTATATACATTAATAGATTCTTTATAATAGAAATACGATCAATGTTGGTTTTCTCCCCAACCGTACGAGATAAACAACGCTTTCGAAAATAATCATGACCCATAAAATGTTTTCAATTTTAATTTTAGGTTCATATTTATCTTCAAAATGATTGATTATTATAGCTTGGTTTGGAATAAAAAATTTGGATTCCCTTTTTCAATAATTTTTGTTATTTTTTGTAGAGAAATCCAATGCATTCCTTTGATAAGACAAAACTCAACTAGAGGGAGAATAAATTTGTGTGCATGAAACACATTCATGCAATCTTCAACCAGAGAAGAATACTAAACATGAGATGGATCACAATACCATTAGGGATTTTCAATAATAACTCATCATCTAATCATTGGGTACAAGAATTAACATACCTAGATAATTTTCATGATATATATGAATTTATTTAAATAATATGAAATATGATATTCTGATATTTGAGCATACTTGTGACCTCCCCAACGTTGTTTTTCTATCATCGATAGATTTCTAAAACCAAGATAGTTATAATTACCATCAGGCATCACTAAACAGAGTTATTAATCATGAAAAATCCTTAATATGTTGTCTAAATAATGAAACCATATTTTCAATGTATGACACCTCATGTTTATCCTAGGTCATCTATGATTATTTCCTATAAAAATACTTTATGATGATTCCTGAAGAAAATTTGAACTAACCAAAGAATATCCCCAAGGATTATTAAACTAGGTGCATAAGAAGGCCCATTTCATTGTATCATATAACCCCTCATTTCAAGATCAATGAACCTTTTTGAGAGTTACTACCCATTGGTACATTTGTTTCCAAACCATGCCCACATATAGTATCCAAAAAATATGTTTTTCTTGGAAACTGAAAATCAATATTTACTATAACATATGATATTATTCCATACATTGTATTATCCTTAGGGTTTCATAAATGTTTTATCATCCTAGTTTCCAAACATTATCTAAAAAATTCCTCTGATACCATATATAAGAAACCAGTCTTTTTGAATATAAATATCATACATTTTATATGAATATATGATACATTTGACAAATACACACCCATGGATGGTAATAGTTTAGTTTATTAGGAAACTAGGTACATAATCTTATTTTTTAATGAATGATCTTCAATATATCTCATAAATATATTCCCATGTTTTATTATTCTTAAACCTAACCTACTTAAAAAAGTTCTTCAAAACCTAGGGAAAGAAAACATAAGAAAGAGTGAGCTCATATACTATTCAAGGGTATTAATGAGATATATCATTCGATGACTATATGACACATTGAGATATGAATAAGGGTATTATATAATGAACATAACATAAAATTACTATACCCGAAAATTCCTAGATCACAAATGCTAGTCATGGAATAAAACTATATCATTCCACAATAAAAGAATCATAAGTGTGTTAAATAATATTCATTCATTAAATATAATCTCGTGTCATAATATTATGGTTACAAAATAGGTATATAAATTATTTCATTTTTCAAGGATAACTATCAATACCATAAAACAAATTGAATCGTGCCACATAATCTATTTCCCATTGTAGATTAATCCTTTCATCTCATTTCCCATTGTGGTTCAAGAAGATTAGTTTGTTTCCTTTTGTGTATCAACCAATCAACATATATTTAATTTTTATCTCATGAGATATAATTTTTTACCCAATCTATATCAAGGAGATATTGGTCCCACCCATCCTTGGATATAATGGGACTAACTTCCTAGGTTATAATGTAACCACCATACTTTGTAATAATATAACCATTATCCTTGGTTATAAAATAACCACCATCCTTTGTTAAAATGTAACCACTATAACATAATTGAAACCACAAGAAATTTGTACCAAATGATCATGAATCATTCAATATATCACATCCCAAAAAAACTAAATTGGACTCATAAACATTCCGTTATAGGATAACAAAAATAAAGGAAATGGGTCTCATAATCATCTCATCAATTCATCATAGGATAACCTATGAAAAAGGAAAAGTTTCAAAAAAATTATAAATAATAATCATAAATCATTCTGATAAAGAATAAGGATAGTAAAATTGGATCCCATCACCTATAAAGAAAAAGTAACATCAAAGGTCTTCATCTTAGATAGAAAATAATTTTGTAAGATCACTTGGAATATTTATTGAGGAAAATTGAATTTCATCATTGAAAATAAAATTTTTACAATAAAATTCTAGAAAAAATTCAAAAAGAAATTATTTTAAGATAAAATCATAAACATATAATAGAATCTAAAAATTATTGATACTTCATAAAGGTTGAAAATTTCGGTCATGTCATACATGTTAAAATATTGATTCCATTCACAATACAGAAAAATATTAATGGGACTTATAAGAATAATGGAAAGAATAATCCATTTAAATCATTTTTAGAAGGAAAAAATGGGTAAATATTATTTAGAAAATTATTTTATAATGGTACAGACTTTCTTTAAAACAATATTATAAAACATGGATATAGAATAAGAAGGGTTTTCAAATAAAGAGAGAAATAAAGAGGGTTTTTATTAACAAGATTCTTTTTAACTATTTAATAGTTTAAGAGAGTAAAATGAAAGGAAAAAATTAATTTTATATCAATAAAATGATTATATGAAAATTAATTAAAATCATTAGAGGAATATATTGAGATCTTATCATTGGAAGCATATTATAAGCAATCCCATCAAATAATGATATTGTAACATGAATCTGTGACCACTTTTGTATCTTTCAAATTGTAAGCCCCGTGAAATAATTAACATTATATGGATATGAATATAACATAATTATCATGATAAAGAAAATATAATAAATTCATGGGTAGTGTATACACCATAAAAAATAACCAAGTGGTGTAAAGGGAATGCGTCTTATAGATTGAAATGTGAGATAAATATCTATTACCGTAAATATCAATGTATGTCGTACAATTTTGGAAATTATATTTAATTAATATAATTTTATTATAAATATTTTATGAAATTATAAAAAAATTTAACATACTATATGTGGTTTACATATGTCCTTTTATTACCCGTTTAAAAAAAATCATTGTTAAAATCGCATTTCACGTGATAAATACTATGTTTTTCATGTATGTTTTGGTTAGGTATTTTTTCTATTTTACTTTAATAATGGTTACATATAATAAATAATGATAAACATGATAATATTATCATATATATTCATTATATATATATATATATATCTAATAAAGTTAGATATGGAAAATTAGTTACACCATTCAAGGACGCGGTAGGTCGTACACATGCATGAACGTTGTTTTCATTTTCTTGAAGAATAAAAAGAAATAATGGTAAATAATATATTAGCATTACATAATAATTTCTTGGTCATATATATATCACATATTTTCGTTAAACCTTCAATTATTACCTTCCGTGTAATGTGTAAGTGCAGAAAGTATCACATTCCTTCATGAGTATCCACGGTACACACATGCAACATTATTGTATTCCCATAGAATGGAAGTTAAGAAGGTATATGTGATATTATAATTATATAGTTATAATTTTATCATAAATATAATATTAATATATTAAATTAATCACTATATCTAGTTGTGAGAGGTGGTTAGGGAAAAGAAACTACATCAGTTCGCGAGGCAGCAGTCTATTTGACACATGATAAACAGTTTCATTTCCAATTTGATAGAAGAAGAGATTGATATATGTTTTCAAATGAACAAAATAAAATATTAATATACGGTAGGTACTGGTGTTATTATATTGTAATTTTTATTAAATGAATGAAGGTGGTAAGAAAATAAGTAAAAAAGAAAGAGCATTGAGAAGACATTTATCTTATCTTAAAGAAACCGAAATGGGACCTCTTATTAAGGGCCCAAGGGTTTTTATTTTTGGAAGATAATACTATATAAAATGTTAATAATGATTTTAGGGAGTTATTTTTCTTGATTTTTGTTGATACAGAGGGATTTATATGCATGAATAAGTGTGAAGGGTAAGTTTCCTTTTATAATCGAGGAGGAGTGTCATTTTTTTAAATACCAAAACTATACAATAATGGGATTTCAATCTCACCCAACTGCCAAATTTTTTATATTATATTATTTAACGTAATCTATTATTTAGATACACCTACAATAATAAAAGAAATTTAAAAAATTTTATTTCTTAACCACTAACTTTACTCAATTTTATAAATTTTTTTTGTCATGGTAACTAGTTTCTCATTTATTTTACAAGGTGATTTATCCATTAAGAATAAAAATATAATGACTGTTGATATATAATATATAAAAATTGATTCTAAATTTTAAATACAATTTCTTAAATAAAAATACTATTTTTTTTGATTATTTTTAACACAAGTGCATGTAACGCTGAAAACATTATTTTATCCTTAATTGAAAAAATGTATTTTTTATGATTTTTCTTTTCACTCTCACTAAAACATAAATTAAAATGATGACTTAATATTTATTATTATAATTCAAGATATTCAATATATTTTATATAATTCAATTTAAAGAAGTAGAATAATTTAATTTAAAAGTAACCCCACACATGCGATAAAATGGTTTTACAAGGAAAAGCCCCTCGAAAATATAGAAGTTTTTAGATGAAAATGTAATTTGAAATTCATTCATGTTTACTAAATATGATTAATGATAATATAAATTAACTAATTTTAATTTTAAATCATTTTTAAATAATGAAAAACTAGACCCATGTAGGTCATTTGGGGTATGTTTCTTATGAGATAGACCCATTAAGGTTGTGTTAAACCTTGAATGAAATAACCATTATGAGTTGAATTTATATGGGATGATAATTATAATTAATAGATAATTGAATCCATAAATTGGGATTCTATGCTGATATAACTGTACCCAAAATGGCTTCACAGAACCCTCATAGGTCACCTTAACTTATTTGTGTGTTTGTTACAAAACATCATGGGTATATGCATGTTATAAATAGGAATGGTTATTTAAGGACCTAGGAACCCCTAATACTATTTCACTTAAAAATGTTTTGTGAAAGCTTTCAATACCAACAGCCTTGAAATGATAAAATATCTTTTATCTACTTGCATGATTTATGGTTACGAGGATCATGTTAATTAAAATTCCAATTAAAATAGAAAACATGTTTTCCAATATTGTTTGGAGTTGAATTTTTCATTAAATAAGCCTATCTTGATAATTTCATGGTTAAAATAGAAAATATATGATACTTTTATTTTTATTATGGAAGACATCGGCTAAATAAAGTGTTTAGTGTAGTTTAATTTTAAAAATGGTACTTATTATCATTTATACATTAGTTTATTTAAGTGTTTTAATAAATTTATTATAATAGTGGACTCTCTATATATAACAATAAAATATTATTCAGTTACTATTTCAAGTATACGGTGATTTATGCATGAAATATTCTTACCGTTATTGTGTATATATTTCTACACTCACTATTTAAAAGGTAACGTCTAAATATTAATTTTCGTATCAAAAGGTTATAGAAAAACTCATGACATAAAGAGAAACTCATGTTAATGTGTCATTAATATTAAAAAACATCATATTCTCAAGATACATCAAACATACTAGAAACTATTGATGTATGGCTATCATATTCTAGAGGTTCATAAGTATTGATACTCTTTCTCATGAAGTTCACACTTGGTGACTTCTGGTAGGTGAGATCATGGTGAAAAATCCTCCAATATGAACACCCCATGTTTCAGATGTCATTTTTTATTCCTATATAGGGACATGTGTATTATTATCTTGAATTTACATCATTACCAATGTGTTACATTTGTTTATGTACTTTTATGTTAGGTGAAAACCATGATAATGAAGTAGTGGATAGGTAGTTTTTGTTGAATACACTGTTGGTGGTATGGAATTGATTGAATATCTAGGATTAAATTTTTCTCTTAAATGTTAATAAAGTAATATATATTAGTACTGGATGATTATGATGGTAGTGGCTTCATAATTATTTGTCCAATGTAGTCAAGGGAAAATTTATCCCGTTAGATCAACAAATAATAAAGAATTAAAGGACGATGACACAAATGTGCATCATACTTTAAGAGATATCTAGAGACAAAGAGATTATATTATGTAGTAGATGTTCATAGGTTGGATGTCATTGGTATGACTATTACTAATCTCTTTAGGGTCTTTGATGGGTTAATAGGCTTTTCTCTTGGTCTATTAATACAATTCAATAATATTAAGATAATTTCATAGAGGGCCACACACAATAGAGTATTCAAGAATCATCTCTATTAAGGTGAGTATGTAAATATGGCATGGTGGGCCCCACTATGAGGTCTAAGAGTTTTCCAATTTATCAATCAATGAAAAATAAATAAATTCATTATTATTCAATTAAATAAAAATAGGTTGAATTTATTGGTATAAAGTATTTACAAGTGTTTAAGTAAAAATGAGGAATAATATTATTTTAATGAATATTACTCTAATATTCCAAGTTCATTTATTATTAGTTGGAATTATGGGTCATGATAAATGACTTGGTTTTATCACATAACATATTTAATATATACTATAGGTAATATTTATGATGCTTTTTTGATCATCATAATTATTAATTATTAATTATTTTGTTGACGTTAAATATATAGGGGCTAGGGAACCTTATCAGGGTATTTGAGAATCCATTATATATAGGGGAGGGTCTCTTGCATAATGAAAATTCAATATAAGTTTGTTAAATCCCCTCTATACTATCCTTCTTTTAAGAGAGAGATGTTATCAATCCATGTGACCAGATCAAGCTAATATCCTTGTATCGAAGGCACGTCAATGTAGTGATCACTTGGACATCAACAGAAGCATCAGATCACTACGCTAGCTCCAAAACATTGATGATCCACACTCCTGAATATTATTGAAGCATGTGTGGATGATCTATTGGGATTCTTAATTGGATATTTTGTGAAAAAAACCATTTGTGATGAGTGAAAAACATGTACGCTTTGATTTAGAATGAGGTACTTGATTTTTTTCAGTTCTCTATTTAATTCATGTGAGCTCATGAGATATTATTGGTGCTCCGATTACCCTGGATGAAAAGTTACCTCATCCCAGTGACGAAAAATTTTAAATACCAATAAAAAATGACTAATTTGTGAACCAAAGTGACTACAATTGGTATTATTGGTATAATTTTATTATAAATATTTTATGAAATTATAACAAAATTTAACATACTATATGTGATTTACATATGTCCTTTTATTACCCATTTAATAAAAAATCCTTGTTAAAATCGCATTTCACGTAATAAATACTACGTTTTTCATGTATGTTTTGGTTAGGTTTTTTTTCTATTTTACTTTAATAATGGTTACATATAATATAGAATGATAAACATGACAATATTATCATATATATTCATTATATATATATATATATATATCTAATAATGTTAGATATGGAAAATTAGTTACACCATTCAAGGAGGCGGTAGGTCGTACACATGCATGAACGTTGTTTTCATTTTCATGAAGAATAAAAAGAAATAATGGTAAATAATATATTATCATTACATAATAATTTCTAGGTCATATATATATCACATATTTTCGTTAAACCTTCTATTATTACCTTCCGTGTAATGTGTAAGTGCAGAAAGTATCACATTCCTTCACGAGTATCCACGGTACACACATGCAACATTATTGTATCCCCATAGAATGGAAGTTAAGAAGGTATATGTGATATTATAATTATATAGGTATAATTTTATCATAAATATAATATTAATATATTAAATTAACCACTATATCTAGTTGTGATAGGTGGTTATGGAAAAGAAACTACATCGGTTCGCGAGGTAGCAGTCTATTTGACACATGATAAGCAGTTTAATTTCCCATTTGATAGAAGAAGAGATTGATATATGTTTTCAAATGAACAAAATAAAATATTAATATATGGTAGGTACTGGTGTTATTATATTGGAATTTTTATTAAATTAATGAAGGTGGTAAGAAAATAATTAAAAAAGAAAGAGCATTGAGAAGACAATTAACTTATCTTAAAGAAACCGAAATGGTACCTCTTATTAAGGACCCAAGGGTTTGTATTTTTGGAAGATAATATTATATAAAATGATAATAAGGATTTTAGGGAGATTTTTTGCTTGATGTTTGTTGATACAGAGGGATTGATATGCATGAATAAGTGTGAAGGGTAAGTTTCCTTTTATAATCGAGGAGGAGTGTCATTTTTTTAAATACCAAAACTATACAATAATGGGATTTCAATCTCACCCAACTGCCAAATTTTTTATATAATAGTATTTAATGTAATCTATTGTTTATAGACACCTACAACAATAACAAAAATTTAAAAAAAATTATTTCTTAACCACTATCTTTACTTAATTTTATAAATTTTTTTCGTCACAGTAACTAGTTTCTCATTTATTTTACAAGGTTATTTATCCATTAAGAATAAAAATATAATGAGTGTTGTTATATAATATATAAATATTGATTCTAAATTTTAAATACAATTTCTTAAATAAAAATACTATTTTTTTGTTTGATTATTTTTAACACAAGTGCATATAATGCTCAAAACATTATTTTATCCTTAATTGAAAAAATTAATTTTTATGATTTTTCTATTCACTCTCACTAAAACATTGTTTCCGACGCTTTCGTCGGGGCACGCGCTCGTCCGTCTGTGGGGGAGGACGCGCGGCGCTTCTGTTGCCCCACATTCCCGCTTTCCAAAGGTGGGCGGCATTCGCTCCTTATTCAGGGATGTCTGCTCCTTGATCGAAACGGGATGATGGGATGTCGGCTCTTCCTTCCGTGGATTCCTCCTCGGAACTCGTCACCTAGTCCGGGTCTCCCTCATAGATTTAATACGTAGTTCGTGAAACTCTTCCCAGTGCGGTGTTTCCATGGGCGCCGGTTAATTACACTGCTTCTGTCGGGACATTCCAAAGGGTCCAGTCAGGGCAGCAACCTTCAGTCAGGGGAGTAGTCACGTTGAGGCATCAGTAGCGTGTCTGGATGCTGGGGTACCTGGCATGTCTATCTGTTATCCTTGACCACAAGGATTCTCGAGGGCGTGGAAGCCCGAGGCATCCCACATCGAGCGCGGGGAATTATATGTCATAGACACATATCTGAGGTTTTCCTCAGCTTCCCGTGCTCAACACAGGGTATGACGCAATTTTAACGTCCAGCAGAGACGGATCAACCCAACCAGAGCATTAGCTAGGATAGATCGGATTGAGGGATTCTCCTTGAAGGGATATCAATATCGGGGCCAGCCCATGGGTGACTGTGAAGAAGAGCGTACCGACATGGTCTCACCAGGATAAGACGGTCCGGGTGAGAATCGGAACGGGTGGTAGGTTGATGAATGGAGTGGAAGGAGAGTGAAATGGGACCATCGCAGGGGCGACAATGAAGTTGTTCTTGAGCCTTGACGAGGCTTCCTACGTATCCCCGTGGGAGGGAATCAAAGTCCGCGTAGTTCGGGATGACGTCGATAAACTGACGTGAAGGTGGACCTTGGCCCGATGAGCATCGTCAGAGTACCGACGTGAAATTAGACCCGTGGGTCCAATGGGTGGTGGGCTTGAACCTTGGGAAGGATTCCTACGTACCATGCCTTGACATGGATCAAAGACCTCGTAGTTCGGGTTAGTCACAACGGCTTGCCGTCGGACTAGAATTGGGTGTATAGTTTAATGTCATGCGGGACAAAAGGAGGCATGCAGTTTAACGTCATGCTGGACGAGGGCGAAAGTCGATGTGAATGAACGACCGAGCAATGTGGCTTGAACCTCATGGAGGCTTCCTACGTACCATGCCTTGACATGGATCAAAGTCCTCGTAGTTCAAATGGGATGAGTCGCAGCGACTTGCCACTGGACTGGAATGGGACCCGACGTGAATGGATGTCGGGTGGGCTTGAACCTCCTGGAGGCTTCTTACATACCACGCCTTGACATGGATCAAAGACCTCGTAGTTCATAAGGGATGGGTCGCAACGGCTTACCACTGGAACAAAATGCAGTTTAACGTCGTGCTGGACGGGGGTGAGACCCGACGTGAAATGACGGGTGGGCTTGAACCTCATAGAGGCTTCCTACGTACCATGCCTTGACATGGATCAAAGTCCTCGTAGTTCGCTAGGATGGGTCACAACGGCTTACCACTGGACCAGAACGGGACCCGACGTGAAATGACGGGTGGGCTTGAACCTCATAGAGGCTTCCTACGTACCATGCCTTGACATGGATCAAAGTCCTCGTAGTTCGCTAGGATGGGTCGCAACGGCTTACCACTGGACCAGAACGGGACCCGACGTGAAATGACGGGTGGGCTTGAACCTCATAGAGGCTTCCTACGTACCATGCCTTGACATGGATCAAAGTCCTCGTAGTTCGCTAGGATGGGTCGTAACGGCTTACCACTGGACCAAAACGGGACCCGACGTGAAATGACGAGTGGGCTTGAACCTCATAGAGGCTTCCTACGTACCATGCCTTGACATGTATCAATGTCCTCGTAGTTCGCTAGGATGGGTCGCAATGGCTTACCACTGGACCAGAATGCAGTTTAACGTCATGCTGGACGGGGGTGAGACCCCACGTGAAATGACGGGTGGGATTGAACCTCATAGAGGCTTCCTACGTACCATGCCTTGACATGGATCAAATTCCTTGTAGTTCTCTAGGATGGGTCGCAACGGCTTACCACTGGACCAGAACGGGACCCGACGTGAAATGACGGGTGGGCTTGAACCTCATAGAGGCTTCCTACGTACCATGCCTTGACATGGATCAAAGTCCTCATAGTTCGCTAAGAGTGGGGGTCAGGGTCGGTGCTCACTCTAAGCCCACGTGAGTCATGCTCGGTGTGAGAAACAAGAGGTTGCAAGGACCTGATGATCACGTCGTGAAGGAAGCGTCCGTGAGATGCGAAGAAGGGCTTACGCGTTAGGCGGCCCACGGTGCTGGGACTTACTCCAGGATGGAGGCCCATGGCACGACAGAGCACGGGAAAGATGGACCTTGGTCCGACGATGGGAGGTGCCTCGTTCCCTATCACGCCCTCCACTGACCTTGGTAGTGGGGAAGTACGGAGATGCAGAGGTGCATCCATCCGTTGGGGGGGGGGGGGCTAGGGTCGCCCTTCTCTTACGAACATACGCCACTCCGACAAGGAGGATCTCATTCCATGTGAGGAAGAGTTCCATTCCCGTGGAGACGAGTGGTGTAAAAAAATGTTCGAGCTGGGGGACCCTTCGCGAGGGCCACGAGGTCGGATCACAGTTTAACGTCATGTGTTGAGGACGTGGTGCTTGGCAGTTTAACGTCCCGCAGCTCGGACGAGGTGGGTTCACTCCACACCCCTAGGACTTACATAACCGGTACCCTCTGGTCCTTGGGGAAGGGAAGGTACCGGTAAGGCCGTGGTTAAGGGGGGTCGTGGAATGAGCCATCGAGGGGTCCACGTTAGCATGTCTATGCGAAGAAGCAATAGCCTTTAGAGTGCCTATGCGAAGAAGCATTAGGCGAAGCAACGCTACGGGTGGTATTGTCCATGGGACTTTGAAATAACATCGTGCAAACCGGGAGGGTCGCACGGGAAGAGGAATTGCTAAGAAAAGGAGTGCGCTTTGAGAAGTGGAGTGCCTTGGCCTTAGCATGGGGCATAGGTGTGAGTGGGAGGTGCTTCGCGAAGTGGAACAGTGTTCGCGGAGCACTGCCTCACGAGGAAGGGGTGCCTCGCGAAGCAGGGTCCTGCGAAGCAGTGTGCTTCGCGATGTATAGTGATCCTGCCTTGGCATAGGGATCACTAGCATGGGTTGGGTGTTTCGCGAAGCATAAACACTCCGCGGCTGCCCGGGTTCCCTTGGGAATCCCCTTCCTTTGCGAACGCCCTTGAGCTTCGCGAAGGGAATCCCTCTCAGAAGAGGGGGTCAAAACGAGACAATGCGGAGGAGTCTCGCGAAGGAGAAGTACCTCGCGGAGCTCATGATTCCCGGGGCAAACCATGCCTCACGATTCGGGAGAGGAGAAGCCCAAAGGTCGGATTGTCCGTACTCGGGACTCAGGGGGAGTCCAGTATTTATAGGGAAGGGGCACCGCGAAGCTGGGCTCGCGCGCCGCCTCCGGTGCTTCGCGGCGCGCCCGCGAACGTCAATGCCAGCCCCAGAGGGGACCGCCTCCGGAGCTTCGCGGCGGCGCGCGAACGTCAAATTTGTTCGCGGAGGATTACCGCCTCAGGAGCTTCGCGGCGGCCCACGAACGTCAAAGGCGTTCGCAGAGCATTACCGAATCCGGAGCTTCGCGGCGGCCCGCGGACGTCAAATGCGTTCGCGGAGCATTACCGCCTCTGGAGCTTCGTGAGGCCGCGATGTTCGGGGCGCTTCGCATGGGTGCTTCGTGGCGGGGCTTCGCGGCTGTGCTTCGCAAGGCGGCGCACCCACTGTCTTTTTCGTTCCTTTCTTTCGGGCCATATTTTTGGCGCCAACAAATGCCCCCCCTCAGACTTGGAGCCACGGAGGGAGAAGGGTCGAAGTCTGAGGGAAAATCGCCAAATTTGTCGGCGGTTCGCGATGCAGCATCGCGAAGGGGCCTGCGATGCTCGCCAGGGCCGCGGATCCGGACGCGCCGTGATGCTTCGCGCGGGTGAGGCACGCCGCGATGCTCCGGGGTCACCGCCTATAAATAGGGGGTCTGGCCTCTTTTTTCTTCACGTGCCTTCCATGTCTATTTGTGCTCTCGACTTCGCGAAGCTCCGCGTACTCCGTGACAGCCCTCCGCGAATAGAGCTTCGCGGCGAACCACGGGTCTCCAACTCTGCGTCCGCGCCAAGCGAACCTCTTCTTGTCGGCCTTGGCTAGACTTCGCGGCTTGGTCTCGCGACCGATCTTCGCGATCTGACTTCGCGATCGAGCTTCGCGGTCGACCTTCGCGATCCATCCGAATGAACCCTTTCTTGAGGGCCAGAGTTAAAATGGCCCATCAAGAAGCTGTCTTGGGGGTCCTTGCAGATGCTGCTCGTCGAGAGGAGATGGCCAACTGTCCAGGCTTAGGGGAGATGATCCGGAGCCACTCGGACCACACTTCTTTGACGGATCTTCTCTCGGAGGGTCAGAAAGATTATCCGCAGTGCAAGAAACTACCGTTGTACGGCTTCGGGCTGAGGGACGACGTCTTTATCCCTAAGGCGAGTAGGGACGAACCAGCTTGCTGGTTCAGGAGCACACCGTGCCAGCACCAATGGTTCAGGGCGGCCAGTGGTCACGCGCGGGAGGACTTCACACCCGTCACCGCTGACTGTCTCTACAACCATGTGAACGATATTGACAGGAAGCCACTGCAACCAGAGACTTCCCCTCCCCTCTATCATACCATGCTGAAGGCGGCTTTGCAAGATTCGACGAAGGGATGGTCCGATGTGTGGGACCTGCGCCAGGGAGGCAAATTTACTGATGACTGGGCCTGGGCCTACTGGGTAGGTGCCTCATGTGAGGAGTTCGGGGCCGAGTTGAGGAGAGTGGGGTTGTATGAGGCGGCATGGACCTCCCAATTCCACATTTACCAACCGAAGCAGCTAATGTCGGAGTTGCTGAGTAGATGGTCATCTAGGACCAACACCTTTCACCTGCATCACGGGGAGGTGGGCATCAGCCTGTGGGATGTCCACCAGATTTCTGGGGTCCCGATCTTGGGGGCCATGTATGACGAATTCCTGCATGTTGTCAGCGCGTGGGGAGATGCGGAGAAAATGCCGCGATTGGCGTCGGCGCTGATGGCACTTGTCCCTGGAGAGGACAAGGAGGCAGTGAGGGACGTCCACTTCAGGAGGTGGTTCAAATGCTTCCTGAATCTCCCAGAGAATCGAGAGTTCCCTCCAAGGCCTCGAACTTGTCCAAGGGAAGCCCAACGGGGCATGCGGCACTCGTATTGGCGGGTCTTGGAGGACAGCCAATGGAAAACTTGGGGTTTCAGTGTCAGCACTGAATAACAGCCGATAGTCAGGTTGGCGGCGTTCATCGCGGCTCTCATCTATGGCTCGATCCTGCCGGTGAAGGATACAAGCATGGGTGTACGACCCAGCTCGTTTATCATGGTGTCGATGTTGGCCATGGGGCAGCGGATCAACCTGGGGATCCCAATGCTCACCAAACTGTACAGAATGTTGTGGCGTATTAGCGAGGGCAAGAAGCCGCCAAGGATATGTGGGCCCTTCTACCTCCTGTATGGGTGGATCGCAGCGCATATCAAGGGGATTTACGAGTATCCAAACCCCATTTCGCCGCCGGGATCGAACTTCTGCCCCTCCATCTTGAACGTGGTCGGGAGCTTCCCATTCAAACTGGCCATTCCAATGGTGCTGAATCGGGTGTGGAGGGCGGATGAGTTCAATTTCCATCCCTTCCTGTTGCCGACGGGGATGCTTACTGATGACGGACGGGGAACGGAAGAACATCGGGCTTACCTCCTGGCCTTCCGAGGTGGAGTTTTGGTGGCACAAATAGATCGGGAGCCGCTCTGTGAACCGTACACTCCGCATCGGTTTGCGAGGCAGTTTCGGTGCCTCCAGCGGCTGACCCCGCAGGTCTACTAGGCGGTGCGTCACGAGGAGCACCCGTGTGTGATGAGGCAGTTGTGGCTCATGTTCACACGGGAAGATGGAAAGATGCAGATTGCATTGCCTCCATCCATCGCCGCCTTCGGATTAGTGAACGAGAACGCCATCAGTTGGGAGGCTGCTTACCCAGGGGAGATACTGAAGCAGCCAACGATCTGGGTTGGTGACGGTGGGCCACCTCTATCTCGAGGTCGGGGTCAGAGGGCAGCTAGGGCCGCTCGCGGTAGCGGGGCTGCCATGGCGGCGAGACCCGCAGTGGCCAAGGGTATGGCATCAGCAGTAGATCCAGTGATTCCGAAAGAGCAGGGTCATCCGGAGGGGCGGCCACCGAGGGGATTTCGTAGGATATCCACCCAGGCTCCGGGGAAGCGCCTACATCACATTGATATGGCAGAGGATGTTGTCTTCCTGGAAGCTTGGGACATTTGGGATGTCAACTGGCAATTCCTCAGCCCGTCCGAGATATGGGCCCACCTGAATCGCCTCGGGATGGAATTGCCGGGCATAGGCCCAGTTCGGGATGGATTCATGGCATCTCCAGCGGAGGCAGAACAGTACCTGGAAGAGCTGGAGGATTACGTCCACTCTAGTGGCGTCCCTCGCCCAATGACGGACCGGGTGAGGGTACTTTTGAATCAGACGGTCCCCCCACAGTTATCGGCTGCCAATCTGATGGAGCGCTTCCCCTTGGCGGAGGAATCAGAGGACTCCTCTCGGGAGGATGAGGCTGGAGGAGGGAGCCCGCTGGAGGAGGGCGAGGTCAGAGACCGAGGCTCAAAATCCGACGATTTCGCGGAGGCTCTCGAGGTAGCATTCCGAACTTCTCTCCTTATGATCTATTCTTGGATCCCTATGGACTTCTCACCAATGTTTGAGCCATGCAGGAGGAACTTGTTCGCAGGCCTCATTCTCGCTCCTTGGTGGGTGATGATGCGGGACCCTCAGAACCCACGCCTATGGCTACGTCCAGTTCCACGCCAGGTGGGACCAGGGGGCCCGAGGTGGCTCCTATGGAATCCCCAGACCTTCCAACAGTATACGGGGGGCCTCGTCTCGGGGTCCCGTCAGTACCGGCTCAAGAGCAGCGCTCAGAGGTCGATCTTCGTAAGTCTCCTCCACCGGTTTCCTCGTTGTCACATGTAGGCCATGCCAACTAACGTTTATGTCTCTCTGTCGTACAGTTCTTCGACTGGCGTGGGCCGCTGCGGCAAGGCTGGTCGGGATGTCCGGTGGCGTCCCTCCTAGGGGCATGCCAGTGATGGTGGAAATAGTCCCTCCATCTCCTCAAGCTGCGACGCACATCATCACTGGCGGGTCCGCTAGCAGGGCCGTACCCGAAGTCATCGAGGTGGACTCCGAGGAAGAGGATCAACCGGTCGGTCCCAGTTCTGTCGCACCTGCTTCGGCGCCGGGTGTCGCACTAGATTCAATACCGGATATTGATCCTGCCAAGGATTTCCTGCGGGCGTATCCCGCGTACGAGCCTGCCAATCGTGCAGACTGGGACGAAACGGCCTCCGATGATGAAGACAGCAGCATAGTCCGCCGCCGGTCGTGGAAGCTGATTGCACGCTTTATCAAGGACACCCCCCAAGCACAATGGCTGGCCGAAATGGATAGGCTTCGCTCGCAGTTGCGCGAACTGTGCGCTGGGGGAGTGGATGCCCGACGTCCTTACGCACTCATCCGAGATCTTATGGCTAAGAAGATCCGGGAGAATGATCGTGGGCTCAGCGTAGGCTGGCAGCGGAGGAAGGCGACCAGCATTAAGAAGCTCCAGGAGGCTGAAGGCGAGGTTCAACGGATGCAGACCCGGGCAGACGAGCTTTCAGCCTCTCTTGATGTGCAATCTGAGCTGGTCTCACGGTTGAAGGCCTAGCTGGCAGAGTCAAAAGAGCACATGAGGCAGACCTATGAAAAGATGGATGCCATTCAAGCTGATGTAGAGAGGGCCAAAGCCAGAACTGACGAACTGCGCCCCGCCGCTGCTGAGGAGGAGCGAGAGCTGATTCAGCGGCAGCAAGCCTTGGATGCCGCAAGTCAACGGGTGGCGGAGCTGCAACACTCTTTTGACGGGGTCAACCCGTCCATGGAGGAATTCAACCCCCGAGTATTGTAACAAACCCAAGACCCTTTTATTGGTACTTTCGTGCTTCCAAATTTTACCTTTGTTTTGAATGCCGTAGCACGCACAATTTCCACTGTTTAATTGCCTTGTTACATCCCTACAATGCTTGCGGGACGTTTGACGACAATTCCCCAAGCCAGTACAGATTCCCGAAAGATGGGGAAGGCTTGATCGGAGGAGGAACTTCCAGGATAGCCGAATTACCGTTTCTTCAACGTGCTCTTATGCACGGACGGGGCAACGCCAGGGGCGCTGAAATTGGTCCAAACAGATGAAAATGGGAAGTGTGAATCACGATACCCCAGATTCAGAATACTGTGGGGATTGCGTGACAATAAAGGAAAACCGCTAGTTGTGGCGGAGAAACAGTACCCTTACTGCGTTAGCCTGAAATGGGGGCAACAAATGAGCATCGACCGCTGACCGTATTCGCAACGTGGGATTTTATCAATTTGTTTTCGATCAATATTTCGGGACGTTGGCCCAGGACAGTAGGCGGACCATAGGTCGAACATCCATACTGTTAGGGGGTCCTTCCAAACATGACCAGTCTTCCGGAACGTTGGTCCAGGACGGTAGGTGAGCCGATGCGGCATGAGACCAGGCCGTTAGGGGGTTCCTTTAGACACGAAAGAGGACGAGGGTCCGAATAAGGGGCACGCAAAGTGTGGAATATGGAGTGATGGTCTGTCCGAACAGAATCCAACACTTAGGTAGTTACACCACCGTGGTGGGAGTACGTCCGATGGGCGTATCAGTTTGATCATGGATCATTCCTTCTTTGGGACAGGGCTTCTCTGGCAAGGGGATCTGTCACTTCCCAGTGGGATCTTGGGGCATCCTGAACTTGTTCAAGGTAGAACCGCAGTTTAATGTCATGCGTTGAGGACAAATAGATTCCTGTAGTTTAACGTCATACGATAGGACGTGGAATAAGAGGGAAGGAAGCGTGTGGCGCGGTAGATATGAAACCGACGCGAATGAGGACTTGGAGTCCAAATCACACCATGTACCCCCGGAGGAAACTCTTCGGGTCGAGGGACCAAGAGTGAGGATTGGGCTGGGCCCGAAGCAAAGTGTTCGGGCGTCCCTACGTACCCCACGAGGATGGGAATCAAGCCATACATAGTTCTGAAAGTGAATTTTAACATCATGCAGGACGAGGAGTAGCCTGACCGCATTGGTACACATCTCGCCAAAACTACTAAGCCCACGTGAGTCGTGCTCGGTGTGGGAAACAAGTAGTAGTGGTGGGATTTTCCCGACACAGAGAGGGGCAGGTTAGGGAAAATGGACGCTCGGTGAATACCGGCCCAATGACACTAACACGATCATTTAGCGCACCTAAATGCGCGAAGAGAAAGAGCCGAGTATGATGGAATTCCATTTGAACATGAGGAAGTGGAAACGTGTGAATCATGGTGCTCGAGATTCAGATCACGATGATGGCGGCGTGACAATGGAGGATAACTGCTGACCTATTCGCAACACAACACCCTGTTGCGTTAGCCTAGAATGGAGACAGACAAATGAGGGACGACCGTTGACCAAGTTCGAAACACGGGACCGTGTCACAGATGTTGTCAAATATCTGTAGGGACGTTGGCCCGAAACGATTGAAGGGCCCTTAGGTCTAGCATCCATGGAGAGCCCTTAAGCCAAGTATCCATGTCGTCCGAGGGTCCTTCTGGACGTGGAAGAGGATGAGGATCCAAATAGCGAGTTCAGGAAGCTTGGTCGTGGGACGAAGGGAATGTCCGCATGAAAGTCCCACACTTCGGGTTCTTTGTCGAAACACATCTGAATATGACAACAAAACGTATTAGAGAGAGGGAGCAGATTTCTTTCCCTTGGGGAGATCTTAGTTTAGGGTCGTAGAATTCGGACCATGAAAAGTTAGACTGGTCCCGCGGGGAAGTGCCCGGGCGCTCCTACGTATCTCATAAGAATGAGAATCAAGCCTTACATAGTTCTTGATGGACCTTAGACCATAAATGGGTAAAGGGAGCAGGGGATGCATGGCATCAAAACCCGACGTGAAGGAGGACCTAAGACCTACTTACCATGCATTCTCTGGGGAAATGGTCGAGTCGAGGGACCGAACACAAAGGTTAGGTTGGGCCCGCGGGGAAGTGCCCGAGCGCTCCTACGTATCTCATAAGGATGAGAAACAATCCATACGTAGTTCTGGATGGTGACACGGTAGGGTACCAGTGTCAGGGGAAAAGAGAAGTGCCGGCGTGGCCCTTGCACTAAAAGAAGTGGAATTTGATGTATCTTGTTTGTTCTTTAGGGTGAATGGTTTTTTTTGTGAAGCGACAGGCCTAAAATAGTAGGCCGTGATGTCGCCACAAGGATCAATCCGCGATGGGCGTTGACAAAAGGCATGGCACGTGGCCAGTACCCAATGTGATGTCCTCTACAACGAGGTTACCACAATGCAGTGCCATTTTTCGTCGTGCAGCCAGGATGATAATGTCACAGTTTAAGGTCGTATGATAGGACCAAGCATGCATTTTATCATCATGCAGTGCAAACGTAGCAGAGACGATGCTAGGCAGGAAATGTGCGTAGTGTTGTAAAACAAAATTGATGGAGACATGATCCCACATCAGATTGTACACCGTTCGGAGAGGGAAACCTTAGGCCGAGGGGCCTATATAGAGGGGAAACAGGGGGAGAGACTGGTTTCTTGAATGGGTTGTACCCGGAGACAGGGCGTCTCGGTGGTCCTACGTATCCCATGAGGATGGGAATCAAGTTGAACGTAGTCCTGAATGGATCTTAGTTTATGGTCATAGATCTCAGACCATGGGAGCCCCGAAGGACGCCAGATTGTAGCTTTGTACCCCTGACATGCAAAAATGCACTGAGGGATAGTGCCAAAAGTATCGAGATTCCACCTGGACATGATGGGGTGGAAAATGATGTGAATTATGCAACCAACATTCAAGGACTGAAGGGGATGGCGTGACGACAGAGGATTACTGCTGACCATGTTCGCAACACAGCATCCTATCGCGTTAGCCTGAGATGAGGACAAACAAATGAGCATCGACCGCTGACCATATTCGAAATGCGGTATTTTATCGATTTGTTGTCCAAAACCCTCGGGGGCGTTGGCCCGTATCGGTAGGAGAGCCCTTGGGCATTGTATCCAGGCCGTTCTTGGGGGTCCCTCTGGGTGCGAAAGGTGATGGAAGCCCGAATGGAGGGGAACACGAAGCTTGACAAGTGGAAGGAACTTGAACAAGTTGAATCTGACACTCTTGGTCCTAGACCAGAGTACTCTTAATACATGGGTGAACCACTGCAAGGAGTCAAGGGACTCAACCTTGAGGGTGATCAAGAGATGACAGATTCCCAGGGGAAGGGGGGCACGGTGCCCAAAACCTTGTATCATACCTACACATCCCTCTTCTGGAGAGGGATAGGCCAAGTGGCCTAGGTGACCGGGAAATCAGGAGATCACTAAGAGGTGGGGCTGGACCCGAATTTTAGACATTTAGGTGGTCCTACGTATCCCATGAAGATGGGAATCAAGCCACACGTAGTTCTGAAGGATTCCTTTTAATGTCATGCAGGACAAGGAATAGGAGGGCTAAATCTCAGAACGGGGTATGCGTGGTGCAGCTACTGCAAACCCGACGTGAATGAGGACGTGGTCCTACACTACGCCACGCGGTCCCGTGGTCGGGGTCCTGAAGGCAGGACCGAAGAGGTGAACTTGCTGAACTCAAGCTGGACCCAAAGACTAGGGGTCTCGAATGTAGTTCCAGATGAGAATCTTAGTTTATGGTCTTAGAGCTCGGACCGTGGAGGGTGAAAACTCCCGAGCAAGCACAGATGTCAACCCAATCCCTAAGCCTGCGTGAGATAAACTCGGTGTGGGAAACAAGGGGTGAAGATCCTTATCTCAATACTTGGGGCATCCATCAAAGGGGATTCGGCGGAGAGTTTCGAAGGACACCTTTGATGCAGCTTGTTCTCCCAACGCGCAGACGTGCACGGAGGAAAAGTACCAAGAGTTCTGAGATTCTACTTGGACATGATGAAGTGATGAAGGGTGTGAATCGTGTACCCGACATTTGGGCTTAATGGGTTGGCGTGGAGATAGAGGAAAACTGTTAACCATGATGGAAACACAGTGTCCGTATGGCGTTAGCCAGAGGTGGGAACAACAAACGAGCATCGACCGCTGACCATATTCGCAACGCGGGATTTTATCAATTTGTTGTCCGAAACCTTCGGGGGCGTTGGCCCATATCGGTAGGAGAGCCCTTGGGCGTATTATACAGGCCATTCTTGGGGGTCCCTCCGGGTGTGAAAGATGATGAAAGCCCTGATGCGGGGATACACAAAGCCTGGAAAGCGGGTGCAGACGTGTCTGAGTAAAGCTTGGCATTCCAGGTAATAAACCAGAGTACTCTTAAGCACATTGGTGAACCGCCGAAAAAGGGATCGACGAAACAGCTCAGTAGGGGGGGCATGACATGGTCATTACGAGATCGTCGTGAATGAGGACATAATCTCACACCACACCATATAATCCTCTCATGAATGAAGGATAGGCCAAGGGGCCGGGATGTGATGAGGATTCCCGAGAGATGGGGCTGGACCCGAATTTTGGACATTCAGGTGGTCCTACGTATCCCATGAGGATGGGAATCAAGCCACATGTAGTTCTCTATATGCAGTTTAATGTCATTACTGGATGAGAAGGGGAGCAATATACCCCGAAACAAGGGAGGTGTGCGGTATGGCGAAGAAGCCGACGTGAATGAGGACATAGTCCCACACCACACCGTACACCCTGGGTATGAGGGGACCTGGGCCGTGGCCTGGAAAGGCCAAGGGGCCTAAGGTCAGGCATCAGTCAGGAAGGCCTGACTGGTTTGCAGTTTAACGTCTTACATGAGGACGAGGGTTTGGGACCCGAGAAGGCCAAGGGGCCTGAGGCTGGGCCTCGTAAAGGGAGGGCGTATGGCATGGCACATGATCCCGACGTGAATGAGGACATAGTCCCACATCACACCGTACACCCTTATGAGGAATCCTGGGCCGTGGCCCAGAGAAAAGGGAAAGTTATCAGTCAGAAAGGCCTGAATGGTTTGCAGTTTAACGTCTTACATAAGGACGAGGGTCGGGGACCCGAGAAGGCCAAGGGGCCTGAGGCTGGGCCTCGTAAAGGGAGGGCGTACGGCATGGTACATGATCCCGACGTGAATGAGGAAATAGTCCCACATCACACCATACACCCTTATGAGGAATCGGGGCCGTGGGCCCGATCGCTAGCACCACCTGGGGGAAGTTTGTCACCTCAGGATGGGGCAGAATGAATCACTGTTCTTGATGCCTGGGACATCTCGGGGTGGACCCGAAAATCCAGGACACTATTGACCATGTTCGAAACACAACGTTCCTATGGTGACCCGTATGGGGGCAACAAATGAGCGTCGACCGCTGACCAAATTCGCAACGCGGTACTTGTATCGGCTTGTTGCTTGAAAACCCTCGGGGGGCGTTGGCCCTTATCGGTAGGAGAGCCCTTGGGAATCGTATCCAGGCCGTTCTTGGGGGTCCCTCTGGGTGTGAAAAATGACGGAATCCCAGTCAAGGTGTGGGTGAAGCATAGTTGTATCCATCCACGAATGGGGCAAACACCTCCAGGGGGGAAAGTGCAGCCAGGTCGAGGCTTGCTCGATGTGGGTCGGGGCAAAAGTGTGCACCCTGCCATGTCTTGACCCGAGGGGAAGATTTTGGCTTTTGGGCAGGGCCAACGGACGAAATTTCCGGGCGTTCCTATGTATCTCATAAGGATGAGAATCAAGCCATACGTAGTTCTTCAAGGCCATGCAGTTTAGCGTCATGCGGTGAGGACGTGGGAGGATAGAAGAACGGGAGTGGGCGCATGGTGCGACCCTTACAATCTTTGTGCGAGCGGGGTTGCATAAGCGGGGCCAAGAAAGCCTACTCCCTGCTACACAAAGATCCTCCAAGAAAACTATTCCTAGGGGGGATAGTGGAAGGGAAAAGCTTAGGGCTGGGCTCAAGACGAGGCGTACGAGCGTTCCTATGTATCTCATAAGGATGAGAATCAAGCCACACGTAGTTCTAGAAATGTAGTTTAACGTCATGCGGGATGATAATAAGCATCTCATTTGGGGATATGTACGGTACAATGAGTAATCCGACGTGAATGAGGACATAGTCCTACACCATACCGTACAATCCCACAAGAGAATAGATCAGGGAAAACTAGGGGGCCTGAGGCCGAGCCGCGATCAAGGATACCTGACCAGCTTGTTGTTTAACGTCTCGCAGTGAAGACGGGGCCGGGGGCCCGAGGAGGCCAAGGGGCCTGAGGCCGAGCCTCGGTCAGGAAGTCCTGACTGGCTTGCAGTTTAACGTCTTGTAGTAAGGACAGGGATGCAGTTTAGGGTCGTGCGGGACCATCTCGCAGTTTAGGGTCGTGCTGGACCTTCTCGCAGTTTAGGGTCGTGCTGGACCTTCTCGCAGTTTAGGGTCGTGCTGGACCTTCTCGGAGTTTAGGGTCGTGCTGGACCTTCTCGCAGTTTAGGGTCGTGCTGGACCTTCTCGCAGTTTAGGGTCGTGCTGGACCATCTCGCAGTTTAGGGTCGTGCTGGACCTTCTTGCAGTTTAGGGTCATGCTGTACCTTCTCGCAGTTTAGGGTCGTGCTGGACCTTCTCGCAGTTTAGGGTCGTGCTGGACCTTCTCGCAGTTTAGGGTCGTGCTGGACCTTTTTTCCCTAGGCAAAGTATCGTTTGAGGAATTTGGCATTGGTGGGAGGGGTTATACGCTCTCCATCCGTGGTCACCAAGGAGTATCCTCCATTGGGGTAAACCTTATGGATGATATAAGGCCCTTCCCATTTGGGTTCTAACTTGGGCGGTTTCCTACCGGGAATCATTGGCGCTCGAAGGGCCAGTACCAGGTCACCCTGTAGAAAAAAGCGAAGACGAACCTTCTTGTCAAATGCTCTCGCTATCTTGTCCTGATGCCTTTCTAGATTGTGCAGGGCACGAAGACAGTTCTCGTCCAGTGCCTCTAATTCAGCCAGATGGATTTCGACTACCTCATCTGATGTCTGGTGGTCATAAACTGCAGTGCGTAACGACGGCAGATGGATCTCAATGGGTAGGACGGCCTCAGCTCCATACACCAGGGAATATGAGGTCACCTGGGTAGAGTTGCGAGTCATTTTTTGGTAAGTCCGGAGGACGTTGGGGAGCTTGTCCAGCCAAATTTTCTTGTTCTGACCAACCATCTTCTGCAGAATGTTAGAGAGGGTCTTGTTGAACGCCTCGATCTGTCCATTCGCCTGCGTGTGGTAGCGGGAGGTATGGTTTGACCGGATGTCGTACTTAGCATACAATTTCTTCAATTCAGCTGCTCGGAAGTTGGTGCCGTTATCGGTGAGGACGGCGTGAGGGACTCCAAACTGGTGGATTATGTTGGAGCTCACAAAGTCAACGATGGAACGGGCCTTGACCTCTTTGAGCGGAACTGCCTCTGCCCACTTGGAGAAGAAATCTGTAGCATTCAGGATGAACCTACACTGGCGGGCTGTTGCCGGTGGATATGGTCCCACTACATCAAGTCCCCATACCGCTAATGGACAAGAGTACTTGGTGGGGTGGAGGGGCTCTGGCGGCCGATGCAAGAAGTTGGCGTGTACTTGGCACGCGTGGCATATCTTGGCATATCCAATACAATCGTGGATCATAGAGGGCCAAAAGTACCCCAACATCCGGATTTGATGGGACAGTTTCGGCCCAGCTTGATGGGCGCCACAGGAACCGGCGTGAACCTCTTGCATAACTTGAGGTATCTCCCCTCCTTGGAGGCAACGGAGAAGGAAACCATCGAAACTCCACTTATAAAGGATCTATTCCAGACTGGGGCCGCTCTGGAGGGTAAATTGCAGTGCACGGCGTCGAATTCGCTCGCGCTCGGCCTGATCATCCAGGAGCTGACCATTTTGGAGATACTCGACAAAGGGTGCTCTCCAGTCGGGGGTGGTTTCAACCACTGCATCTGACGAACCCGGGACTCCTGATATGGAGGGTCCGGTGGTGAGATGGCTTACCCGCAGGCCATCATGGTCCTCTTGGGTGACGGGGTCAATGACTCTCCGGTGTGCCACATATATGACCAAATCATCTTGCTCGGGTTCCGCGAGCGACGCGGCTAAACCAGCCAAGGCGTCTGCTTGGCCGTTCTGCGACCGTGGGACATGGGTAACCTCTGGTCGAGGGGAGAACTGGGCCATTAGGCGGAGGGTGTACTCCAGCAACGGTGCGAGCTCCGGCTTCCTGACGACGTAGTCACCATTAACCTATTTGATTACCACCTCGGAATCTCCCTTCACATGTAAATGGGGCACATGGATCTCAAGGGCCAGCTCGAGGCCGGTGATTAGAGCTTGGTACTCTGCCTCATTGTTCGTACAGCCTTCTGATAACAGGAACGAGTATGGTAGGACGGCTTGCACCGGGGTAATGAAGACAATACCCAGGCCCACTCTGTTGAGCTTGGGATCGTTGAGCCTCCTACCGGTGGGGCTCCGGGAGGCGCCGTCGAAATGCATTTTCCAATATGGGGCAGCATGATCGACTGAGAGGATCATCTCATCAGGGAAATCCAGGTCCAGGGATTGATCCGCGGAGGTTGGATGGGCAGCTAAAAAGTCTGCCAATGCCTGTCCCTTAATGGCCTTTTGAGGTACAAACCTGATATCAAACTGCTGGAGAATCACCGCCCACCGTGCTAGTCGGCCAGTCAGCATGGGACGGCTCAGGATGTACTTCAGTGGGTCTACCCGGGAGACCAATTGCACCTCGTGGTGCTGCAGGTAATGTCGTAACTTCTTCACGGCGAAGACGAGCGCAAGGCAGCTCTTTTTGATAGGGGAGTATCTGACCTCCGTATCAAGGAGCATGCGGATGAGATAGTAGAGACTATTCTCAGTACCCTCATTATTCTTCTAGGCAAGTAGCGCACCGAGGGACCTCTCCAGGTCGGTCACGTAAAGGACCAGTGGCTTTCCGGAGATGGGTGGCATCAAGACCGGAGGTTGGAGCAGATACTGCTTGATTTCCTCGAAGGGGGTCCGACACTCCTCATCCCATTCATAGGTGGCGCCCTTCTTCATGAGCCGGGAAAAGGGCTTACACTTGCCGGCCAGATTCGCAATGAATCGACCTATATAGGCTAAGTGGCCTTGAAGGCCTTGAAGCTCCCGAATGTTGCTCGGGGGAGGCATTTGGATGATGGCCTTTATCTTCTCCGGGTCGATCTCGATACCTCCGTATCTGTCAACAAAGCCCATAAACTTCCCGGAGGTGACCCCAAAAGAACAATTCAGCGGGTTCATCTTCAGGTGACGGGAACGGAGGAAGCTGAACACTTTCTCAAGGTCTCTGAGATGGTCCTGGCGCTGGCATGATTTGACTACAAGGTCATCCATGTAGAATTCCACCAATGTCTCGAGGATCGGTTTGAATATGCGATGCATGGCCCTCTGATAAGTGGCACCTGCATTTTTCAAACCGAATGGCATTACCTGGTAGCAAAAGGTACCCTGGGGAGCCCTGAAGGCAGTGGACTCCTCATCATCGGGGGCCATCCGGATCTGGTTATACCCGGAATACCCATCCATGAAAGAGAGGGCTTGGAACCCGGCCGTGGCGTCAATCAATAGCTCCGTCACTGGGAGTGGGAAGTCATCCTTTGGGCACTGGCGATTAAGATCGCGGAAGTCGATACAGACTCTGATCTGCCCATTCTTCTTCCTGACTGGCACAATGTTGGCAAGCCACTTGGGGTACTGGACCTCCTTGATGAAGTTGGCTTTGATTATCTTATCAACTTCGGCCTCAACCATAGCACCATGGGAAGGGTGCATCTTCCTGGGAGGCTGCTTAAACCCACGATGTTTTGCCGGGAGGCCCAGACGATGAACGACTACTTGGGGATCTAGCCCTAGCATCTCGTTGTAACTCCAAGAAAACACATCACGGTGCTATTTGAGGAAGTCTACGTACTGTTGCCGCTGCTCGAGGGACATGGCTGCGCTGATCAATGTGGGTTTTGGATCTGCCTTGCCACCAAGGTTCACCTGTACCAGTTCATCAACCGTGGTAGAGACGCCTTCTACAAATGCCAGGGGAGCATCCTCCAAGTCTTCCTCCGCAACCGTGGGGGGACTTCCCGCGATGGGGTGGGGGGCTTCTGGGCTATCAAAATCCGAGGGGCAGCTGGTTCCGGCTTGGGCAGCAGCGGTCATCACATCGGGAGACTCGCTTGCCATTGAGACCATAGCAATGAAGGCAGTTGACCCTATCCCATCTGGCCTTCAGCCTAACGGGCCACGTTTGATGATATCAAAGCAGTGGTGACGTGTCAGCCTGAGTCGGTTAATTCCAGCCCGGCGGAAGAGACACGTATGGTGCACCACCATTGTCATGAGCTTGACGTCCTGGTACCGTACAGGGGTAGGGGGTTCCAGGATGACTTGAGCCTGGTTGATGTAGGAGTACGAGGTGATTTTCTGTTGTCGCTTGGACATGGAAACATGCCTTCCTTGCGTACCCGAAACAACGAAACATTGTCCCATGTCGGGGGTCGCGGCCTCCAACCGGTGGATCGGGAGGATGTAGGCATTATCCATGCTTACCCAGGGATCACTTGTGATCGGGGCGGGTTCATCCTCTCTTACCAGGATTTTCTTGTCCTTACTTTTGTAATAACCCGCATCCAGATAGCGGGCCTCACAAGAAGCGAAAGGGGACGCGTCTCCTTGGAGCACGCCTACTCGACCGTTGAGCGAGTACTTGAGGCACTGGTGATACGACAAAGGGACCGCTGCATGTAGATGGAGCCATGGCCTACCCATCAATGCGTTGTAGGCAGTGTCCTGAGAGACAACCATGAACTCGGTGATGGAAATTAAGCCACCGAACTGAGTCTTCAGGCGGATCATGCCGACTGGGGTTTGCTCTGTCCTGTCGTACCCCTGGATCCTGAGGTCAGAGGGAGTTAAATCACCTTCGGACGGACCCATCTTTCGCAGCGTCCGGGTCAGAATTAGATTGATTCCGGAACCTGTGTCAATGAGGCAACGGTGGACTTCCACACCATTGAAGCGGCCAGTGATGTACAACGGGCGAATGTGCCCCTGTATAGGAGGTTCCTCATCTTCACCGGAGAACGAGATAACCACCTGACATTCGACGTTTTCGATCATCTCGGTATGGAAGGCTTCCGCAGCTGCTACTTCCGTTTCGAACTGGAGGGGGCTCCTTAGGGCCTTGGCAAGTGCCTCGCGCATTTCAGATGACAGGCGAAGGGCCTCAAGGATGGAGAGCCTTGCCAGAATGCCGGCCAGGTGCTTCAGAACATCGTACTTTCGTGCCAAACGCGAGCCTCTGCTTAGAGGAGGTCGTTCGGCATTTGGAGGCACAGCGGGTCCGGCCGGCTGAACTGGCAATTGACTAGTACTGGGTACATCTCGCTGCCTACTTGTAGAAGCCTGAAGGGTAGTCGCCGGACTGGGATCGGACAGCGGAGGCTGGCCTGTAGCTGGGCAAGACTGACTGTGATACGAACAAGGCGGCTCCCCCCGATCCAATAGCACGAACGGCGGTGGAGGTAGAGCCGAGGGTGTTAGATGGGTTTGCACGTGCTGAGATCTGCGTTGAGCCTGCTGCCTGGTCTTGGTAGCGTGCATGGCTTGGCCAAGAGTGCCTGCTGACGTACCTCGATGACCGGCGTGATTGCGATTCCACTGACGTTGACGTCGGCTGGAAACGTTGGGGAGGTCCGCCTAGCGTTCCCCCTCGTCGGGGGTCATATAGGGCTTTACCAGCTCCACGGTGTTAATCGAAGAGTACCCCTGGCTGTCGCTTGAGGAGTCATCCACCGCTGGGCGGATTCTAGGAGGGATCCCCATTTCGGCGGGCATAAAGTCGTCGAGAGTGTGGGATGATGACGGCACTGGTGGTGCACGTTGCTTCTTCTTGCGTTGCCACTGCTTGCCCTTTTGGGCAAAGGTCGACTGTGAAGATGATGCGGAGGCACCAGCTACTTCTTCTGAAGGTTTCGATTGCTTCAGGCGTGCCCGGATGATACCCTGGGCACGGACGACGGTTTTTCGAGCCATACAGTCATTGTATTTCCGGGACCCGCGGCTAGGGACCTGCTGCCACTCACCTTCACTGTCGCTGCCGATCTCTGATCCTGCAAAGACACCTGCCACTTGCGATGGTGTTGGGCCCAACTTGACTATGTTTTTGTTGACCTGGTCCTGAAGCCAGTCTTTAAACACATAGCATCGCTTGAGGGTGTGCCCCAGGATCCGATGATAAGGGCAGTAGTTGGGGTGATCAGTGAGATGCGCCTCTGCCGGCCTTCTCCACTCAGGCAGATGCACAATCCCTTGCTCTAGAGCACTTCAGAAGTAGCCAGGGACCTGATTTTCGTTGAACAAAATGGTCTGGTACCTTCTTTCCGGATAGGGGGCCCTGGGGGCCTGGTCTTGATGAGGGGCCGGAGGGGCCTGCTGAGGAGGCGGCGCCTGATTGTCTCGCCTAGGTGGCGGTGGCGTGTTGCGCGGGGGAAACTGTCGGTTCTGAGGCGGTCGCTGCTGGGAAGGAGCCTGTGCTTGAGGTGGAGGACCTCTGCGGGGTTGCGGGGGTGGTGCCGCCGGCAGTAATTCCAGCAGCCTCGAGGCTTCTATTTGAGCCACCGTGGCGGGTTCAGCCCTGGCGGTCCTCCTGGCTGGGATCATAGGGGGCAGCAAACATGTCTGGCTGGCCTGTTGCAGGGCTTCCTCGAGGCGTTGAGCCTTATCCGAGAAATCACTGAACCCTCCAGGTTAGTTCTGGGTAATCAAGGAGGGTACCAGCTCTGTCTTGACATTCCCCACACACATCGTCAGTAATTGCTCCTGAGTCAGTGGCATATCGAGGGAATACGTATGTCCCTTCCACCGGGCGATGAAGTCTGCGACTCGCTCATCAGGCCATTGCTTGCACTTGAAGAGGTCTGCAATGCTGGTCTTGCGCGTGGTGGAGCTGAACTGGTATAAGAACTGCCGGCGAAGATCCTCCCAACCAGTCACCGATCCGATAGGGAGCTAGTTGTACCAGACGAATGCTGGACCTTCCAATGTCTGTATGAAACATCGGAGCTTGGCGGCTTCTTGCTGAGCTGGGATCCCCAGCATGGGGCCACACCTGGAAGAAAAATGAGCCAAGTGCTGCGGTGGGTCCCCTGTCCCGTTAAAAGGCGAGAAAGTGGGGTTCCCAAAACCTGAAGGTGCGGGCATATCATCCACCCACGCGGGATAAGTCTTGCCATCCGGTGGGACTGCCACCTGCCGCGTTTCCAACGCTTCGAGGCGAGCTGTGAGTGCCGCAATAAGATCCTCCGGGTGGGGGTCCCTGTCTTGACGGGGATCCCTAACCACAAGTGCATTGCCAGGTTCTTCAACACGGTAGACGGCTTTGGCCGCTCATGGGTCAACTGGCTGGACGATCTGCGGGGCGACTGGGGGAACCCAGATTGGATTCTTCAGATTGCCTCATCGCTCGGGGGGATTTGGCGAGACGTATCGCGCCCTCTTGCCGTACGTTCCGGCTTCCACCCTGTCTGCGGTAGTAGCATGATCAAGGTGTCCTGGAGGCATATCACCGGGGGAAATTGTTCCTGCCCCTGCTGCCCCGGCCTGGGATTACCATAGTCGGGTCGCCGCTCTGCGGCGCGCTCAGCCAAGAGTTCGTCAACCAGCTTTTTCTGCTCAGCAAGCAGCTAGCGTAACGTGGCCTTCTTGGGATCTTCGTCCATTTTCTGCACAGAGGCAGACGGGTTGGAGTGCTTGACTGTTCCAATGTGCTCCTTACCTTTCCCAGTGTTTCGACCGAGTACCAGTGACTCGGTGGGTACGGGGAGACCTAGCAGGTTCCTCTGCTGACGGATAACTCTCCCTGACGGGTCGAGCAGCGGCGGTACGCCCTCGGGTGGTAATTCTCCATCAAGGAACTCAAGCTCATCTTCCTTATCCACAACGTCGGCCATGTGGACTGCGAACCCTCTTGAGGGCATATCCTCGATGTCGTATAGCGAATCGGGCTGCCGTCGGATAGGGTCGAAGAGGAGAGCGGCATAGTGTCCCCAACCACAGACTTGGACATGGGGGGTAGCTTCACTGACGATTCTGCTGAGTGCTTTAAGACTCTGAACGCATTTTCGTTGAAGGGCGCTCTGGTGGCCTGGCGACTCAGGGTGCTGGGCCACAAGAAGTGTGGCTGCATCGATCAGGCGGCACTGCTCGCCGATTTCTTCGAAGTGCTCACGACTTCTGGGGTACACCACCCATTCATAACGGAGGCGGAAGTGTGTCGCCCACAGGGTTCGACAAAAGCACCCCACGTCGTCAGGGGTAAGAGACTCTGGTATGCAGAAATTCAGTGCCTCCGTCGGCCAGAACTTCTCCGGGAAGTAATCCGCTGCAAGGATACTCCAGAAGCTCCTAGGCTCAGACTCAGGGTCTGGCCCTGTGTTGCCCCACTCGTCAACTGGGGGCGGCTGAGGGACAGGTAGCGGTACCGAGGAGGACCTTTGGGATAGTAAGCTCGGCGGGGGAGAATACGGCAAACGAGCTGACTGGCCGCTGAATTCCAGGCCATCCTCCGAAGAGTGAGGTGACCTGGCCACGATGTCATGATACGACGGGCTGATAATCGCAGCTTCTGGAACAGGAGCCGCGGCTACTGGTGACAGGTCGTGTCATTGCCCTACCGTCGTTGGCCCCCAAAATAACTCTCTGTGATCTCTGGTAGAGATAGAGGGCTCTTCTGGTGACAGAGGCGGTGATTACGCGGTCGAGACCTGCGGAATTCCCAGGATTTCTTCCTCATGGATGTACCTGTGGAGGGAGATGGGAATCTGGTGGACCTCAAATTCCGGGAGAATGAGGCTAACGCGTCTGGTTCCTGCCCCAGTCCTTGATACGGAGGAGAGAGGAGAAGGTTCCATCGCTGAATCGCATTCCGCTTCCGAGTCGGATAAGCGGGCAGGTTTGATCTCCACCTAGTCCTTCCCAGGTTTCTTCTTGTTGCAGCGATGACCCGCTCTCCTGCCCCAGGGTGGCTCTTCGAGACAGGGTTGACCCCCATCAGGCAGCCTCGGGGCGGCGCTGGTGCCGTGGCGGAGAGGGCCCCCACTCGAGATAGCCGGGGTGCGAGGGGCACCGGGGAAAATGTCGAAGGGTACATGGGGAGGACCTCCATGAACAGTACCCATGTGGGCGGGGCCTATGTTGGAACTGGCAGGAGCATGGGGAGGACCTCCATGGTCGATGCGAGTGGAGTGAGGCCGACCTTCACTCCTCGAGTTGTTGGGGAGAGGAGGACCTTCTCCGGTTGCAGAGAGGACGTAGGGAGGGCCCCCACATTGGAGAAGGACTGGATGGACGGTGCCTTCAGGAGGATGGACTCCATACCCTGTACAGCGGGCACGGGAAATGTTTCTGCACTGAGCGTCACTGCCGCAGGGCAGGTCTTCCTGCGGGATGGGGGTAGCAAGAGGCATGCCTCTATGACGAACCTCGGTGCGGGGAAGGCCCATTCTCTGTGGAGTAGTGGTACGGGGAGGACCTCCGTAAGAGGTGATATTACCGCGGGTTAGCTCGCGGCGATCACCACTTGGGCCTGCAACCCAGAGAGTCAACCCAGCCTGCCCGTGGGGCGGTTGGGGTCTCGATACTGGTTGGGTGAAGGAGTGCCCCTGCTCAGTATATGAAGGGGCTTCACGATGCACGTTGGCGGTGGCTCGGGCCACTGTAGCTGTCGACGTCGACACGCCCGGGAGAGCGTCCTCAGCCCGGGGCCGGCGTTGACGTCGGGTTAGGCGGGCTGGCGCAGGTGGTTCAGGGATGTAGTCTGCCTGCTCTTCCTGCGGGGCCGGACGACGGCGCTGACGCGGCCGGGCGGGAGCTCTCGCCTGGAGCCCTCGGGTCGGGACCCTGGGCGGGCTGAGCCGGACGGCGCCCGCCTCTTCAGCGTAAGGCGAGGATTCATCAAGGCATTCCGGAGACAAGCTCCTGAAACGGTTGAATGTTTGGGTGGGAATCAGGGGCTCCCTGCGCGGCCTGTTAGGGCGGCGTTGACGGCGGGGCCTAGAGGCCTCCAGGTCCAAGCGGGCCATATCGCGGGTCGGGATGACCCCTTCTTCCTCGTACCTGCGCATGAGGTTTTTCATCACCCTTTGCTGGATGACCTCTGATGGGGAAAGGGGACGTGGGCGCCCCGTATTCCGCGATGCGGCGGCCGTCGTGGCGGTAGCGGCGTTACGTGGGATGGTCGTGGCGGTGTTTTCCATGCCTCTGCGTGGGTGAGGAGCGGACGGTGATCGCGTCTCGGTAACAGCAAACTAGTTCCTGAGAAACGAAGGTATCAACTCATAGGTACTGAGAGGAAAAGGATTGACAGTCGTTGACCCAGCGTTCTTCCATTCTCCATGTCTGTGAGAAGGATCCACGCCAATACGCTGCAGAACGGAGTGCCCCAAGTTCTACTGCCCCGACTTCCGGTGAGTTTCACGACAGGCCCGCTATTTGTATGGCGGGACCAGGCACTGGATATCTGGATCCGGTGACACGTCAATCTACTGGTGTCTCAAACTCTACTAATCCCCATATTGAGGAGAAGAATTTCACGTCAGTTTCACCATTTCTGTTTCCGACGCTTTCGCCGGGGTGCGCGCTCGTCCGTCCGTGGGGGAGGACGCATGGCGCTTCTATTGCCCCGCATTCCCGCTTTCCAAAGGCGGGCGACATTCGCTCCTTAATCAGGGAAATCTTCTCCTTGATCGAAACAGGATGATGGGATGTCGGTTCTTCCTTCCGTGGATTCCTCCTCGGAACTCGTCACCTAGTTCGGGTCTCCCTCATAGATTTAATACGTAGTTCGTGAAACTCTTCCCAGTGCCGTGTTTCCATGGGCGCCGGTTAATTACACTGCTTCTGTCGGGACATTCCAAAGGGTCCAGTCAGGGCAGCAACCTTCAGTCAGGGGAGTAGTCACATTGAGGCATCAGTAGCGTGTCTGGATGCTGGGGTACCTGGCATATCGGTCTGTTATCCTTGACCACAAGGCTTCTCGAGGGCGTGGAAGCCCGAGGCATCCCACATCGAGCACGGGGAATTATATGTCATAGACACATATCTGAGGTTTTCCTTAGCTTCCCGTGCTCAACACAGGGTATGCCGCATGTTTAACGTCTAGCGGAGATGGATCAACCCAACCAGAGCATTAGCTAGGATAGATCGGATTGAGGGATCCTCCTTGAAGGGATATCGATACCGGGGCCAGCCCATGGGCGACTGTGAAGAAGAGCGTACTGACATGGTCTCACCAGGATAAGACGGTCCGGGCGAGAATCGAAACAGGTGGTAGGTTGATGAATGGAGTGGAAGGAGAGTGAAATGGGACCATCGCAGGGGTGACAGTGAAGTTGGGCTTGAGCCTTGACGAGGCTTCCTACATATCCCCGTGGCAGGGAATCAAAGTCCGCGTAGTTCGGGATGACGTCGATAAACTGACGTGAAGGTGGACCTTGGCCCGATGAGCATCGTCAGAGTACCGACGTGAAAGTAGACTTGTGGGTCCAATGGGTGGTGGGCTTGAACCTTGGTAAGGCTTCCTACGTACCATGCCTTGACATGGATCAAAGACCTCGTAGTTCGGGTTAGTCATAACGGCTTTCCGTCGGACTAGAATTGGGTGTACAGTTTAATGTCATTAGGTACAAAAGGAGGCATGCAGTTTAACATCATGTTGGACGATGGTGAAACTCGATGTGAATGAACGACCGAGCAATGTGGCTTGAACCTCATGGAGGCTTCCTACGTACCATGCCTTGACATGGATCAAAGTCCTCGTTGTTCAAATGGGATGAGTCGCAGCGGCTTGCCACTGGACTGGAATGGGACCCGATGTGAATGGATGCCGGGTGGGCTTGAACCTCGTGGAGGATTCCTACGTACCACACCTTGACATGGATCAAAGACCTCATAGTTCATAAGGGATGGGTCGCAACAGCTTACCACTGGACCAGAATGCAGTTTAACGTCGTGCTGGACGGGGGTGAGACCCGACGTGAAATGACGGGTGGGCTTGAACCTCATAGAGGCTTCCTACGTACCATGCCTTGACATGGATCAAAGTCCTCTTAGTTCTCTAGGATGGGTCGCAACGGCTTACCACTGGACCAAAACGGGACCCGACGTGAAATGACGGGTGGGCTTGAACCTCATAGAGGCTTCCTACGTACCATGCCTTGACATGGATCAAAGTCCTCGTAGTTCGCTAGGATGGGTCGCAACGGCTTACCACTGGACCAGAACGGGACCCGACGTGAAATGAAGGGTGGGATTGAACCTCATAGAGGCTTCCTACGTACCATGCCTTGACATGGATCAAAGTCCTCGTAGTTCGCTAGGATGGGTCGCAGCGGCTTACCACTGGACCAGAACGGGACCTGACGTGAAATGACGGGTGGGCTTGAACCTCATAGAGGCTTCCTCCGTACCATGCCTTGACATGGATCAAAGCCCTCGTAGTTTGCTAGGATGGATCGCAACGGCTTACCACTGGACCAGAATGCAGTTTAACGTCGTGCGACGGGGGTGAGACCCGATGTGAAATGACGGGTGGGCTTGAACCTCATAGAGGATTCCTACGTACCATGCCTTGACATGGATCAAAGTCCTCGTAGTTCGCTAGGATGGGTCACAACAGCTTACCATTGGACCAGAACGGGACCCGACGTGAAATGACGGGTGGGCTTGAACCTCATAGAGACTTCCTACGTACCATGCCTTGACATGGATCAAAGTCCTCGTAGTTCGCTAAGAGTGGGGGTCAGGGTCGGTGCTCACTCTAAGCCCACGTGAGTCATGCTTAGTGTGAGAAACAATAGGTTTCAAGGACCTGACGATCACGTCGCGAAGGAAGCGTCTGTGAGAAGCGAAGAGGGGCTTACGCGTTAGGCGGCCCACAGTGCTGGGACTTACTCCAGGATGGAGGCCCATGGCGTGATAGAGCGTGGGAAAGATGGACCTTGGTCCGACGATGGGAGGTGCCTCGTTCCCTATCACGCCCTCCACTGACCTTGGTAGTGGGGAAGTACGGAGATGTAGAGGTGCAGCCATCCGTTGGGGGGGCTAGGGTCTCCCTTCTCTTACAAACATACGCCACTCTGACAAGGAGGATCTCATTCCATGTGAGGAAGAGTTCCATTCCCGTGGAGACGAGTGGTGTAAAAAATGTTCAAGCTGGGGGGACCCTTCGCGAGGGGCACGAGGTAGGATCACAGTTTAACGTCATGTGTTGAGGACGTGGTGCTTGGCAGTTTAACATCCTGCAGCTCGGACGAGGTGGGTTCACTCCACACCCCTAGGACTTACATAACCGGTACCCTCTGGTCCTTGGGGAAGGGAAGGTACCGGTAAGGCTGTGGTTAAGGGGGGTCATGGAACGAACCATCGAGGGGTCCACGTTAGCGTGGCTATGCGAAGAAGCAATAGTCGTTAGCATGCCTATGTGAAGAAGCATTAGGCGAAGCAATGCTACGGGTGGTATTGTCCATGGGACTTTGAAATCACATCGTACAAACTGGGAGGGTCGCACGGGAAGAGGAATTGCTAATCAAAGGAGTGCGCTTTGCGAAGTGGAGTGCCTTGGCCTTAGCATGGGGCATAGGTGTGAGTGGGAGGTGCTTCGCGAAGTGGAACAATGTTCGCGGAGCACTGCCTCGCGAGGAAGGGATGCCTCGCGAAGCAGGGTCCTGCGAAGCAGTGTGCTTCGCGATGTATAGTGATCCTGCCTTGGCATAGGGATCACTAGCATGGGTTGGGTGTTTCGCGAAGCATAAACGCTCCGCGGCTGCCCGGGTTCCCTTGGGAATCCCCTTCCTTCGCGAATGCCCTTGAGCTTCGCGAAGGGAATCCCTCTCAGAAGAGGGGGTCAAAACGAGACAATGCGGATGAGTCTCGCGAAGGAGAAGTACCTCGCAGAGCTCATGATTCCCGGGGCAAAGCGTGCTTCGCGATTCGGGAGAGGAGAAGCCCAAAGGTCAGATTGTCCTTCCTCGGGACTCAGGGGGAGTCCAGTATTTATAGGGAAGGGGCACTGCGAAGCTGGGCTCGCGCGCCACCTCCGGTGCTTCGCGGCGCGCCCGCGAACGTCAACGCCAGCCGCGGAGGGGACCGCCTCTGGAGCTTCGCAGCGGCGCGCGAACGTCAAATGCGTTCGCGGAGGATTACCACCTTAGGAGCTTCGCGGCGGCCCGAGAACGTCAAAGGCGTTCGCGGAGCATTACCACCTCCGGAGCTTTGCGAGGCCGCGATGGTCGGGGCGCTTCGCGTGGGTGCTTCGCGGCGCGGCTTCGCGATTGTGCTTCACGAGGCGGCGCGCCAGCTGTCTTTTTCGTTCCTTTCTTTCGGGCCATATTTTTGGCGCCAAAAAACATAAATTAAAATTATGACTTAATATTTATTATTATAATTCAAGATATTCAATATATTTTATATAATTCAATTTAAATAAGAAGAATAATTAAATATAAAATTAACCCCACACATGCGATGAAAATGGTATTACAAGGAAAATCCACTCGAAAATATAGAAGTTTTTAGATGAAAATCTAATTTGAAATTCATTCATGTTTACTAAATATGATTAATGATAATATAAATTAACTAATTTTAATTTTAAATCATTTTTTAATAATGATATAGTTTTTAAATCCCTTAATGAAAAACTAGACCCATGTAGGTCATTTGGGGCATGTTTCTTACGAGATAGGCCCATTAAGGTTGTGTTAAACCTTGAATGAAATAACCATTATGAGTTGAATTTATATGGGATGATAATTATAATTAATAGATAATTGAATCCATAAATTGGTATTCTATGCTGATATAACTATACCCAAAATGGCTTCACAGAACCCTCATAGGTCACCTTAACTTATTTGTGTGTTTGTTACAAAACACCATGGGTATATGCTTGTTATAAATAGGAATGGTTATTTAAGGACCTAGGAACCACTTATACTATTTCACTTATAAATGTATGGTGAATGCTTTCTATACCAATAGCCATGAAATGATAAAATATCTTTTATCTACTTTCATGATTTATTGTTACGAGGATCATGTTAATTAAAATTCCAATTAAAATAGAAAACATGTTTTCCAATATTGTTTGGAGTTGAATTTTTCATTAAATAATCCTATCTTGATAATTTCATGGTTAAAATAGAAAATATATGATACTTTTATTTTTATTATGGAATACATCAGCTAAATAAAGTGTTTAGTGTAGTTTAATTTTAAAAATGGTACTTATTATCATTTATACATCAGTTTCTTTAAGTGTTTTAATAAATTTATTATAATACTGGCCTCTCTATATATAACAATACAATATTATTCAATTACTATTTCAAGTATATTGTGATTTATGCATGAAATATTCTTACCATTATTGTGTATATATTTCTACACTGACTATTTAAGAGGTAACGTATAAATATTAATTTTTGTATCAAAAGGTTATAGAAAAACTCAAGACATAAAGAGAAACTCATGTTAATGTGTCATTAATCTTAAAAAAACATCATATTCTCAAGATACATCATACATACTGGAAACTATTGATGTCTGAATATCATATTCTAGAGGTTCATAAGTATTGAGTCTCTTTCTCATGAAGTTCACACTTGGTGACTTCGGGTAGGTGAGATCATGGTGACAAACCCTCCAATAGGAACACCCCATGTTTCAACTATCATTTTTTATTCCTATATATGGACATGTGTATTATTATCTTGAATTTACATCATTACCAATGTGTTACATTTGTTTGTGTACTTTTATGTTAGGTGAAAACCATGATAATGAAGTTTTGGATAGGTAGTTTTTGTTGAATACACTGTTGGAGGTATCGAATTGATTGAATATCTATGATTAAATTTTTCTCTTAAATGTTAAGAAAGTAATATATATTAGTACTGGATGATTATGATGGTAGTGGCTTCATAATTATTTGTCCAATGTAGTCAAGGGAAAATTTATCCCGTTAGATCAACAAATAATAAAGAATTAAAGGACGATGACACAAATGTGCATCTTACATTAAGAGATATCTAGAGACAAAGAGATTATATTATGTAGTAGATGATCATAGGTTGGATGTCATTGATATGACTATTCCTAATCTCTTTAGGGTCTTTGATTGGTTAATAGGCTTTTCTCTTGGTCTATTAATACTATTCAATAATATTAAGATAATTTCATAGAGGGCCACACACAATAGAGTATTCAAGAATCATCTCTATTATGGTGAGTATGTAAATATGGCATGGTGGGCCCCACTATGAGGTCTAAGAGTGGTCCAATTTATCAATCAATGAAAAATAAATAAATTCATTATTATTCAATTAAATAAAAACAGGTTGAATTTATTGGTTTAAAGTATTTACAAGTGTTTAATTAAAAATGAGGAATAATATTATTTTAATGAATATTACTCTAATATTCCAAGTTCATTTATTATTAGTTGGAATTATGGGTCATGATAAATGACTCGGTTTTATCACATAACATATTTAATATATACTATAGGTAATATTTATGATGCTTTTTTTATCATCATAATTATTAATTATTAATTATTTTGTTGACGTTAAATATATAGGGGCCAGGGAACCTTATCAGGGTATTTGAGAATCCATTATATATAGGGGAGGGTCTTTCGCATAATGAAAATTCAATGTAAGTTTGTTAAATCCTCTCTATACTATCCTTCTTTTAAGAGGGGGATGTTATCGATCCTTGTGACCAGATCAAGCTAATATCCTTGCATCGAAGGCACGTCAATTTAGTGATCACTTGGTCATCAACAGAAGCATCAGATCACTACACTAGCACCCAAACATTGATGATCCACACTCCTGAATATTATTGAATCATGTGTGGATGATCTATTGGGATTCTTCATTGGATATTTTATGAAAAAAAATCCATTTGTGATGAGTGAAAAACATGTACGCTTTGATTTAGAATGAGCTACTTGATTTTTTTCAGTTCTCTATTTAATTCATGTGAGCTCATGAGATATTATTAGGGCTCCGACTACCATGGATGAAAATTTACCTCATCCCAGTGACGAAAAATTTTAAATACCAATAAAAAATAACTAATTTGTGAACCTAAGTGACTACAATTGGTATTATTGGTATCAATTAAATTTTATATTTCAAGGTAATTAAATTAGCTTTAAATTTAAGATGAGGGAATAAAATCAGTGCCAACAAATCTGATGAAATTTTAATCTGTGTTCAGATGATGAAGTTAGAGTCATCCCAAGTATTTTTATTTAATCAATGAATTGAGTTTTCAGATATTAAATTTTAATAATAATATATTATATATATTTTTTATACTTGTAATCATTTTTTTCCTAATGAAGCTTTCAGAGGTGGTTTGTTCTGTGGGAAAGATCCATTCAGAGACACAATATCACTCAGTGGCCAATTGTTTCCATCGGTATTTTAAAATAAAAAATAAAAAATAAAAAATATTATATTTTAATTTATGATATAGAATATTCATTGAGATTAAAAATAATTTATTATCTATTTTTAACATTGGTAAAGTGAATTTTTTTAAAATTCCTCATAAAATTATAAGACAGGTGGGCAATTGGGCAAGGCAGCTTGAGTCATGTAGAAAAAAAATAATGAAAATATTATTTTCATGATTTCTCCATGGTGGTAATTCCCTACAACCACTTGATCCTCAGTTCAGTGGATCCAAAAGGGCCACAATACCTACTCCCATATTAGATTCTCCTCCAACAATCGACCTCGCTTGGTGACCCCATTAGCTTCCTACAACCTTCAGTCATTGACACCCCCATTCATGAGACCACCACTTACTACTACAGATAGTTGTTTTAAAAGTGATTATAATCTCATCAAAGATAAAGGGGTAACCTTTAATAACTATATTTGTAACATTATTAAAAGAAAACTTTAGCACCACTTCGGTAGTGTTGTGGTGGTGAAAGCGAGTTGCCTAAACCGGTCGTTCTTTGGGAGGTTCAGGGTTCGATTCCTGGAAGTCCACTTTCGGGGAGAGCATCTTCCCTGGATCCATCCACCTTGCCGGGTCGCCCGGATTCTTTTGGGCGGGAAAATTGAGGCGCGGCCCACCTGCTGACGGATCGCTGTGACGGACCATCGCTTAGGGATGTTACCCTCGGGATGGTCTGCCATCTCAGCTACCAACGACTCCTTCCCTGGCTTGGGAGCTACCTCCGGGTGCTACCCCTTCGTGGGGGAGGTGGGTTTCTCTATGTGGAGGGTTTGAAAAGGCCACACTGGGAAATTCCCTTTAAAATAGAAATAAAAAATACTTTATCATTGCCTTAATTAGAACTGATAAAGTTGGACGTTATCAGTGCTTGATATAGCACTCATAAATTGATTCTTTATCAGTGCTCTAAATAGAGACGATAAAGGGGGAGTTTATCAGCTCTCAAAATAGCACTGATAATGTCCTAGCATCCTATGATGATCGGTTTATATAACATCACACCCACCAACACCTACACAACAAACACAGACACCACCTGCACAACACACACAATAATAAAGCATCACACACAACAACGCACACTAAAACAAAGTAGCGGACACTATGTTTTAGAAAACAATGATATATACATTTCAAAAATGATTTAAATAATTAATTTTACAATTATCAATCAAGCAGTTAAAAACATCAATGTTTCATCCTTTTTCATTCATGATCCCCTTTAAAAAATGTCCACCCATGGTATTAGTTGCCGAAAAATTCATCTGAATTCAAGAAAAAGGTTCCACCTTGTTTCGTGGTTTCAGTCGCAAGACGCCCAAAAGTTCTGTATCTGATGACGCGTGGACCTGCTTTCCGAAGGTATGCGTTTGCTGGATGGTCTGACCAGCGACACTTAAGAACTCACATTGGTCGAGAGGATGGGAATTCGGGCTCATCGTACCCTTTTGGGGGGAATTATTTTTTGTTCCAGGACTCTCTTATAGATTTAAGATGTATTCATATGTTCGCGAATCTTTGGTTTATACCCAAGCATAGTATCTAGGATTTAACTTTGGTTGGCAATGGTCAGCTAAACCCAGGGGTTCGGAATAATTTATGCCCGAGGTTTACCATCCCTCATGGGATTAATGACCCCGAGGAGTCTAGACTCACTGAGGCGGCACAAGGAGCGGCGCGGTGAGCCGACGTGAGGATAGTCGGATCGACCGGTTGTTGGGCTTGAACCTCAGGGAGGCATCCTACGTACCCTGCCTAGGGGACAGGGATCAAAGTCCACGTAGTTTGAATGAGGAGCAATGTAGAATCGACATGAAGGTGGACCCGCAGGTCCGTTGGTGATTGGGCTTGAACCTCATGGAGGCTTCCTACGTATCCCTATGGTAGGGAATAAAAGTCCTCGTATTTCGCATCGGCTTGGGACTTACGCTCCGAGGTATCCCTAATTGATGGTTGGGGGCTTACACTCTGAAAAGGACCATGATGATAGATTGGGGATTACACTCTGAGGAGGCCCATAAGAGGATAAATTGGGGCTTACACTCTAAGGAGGCCCATGATGATAGATTTGGGATTACACTATGAGGAGGCCCATAAGAATATGTCATGGTCGATGCTTACTCTAACCCCACGTGAGTCATGCTCGGTGTGAGAAACAAGAGGCAGCAGGGACCAGAGGATCACGTCGTGAGAGGTGCGTCCGTGAGGAATGGAGTGGGGCTTACGCATGAGGGCGGCCCATGATGATAGATTTGGGCTTACACTCTGAGGAGGCCCATGGGTGACAAGCATAGTGGGAGAGGTAAAGGGGGTGCTCTTGTGCCCATATCCTCTCTTTCAGTGCATGAGGGCTTCATTTTGATGGGTATTTTACTATCCTTGGGGAGCCCTTAACAAGTGGAGGGGCAAAAAGGGGATTCCTAAGCTCAGACTCCACATTACCGTGGGAATGTGAACCCAAGAATGCTTCGGTAATCTGCTCAGGGGTCGGGGAAACCCCATCATCTCTATTTACCGTGCATATGTGAACTCAAAATGGCACGCTGATGTGCCCGAAAGTTACACCACGCGGATCCGGGGGCTCTGGTAGAAGCCTCGGCATAGGGTCGATGAATAGGCCAATGAGGGAGTCATGGAGGATCGGGCCGGATTGGAAGGATTTTATCTGGCTTGGTGAATGGGAACTCTGAAGGCTCTAATGGGCCACACATACGAGGGAGTGGTGGCGCCCTTTGCGTAGGAAGGTGCTACGTGGCTGGATAAGCCATCCACGAACCAGGGTGGTCCGTGGACTGAGAGGTCGTCCGTGAACCAGGATGGTCCGCGGACTGATTGGCATCTCGTGAACCAGGGCGGTTTGTGGTCTGGCGAGTATCCCATGAACCAGGGTGGTTCGCGGCTTTGGGTTCGGCCCGCGTACCAGGGGGTATCCGGAGGGGTCCACGTGAGCAGCGGCGGCCAAGGGCGGCGCCGATCGGGGGTTCATCGATCGAGGCTTTGCCTACGTAGGAGGGTGCTATGCGATGCGGTAGATCGGAAAAGAGTCATAAACACCATGGTCCACAGGGATTGCATCCGCGTAGGGGATATGGTTCGCGGTCTTCTCTTTTTATGTTGTTTTGAGTTCGCGGTTCACCAAATTATTATGCATTTTCTGGTTCCTTATTAGTTCATTCCCAGGTTTATACCTGCTGTGGTTTGTGAATGGGAACTTCACTGTTTGCAAAATCCTAATCCTTCCTTCGATCGATCTCCTTCCGAATCTCCAATTACTCTGAATCCGAATCCCGATCTCTGAATCCTCTCCTCCTTTCCCCCTCGTTCTCCTTTTATAGAGTGGGAAAAGAGATGTATCTGTGGCCACACGACATCTTTTGCGGAGGCCCATGACCGAATACCCGGTTTACGACTGACTTGGACAATCCATAATTCATGGTGGGTATTGAACACTTCTCCCCCCTCCCCGTGAACCGAACTCAGGGAGTGCTTCGCGGACACGGAGGGTTCCACCTCCATTTCGCGAATGATAGTGGATACGGCTTGAACCAATTGACGCGGTCCGTGGTTGGGGCGGTTCATGATGGTGAACCGGATCGGCAGCCATCCTGCCTCACGACCATGGAGGATCTCCGTCTCCATTTCGCGAACGACGACGGTTCGCGGAGGGGGCGCCTAGTGGGGCCTGGCTAGATTAGGTTTTCATGGGACGAGTCCGCTGACCGGTCCTACTTGTGTCCCTTCTTTGGATTTTCTCCATTCATTTCCCCAATTCTTTAGGGAATTTGGGTAGAATCTCCTTTGCAGATTTTTCAGGACCCTACAAATGCCCCCATCAGAATGGGGTCCGATCGGAACGAAGAGGAGGACATTCTGATGCAGAGTGGTCTTGAAACTAAGATGGTTTGCGGTAGAGAGGTGGACCCAGTAGGGGACCACGCCTATAAATACGGGGGACCCTTCATTTGTCCTTTACCGAATTCATCGCGAAACTAGAGGTCCCTCGCTGCCGCGTGCTCACTCCTTCATGAAGTGCTTTGTCCACGAACTGGTAGTGACTTCCCCGAACCATTCCTCCTTTGCAGTCACCTTCACCCGTGAACCAATTCCCCCACCGTGAACCATTACTCTTAATAAATTAAAAATTAAGTCATGACAGGCTGTAGAGGAACTTTCTTTGTGGTTTTGGTGCTCTGCGGTTTCAATGTTCTGTGGTTTCGATGCTCCGCTGTTTCGATGATCTGCGGACTAAAATCTCTCAAAATTTAAAAGTTTCTAAGTCTTCCGCACTTAATCACTTAAATAAGGGATTGAAATTTTGTAGAGCAACTTGGTTCGCAGTTTCCGGGCCAATGCTCCGCGGGACAGAGTTTCGCAGACTGATTTCGCGAAGGGCTGGTTCACGGGATGTTGTCATCGTGAACCATCCTTCGAGGACTCCTTGCGGACTTTACTTATGAAGGCTCCTCAACTGATCCTCAGCCATATATCTGTTATTTTTGTCCAGATTTTTATTCTAGACTCACCGATTTTTGGCTCTCATCGTGCAGGGAGAAGATATGGTTCCCCCTCGTTCTACACTGAGGCCTACTGCAGAGCCTCTCCCAATTGGTTTAGGGAGATGTTTAGCTATGATTCAAAGACCGATGAACATCCAACAAGACCCTAGCCGGTCCATCATTCCTAACGATGGTGCCTTTAAAGATTCACTCCCTCCTATTCTCCTAGATTATACACTATCAAATCGACTTCCACTTCATGGATTCAGTCTTCAAGACGATGTCCCTATTCCCCCCACTTTCTCAGGTCTTCCTTCTCCATTCATGGAAGCATCGTCCAAGTGTATTCAGGCGAACCTTACCCAATTGGGGGAGATGGTTTCCAACTCTGACCAGAAATACATCTTTATTTTGAGGGGCTCTATTTGGACCCAAAGTGATCAGCACGCTCGAAACTTTTCCCAGGAAGTTGTCTTCATGAGTTACCCTTCTATTATTATCCTTTCTCGAGTAGATCCTGATGCGGGGTTGATTCCTAGGTGGGATCTTTGATCTGGAGAGCTCTTCTCGAATGACTGGGCATGGGATTTTAGGGTCCATCATCACTGTCGGGAGTCTCCTGAACCACTGGAAGTGGTCAAATTATACTCAGCAGTGTGGGCCTCCCAATTTTCCATTTACCCACCATCCTTGGTCGTGCTAGACCTACTCAGTCACTGGTGTTCAAGCACTAATACTTTCCAGCTTTCCCATGGTGAAGTTGGTATTATTCTGTGGGATATCTATTAATTGGGAGGACTCCCTATTATCGGCAAAATGTATGACGAATTTATGCCTACTCTTGATGCATGGGACGACGTTGAACATGTGCCTTTATTGGCAAGGGATCTGTTGGTTATGGTGGAGCAGTCACTGGGTTAGGTGTTGCATGCCCGCTATCTTATCCCCTATATTACCCCGATAGGCTTATTTCTGAACACCACTGGTCCTGTGCCTAAGATCAAGTGCCCCAGGACTCATCCTTCTCAGCAGTCACAAACCTCCCCAGGTTCCTACTGGGCGGTTCTGGAGGCAAGCGACTACCTTTAATGAGGTTACGAGGAGCGCCCCGGTGTGCCGCCTATGCTCTGGCTGGCAGGTTTGTTTGCTATGTTCCTGAGCGTGTGGCTATTCCCTTTTCGGGATATTAATCCTTACATCAGGGCTTGCACCCTAATGATGGCAGTTGAGCTGGCTGAGGGACACCTGGTGAATTTGGTCATGCCCACATTGGCTCGTATTTATGAACTACTGGGTCACATGCAGAAGGGCGGTTCGCCCTTCCGTCTGAGTAGGACATTTCAATTTTTGTATAGCTGGGTAGAAGATCATTGTTGCTATTATGAGTATCGTCACAACACCGTCATCCTGCTTCCTACTCTTCGGCCTACCCTGCTTGATATAGCTGGAGTTCGCCTGAAATCCCTCTACCCTGGTGAAGTCCTCGAGCTTCTGAGTGAGTTCTCCCAGTTTTCTTTCACTCCCTACACCACCCCTTCTGGCGTCTTAGTTGACAACCACCGGGGGATCCTAGAGGAGCGCTCTTACATAATCTCTCTACCAGACACATTTTTGTCCGCGCGGATCGATGAGGTTTCTCTTTGCGAGCTGTATGTCCCGTATTGCTTTTCTCACCATTTTGGGTGCATGAAAGTCCAAGTTTCCCTTCCCCCTCCTCATACTCTAGGAATGCAACTGGAAACACTTCGTCAATGGTGGATGATGCTGACATTGGAGGGATCTGATGCGAGTATTCCCCTGCCTGTCGTTGGAGCGGCCGCAGGCCTTTCCTTGGAGTACCCAAAGTCATAGGCAAAACACTATCCCGATGGGATCCTAGGGAAGGTTGTCCAGAAGGTTCCCAAATCAGGAGGTACTGCGCTTGTTGCGTCCACCGAAACTTCCTCATCAGCTCCGATGGATGATCGACTGATGGCTCATCGATCAAAGTGACTCAGGGGATTTTTCTCCCCCAGTCATGTGGTTGCCAAAGTTCAGACGGGTTCATCCATCTCAGATGTGGATGAGGACGACCCTGTGGTTCCGGGTCCCAGTGAGGGAATCCCAGAAGTTTTTCCAGTTAATACCGGGATTAGTAACTTGATCCCCAAGCCTAAACTGGGGTTAGAGGCTCCAGACATTATAGTTTCAGAACCAACTACTAGCGGGCACATGCCTTCGCTGGTTGCAATGCCAGATTTCTTTCTTGTGCCATCCAGCGATGATACTAAAGATACCCGTGTCATGGAAGACCACCGGGCGGTGCGCAGGTGGGCATGGCCTCGGATTTGTGAGATCGTTGCCGAAAATCCACTATCTGAGATGGCAACTAAGAACGAAGCTCTTCGATAGCTCTTCCTGGGCTTGGGGTCATGTGGCTTCCACTATCGGCAGTTCCATTCTCTTACTTTCCAAGTTTTCATGGCTCGTGAGGAAACTGCTACTAGAAAACACAAACATGCTCAACTTTCGGCCGCTCATTGCGGGACTTGGGCCCTGGATGAAGCCATGATACAACTCCATCAGCTGATGGTGGAGGAGGTGACCTATCGAGATCAGGCGGTCGTTCTAGCCTTCGAGTTGCATGAATGTGAAGAATGGGCAACGATGCTGAGGAATCGGTTGTCAGCTGTGACCAGTCTTCTCGAATCCACCCAAAAAGGGATCAACGATCTCCAAGAAATAGTGGAGCATACTCATCCGGTGGCTGAGGTTGAATCCATGGAGAAGGTCATTTTGGAACGGTCTTGCAACAACCTTCCCCACACGGTCGCTGATCTGGTGAGGAGAGCAAGCCAGACTCTCTTGTGATGATCAGAGCCCTGCTTTCATACTATATTTTACATACCCCTCTCCCCTTCTTTTTTTTGAGGGAGAGACCCCAGCTTGTGGACGTCCTCCTCTTTTTTTCAATGGACTACAATCTATGCCAGTCTTTTACTGTTGTAAAATATGATTGTTAATAGAAGAATTGTCGTGTGATTAGGAACTCACTGAATCAGAATTAATTACAACTCAGGAAAATAGAAACAAACTATAACTTTTTCCTAGACCATGGGATCCAGCGAGCATAGTTTTACTGTTGTTAGGGTTTTGTAAAAAAGCCCCACAAAAGTTTTTCCTTTTCTCATTAATGCCATGATTTTTCCTGGACCCATCTGGTGTGGACCCAGTGGGTATGGCCCGTCTTTTTCTTAGGTCACCCTTTTCGGGTTTTCATCCTAATAGGCTTTGTGCCTCTTTTTGTGAGCAGTTTAAATTCCCACTGACAAGAATATCATTACTGGTGTTTTAGGTCGAACAGCTTTGACCAAACATGGTGGGGAAAGGGCCCCAGTGGGGTTCAGCTAATTAGAAGATGTCACAATAATCTTCAGATGCACATGGGGGGAAACAGGTTTAAATTTGAATGGCATGCAGGGCATGCCTCAAGGCAAGGGAGATGCGTCGGTGTACGGAGGTAGGAAGAGCGTTGCCTAAGGAAAACTTTCCTTTTGTAGACGGGCCAAGGGCGATCAATATGCAGAGCCGCTGAGGGCATGGTATGCATAGTCTTGCAAAGGTGTCCTTAAGTCAATAACTATCCATTTCTGATGGACAGGGGACTTCATGGAAGTCCGACTCATGGAAACCACGATGGGTGGCATTGAAAAATATGAAAACCACCAGGGGTGTCTCAGAAGGGGAATGTGAAATCTGAATGGTTTTTGGGAACATCCGTACTAATCAAGAGAGTGGTCAGGAGACCACTTCCCTACGCATTTAGTTAGCGTATGGGATGGTTGAGGCTTGGCGCAATTTAAGGTAATGCAGCTGGGACATCATTTAAAATCGAACGACTTCTCCTGGTTCTTAGTAATTTTTTCAAAGACGTTCTGTTGTATTCAGGTAGGATTGTGAAGGAGGTTGAAAAACTGTAGCTCAGAGGGTTTCCGAATCCCAGGATATACATGGGGGCTCAGAGGCCAAGAGGCATACGGAGAGAAACATTGCCTAAGGAAATCTTGCCTTTGGTAGACGGTCCAGGGGCGATCAGTATGCAGAGCCGCTGAGGGCATGGTATTCATAGTCATGCAAAGGCGTCCTTAGGTCAATGACTGTATTCCCCCGATAGCCAAGCAACTTCGGGGATGTTGAGATTCGGGACCACCAGGGGTGGCTTATGAGAGTTCGTCTTTTTTATGAGTGTAGTGTATGGTTTATGATGAGAGGGTGTCAGGATACGGGGGAAACATCTAGACCAAACTTCTCGAGAATGGGTGAAGTAATCCCTTCTCATGCGTGTGTGAGATAGTGGCTTGTGCTGGTCTGACCCGTGCACTGAAGAACAGAGAAAATCCTACATTCCTTACTGAACCCGTGGTGGGTTTGACTATGCAATTTAGCTTCATGTGGTAAGGATGAAGAGCATTATTAAAGTATGTTGTGAATTTTAACGTCATGATGCGAGGACAAGGGGAATTTTTATTTCCTTTTCCAATGCTGTATAGTTTAACGTCATGCAGCAAAGACGATTGATCGTGCAGTTTAACGTCGTGTGATAAAGACATAGTTAAAAAGGTCGCTCTTTATTACCATGTAACTGGGCTCGAGTATCCTAGAATTTCCAAGACGTGGAGGGGGGGTTGATGGTGTAAATCATGGTTCCGGGGCTTCTTGGATCAGGAGAGGTGATATGGGGGCTCTGTGGCTGGTAAGTGTATGGAGCTAGGAAGAGTGTCGCACGACGAAATCTTGCCTTTGGTGGATGAGCCAGGGGCTATCATTATGCAGATCCGCGGAGGGAATGGTATGCATAGTCATACAAAGGTGTCCCCTGGTTGATGACTTTCCACATCCGATGGCCATGAATGGTTATGAAGATCCGCAATTATTCAGGCCATGAAGTCTGTCATCAGGGAAAGAAACGTCTTAACATGTTGGGCATACTCGGCCCTGGTTGCTTTTAAAGCTTAGAGAGATCCCTACGCTGATTTATTTTGTGCACGGGGGTGTACCATTACTCCATGCAGTTTAACATCATGCGGGAAGGACGAAGTACTCCTAGTTTTGTGGTCATAGAGCTTGGACCATTGGGTGACTATTACTGCAGTCACTCGAAGGATAATTGGGTCAACATGTTCTGATATACTTGGAACAAGGTGGGGGATGAAGGTTGTAAACTGCAACTTTGAGTTTTCCTGGATCAGGTCGTGTGGTGTGGGGGCTCAGAGGTCGGTAACCATACAGAGCTAGGAAGAGTACCGCCCAAGGAAATCTTGCCTTTGATTGACGAGCCAGGGGATATCATTATGATGAGCCGTTGAGGTCATGGTATGAATAGTCGTAAAAAGGCGTCCCCGGGTCGATGACTTTCCACTTACGATGGCCATGAATGATTATGAAAATCTTAGATTGCTCACAGCGCTGATTTCGACATATGGGAATAATAGTGTCCGAGCATAAAAGAAACATCTTCACTGCAATTGTCCATTGAGTCAAAGTAGCCAAGTCATGGATTGATGTTCGTGGATGCGGTACCTATGTGAACCACTGACAGACACATAGGCTAGCCAGGTAGGGATACCTTGGAAACATTTGGATGTGAAAAGGGGAATGAACTTGGAAACCACTGCTCCATAAATTTATGGATCGAGAGATGTGATACGGGGCTCTAAGGCCGGTAGGCGTACGGAGCTTTGAAGAGCGTCTCCTGAGGAAATCTTGCCTTTGGTAGATGGGTCGGGGGCTATCAATATGCTGAGCTGTTGAGGTCATGGTATGCATAGTCATGCAAAGGTGTCCACAGGTCGATGACTTCCCACTTCCGATGGCCATGAGTGGTTATGAAGATACATAATTGTCCAGGTCGTGGAGTCTGATGTATGGAGAGGATGCATCCAAATTTGTAAGGAGTATCTCCCTCTCGTATCACCATGTGTCTTGTGTGGGTCACGACGAAGTCCGTGTAGTTTAACATCATGCGGTGAGGACAAATTCCGTGCAGTTTAACGTCATGTGGTAAGGATGAGGTTCCGTGTAGTTTAACATCATGCGGTGAGGATGAGGTGTACACCTCGTGCAGGTCTAGTACATACACGGTGGAAGGGGGCATTTTTAACATTATTGTTTGTGCAGTTTAACATCATGCGGCAAGGACGCAAAAAATACACCATGTGCAGGTCTAGCCCATACATGGGGAAAAGGGATCAATTTTTTAATCTTTCTATCCATGCAGTTTTACATCATGTGGTAAGGACAAGAAGTACACCCCATGTCGGTCTGGTCCGTACACAGGGTGAAAGGGCCCCTTTTTATCTTTTATTCAGGGGGCTGGGCCAGGACTAGGAACCCTGGCTTCACTACGTATCCTGCGAGGGAAGGAATCAAGCATCATGTAGTTATCTAAAAGAGGTACACCCCGTGCAGGTCCGGTCCATACACGGGGGGAGAGGGGCATTGGTAAAACTTCTTGTCTGTGCATTTTAACGTCATGCGGTGAGGATGAGGGATACACCCCATGCAGGTTTGGTTCGTACAAGGAGGGATGAAGGCATTTTTAACTTTTATTTGGATGTGTTTGGGCCAGGATAGGGGATCACGGCATCACTACGTATCCTACGAGGGCAGGAATCAAGCCATATGTAGTTCTCTTAAATCAGTGCAGTTTAACATCCTGTGGTGAGGATGAAATTCATACAGTTTAACTTTATGTTGTTAGGACGAGGGGTATTATTAGATTCCATGTAGTTTGACATCATGCGGTGAGGAAGTGAATACACCCCGTGCAAGTCTGGTCTGTACACTGGGGAAGGGGCATTTTATTCTGGTGGCTGGTCCAGGGTGTTGAATTCTGGCATCACTACGTATCCTGCGAGGGCAGTAATCAAGCCTCACATAGTTCTTTGAAAGATGATACACCCCGTGAAGGTCTGGACCATACACAGGGGAAGAGGGAATTTTTGAATCATCTTGTCCATGCAGTTTAACGTCGTGCGGTGAGGACGAAATACTCTTAGTTTAAGGTCATAGAGTTTTTTTGTTGGGTGCTTGGTAGTTTAACATCATGCAGCTTAGACGAACTCCGTGTAGTTTAATGTCGTGTTGTAAGGACATAGGTGAGCCGACGTGAAAATAAAAAATGGGGTCTACGTAGTTTAATGTCGTGCAGTGAGGACGACTTCCAAGCACTTTAACATCGTGTGGTAAAGACGTTCTCCTCTTTCAGTTTCTATGCGATATAAATCTTTTGGAATCTCGCATTTGTAGGAGCGGTTGTAAATTGTCCGTCCATAGAGATTAGGGTATATGCTCCATTGGAGTATACCTTGTGTACAACGTATGGTCCCTCCCATTTGGGCTCCAACTTTGGAGGCTTCTTGCCAAGTATCATTGGGGTCTGGAGGACCAACACTAATTCTCCCTCCATGAAAGACCAAAGACGAAACTTTTTGTTGAAGGATCGTGCGATCCGGTTAGAGTATACTTCCAGATGGTGCAAGGTGTGCAACCACTTCTCGTCTAGCTGTTCCAATTCACCTAGATTCTTTTCTGACTGCTCATCATCGGATAATTGATCACAGATGGAAACACGGAGTGAGGGAAGTTGGAGTTCAACGGGCAAGACTGCTTCCGTCCCGTACAGCAATGAGTACATGGTAGCTTGAGTAGTGGTGCGGATTGTGGTTTGATAATCCCACAATGCATGAAGGAGTTTACCCGTCCAAGACTTCTTGTCTTTGTCCACCATTTTCTAGAGAATGTTGGATAGGGTCTTGTTGAAAGCCTCTATCTGTCAGTTGGCCACTACGTGGTAGCGGGATGAGTGGTTAGCCTTGATACCATATTCGCGGTATAGTTTCTCCACCTCGGTAGAGCAGAATTTAGTGCCGTTGTCTATCAGTATGGTATGAGGGACGCAAAATCTAGTGATGATATTGGTCTTCACAAAGCTGACAATTTTTCTTTCCCCGACATCCTTGAGGGGTATGGCTTTTGCCCATTTGGAAAAGTAGTCAGTTTCCATGAGGATATACTTCAACTGTTTGGCCATGGCGGGAGGATATGGTCCCACAACATCCATCCCCCAGACGGAAAATGACAAGGAGTACATAGCATGATGGAGTAACTCCGGGGGTTGGTGTATGAAGTTGGCATGAATCTGGCACGAGTGGAATTTTGTGGTAAAACGCTCGCAGTCTTGGGCCACTGTGGGCCAGTAGTACCCAAGTCTTTGAACCTGATGGGAAATCATGGTGCTTGGTTGATGTGCTCCACATGCTCTTGCATTTACTTCATTCATTATGGCGGCAGTTTCTTCTCCATCTATGAATCTAAGGAGCACTCCATCGAGGCCTCATTTGTAGAGGACCTCTTGCTGACCCGTGCCACTATATTGAACAAAGTTTATTACCCTTCTCTGTATTTTCTCTCGTTCAGCCCTGTCCGATAGAATTTCTCCCCATTGAAGGTAGTTTACAATGGGGGTCATCCAGCCGGTGGCAGGAGCATATGGCTCGGGGAGAGGAATGACTTCATGGATTTCTTCCGTCTTAGTTTGGACAAAAGGCAATACCATTCGATGGTGAGAAATACTGATGATCGTTTCATCCCGGTCTGGGTCAGCTAGGGTTGTGGCCGCATTGGCTCATGCATCAACCTAAGCATTCTGACACTGAGGCATATAGGTCAATGTTGTTTCTATGTATAACTCAGCCATTAACCCTCAGAAATGGTAAAATAGGGGTATTATCTCCTCATTTTTAACATCATAGTCACCATTGAATTTCTTGATGACCAAATCTGAGTCACCTTTTACCTTAAGGTGTTGTACTTGTGCCTGGAGTGTGAGTTTCAGGCCTGCAATGAGAGCTTAATATTCCGCTTCATTGTTCGTACATCCCTCTTATAGGAGGAAGTAATATGGAAAGACTGCTTTTTCTAGGGAGACGAGTATTATCCCCAAACCCACTTTGTTGAATTTGGGATCCACTATCCTCTTCCAGGTGGGGCTTCGGGATGCGCCGTCGAAGTACATTTCCCATGCCGGGAACTCCTCTTGAACAGAGAAGATGTCTTCATCAGGTAGCTCAGCATCCGGTGCAGTGGTCCCTATCGAATGGTGCTCTGCCAGAAAGCATGCTAATGCCTGATCATTGATGGCTTTTTGAGGCACAAAACAGATGTCAAACTGTTGCAGGATGACCGCCCATCGGGATAGGCATCCGGTTAGCATCAGGCGGCTGAGGATGTACTTGAGTGAGTTACTCCGCGAGATCAAATGGACTTCGTGATGCTGCAGATAATGTCGCAGCTTTTGAACTGCGAAGACCAAGGCCAAACAGTTCTTCTCAATTTTTGAGTATCGAGTCTCAGCATCAATCATGGTTTGGTTGAGGTAATAGAGACTGTTTTCACTGCCCGCGTCATTCTTTTGTGTGAGGAACGCTCATAGTGACCATTCTAGGGCCATCACGTATAGAATGAGAGGTCTTCCTTCAACCGAGGGCATGACCACCGGTGGTCTTAAGAGGTACTTCTTCAAGTTTTCGAATGCCTCTTGGCAGTCATCCGACCATTGGTACGTGACCCCTTTCTTCATTAACCTGGTAAAATGCAATCATTTTCCTACCATGTTGGCTATGAACCACCTAATATAGTCCAGGTTTCCTTGGAATCCCCTCAACTCAGTGAGATTTCAGGGAGGTGGTAATCCAAGGATATCCTTTGTCTTCTCAGGGTCAACTTCGATGCCATGATGGCGTACGACGAAGCCATGTAATTTCCCTGAGGTAACCCCAAAGGCGCATTTCAAGGGGTTAATCTTCACGATATGTTGTCGGAGCTTGTTGAGGATGGTCTCAAGGTCCGACAGGTGATCCGAGCACTGTCTAGACTTGAGCACCAGGTCATCCACGTAACATTCAACAAATTTACCCAGTAATGGTTTAAAGATCCGATGCATGGCACGCAGATATGTGGCGCCAACATTCTTGAGACCAAAGGGCATGACCCTGTAACAGAATACCCCTTGAGGGGCTATGAAAGTAGTGTCTTCTTCGTCTTCTTATGCCATCCTAATTTGATTGTATCCAAAATAGCCATCCACGAAGGATAGACCCTCATACCCGGTCGTTTCATCGATTAACAACTCGGTGATTGGAACCGGGAAGTCATATTTCAGGCAATGCCGATTGGGATCTCTGAAATTGATGCAGACACAGATTTTTCTATTCTCTTTTCTTGACAGGGACGATATTGGCCAAACAAATGGGATACTGTACCTCTCGAATGAATCTTTCTTTAATGAGCTTATCGACTTCAACCTCAATTTTAGCGGCATGTGAGGTATGCATCCTTCTGGCGGCCTGTTTATATCCCCGGTGGTCTTCTGGAAGACCCAAGTGTTGTGTTACTAGTTCGGGATCGAGTCCCAACATCTCCGTGTAATTACAAGAAAAGAAATCCCGATGTTGCTTCAGGAAAGAGGTATATACCTCGTGTTCCTCGGGAGACATGGCTGCACTAATGAGAGTGGGCCTCGGGTCTTCCTCGGTACCCAGGTTTATTTCCCTGAGTTCGTCCACCGTGGTGGAGATACCCTTCTCAAATGAAGGAGGTTCAACCCTGAGATCTTCTCCCCCTTCTTCTCCCAATTCCTCATCTTCTTGATCCGACGAGGATAGAGCTCCTGACACGGGCTCCTGGGAGTCCGGAGGCGAGGTGTCGTGGGCGTCCTTACTCGATTGTTAGTCCCCAGATCAAGGGTCGGCGGACGTTCCCACATTGTCACACTCGGCCGTTATGGCTTAAGTCATGAGGAAATCCAAGTGCATGTTCGGACATGAACTCATATCCTCCACGTGGTTGATGGGCATGACATAATCTCTTCCAAGCTGCCTGAGGGGGTCATCAGGAACCATTTCTAGGCCATTTGTAGTAGGAATCCAGTCGACACCATCAACCAAAGGCTTCTTTTTCTTTTGCTCATAGAACCTGACGTCAATATAATGTGAGTCAGAGAGCTCGAAAGGAGCCTTGTTGGCGTGCAATGTTCCGCTTTTCCCATTGACGCAGTACTTGATACACTGGTGGTAGGATGAAGGAACGACCATGTGCTTATGGAGCCACGACCTTCCTAGCAGGGCATTGATTTTTGTGCTCTATCGGACCACCAAGAATTCTGTGTAGGCTACCAGGTCACCAAAATGGGTCCTTAGCTTAATTATTTCCAGTGGCTTCTATTCATTCTTATCGTAACCAAACAGATTTGTGGCCAAGTGAATTAGATCGTCCTCACTGTAGCCCAACTTGAAGAGTGTTTGTTGGGGAATGAGGTTAACTCCGGAGCCATTTTCTATAATGAATAACCAGATCTCAGTACCGTTTAGCGTTCTAGACACATATAGTTGTCTAATGTGTCCTTGCATGATGGCATATTCATCTTGATCGGTGAAGGAAATCACCGCATTGCATTTAGCAGGGTCAGTCTCTGTCCGAAAAAATTTCGGCGGTAGCTACCTCAGCTTGAAACTCTTGGGGTCTGATCAATGTTTCTATAAGTGCCTCCCTGAGGTTTGCTGACAGCCTAAGGGCATCGAGGATTGACAGCTTGGTTGGTAACGATGCCAGCTGGTTAAGGATATCGTATTTCTACTCCAGCGGCCGATGCTTCTCTGCTGGCGGGAGAGTTTTAGCGGGTTCTTTAGGGGCTGGATCATTTGATGAGGAGGGACCGGCCATGGGGTCGGATGTCGATGGTGTTACCGTGTTTTGAGTACTTGGATCATCCGGTCTATTCGTGTGCACTAGGCGGTCAAACACTCACTCCTCCTCTGGTGGGTATCACAGAACAACAGGGCCAGAGTGGCTGCTTGTGGAGGTGGAGGGGAATTCTTTCTCCTGCTGAGTCTATTGAAGGGCTCTCCCACAAGATTCAGCAATATTAATGGTTTGAGTCGGGATCCAACCATAAGGTTGGTTTCGGTCGTGGCTGCACCTCCCTGGGTATCCCCTACCTCTGTGATCCCTCCTCCCGGCTCCTCGTGTAGGGAACTTGGGTTCGTAACCATAGCCTTCATTAGGGAATGATTCCATAAGATGGATGACGTTAATAGAACCAAAGATTGGCTCTTCACCCTCTGACAGGTCAACCTGGTCAGTTGTCCCAGATGGTTCCGTTTGGTGGGTCGGTGCCCATGGTTCCAAATTCGAGGGCATGAAATCTTCTAGGGTCGGGACTAACATTGGCCCCGTCGTGGACTGCTCCTCTTGCGATTGTTTCCTCCTTCTTCGATTACGCCCGGATGACCAGCTCATGGAGGGTTGTGAGGTCGATACTGTCTCTGTGGCTTCAGAGTCTGTTGGCGGAAACACCGGCTGCTGTAGTTCAGCTTGGAGTCTGCCCTGGGCTCGGTTGATAGTCTTCCAAGTCAACTAGTTGTCAAATTTATACCCCTGCTTGCTAGTGACTTTCTGCCACCCCTCCTCTTTGTAGGAGTCGTTGGTAAAGATACTTGCCACAGGTGCTGTGGGTGGTCCCAGCTCGACATGTCCGGAGTCTACCATCCTTTACATGAGGTTTTTGAAGAAGAATCTTTCTCAGATACCGTGTCTCAAAATCCGATGGTAGGGGAAGTAATCTATCCTTTCATCGTGGCTGACCTTTTTGGGTTTCCTTGACTCTGGGAGGCGGAGAAAGTTGCAGTTCATGGCGGCAATGAAGTAGCCACAGACATGATCATCTCATAAGGACTTTACTTTTTGTCTTTGTTCCTCAAATTAGTTCCGCTTTAGTCCTTGCTGATCGTCCAATTTAGGAGGAGGCGGCCGATGATATGCAGGGGGCCCTTGACGATTTGGCGGAGGCCTGAGCGGTGGAGTGGGTATAGGGGTCAGCTTGTGTGTGACAATGGATGCTTCAGCTCTAGGGGCTCTTTTCACAGGAGCCTTTGAGGCTATTCGGGACTTCGAATTAGTCCGCTGCAGGGAGTCCTCAATTCTATGGGCAATGGACGAGAGATGGTGGAAGCCAGTGGTGCACTCCACTGGTATGAGCGGTGTTTGCAGCTCATCTATAAGATTATCGATGCATATGGATAGCATCTCGTGTTGATGCATTGTCCTGTTCAGAGAATATGTCATACCTTTCCATCCGGAAATGAAATTTGAGACCCTCTCGTTCTCCCTCTACTTGCTGTTCATGAGGTCGTTGATTGTTGTTTTGTGAAACGTCGAGCTAGAGTGGAACATGAACTGCTGCCGAAGGACCTCCCAGCTCTTTATTGACTGGGCTGGTAGACTCATTTACCAGACAAAGGCAGATCCTTGCATGGTCCGTACGAAGCATCTGAGTTTCACTGCTTCTTGTTGTTCCGGAGTTCCCATCATAGGGTCGCAATAGGATGCATAATGCATCAAATGCTGCTCTGGATCTCCTAACCCGTTGAAAATATGGAATACAGGGCTCCCAAAATTGGGTGGAGGTGGTGTGTTGGTCACCCCATTTGGGTAGGGTTTCCGTTCTGGCTATAACGGAGCACGTCGACCTTCCATCGCTTCCAATCGAGATGTTAGCGCCTCGATGGTGTTGCTGAGACCCTGGTTTACATCCTGTTGGTCCCGGTCTAGGGCAGGCGTAGCCCAAGGCATTGACTGAGGATCCAGATTGGCTAGCACCAAGGGTGCATATTCCATTCGGGGCACCCTCGGAGGGTTCTGGCGTACTTGCTCCGGTAGTCACCTAAGTGGAGAGAAATCTTGGTATTCATTATACACATTTAGGTAGTTGGACAAACCAGGTGCTTCATTGGGCAGGAGCCCTGACCGGGCTTCATTTTTTGAGGCAAGACATAGCCTTTGAGGGGCACTTGCTGGGAGTGCATGATGTGGCTCTTCCTGGGACACACTTTCAATAAGGAAGTTCCTCTGGAGTAGCTCGATGTTAAGCCGCCTTAATTCTTTCAACTCCTCTTCCTGTCGAGCGAATCTCTCTTCGTGCGTTAGTGGCTCGTTTTTGTCGAGAGAAGGCAGTGGGTTAAGGGTAACCAGTCACTTATTCTTATCCTTATTGGAAGCTCTCTGGGTAGGTGGAGGAGGGTTGGCTGGAAGGATAGCCATATATAGGGCGGCCCTCTGATTCCGGGTGTGCACACCTGGTGGTTCATTATGGGTCACAACCTGACCAGAACCGTCGTCTCCCGATCCATCCAGATTTGCATTTTCCCCGGTGTCACCTGTGGGGTTAGCCTCAATGGCGTTGATGAATGCATATCACGGGGTGGAGGAGACGTCATCTTCTAAATAAGAAGAGGATCTCTCATGTCTTCTGCTGTCCTCCCATTTCATGACCTGGGATTGCCTTAAGACTTCTTGATGAAGGGTGATGCAGAGAGTTCTTTGATGCAACCTTACGGTGCACCTTCCTCTCAGAGGGGATGATGATTCAAATGACGGGATAGGATGGGAACCTCCTCTTTTGACTGTCCTCCCTAGATGAGAGAATACTGATTCTCATCGGGGAGGATGTTGTTGAGGGGGTAATAATTCCCCCAGCCCTGAGGGCTGGGGTTGGCTCTGTTCCATGTATGTTGAGTCTCCTCCCATTTTTATTGGTCTTACGGGGGCATCTGTTGTTAAAAATGACCCCATCCCTACAGGCTGGGGTTGACCCTTGATTGTGGCAGTGGCTGCTGCTATCGCAACCTGCCTGATCTTGCATGCCCCCATTCGGGGGTGAACCAGATTTGGTGCCGAATTCACCCGTGGATCAATCCCTTCTGGGGAGGCAGGAAAATACTTCTGACTAGCCTTTCTTAAGCAAGATGCATGTTTTATGCTCTCGGTGGCCTGATTCAGGAGTTCTTGAATGGATTGTTCCCATCGGGCCCGACGCTTCTGGGACTTACTCAAGGCCTGACTCTGTTGGGTGTATTGCCTTTCCTGAACAGGGGGACCACTCTATTGCTGTCTTGATGTGATGACAGTGCAAGACACCATGCCGAATGGGTTCCTCTGGGCGAGGAGAGGATTGAAATGCAGAGCTCCGTGTTCCCCCCATCCCCTAATATGGACTATCGTTGGAGCGTCACCAATGAGGCGGCGCAGTTGGTGCAGCGCACGGAGGCAGGATATCTCTATGTTTCCTTTACGTCTCTCGGGGCACTTTCGTCGCGCCGTAGGAAGGGCCTCCAGGTCGATGTGACACAGGAGGTCTCCTATCATCTTGACATGGTCTTCATACCCTTCATAGGGCAGGAAGCTTGATTTCAGCTGGTGGAGGGTTGTCCATATATTATGGCAGATGCCATGCATGCATTCTTCCGACAACTCATTGGGTATATTGAATTTAGAGGTGGCAGTGGGCCAAAACATAACTGGTATATCATCCATGACCAGTCATTTCCACAGGTGCAGCATATCGGCATACTCCTCTTCTAGTGATTCCTCTACCTGGTCAGCCCAACTATGACGCCCATTGTCAATGTGGTTGGAGGCAGTGGGACCGGTAGGTGCTGAATCATCATGTGGGCGATTCCAAGGTGGTTCAAAAGATGAATGCAGTCCTGGATCATCTCCTGATCGAATAAGGGCGTCGTTAGCGATAAGCTGGGAATCTGACATGCTCGGTCCCGTCCTTCTGAGTTCCTCAGCATACAGGGGCTTTTCTGTGCTTGATTCGGCAGGGGGAGGACCTTCCTGTCAATATGATATGCCATCGCGGGGAGTACCTTTTCAATGGCAGTCGTAATGGTGAGGACTACCATTACTGCTTGATGCTTCACTGCATAGAGGACTTTTGCAGTGCACGCCCTCGGGAGGACATCCAAGGCATGTCATAGTAAGGGGAGGACCTTCTGGCTGCGTAGCATTGTTACGAGGAGGGCCTTCGCAATAACTACCATCATGGTGAGGATTACCATCATGGCTTGACGTTCGATGTGCATCCTGGGGAGGACCTTTAGGACACACTGCGACAAGAGGAGGACCTCTTGGTTGCTTGGGGCCAATGCGTGGAGGCCCTTCGCAATGGCGGCCGTGGTTGCGAGGACTACCATCACAGCAGCTGTAATGGTGAGGAATACCATTACAGTTGCCGCAGGGAGAATATCAGCAGGATACACCCTGGGGAGGGCCTCCAGAATGTACCATAACGAGGGGAGGAACTTCTCGTTCCTTGACGTCTCTACGGGGAGGACCACCATTATCAGGGTGGTGAGGACTACCACCATGATCTAATGACTGGCTGCGCAGAGTGTCGTTGCAGCGCAATCCCTGAGGAGGACCTTCAGGGAAGGCGACGACAAGGGGACGACCTTCTTGTCGTGATGAGACGTCAGTGTAGGGAGGGCCTCCACAGTTGTGACTATGATAGCGAGGACTACTATCATAATCTGTGGTCCCACTTCATGGAGAGTGATTGTAGTGTATACCCCAGGGAGGACCTTCAGGGTGGACTACAGAAAGTGGAGGACCTTTTTGCTGGTCGATCTTCTGGTCATGTGGAGGGTTTCCATGACTCACATAAAAAGAGGGGCTCTCGTGATCAATCATTATATTCCTGTGGGGGAAGCCCACGCGTGTGCTCTGGGGAGGACCTTAAGAGCATCTGTTAGAGACATTGTGGGGAGGACCTTCACAACTTCTACTCCCACTGCCATAATATGGTGATAGGTGGGTAGGGTTCTGAGCCTGTGATGTGTGCTTAGTGGCATCGGGAACCCCAACTTCCAGCAGAGCGGAGTCATGAACTCCCCCTTTATTTTCCGACTACCTTCGGCGCGTTCGGGGCGCTTTCTTGTGGGTAGCCGGGACCGTCTACTGTTGATAACGGCCTTTACCTTCGGGTCTCTGTCTAATTGGGTCCCGTGATGTCGTCGGGATACGCCGACGAACATCTTGACTTTTAGTAGGGATATATGCCTGATCTGGAGCATCCACAATGATGGAAGGGTGTCCCCCAGTTGGAACGAGTGAAACTACTCGATCTGGTTTCCCTTGCATCACACAATATGGCTGGCAACCCTCCTGGGAAGAAGTAGGGATGCAGATTTGCTCTAAGGTGGCTATCTCGTCTCTTAGATGAGTCACCTCAATTGGGGAGACGGGCTCACGGGCCTGAGTCCTTGCTATTGCCGATGATGCAATTACATTCTGGAAAGACTGCAAGATATGATATGGGATCGATACCTACTCCTCCATCATTTCCAGGATATGTAGAGAGACATCTTTGGATGGAACGGGAATGAAGGTCCATTCCGGTATCGGATTAGGATTATCCTTCTCCGATCCTCTGGTGGTCAATGTGTACTGAAAATTCTCTTGTGTCGGGGTAGGTGAATGAATATGCCCCTACACCGGGATAAGCCGGTTTATCTCTACCTTCTCCGCCACATCGGGGTGGCAGACTTTGCTTGCATCCGCAGGGAGCTGGCATTATATATATTGGTTTCCCACCATATCGAGTCGGTGGCCTTTGTTGGCGGGGAGACATTCCCACCTAGGAGTTTCCGCCACATCTGGGTGCCAGGATTTGTGGATCGCCACCATATCGGGATGGTAGGCATCAGGAGAAACTGCTAGGAGCTGGTCCTGCAGGCGCTGGGTCTCCACCACGTCAAGCTGGTGGGCTTCACTACCCTAGGAAGGGAGAGGTGCAGGCCGAGTTAGTGTCGTCCTGCGTGAGCGACGGTCTTGATGGGGATCGGCGAGGGTGCGCGCCGGCTCGTATGATGCTGCTATGTCTGGATGGAAGGCTCGGGAGGAGCAAACATGTGTAGGTGCCTGTTCATGTTACATCTCCATGGCTGGGCAGCGGAGCTCCTCCTCAGGGACCAGGGTGGTGACCGGTCCCTGATTGTACATCTGCCGCCCTTGTCGGGCGGTCCGAGGGGCCGGAGCTCGGGGAGTGTGGGCCAGAATCCTCAGGGAAACATCCTCCTTGGCGCGAGGATTCCGAGTAGCGGCGTGAACGCGATGAAACCTTCCGGCAGGGGCCTTGGAGTGGAACCCACGTTCGGTAGGGATGAAGTCCTCGGCATTGAATTCATATGCCTCCCTAAGGTAAGGTAAGTACGCATTGTCCCGTTCTGGGGAGAGACTCCTGAAACCGTTTGAGACAGCAAAATGGGTCATCTAGATCTGCCTTTGCGGCCACTACTGGGTAGGTGATCGGTGAGTTCTGGCAGATTGGAGGGCATTCAGGGCCACCTCTACCATTGGGAGAGTACCATTCACGTGGTACTCTCGGATCCGCGCGTCCGAGACCTAGCGCTGAAGATGCTGGGTGGGTGATGGGGTCCTCCGTAGGTGAGGATGTTTGGTCCCTGCGTTGTTTGAAGCAAGCACTTGTGAGTTCCTTTGTGATTCCATTGGATCGAAGGGAGTTCTGAAGGTAGTACCTGCAAAACATTTTAGAAAATACAAGCAGTAAACCCGTCAAAGCAGCATCTCATGATCCCATGTGAATTTAATGCCCTTGTTTGGCCCTCATTGAGAGTAAAAGTGGGAATGGGGTGGGATTAAGTTAAATCTACCATGCTTGGTTAAATATACATGTCGGGTTCACCATTTTTTGTTTCATGGTTTCGTTCGTGAAATGCCCAATGGTTCTATATCTGATGATGCGTGGAACCACTTTCCAAAGGCAGGCGTTTGTCAGATGGTCTGACCAGTGACACTTAAGAACTCACATTGGTTGAGAGGATGGGAAATATGGCTCATCGCACCCTTTTGGGGGGAATTATTGCCTGTTCCAGGACTCTCTTATAGATTTAAGATGTATTCATATGTTCGAGAATCTTTGGTTTATACCCAAGCATATTATCCACGGATTTAACCCTGTTTGGAAATGGACAGCTAAACGCAGGGGTTCAGAATCATTTATGCCCAAGGTTTACCATCCCTTGTGGGATTAATGCCCCCGAGGAGTCTGGAATCACTGAGGCGGCACAAGGAGAGGTGTGGTGAGCCGACATGAGGATAGTTGGATCGACCAGTTGTCAGGCATGAACCTCAGGGAGGCTTCCTACGTACCCTGCCTATGAGACAGGGATCAAAGTCTAGATAGTTTGAATGGGGAGCTCCAGAGAATCGACGTGAAAGTGGACTCAGGGGTCCGTTGGTGATCAGGCTTGATCCTCATGGAGGCTTCCTACATATCCCTGTGGCAGGGAATCAAAGTCCCCATATTTCGCATCGGCTTGGGACTTACGCTCTGAGGCATCCCAGAATGATAGATGGGGGCTTACACTCTGAGTAGGCCCATGATGATGGATTGGGGCTGACACTATGAGGAGACCCATAAGAGGATAGATTGGGGACTACACTCTGAGGAGGCCCATGATGATAGATTGGGGCTCACACTCAAAGGAGGCCCATAAGAGGATAGATTGGTGCATACAATCTGAGGAGTCCCATAAGAGGATTTCATGGTCGATGCTTACTCTACGCCCACATGAGTCATGCTCGGTGTGAGAAACAAGAGGTAGCAGGGACCAGAGGATCACGTCGCGAGAGGTGTGTCAGTGAGGAATGGAGTGGGGCATACACATAAGGGCGGCCCATGATGATAGATTGGGGCTTACACTCTGAGGAGGCCCATGGGCGACAAAGCACAGTGGGAGAGGGAAAGGGGGTGCTCCTGTTCCCATATCCTCTCTTGTAGTGCATGAGGGATTCCTTCTGATGGGTATTTTACTATCCTCGGGAAGCCCTTAATAAGAGGAGGGGCAGAAAGAGGATTCCCGAGATCAGACTCAACATTATCGTGGGAATGTGAACCCAAGAACGCTTCGGGAATCTGCTCAAGGGTTGGGGAGACCCCTTCGCCTCTATTTACCATGGGTATGTGAACTCAAAATAGCGCGTTGATGCGCCCGAAAGTTACACCATTCGGATCAGGTGGCTCTGGTGGAGGCCTCGGCTCCGGGCCGATGAAGAGGCCAATGAGGGAGTCACAGAGGATCGAGCCAGATTGGAAGCATTTTAAATGGCTCAGGGAATGGGAACTCTGAAGGCTCTGATGGGCCACACATACCAAGGAGTGGTGGAACCCTTCGTGTGGGAAGGTTCTACGCGGCTGGAGAATCCATCCACGAACCAGGGTGGTCCAGGGACTGAGAGGTCGTGCGCGAACCAGGATGGTCCGCAGACTGATTGGTATCCAGCGAACCAGGGTGGTTCGTGGTCTAGAGAGCATCCCGTGAACCAGGGTGGTTCATGGCTTTGGGATCGGCCCATGTACCAGGACGGTATGCGGAGGGGTCCACGCGAGCAGCAGTGGCCAAGGGCGGCGCCGATCTCAGGTTCGTCAGTCGAGGCTTCGCCCATGTAGGAGGGTGGTACACGGTGTGGCAGATCAGAAAAGAGGCATAAACACCCTGTTCTGCGGGGAGTGCATCCGCAGAGGGGATATGGTTCGCGGTCTTCTCATTTTATGTTGTTTTAAGTGTGTGGTTCACCAAATTATTATGCATTTTCCGGTTCCTTATTAGTTCGTTCCTAGGTTTATACCTGCTGGGGTTCGCGAACGGGAACTTCGCTGTTTACGAAATCCTAAGCCTTCCTTCGATCGATATCCTTCCGAATCTCCAATTCCTCTGAATCTGAATCCCGATATTCGAATCCTCTCCTCCTTTACCCCCGGTCTCCTTTTATAGAATGGGAAAAGAGATGTATCTGTGGCCACACGACACCTTTTGCGGAGGCCCATGACTGAATACCCGATTTACAAATCACTTGGTCAATCCGTAATTCGCGGTGGGTATTGAATGCTTCACCCCCCTCCCCACGAACCGAAGTCAGGGAGTTCTTCACGACCGCGGAGGGTTCCGCCTCCATTTCGCGAACGACAGCCGATACGGCTTGAACCGGTCGACGTGGTCTGCGGTTGGGGCGGTTCATGACGGTGAACCGGATCGGCGCCCATCCTTCCTCGCAACCGCGGAGGATCTCCACCTCCATTTCAAAAACAATAACGGTTCACAGAGGGTGCGCTTCGCGGGGCCTGGCCACATCATGTTTTAATGGGACCGGTCTGTGGACCGGTCCTACTTGTGTCCCTTCTTTGGATTTTCTCCATTATTTTCCCCAATTCTTTGGGGAATTCGGGTAGAATCTCCGTTGAGTATTTTTCAGGACCCTACACACCTATATAAGGAAACTAGTATTATGTTAGTAATATTATAATGAAATGAATTCAAAATTAATATGAAAGAATACATTATTAAAATGTCAAATTTTAAAGAACAGACACAATCAGAGTTATACAGGTCACACCATGCATCATATTGAAGTGGGGTTGATTCCTACTCTTCAAAAAATGAGTTATGAATCATTGTACTAAAATATCAAAACAATCCAAATGGGTTTTCATAGTTTTAAGTATGTCCATTATTTCTTTGCTAAAATTAATATCAAATATAAATGACATATTGAGATTTGTACTAATCAGATCACGCATCGGATTTAGGTGTTGTTAATTCCTACACATCAAAAATGACTAATGGATCATTGTTCCAAAGTATCATAATAATCTGAATGGGCTTTCAAGGTTTTTAGTATGACAATTATTTTTTTTATTAAAATATCATTTTAAACCGAAAACCCCCATTTTGAGTCATACAGGTCACATCGTGTGTCAGTTTGATGTGAGACTCCTTCACACTGATAAAAAAGTACTTACAAATTACTCTCTAAAATTATGAATACAATATCAGGGTCCTTTCATGGTTTTTATTGAGTGAATCATTTTGAGCTAAAATGTAAATTTTAAACTGATAACATACTCTTTTAGTCATAATATTCATAGCATCCATCAGATTGAGGTGTGGTTGATTCCTACCCATAAAAAATGTCTAATGGATCATTATCTTAATGTATCAAAACAATATAAATGTGTTTTCCCAGTTTTCAGTATGTCACTTGTTATTTTTACTTAAATTAATGTCAATTTTAAATAAAAACATATTTGGATTTATACCAGTCACATCATTCATCTCATTTGGGTGTGATTGATTCCTATATGTAAAAAATGACTCTTGGTTCATTTTTCTAATGTATCGAAACAATCCAAATTTCATATCCTCAGTTTTCAATATGTGATAAAACACTATTTTACTGAATATTTTATTGATAATAAATGATTTAATTTCCTCAAATTGTGTTAAATATGTTCAATTAGAAAGTATTTGGGATTAGATCATTCATTTGAATATTTTATGAAAATTCCAGTTTTACCCTTTCAAAATCACTGTAGTATTTCAATGATCAATATTTTTTTGAATTATTTGAACTTAATATTTTGTAAATATGTTCCTTACTTCATTGGATACAACCTTTATTCAGGACACTTGATATAAAGAATGCATCTAGATGGAGTAATTGGGCCATAAATCAAAGATGGGCTGGACAAGCCAGAATGGATAAGCTTCTGTATTTCGGCCATAACTCCTTCATATGGGCTTGGATGGAGCCCATATATTTAGAGGAGATAGAGGACCCATATCCAAACATATGATCTTGCTTGAAGGCCGGAAAATTCATGCATTTTGGTGGTCAAATGGGCGGTTAAAATTGGCATAAAATATTTGGCTGAGATTCCCCATTCACACTTGAAACCACTTTGAACCTAGCCTCCCCACCACTCTATAAATTAGAGGTTTTCTCATTTGGTGGGGTTGCCACGTGCATTAGAAGATTTGAGGAAGAGGAGAATTGGTTTCACCAATATTTTCCAACCATTTTAAGAGGGCTAGCTCTTGAAGCAAATATCCCCTCATCGAAGCCTCCTTCTCTTCTTCATGTTGTAATATTTTCATTTGTGTTTTAAACTCCATTGTTCTTATTTTATTTCTTCTATTTTATTCTGTTTTATTTTAATTTCTTCATATATTAATCTTCGTATTTGGGCTGGAATTATTGAGTTGAAGCGTTATTGGGTTATACCCATTATAAACCTTTGCACATGCAAAATGCTTCTACGATGATTACGCCACCCATGGAAGAGTAGTCTTTTAGTAATCGATCTATCTTCTACGCTCTTAATTTAATTATTTTGAATCATTGAGATACTGTAATTCACTTAATATGTTCCATGAATTTTGTTTTTAAATTGTAAGAAACTAAGAATGCAATTGAATAATTAACACAAAAATACACGAGTTCGAGATTTTGGGTAAATTGCGAGAGCGCGATCTTAATCGGTAATGCAAGACCACATGAGATAAATTTGTAGAGTTCAAATATAATAACTAAAAAAACTCATCCTCATTTCCAAAATGGATATGTTCTCTAATTAACCACTGACCATAAGCTAACTTTAGAACAATAATCAAAGTAGGGTGCTGCGATTGCGTGTTCCGAAGCTAACCTAGGGTTTAAGTAATTCCATCTTTGTGGTTAAGTTAACTCTTGTAGGGTTCGAGTGTTAACAAATTAAGGGATCATAATTAAGTGGATATTGATTTAAATTATAATGATTAATAAGTAAATGAAGAGGTATAGTTAGATCGATTACTCCTTTTAAATATTTTCTAAGAAAACATCTTCTCGTTGTGGTTTGTTAATCAACTTACATTTCAAAATTAAAAAAAAATACAATCTTCTTCCAGAAAACATCTTCTAGATCTATAAACTATAAACAACCCCCTTCATTTAAACTAGTTTTTTAATTCAATTTTATTTTATTTTTATAATACCTTTAATAAGTTGTTAAATTCACTTCTTCCTTTGAGAGACGACCTTGGTCAGCCACTCTGCTGCACCTAAGTACCCCAAAATCACATTAATCATTTGAGGGTACCCACAACAGTGATCTTTCAAATTGGCTTCATTTCCAGGGAGGCAAGTAATTTATTCAACCAATTATAGTTATTTATTTTATTTTCATTTAATTCTTTTCTTCTCCTCTTTCTTTCTTCTTACCCCTTTCTCAAGTTTTTTTCTCTTACTCTCTTATTTTATTTTTATCGGACCAACTCAAACTTATTTTCTTTTTATTGTGGTCCACTTTTCATTATTTTAATTTAATATCTCATTGATTTATGACAAGAACTAATCCCAAAGATCTCTTAGATCTTGACCCTGAGATTGAACGTAGCCTTAGGGCACAAATTAGACATTCTCAGTCTACGGGAAGTTTCAATATTAAACCAGTTGGAGAAGTTCTCCACTTTCAGAACATTGAAATTGGAAGAAATTCAAATTCAACCATAAAACAAGAACCAGTGGCTGAAAATAATGGAAATGAACTTAATAGGACCATTCTAGAATTGGTTGGACCTAATATTAACTATCAACCAAATTTTATTGCATACCCAAATCTCGAATTAGACTTTGAACTAAAATCTGGGTTAATTCACTTACTTCCAAAGTTTCAGGGCCTCTCTGGTGAGGATCCCAATAAAAACCTTAAATAATTTAATGTCGTTTTCTCAACTTTAAAACCAAGAAATGTTTCTGAAGATCAAATCAAACTAAGATCATTCCCATTCTCACTTGATAGAGCTGTGAAAGACTGGATGTATTATTTTTAACCCGAAGATGTAACTTGTTGGAACAGTTTGAAATGTATTTTATTACAGAGATTATTTCCAGCATCAAGGACCCCTTCCATTCATAAGTAGATCTCAGGTATCAAGCAATCACAAGGGGAGTCAATGTATGAGTATTGGGAGCAATTCAAGAAGTTGTGTGCAAGCTGTCCACATCACCAAATCAGTGAGCAATTACTCATCCAGTACTTCTATGAAGGACTGACAACTATAGAGAGAAGCATGGTGGATCCTGCAGCTGGAGGAGCATTGGTGGACAAGGCACCAGTAGCTGCACCTGCGTTGATTGACAATATGGTCCAAAATTCCCAATAATTTGGCGATAGAGGTACACCACATGTTAGGGGAGTACATATGGTAAGTCATTCTTCTCTTGAAAGTCATTTGATTGATACCAAGTTGGAAGAATCAACCACTATGGTGAGGTAGATTTCTTTGGCTCAAAAGAAATCCCAACCCACTCCTTCAAGGCCTTGTGGTATTTGAACTGAGACAAGTCACCCAACTGACTGTTTCCCACAACTACAAGAGACAGAGGATTGTGAAATAGTATTCTCAGGGAGACCATATCATCAACAACAACAATAACCATATCCCCAAAAGAAGTTTGATCCAACATACTACCAAGGGTGAAAGGATCAATCAGACATGAGGTATGGCTCTGGACAACAACAGATCCCACCCTTTCAACAAAACTTCAAGCAGCCTCCACCTTACCAGCAGACTTTCCAACACCCTCAAAGGAGATTTGAATCTCAAGAATCAACAAGACAACAACAAGGGAATCCCCCACCCAAGGTAGATTCTAACACTGATGACATTTTGAAGCAAATTGTCCTTAATCAACAGAATGAGTTGAAAAGTCAAGGTTCGGAGCTGAGGGAGTTGAAGACTCAAATGAGCCAGATTTCCACCACCCTCCATGAACTTGTAAGTAAGAATTATGGAAATCTACCTTCCCAACCAACTCCAAATACAAAGGGGAATGTTAATGCCATCACATTGAGAAGTGGGAAGGAAATTAATTATACATATTTACCTAACATTCCACCAGGATTCACCTCAACTTTAGAGAAGCCGCATTCCATACCAACTGATAAGAAATCCAAGGAGAAAGATAAAGGTACTAAAAATATTGATGATGCCCCTCCTAAACCCCTTCCTTTTCCAAACAGGGTTGTTCAAACCAAGAATATGGCTGAAGAAGAAATGAAAAAGGAGGTTTTGGAAACATTCAAGCATGTGGAGATCAACATTCCTCTACTTGAGTCCATTAAACAAATTCCAAGGTATGTGAAATTCTTAAAAGAACTTTGTACCAATCGAAGAGGGCTCAAGGGAAATGAAGGATCAAACTCGCAAGGAATGTCTCAACACTCATTACACTAACTCTAGCTATGCCAACAAAGTGAAAGGATCCCGGGACATTCACCATCCCATGTACTATAGGGGAGTTTCACTTCTCTGATGCTCTTTGTGATTTATGATCTTCAATAAATGTGATGCCTCCCTATGTATTATCTTCTTTGCATGTTGGTGTGTTGAAGCCGACAAGAGTAGTGGTGCAATTAGGGAATAGAGCTACGACATATCCAGTGGGAGTCCTTGAGGATGTACTTGTCCGGGTAAGTGACATGATCTTTCCAGCAAACTTCTATGTGCTCAAAATGGAGGATGATCAGGTAAGTTATCATGCCCCTATTATCTTAGGTAGGCCCTTCCTCAAAACTACAAAAACTATCATAAATGTCAATTTGGGTAGACTTTCCATGGAATTTGGGGATGAAGTTGTGATATTTAATGTTATGGACTCCATGAAGTACCCCTATAAGGACCATTTTGCTTTTTTTATCTCCCATTTTGAACCACCAAGTAAAAACTCCATGGATTTTTATTGTCCTATGTTTAGAGAGATTATGAGAATTGGTTCTAGTTTGATGTCTAAGAGTACTTCCACACCTTTTTTTGATGGAAAAACCTCTCTTGGATTTGATTTTGATGTGGATTCAAATTATGATCATATAAACTCTAATTATGACATGGCTGTTGAGTGTGCTGATGGATTTGATGCATTATTTTATAATTTTGATGATTCTTATTCTGATACTGATGTTAATTGTGCAGATATGTCTGTTACATCAATTTCTCCATCCATACATCACCCCTATAATGGAACTCAATCCATTGCCCCCGAATCTTAAATATGCATACTTACTGAGTGGTGATAGATTACCTATTATCATTGCTAACAATATCTCTTTTGAACATGAAGAAAAACTTTTGAATCTATTTAGAGATAACATTAGGGAAATTGGTTGGAAATTGGCATACATATTAGGTATTAGCCCCTATATTTTCATGCATAGGATTCTCTTGGAGGATGGGACTAAACCGATTAGGTAGCCACAAAGGATACTTAATCCAACACATTTGGAAGTTGTTAAAAAAGAGGTTAAAAAATGGCTCGAGGCAGGTATAATTTACCCTATTTCTGACTCACAATGGGTTACCCTGTCCAGGTTGTACCAAAGAAAACTGTTTTCACTGTTATAAAAAATGAAAATGATGAGATAGTTCCTGTGAGAGTACAAAACAGTTGGAAAGTGTGTATTGATTATAGGAAACTAAATAAATCCACTCATAAGGACCATTTCCCACTTGCATTCATTGACCAGATGCTTGAGAGACTTGCAGGTAGGACACATTATTGCTTCTTGGATGGTTTCTCTGGCTATTTTTAGGTTCCTATTATAGCAGAGGAACAGGAGAAGATGACATTCACGTGCCTATTCGGTACCTTTTCTTACCGAAGGATGCCATGTGGACTTTGCAATACCCCAGGTACCTTCTAGAGATGCATGGTGTGTATTTTCTCAGATTTCATTGAGACCCGCATGGAGGTATTTATGGATGATAATACTGTTTATGGATCCTCATTTGGTGAATGTCTCTCTAGTTTGGGTGATGTTTTGCATCATTGTATTGAGAAGAAACTGGTCTAAAATTTTGAAAAATGAAATTTCATGGTCTAAAAGGGAATTGTCTTAGGTCATATAGTCTCACAACATGGCATTGAAGTTGATAAATCTAAGGTAGAAGTTATTTCATCCCTCCCATATACTACATGTGTGTGAGATGTTGGATCATTCCTTAGACATGCTAGATTTTATCGATGCTTCATCAGAAATTTTAGTAAGATCTCTCTACCCTTATCTCGATTGCTTCAAAAAGATATTGACATCAATTTTGTTGATTCATGCAGGGTATCATTTTATGATCTAAAGAAGTTTCTGACCACTCCACCGATCATACAGCCCCGTGGTGGGACCTTCCAGTTGAGCTTATGTGTGATGCGTCCAACTTCACGGTTGGAGTTGTATTATCTCAGAGGGTGGAGGGACGTTCACATTTGATTTCGTATGCATCGAGGATGTTGGATTCTGCACAATAAAACTACACCACAACATAAAAAGGGATTCTTGCTGTTATATTTTCTTTAGATAAATTTCATCCATATTTATTGGGATCTAAAGTAGTTGTTTTTTCTGACCATGCATCTTTGAGGTACCTCCTAAAGAATCCAGATGCAAATCCATGACTTATCCATTGGATGCTCCTTCTTCAAGAGTTTGAAATCGAGATAATGGACAAGAAGGGGTCAGAGAATTTGGTGGCAGACCACATGAGTAGTCATAATCACATACCAGAGGGTGACACCTTGGACCAGGTACCACTTTGGGACACTTTCCCCGATGATCATCTCTATATCATCTCAGGTACGCATCCTTGGTATGCTGATTTAGTTAATTACATTGTTTCCTCTGAAGTCCCAGCAAATTTGAAGAAGCATCAAGTCCAAAAATTAAAAAGTGAGTCTAGGTTTCATGTGCGGGATTATCCTTACCTATGGCGCATGTGTAGTGACCAAGTCATTAGGAGGTGTGTTCCCGATCATGATTTTGAGTCTGTTTTGCATTTTTGTTATACACTTTCTTGTTGTTGACACTTTGGACCCCAACAGACTGCTAGGAAGGTTTTAAACTATGGATTATATTGGCCTAGCTTATTCCATGATGCCCATGTGTTTTGTATGTCATCCTCTCATTGCCAACACACTGGGAACATTTCTAGGAGACACGAGATGCCCCAACAACCCATACTATTCTGTGATATTTTCGATGTATGGGGAATCGATTTTATGGGTCCTTTTCCTAGTTCATTTGGATTTTTATATATTTTGGATTCTGTTTATTATGTGAGTTAATGGGTGGAGGCTAAGGACACCATGACTGATGATTCTCATGTTGTTGTGGACTGTGTCAAAATGAATTTTTTTTTGTAGGTTTGGAGTACCAAAGGCCATTATTATTGATCAAGGGACACACTTTTGCAATCATAATTTGGCTTCCCTCCTTCGGAAGTATGGGGTCACACACAAAACATCAACACCACACCACCCCCAAACAAATGGCCTCGCTGCGGTTTCAAATCGTGAGTTGAAACAAATTTTGGAGAAAACCGTGCATCCAAATAGGAAGGATTGGAGCAAGCACTTGGATGATGCGTTGTGGGCTTATAGGATAGCATACAAGACCCCAATTGGTATGTCCCCATTTCGGATTGTTTTTGGTAAAGCGTGTCATCTCCCCGTGGAAGTCGAGAATCAGGCATTTTGGGCTATAAAGAAATGCAACATGGATTTGGCCCAAGCTGGAATTCATAGGAAGTTGCAAATTCAGGAGCATGGGGAGATTCAACTATCATCATATGAGAACTCAAGGCTCTATAAGGAAAAATAAAAATCAGCTCATTATAGAATGATCCAACGAAAGGAGTTTCATGTTGGAGAGAAAGTCCTTCTCTACAGTTCACGACTGAAGCTGATGCCTGGTAAGTTGCGTTCCAGATGGTTAGGTCCTTATATTGTATCAAAGGTTTTTTCCTTATGGTGGAGTGGAGATCACACAAGAGGACACTGGAAGGAGCTTTGCAGTCAATGGGAAATGTTTTAAGAGATATATTGAGGGACTTCCTACTGATGGAGTGGATTTTGTCACACTGCATGACCCCATCATAACTTGAGAACATCAGGATGTTCCTAACCCTTTCACTTTTATATTATTTGTCCTATTTAGAAATTCTGTATTTCACGTGCATATATCATCTCATGGGTTCACATTGAGGGAAATTCAATATTTTAAGTGTGGGGGAGGGAACCTTTTAGTTTAGTAATTTCAATTGTTTCCCTGTTTAAAAAAACAAAACAAAAAAATTGTGTGTTTTTCAAATTTTGTGTGTTTATTTTTCAATTTTCTTTGGGTTTTTTAAATTTTTGAGCTGAAATGATTCTCATCACAATTTTGAAATGCATATCAATGAGTAAAACAATTTTCCCTTGAAACTAAGCTTAAATGAATGCTGAAATGACTTTGTTTCAAGTTCAAATATTTAGTAATTTCATGAAAATTACAATGAATTTTGAATCCCATGCCACATCTCACTATCTTTATATTTGAAATCACTTTCCTGTAAGGATTTTGAGCCATTATTTTCATATTCTTTACATTCACCTCACTTCTTGAGAGAACCAAACCATGCTTTATATAACCATAATTTGATCTATTCATGTCAAAACTTTTGGGTTTGAGGTACTTATGTTTAAATGATTGAGGAATTTGTTTTGTATTAAAGCCCCTATTTCAAATAATCCTTTTTTTATAATGGCCTACTATGAAAATTTAATCCTTGTAGCCCTTAGAATCCATGCACAGCCTGTTAGGTTAGCCACATTGAAAGCCAATTTTCCCAATCCAACCAACTCTTGAAGTGAAATTTCATAATCTAGTTGAGCTTGAGTGTGGGGGAATCTATCTTGTGTTGTGCTACCACATTCTGTGATACTTTGGGTGGAAAATTAAATTCTAAAGAGATGTGTTTGCTACTAAAGAATGTCATTATATTGAAAGTTGTGCCGTTTCTAGATCTTTCATGACAAGTGAAGTTGTGCCTTTTCTGTAGTTTCTAATTGAGGTGGAAAGTTGTGCCTATCTGGAGCTTTCAAGAAAATCATGTTTGAGAAGATTGACATTTTTTATGCTGAAATGATGAATGGTGTAAACATTTCATGACTTTTCATGATGATGGATCTGAATTGATACTATGGGGATTGAGGAGAAGACCATATTTATGTGAAAATTAGATTAATGCAATTTTGCTTCAAAAAGAGTCAAGCCCTCCTCATCCAGCCTCAGAATATTTTACATCTAAATCCAACCAACTGAAAGTCACAGAACAACCATGAAAAGTCCTCATGATAAATATACGTCCTTGACTCACATCGGGTGGCGATGTAGGAATTTATCAAGCCTATGGTGACCCTTTTAGGAGTTTGGATGAGAAAGACATAACAAAAAAATTGATATTTGTGTGATAAGAGAAAATTCAAGCGAGGTAAGTGTTTTTTGCATGGGAGGATAAATAAAGCGGAAATATATTGAATGATATAAATGAAGAACTTTAAATAATGGTTTTTTATGAGGCATGATATATTTTGTTTCTTGGTGTGTAATTGTTTGATCTCAAGGTTATGTTTTTTAAAATTGGTTTTGATTTGATATTGATGTTTACTTGATATGAGATTTTTCTCAGGAGTGCAAAATGGTATGTGTGGGGGAGTTGATAAAACACTATTTTATTGAATATTTTCTTGATAATAAATTATATAGTTTCCTCACATTGTGTTAAATATGTTCAATTAGATAGTATTTGGGATTAGATCATTCATTTGAATATTTGATGAAAATTCCAGTTTTACCCTTTCAAAATCACTGTAGTATTTCAATCATACATATTTTTATTTGAATTATTTGAACTTATTATTTTTTAATTGTGTTACTTACTTCATTGGATACAACTTTTATTCAGTACACTTGATGAAAAGAATGCATCTGGATCGAGTAATTGGGACATAAAGTAAAAGATGGTCTGGACAAGCCAGAATGGAAAAGCTTCTGTATTTCATTCATAACTCCTTCATCTGGGCTTGGATTGATCCCATATTGTTAGCGGAGATAGAGGACCCATATCCGCAAATATGATCCTTCTAGAAGGCCGCCCAATTTATGCATTCTGGTGGTCAAAACGGCGGTTCAAGTTGGCATAAAATATTTGTCCGAGATTCCCATTCACACTTGAAACCACTTTGAACCTTGCCTCCCCACCACTCTATAAATTGGTTTTGTTCTCATTTGGTGGGGTTGGGACGATCATTAGGTGATTGTAGGAAGAGTAGAATTGGTTTCACCCAAATTTTCCAACCATTGTAATAGGGGTAGCTCTTGAAGCAAGGATCCCCTCATCGAAGTCTCCTTGTCTTCTTCATGTTGTAATATTTTCATTTGTGTTTTAAACTCCATTGTTCTTCTTTTATTTCTTCTCCTTTATTCTGTTTTATTTAAATTTATTCTTCTAATAATCTTCCCTTTTGGGCTGGAATTATTTAGTAGAAGATTTATTGGGTTATATCCATTATAAACCTTTGCACATGCAAAACGCTTCTACGATGATTACACCACCCATGGAAGAGTAGTCTTTTAGTAATCGATCTATCTTCTACCCTCTTTATTTAATTATTTTAAATCATTGATCTAATTTAATTCGCATAATATGATCCATGAATTGTGTTTTTAAATTGTAAGAAACTAAGAAAGCAATTGAATAATTGACACAAAAACACGCGAGGTCGAGATTTTGTGTAAATTGTGAGAGCGCGATCCTAATCGGTAATGAAAGACCACACGAGATAAATTTGTGGAGTTCAAATATAATCCCTAAACACAATTCATCCTCATTTACATAATGGATATGTGCTCTAATTAACCACTGACCATAATATAACCTTAGAACAACAATCAAAGAAGGGTGCTGCAATCGCGTGTTCCGAAGCTAGCCTATGGTTTAAGTAATTCCATCTTTGTGGTTAAGTTAACTCTTATAGGGTTCGAGGGTTAAAAAATTATGGGATCATAATTAAGTGGATATTGATTTAAATGATAATGATTAATAAGTAAACAAAGATGTAGAGTTAGATTTATTACTCCTTTTAAATATTTTCTAAAAAACATCTTCTTGTTGTGCTTTGTTAGTCAACTTACATTTCAAAATTAAAAAATACAATCTTCTTCCAGCAAACTTCTTCTAGATTTATAAACTATAAACAACCCCCATACTTTAAACTAGTGTTTTAATTCAATTCTATTTTATTTTTAGAATACCTTTAAAAAGTTGTTAAATTCACTTCCTCCTTTGAGAGACGACCTTGGTCAGCCACTCTGCTGCACCTAAGTACCCCCAAATCACATTAAAAATTTGAGGGCGCCCACGACGGTGCTCTTTCAATATGTTAGTTGTTTTTTTACTAAAATATCATTTCAAACCAAAAACATCAGTTTTGAGTCATACCAGTCACATTGGGTGTCGATTTGTTGCGAGACTACATAATACACATCAGAAAAGACTTAAGAATCACTATTCTTAATTATAAAGACAATCAAAAAGTGTTTTCTTAGTATTTAGTGAGTGACACGTTTTGAGCTAAAATGTAAATTTTAAACAGATGACAGACACATTTAGTCATACTGGTCCCATAGTGTGACGGATTGAGGTACATTTGATTCCTACATATCAAAAATGACATATTGATCATTATCCTAACTTATCATGACTATTTGAATGCGTTTCTCTCAATTTTTTTTATTTTAGTTTTGTTTTTTAATAAATTATCATTTAAAACTGGAAACATGCATTTTGAATCATATCGGTCACATCGTGTGTCGGATGGACATGAGACTGCTTCATACACATCACAAATAACTTATGAATCGTTTTCCTAAATAATTAAGATAGTTGTAGTGAGTTTTCTTGGTTTTCAGTGAGTGAGAAGTTTTGAACAGAAATGTTAATTTTAAATTGATAACAGATACTTTTAGTCATATTGGTCACAACATTCATCAAATTGTTGTTTGTTTTATTCCTATACATCAAAAATGACTGATGGATCATTTTCCTAATGTATCAAAACAACCTGAATGCATTTTATCAGTTTTTAGTATGTCAGTTGTGTTTGTTTACTAAATTTATAGTTGATTTAACATAAAAATACACACTCAAAGTCATAATTTTCACACCATGTGTCAGATTTAGGTGAATTTGATTCTTATATATCATAAATTACTTATTGATAATTTTCCTAAAGTATCAAATCAATCATAATTCATTTTCTCAGTTTTATAATGTCACTTATTTGTTTCCTGAAAATACTAACAATTTTAAATAAAAATAGACACTATGAGTCATACTTGTCAAATCTTTAATATATTTTATGTAAATTCATCAATACATTATGATTCTCATTAATTTCTAAATGAATCTATATCATGTTGTGAATATTATTATTTTAGACAATCACTATAATAATAATAAAATACACAAGGCATTAATAAATATTTTAAGTGAAATAATAATTATTTAAAAAATAATTATTTAAGGATGTTAGTTTTTTCATGGAATACAATCTATTTCATAAATTTACAAACAAAATTAACATAGAATTTATCGTTTATTTTGTTTCGGAAACTTATGAAATATTGAGAAAAATAATTAATCATTTTAATATGTGTTTCGATAGTGAAATCTTATTATATATACCCAGATTTTTGTCTATTCATTATACCTGTGATGTTTTTTTCCTTTTCCCCTAGCCTCATTCAATGATGTATATTATATTCATGCACTGTCCTCTCATAACAGAATCCTAATTAAAATATAATTTAAATTATATACTAGATGTTTAGTTCAAAAATGATTGATGTAGTGTATTAAAAATTGACAAAAAACCATCATGTATGGCCGCTTTCTTGGATATCGATGCATTTAATCAATGATATAAATATTTGGAGTATCCAAATTAACCACAAAGTGCATCCAATGTTACCTAAGAGCACAAAAAAGAATAAGTAGGTAATGAAATTAAAATATATTTGATATGATTAAATTGTAGTGTTTTACCCATGCATCATTGGTATTAAGAAGTGTCTACCATCTTTATTTTTTCTGTTAAATGATTTTATCAGGACTGGCATTATTTCAGCCTCTTTCTTGGATTCTATTATGGTTTGTTTTGTAGAGGTGACATAAGGACTAACGAGTCTATTTTTGTCATGGGGAAACCCCTTAATTTGTTTTTCATATATACGGCTACAAAAAAGATAAAATATATTTAGTCATAATTTTCATTGTTTATCATCTTTTGGAAAATAATATCATGAAAACATACCCCATGTATATATTTACAACTAATCCGCCAAGAAAATCATACTTTAGAATTTAACTTACATTGTCAACACTAACAAAATCTATATTTTCTCCTTTGTACATATTTTCATCCAATAGAATTTTGTGAATAATATCGTCTTTCAACTTCGAATTCACATGATCTAGTAGTGATAATAAATACGGATATAGAATAGAAGTGTTTAAGGTTACATCGGTAGATCGTTTCAATCCGTTGGTTGATCCTTGAGATGGTTTTTAGTTGTTCTTTCTTTTCACCCCTTCCCTGTGTCTCACTATTGTGTAGCATGGAGTTCAGTAAATTGAACACCATAACCCTCACTACAAGGCAATGGGTCAGTGTTGATAGATATAAATCATAGTCATTTTGTCCCTACACAACATATGTATGGGAAAGGTATAGGTGTCTATTTGATTAAAAAATCATGTAAAAAATTATTAGAATATTGATTACCTCAGCAAAGATAGGTTTTTGAGGGGAATAGCTTGCCTTAAATCTAGTAGAGGGTGCGGTGGGATCTTCATTCTCTAGTTTTTCTTGAGTTATTCCTTCTCTTCCCCCCTCTATAAAATTTTTCATGCACCCACTATGAAATTTCATTTTTTCTTCAAGGATAGTTATTCTTTGACTCAACATTTAGATATCTTCAATTTGATCATAGTCTAGTTTTTTATTCTTAAAAAATGTTTGGGTTGTCACCACAAAACTTGCACCTCTAATATGGACATATATTTCTGGATACTTCAACGCCATTGGAGGTATATCTATATCCAATTTGGCTATTTCTGATTCATATGACTATGTTAGATAGAATATATAGGTAAATGAGTAATAATTGTTATGTAATATTGATTTAAAGAAAAAAATATTTATTATTTCATACATACACATGATTGCCACACTCTTTTGGTATTTTGATCATTTAGTATCCCATATTTATTAACATGCACATCCTTCCAGAGCACATGGCGTGTGATGGAAGTGATTTTTTATTTGGATTCATCAATCAACATATAAATAGAATAAAATAGTTATCATGTTGTTTTATGTGACATAAAAGTATTACAGTATATTTAAAATACATGCCAATTTTTTTCTCAAGTGAATCGTACCCCATTCTTGCTTTATGGTAGGGGTACACTAGTTTTTCTGTTCATTCCTTATTTTCAACACTTATTAGTTGTTTCATAAATAAAAATGTGTCAATCAAAGTGATCAATACACGTATCCTCAAACAACGTATTACCAAACACAATGTACCTAAATTGACTGCTCCACGCGATGGCTAGTAAACACATCCCATGCACCTAGGGTTATTAGGGGTCAAAAAATAAGTGGTGGGTGTGGGTTTATTTTTCCTACATCATCTTTAAGACAAAATCTCATTAAAAATGTGAGAAATCTTACTGAAATCCTTTCAGAAACCCTTAATACATAGTTCTTGTGAAATTAATCCACAATAAATGCACTCTACAAGGGTTAACGACGATTAAATCAATGTTTCATGGTTTTATTTTTATTAAATTAAAGAAATAAAATTATAATGTTACAAAAATATCTCCCCACATCGGTGTATTAAGACCGATGACAACATGGTGTCATCACTTTACATCAATCAGCACACATTATCCAGTGAAGGTTGCAATGTAACTACTAAACATGGCCTTGTAAGGGTTAACATACTGGCCCTTCTTATTCCATCCAACCTCATTTTTTTTATAACTTTTTAGTTTTTCTTAATCATTTATTCAAACACCATTAAACTATGATGTTCATATTTTATTTGTGCCACCAGTGTTTTGTTGCCTACTATTTCCTCGGTTTCCAAATCATCAATATGTTCCTCCATTGTGCTAGCATCAGCATGTGCAGATTGTGGTTGTACCTCGGCAATGGAAGCAGCAATGACAACAGGTTAAGAAACATATCGGTCCTCAACACTGTGAGCAGCAGTAGGGTAAGATACTTGTTGTTCCACTACACTACGAGCAACAGTCGGTTGAGAGACCTGTCGTACCTCATAATTGGGAGTATCATCACATATAGAAGTCATTATCTGTAGAAGTGGTTTAACTTTTATTTTAGATTACATAAATGTAGTAGTGAACAGATAATAACATAAGGTAACACAATGTATAGTTCAAAAAAATATAACCTGATTATTGAACTCTAATTTTTTAAGGATGAACTTGTTTGACCACTCTGTCGACTTTCCAAATCCATTAATTATGGTCTCCTCTGACATACAAACACCATCAACATTGGGACCACTACAAAATTTCTGCGACGTCCCAATGAAAGGGTCATCGTCTATTGAATCTTCATCTGACCCCTCAATGGTTTTGATTGATAAAAAAATAATTTTCCACTTTCAGATTTTGGGATCTGTAACATAAAATTCTTGTACTGCCTATGATTCCATTAGAAATGCTTTTTCATTGTTCCCATCCCTACTGTAATCAACTTTCTCAAATCCCAACTCATCTATTTTAATATCACTCTTGTTATCAACCCAGTTGAATTGAAAAATCAGAACTTTGAAGTCCATATAATCCATATCGCATATTTGTTTGATGATAAGAAACTATGACATATTCACATAAATTGGATTTTTCTCCTTAGCACCAGAGGCAAGAAACACTTCAGCCATAAGTTTAACTTAACTATTCTCATGGTAAAGTCTTCATCATGTTCATTATTATAGAATGTATAACCACTATTTACATATTCATTATTATATTACACTTACACACTTGGTCCTTTGGATATCCATCGAAGTCATTCTAAAATTGATTCTATATTTTCCTCTAACTCATTTAATATATTGTCTTTAAACCAACCTATAAACTATTTACTATGTGTAATGGATATCCATTTTTAGAATTTGAAGGATTCAAATGCCTACGAATTTCATTGTGGGATTTGACATATGAGTCGACCTCCAAAATATTATATAAAATTTAAAGATGGTCATTCTTCAGATTTCTAATATTAATTATGACAACCTCTCTTATAGAAATTCCTTCACCCTCAAGATGCTCGGTGTAATGAAATTTTGGTAGACCAATGCCTACCACACCAGACAGGTATTCGGTATAGAATTCAATAGCTTCCACAACAATATATCTCTCCACTATAAAACCCTATGGATGACTTCAGTATTTGACATAACCTTACAATATATTCATATACCATTCAATGGGGTACATCCATCTATAGTGTACATGACAACATAGTCAATTCTATCTCACTATGTGAACCATCAAATGAACCATCATATCAAATAATGTCGGTGGAAAGAACATTTCACATTCACATAATATGATGTCAATTTCTCTTTCCATACTCAGAAAAATCATAAGGTATATAACATTTATACATATTGATGAGAAGATGAAATATAGTTTTGTTAATTTATAATGGATATTATTGGAAAAAATTATACGTAATACTATAGGAATAAGATCATTCACCAAAACGTGGTAGTCATGTGATTTTAGACCCTTTAACATTAAATTATTCATTGAAACGATGTTCCTAATAATCGATGAATACCCCTCTAGAACCATTATGTCATACATGCAGATGAAAACTGATATCTCTCCATCCTTGAAAAAGTGTATGTTTCTGGAGGAATTTTTTTTAATTTTATCACCCATCCTTAGAACCAACTGTTCTAGCATTCCCATATCAACCACGTCCAACCTAGCCTTAATTCCATCCTTTGTTTTGTCAGGTGCATTTAGAAATGTGCCAATAACATTATCACATAAATTTGTTTCTATATGCCTAACATCAAGAAAGTGTCTGATGTACAGACAATTACAGTATGGTAGTTAAAAAAATAATCTCTTCTTCAAACGGGGTTTCGTATGGTATTTCAAAAATAGTTTACTAGAAGGTGAGTCCATATATTTTAATTTCATAAAAAGTTGATATCATGTTAGTGGATACAATGTTGTAAATTATTCTAAACTTCCATCAAATAATTTCATCCAATATTGGTATATATTTCATCGGGGTCGAAATCAGCGATGTCTAAGAAACACATTTTTCGATTAATGTTTCAACCAAATTGATTGTGTACACTATTCATAGATGGGACTCCCATGTCATCCTTTAATTCTATATCCTAACAAATTCCCATAATAAGGAACACCATTTATCATCCCGTACAACATGGATCTCAATATTAAATCTTCATTTCTATATATATCATACACTGTAACACATGAATCATAGAAGAATTTCAAATCCTCAATCAACAGAGCCAAATAAACATCAATATCATTACTTGGTTGTTTTCGTCTTGATATAAGCATTGATATCATGATGTGTTTTATTTTAATGCATAGCCACAACAATATGTTATAATTTACCAACATAACCCGTTGTGTACAGTAAGAGCTTCTTTTAAAACAAAAAATATTTACTCAATCTATAGATAATGCAAGATGAAAGTTTCTTGGCTCATTTACAAAATCATGGAACTCATGATCGATTATATTCCATTGAGGATATTTTTTAGGGTGACGTAGTTTCACATATTTACTTATTCTTCCTACATTCCATGTCGATTTCCCTACAGTATCCTCACTTCTATAGAGGTGCCTAATTTTTTGAATGATTGGTATATACTATAAAACTTTCATAAGACCAGATTCAACTTTAATGTATCAAAAATCACAACAGTTTGTATATCCTCTAAGTGATTTTGGGTCTTTTAGAAACAATATACATTTATTCAGGAAGGTGATTATTCAACCGAAGATTAACCCTGTTGAATGTAGCATTTTTTGGAATATTATTTTTGTCTTGGGATCTCATTATATTCTGGAATCATGTCATTCAAGAGAGAAACAAATTATGTAAAACTGGCATCACTCCATCTATTGCTTACTTTAAAATTATACAGTATTAGTACAACTGATATTGTTGTATTTTAAGTGCAACCACCATACAAAGTAATCATTGAAAAAATATTTAACTGCTCAAATAATTCTTGGGAAATCACGAAGTTCATATTCAATTGTCCTTTTAAATTCTTCACTATGATCTTCATTATCATTAACATATGTAATCACATCCTTGATTCTATATTTTTCATTTTCCACATTTTTAATCATATCAGATGATCCATAAAACACAATGTTATCCTAGCCACTATCTACATTCTCTTTATCACATGTTTATTCCAAAATTTATAAATTAGATCTATTCCATGATAGATCAAGTGTTCTTATAACACCTCTGGACTAACTTGTCTTGAATAACAATAGTGTAATCATTGAAAAGGGATTTTAGAAGGGTCATATGTATGATATTTTTCAAACATGATCAACACTTTCACTCCATCTTCATACTCTCTTGTCAAACGATTGAAATCAATCCATTATTTATTTATATGCATCCTATTTGATTCTTTGATATTGGTATTTAACAAAATAAATACACAAAATATTCATATAATGTAATGGTTTTCCATATTCTTAAAAAAAATAAACATAAAATATTATGAAAAAACTATAGTTCAAATTTCCTTTGAAAAATATTTAAAAAACTGCACATGACATCCCATTAAAAAAACATCCATTTACATCAATTCATCTTCAAAATAGCAAAACTTTTCTTGATATAAATCAATTAGTTCCAAATAATCTCTCACAAAACCACCATTCATTTGTTAAATCATTAAAGACATTTTCATGACCCAAAAATCTTAATCATTTAAACTTAGTGACATACATCAAAAAAACATTTCAAAACACATTAATTAATTGAAATGATTCACATAGGAATTTTATAAAATTAATTGATCCAAATAGAGACACATTAGAAAAAATACAAAGAAAACACCTCGATTCATCCCAAATCAATTAGTGTTGTATGATTCCATCACATTATTCCAAATGTAAGTGTAATAATAATAATTTCTATAATAATTTTATATTGAACTCACCACCATTGGATATCCCTTATCAATGCTTATTTTGTCCATTTATATAAATTATCCTTCACCAAAACAACAGATTCCCAATGGAATATGTTTCATATTCAGTTACCACACTCAGAACCACGAAACACTCATGTTTTAGCTTACTACAAACACTGATTTATACCAATGATCCTTAGCTCACACAAAATCAATTGGTTGTACACCCCAAGAATGATGTATATATCTCTCACATGATGTACTATTAGTTCCATTATAAATACACCTAAGAAAACATGTAAGCATTCACCCATTACATAATAAAAAATTTCTTAAGTGTCATTCCTTTCAGACAAAGAACTTACCTATAACACTCATCACTAGAATAAAATATGTTTATTTCCCGATCCTTTTAAGTATATCATGTCTAAAGTCAATATAAGAAAACAACTACAGTACTAAAATAATATATGGTATGTTTTTCCGTAGTCTATTTTTTAAAATTTTTAAAAAGTATTTATAAATGGCATAAAAAATACTGTCATTATAAAATTCATAACTGAACTCATATCTGTAACCTCTAGAATCAAATCGATAAGAGTATCATTTTAGTATAAAGATAATTATTAACTCTAGAACAATGATTCATGATGTTAACAACATCAAGTCCCAAAATAGTCTAGAGCCTTATAAAATAAATCTTCATAAATAAAATTTTTGATTGGTACCATTGATGGATGCACCAACCTAAATGTCATGACCACTTCATAACATTGAATACCAATAGTAAGTAATTCATTCATATAATTTGTTAATGTTTTAATAAAATAATAATTTATATATTTAGATATAAAATTATGTTATGAATAAAATACGTTTTGATAATCACTTGAATTATATATTTGTCCCTATGAGGGGATTCACCATAATGTTCATGCGAGTGGAAGGATTCATTACAAGAGTTTTTATGGCTATTTGACTAGGGTGTCAAGAAACTGTCTCATGTAGCTTTGGATAGGTTGGGATAACAAAAGATATGTTCCCTTATAACTAAATTTATCCCTTAATAAAAATATAAATGTATTACCTTATGAAGTAGGATTGTCATCCAAATAAGATAAATTTCATGTGTTGTGATTATTCCATTTATTTCTTGAATATATCCTTTACTTCTCATTTTCTTATAGGGGAGGTATTTTCAAAACCATAACATTCCTAGAACTAGAAGGTATATATCAGATGTAGTGACTTAACTGTAGTTTTACATCTATGTTATGGTATATCAGGTTTATGTATTTTATTCAATTAAGGTATGTTGTAGAATTTCATTTCCTATCTGCAAGTTTCAGAGGTTTAATTAATGTTTTGGGGGTTTAACATTAGGATTGTTTATTTTTACCAAATACAACATGTGGTATCAGGCCCTTTTCATATTCTACTACCAGTTACCAAAGTGGTATTAAATCTTGGTTTAATAAATGTTTTTTATTATTTTATCTATATTCGATAGGGAGTCTAGGAATCAAGACTACTGGGATTCCACTATTGAAGTGTTTTTCTATGATTTCATGGAATATAACAAGTAACAAAGTGGTGGATCCATTGAAATGGGTATGTTTTGGATTGATATTCAATGGTGTAGGATTTAGAAAATGGGGTTAAATGGCCTTCCAACTCTTGGAGAGTTCAAAAGCTACATTGATTTTGAATTAGTCCAAAGCGAGGTGTTCAGTAAATAGAAATCCATGAGATGAATGCATTATATTTTTTTAAAGGGGTTTCCTAGAGAATATAGATCCAAGATGGAGGAAGTATATGCCTCAAAAATGTTGAGAATTAACGGTGTATGTGTATTAGAGGGAGGTGTCAAGGAGTATTATTGGTATAGGTTTTGGTGCAATAGTGGTTCTCAGTGAGAATGTAGCAATTCCTAGAAGGTGAAGAATTTTTATCCATATATAGGGAGAGCATATTTATTATTAGTAAGTGGGGGATGTAATCCCAAATTATGGAGAGCGGATCAATGTCTATAAAGTATATGTTCTAGGTCCCACCTAATTAACTGGGGTTCTCATGATAAATGAAATGGAGGAGACCAAAATCAACCATGAAGTCAATAACATAAAATCCAAATGACATAAAAAACTATTCAACTCCACTCTAAACACCTTTCAGGGAAACAACCCATTTTTACCCATGTATAACACATTACAAAATAGAATCAACCAACTTTATATAACCATCAAAATCCAATATAATATAGACAAAATGTTCCCAAATCTATAACACTTTTTATAATTTTCCAACTAGTCCTTTGAGATTTCATTGATAATCAATACATGGAATTATTTTTAAGAATTTTAGTAATTATCCATAACTATTTCACCTATGTTGAACACATAAAATCCTTTTTTGGAGACCAAACACGATTCAAAACTTAATGAACAACTACTTTAAATAATAAATGAATTAAATTCCAACATAAATATATCAAACATACAGAATGAGGTGTCTAAAAATCATATAAGTTATCATTACATATTTCTAAAACAAGTTAATATATAAGATTCATAAAATGATAACAAAAGAATACAAAAGCTGAATAAGAACCAAATACCCTTCAAAAAGAGACATTTAATCAAAATATAAAGTAGAATTCTGAATTCATTACTTATAGAAAATATTTCAACGTAATTAGGTAGCTTGATCAACTGTTTAAAATCTAAGTGCATGAAGAGGTTCTATAATGAATTTAAAAAAATTAGAGTGAATTAGGAAGTGGTTCTAACAATATATGGATAAATGAACTTTGGGAAACCCATTTAAGTTAACTTAAAGGACACCTTAATAAGGAACCATTATGTCATAATCCCAACTTGAATAATTAAATATAATTTATATAATGAAGGGGTCTAAAATAATCAAGCACTAAAATATTATAAATTAAAAGGATATTCATATAGGAAACTACCTAAAAAAGATCTGATGATATGAAAAATCCGAGGAAGTGAAGAGAGTGTCGGTATTATAGATATATTCTGAAAAACCCTAGAAATGATTGGAAATTATTTAAAAGGATTATATAAACATATAAGTGAATATAATATCAGAAACCCATAAACGTGATCATAATAATACATTCATACTTCGAATAACTTATATCATGTTCACACGCAGACACATTTAGGGTATATGATCATGATTCACTATAAGACCATCAATTTCTTTTCAAAAACCAACCACCATGCAATTAATTTAGTATGGAAACAAGGAACATCAACTGCCATGATTTTTTGCGGGGCGTTCAGCCCATATAATTCCCAACATCACCATAAAACAATGAGAAAGAGAAGAAATCTAACCGAGGAGGTGCTATTTAGCATGCGACAGAGGTGTGTTTGTGGTGGAGGAGAGGCACTCTGCGGAGGAGTCCTCCAGCAGAGGAGAGACACCTGATAGAGGATAGGAGCACGATGGAGGAGTGGCACACGTTATAGGTGTGGGGTGCATCTGAGGTGTGTCGCGCGGTGGAGGAGAGGTGGAAAACGGTTGGGTTCATAGAGGATGAGATGCACACAATAGAGGTGTAGTTCATGGTAGAGGATAGGTGGCAGGAGAGGAGGAGGAAGTGTAGAGACTGCAATCGACTTCAACGAGAGCATGAGGGGTGTGAGGAAGGAGGGGAAAGTTATGGGTTTTTATAAAACCAGGTTAACCTTTTATCAACACTTGCTAAAAAGTGGTTATAATGGTATTTTTTATCAGTACTAAAACAGAAAACGCTAATAAAACATTCCTTTATCAGTGCTTTTTTAGAACTGCTAAAGATAAGCATTTATCAGCACTAAAAAGGCACTAATAAAGGGCATCTTTATAAGTACTAAAAATATACCACTGATAATGTCATCCTTTATCAGCGCTTTTTTAGCTCTAATAAATATATAATGTTAATAATTTATATTTATTATTATATATATTTATAAAATTATATAAATGATAAATATGTATTTATATTTGTAAAATTATAACTTAAATAATTATAAAATTATATATATATATTTATTACATATATATTCTTAGAAATATATATATATATAATATTTATTATATATATTTATTATATTATAGGTGTATATGACTATATTTCTTCTAATTTTATAATTATTTATATAAATATATATTCATTTATATTTATAATTATAAATGAATATATATATATATATATTTAAATACTTATAAAATAATAAAAAATTTATATTTATAATATTTATAATTTTATTAATATATATATTTATTATAATTTCATAATTATTTAAATATATATGTATTTATTTCTAACTATAAATATAAATATTTGTATTTATTTCTCAATATTTCTATATATTTATTTAATTATATATAACAGTATATATGAATAAAATAGATATGTTTTTTATGAATTAATAATTATTTAAATAAATATATATTAATTTTTATTTATAACTATTCAATATATATTTATTTATTTATAATTAAAATTTTTAATAAATAAATTATTTAATTCTGTATTTAAAAATATATATATATTATAAAATTACAAAAAAATATATTTATAATTTTAGAAATATACATAAACTATAAATTCATTTTAATTTTTAAATAATTTTAATATATCTATATTTATTTATAATTATATTTATAATTATTTGTATATTTTTTTAGATATTTGTATGTAAATATATATAATGAATATATTTTTTATAATTTTTTACATATTTAAATTTATCTATATTTATTTTGGAATTGTAATTATAAATATTTTTATTTATATATAAATATTTGTATATATTTATAATTATATTTATTTAATTATATATATATAACTTTATAAGTAGTATAGTAAAAATATTTACTATAATTTTATAAATTTTTACACACACACATTTATATATATATTAAAATTATAATATATGTAGTTATTGTAATTTTATAATTATTTAAATATATATAGTTATAATTATTATTACAAATAAATATGTATACAAATTATTTATATATAGTTAAAATTTAATAATTATAAATATAATAAATATATTTATTCTTTAAATATATTTAATGTAATTTTATAAGTATTGAGAACATAAAATAGTATATATATGGGTAACATGAATTAACCATATACACATATTAAAATATACTTAATAAAAAATGATTTATCAATGGACAACATGAATAATAAGAAGACGGTAATGTATAAATGAACATTAATGATGATATATAACAAATATTCACACATGATCATTATATTAATTGACTAATTTCATTAAAAACACAAATATATTTAATTAAAAACTTATTATTTTTTTAAAACTATATATATATATATATATATTCAAATTATTTAAAATATATATATTTATTATAAACATGCATTTATTATTTAATATATAAAAATAAACATTATTTTTTAATATAAATAAAATAATTATATATTACGTATTATTAAAAACCTTTATCAGTGCTAAAACTAGCACTGATAAATCTACACATTATTAGTTGTAAAAGAGCATTGATAAAGGTTACACCTTTATTAGAGTTTTCAGCGCTGATAAAAGGTAGATTTATCAGCTCTTTTAGATAGAACTGATAAAGCCCCACCTAACATCACATTTTTCTTACAGCTAACAAAATGGGGTGCTTCCCTTGCCCCAATTTGGGGTAGTGTATGTTGTATTAGATCATGCGCCAAACCCCTCCAACTCCTGACCATCTCCCATTCTCCCTCTGTCTGGTTATACTACCTTCAGCCTCTGCCTTACCCGAGGTTTCATCGCTGACCCCCTCTTGGATATTCCTCCAGCTCATCTCTTGTCCCATGCGATGCATCACCACCCCGAGCCCTACTGGTTTTCTAGGCACATGGCGGCCCAACCATCCTCACCCATAGCCCGAACAACGAGCCCTTTCTCAACGATATGGGAGATCCATACCCCATCCCACCCATGAAGGTTCCCTACAATACATCGTGCCTCATTCCTCTGCCAAGATCATGTGGTGCCATCCTCTTCTCTGCCTAGTTTATACTGACCACCGACCGAAGGAGTTACGACCTCCATTGCCACTTCTGGTTTCCCCCTTTCTTAGTTTTCTTGTCCCTGTTAGGCTTTTTGAACCTAAAATTACTTTATTCCACCCCTACAATGGGCTTAAGAAGATCTACTAGACCTGGAATGGATCATGCTGTATCTTCCAGGCCCCGAATAGCCCTATATGGGGTTTGCACGACCCGATATGGGCCTGCACGGGGTCATCTTGTCTCTCACTAGTGTTGAACAGGGTTTTTAGGCCCAAGAAGTTATTTAAATAATAAAAAATAATCAAGTTAATTAATTTATATTCATTATTAAATTAAATTAAATAAAAATTTGTTTTTTAAAAATAATAATAAATTTTATACAAAGAATAGTTAATTTAATGTTGATTTATATTAAATTAATTAATTAATTTTACTTTTTAAATTAAAATTTAATTAATTTCAAGATGAATAGAATTAAATTATTTGAATTTAATTAATTCATTTTCAATTATTAATTCTATCATACTTAATTTATTTCTATGTAAATTTTATCACACTTAAATAAATTGTTATCATATATCTTCAGTAATGTACTGATCTTGTCTATATCTATTTTATTTATTTAATTATTTATAATTGTTTGTGATGACTCTAAATAATTAATATGGTCTAGGAATCATCATTTTTTATTGTTTGATATGTATAATGGTTTGTGCATTTATCATATTATATTTTTATTCTCTCGATCTCCCTTCACCTACTTTTAAATAAATTTTTATTTTGACAAATATGATGAATGGCATAGACCATTCCATTGTGAGGATGATGTAAGAGACAAACAATTCCAAGTCAAGGAAGAATCTAGATGATAAGTTAATACACTGGATGGGGAAGAGCTGCATTGAGAGTCTAACTATAACTCTAGAATGGTACCCATAGGTCGTGGTTGATCCATGAATTTTAAATAGATCAACCAGTTCTAGATGATTAGGACTAGTCGGGTAGTTTATTTATCTTATTAATTTTTTTATAATCTTATGCATTTACATGGTACCAATAAATATAAAAAATAATAAATAGTAAAATTCATAAGATGTGAATAATTCTATTATATTAATGTTCTTTTGTGATAGTGACAACATAGTATGAACAAGATTCACATAAATGGATTACAATCATCAAGAAAAATATCAAAAAAACCTCAAATAAATATTATGTTACAATGCTCCGTCTATCGTTTGAATTTGAACACAAAAATTTGTTCAGGGTGCTCAGTCCGCCATAGTTGAGAGTGCCTCCAATTACTCGGGTGTTCTTATGAAAATGATGGGTGGACTTATATAAATCTGGTTGCAGATGAGTATCTATAAGTACATTTTTGAATCTTCTGAGGAAAGCATCTAGTAAATCATGTTTATTATTTTGGGTGCTCAAAATATCATAGAACTACGTGTTAATTTGGTTGGCCAATCAAATTTACTCAGTGGGATCTCTGAGTAGTGACTTAAAAATATCTAGTAGACTTTGAGGGGAAGAACACGGATCTCTATCACAAGAATACTCAAGTGACAGATTATTCCAATCTTAGTAGAGATGGTCCCCAAAATTAAATAAAATAGTGGGAGACATTTAATGAGCTTTTTTATTAATCAATAATGTCAAAATTGTTTAACAAGATAAAATGTAAAATATGTTAGATTTTTTATGATAATGGAATGTAATACCACCAGATACACTTTGATAATCATGGAAAATGTAAATTTCCTAACTAGAATGAATTTCCAAGTGTATTATAGGATCTTGGGCACAATAATATGATATTAGAAATTAAATATGTTAATGTCCCCAATACCTATGAATCCACCACAATAAGTGTGGGTGTTAAATTATTCCCACAATTGATTGATCTTCAGTGAATATTATGATTTTCTTCATATTTCCGTCATCAACGTCTGATGAGATTTTTGGTTACAAACATCAGGATATCAATGATTTTATATGAAGTCCCATCTTTGGGAGGCTTTCAAGGGGAAATTTATGTGTAGATATGAATGGGTGATGATTACACTAGATATGTGTAAAATGATGGATGAATCATGATCTTTATATAGATCCCTTTATCAAATAATTTATAACCATTTACTAGTGTTTCACTTATAATGGAAAAATTATTTTTGAGAAAAATGCTTCACTAACATCTGGGTAAGGTTATATAGGGAAATAAAAACTAAAATAAAGGTTTAATCCTTAGTTCTTATGGCTTCCAATTTTAAAGACAATGTGAAAATGCCAATGGCAAGAGAGATTCCAAAGGAACATTCAAAACATCCTTCAATGAAATAGGTAATAAATAGGAGGTTATTTTAGTCCCATATCATGAAATCAATCTATGGAAGTTTAATCCTAATTAAGATAATATAATAAGAAAGAATATGCTTTCTCTTTAGTTATATTCATCTTTATTTTATTTTTTTATATTTCTTAGATATTAAATACAATTAATTTATCACATATGTGTATTTTAATATAGTGAAAAAGTATGTATAGAAAAATTATTAAAAGTAAGGTGTGTTCACTCTGAGGTTGAGGAAGGGTGGTTCCTAATTTTGTAGTGAGAAGCATACAACATGTTATTTACAAGTGAATTATTCTAGGAAATTTATTGAGTATTACAAAAATATTATCGTATATGTCCTTTGAATCAAAGGATACATTTTCAGTTCATGAATGGATGTTATTTATGGGTTCTATATGTAACTAATTTATCATAAGTAATTGAATCATAATCAATACATGATAAATCTAAAATGTAAAAATCATCTACCCCATTGAGGTAAGATAATACTGTTTAATGAATGAAAAATTTGATGTCATGGATATAACTAGTATGGTGTTTAGACATAGTGAAGTTAAACACATTAAGTATTATCAGTGTTTATAATTATTTAGTTTTTATAAAGAAGCATTTGAAAATAAATGTAAGCCAAAAATCATTTAGAATTTGTTCATCTATAGAGCGTGAAATATTCAAAGGGAAGCTATTGGTAAATATACTTCATCATATTCTATTATGTACTAAAGTAATGTGAAGTAATGTATGGTAAATTCATGATCAAAAGATTTGAGTTTCTTTAGGATGGTATATCAATGAATATATTTACCATGCATTCAACGTTAATTATAATGTAGTGCGGAGTAAATCCTAAATTCATATTACCTTACCTACATCAGATAAATGATATTAATGAGAATGATCAATGATTTGTCTTACATGTTATCATTGGTCAACAAAATTTATCGGGGAGAAATTCAAAAATTCAAATTTCTGTATACACATCAGAGCTATGATGTATGTTAAATGAGCATCACTGTTGAGATATATATTTTTTTGTAGAAACTTCAATTATATTTCAAAATGTGATTTTTAAATAATTGTGTTATCCCATTATCGTATGGAAGCTATCATATATAAAGGATATCATATGAGTTATTTTATGATGGAAGTATATAATGTCAAACAACCATGTGTTTTCATGAAAAGTGTTTGTTAAGGATGTACAAAAATCATTAAGAAAAAAAAACAATTTGCATCTACTGTAATTATCCATAAAGTATCTTATTATATTATATAAATACCTAAGATAGAAAATTGATATTCAAAGTAACTGTCTATATTTCTATTTAAGGGTTCACATATATACATGATATAATATGAGAATGATTGAATTGGATTTAACCAATTCCAAATATTAACATATAGTAGGCATAGAAACAAGTTCCACAAGATATTTGGAAGATGAATGTTCCAGAGACACATACCGCATAGAATGGTTAAAACCATAGTGATGGTTTTGTATTCACTATGGTTGGTGATACATTATTAATTGAGAATAATAATTACTAAAAGTATGTAGTATATGGATGTTATATGAAATTGAAAAAACTATTAAAATTAAATAATGCATTTCATGTATAAAAGTGTAGGGGATTATTAATTTGAATACTGTAGTTGATATTCAAGTGACATAATACATGGATGGTACAAACACGGCACCAATAAGGCATGATTGGAAACACTACGTCATTAGACCTAAATCCATTGGAATTTTACTTATCATAACTAATTTCTAGGATCATATTGTTGATCATTGGATGTCAAGACCAACATTCAAGGAAGGTGTCTCTATGATTCTACCAGAAAGGGATGGTGACAGCATAAAATGACAATAAGGGTTGGAAATCACTCAAATCTGGTTCAGGATTAACTTAAGAAAAAATTATCATCAAATATTCATTTAGAATGAATATTTTACATGTGTCAACTAAAGGTATGTGAGAGTGATATTTTATTCAAAACAATTTTTTTGTAAAATATGGAAAACATATTTTGGTCTTTTAGTTAGTTAAGACTTGGATAAAAGTAACTCTACTAAGATTGGCTTAATGTAGAAACCCATGTTCTAGGAAAAAAGATTTATAGAAGGTAGATCTAACGATTTATTAGTCACATTCAATCATACATATACATAGATGATATTGAAAAATAAACGATGGAACATTTCGAGAGGGAATTTTTACCAATGTCTCATGGAATATATCTCCCCAAGAAGACATGCATATGAATATGTGAAGATTAATGTAGTGATTAGAGTTACATACGCTTTTGTGATGGATCAATCACACATTCCATGATCGAAAAAAGATATGATATTCCCAATATATACATTAAAGTTGGTAAATAACTATTATATCCGAGAGAAATGTTAGGTAAGTTTTCATAACCATCAAATTGTACAAGAGTACAAAATGGATATATACCTAGTATGTGGAGGAGAAGGGATACAGGTTTTTGAGGTAGTCTTCTATAGACCAATGTGATCTAATATCATAGTCAGAAAAAGATGATGATAAAGAAAAGAAAATGCTAGAAAATGGTAGTCATAACTATAAATATTGAGTATGATGAAGATTCTAAGATAACGATAAATCAATTATTAAAATCATTGAATTTTTCTAACTCATGGAATCAATCCTTGTATGTAAATTTTATCATTATGATAATTTTATTACTTGTACTAGCCAATATCTCATGTTTTGATGGTGGAAAAAACTAGGATATACAAGGGTATCACATCTCTTGAGAAGTACAACTCAATGAAGTGAGGAAACTCATACTAGAATAAACACATTGTGTATACATGGAAAACTAGGCAACTAATGTTGTGGATTAATAGAAACATGGTTTTATTCACATGAAAGATATCAAGGATAGTTATAAATTTGGATCTAGTGTAAGTGGGAGTGTTGTGATATTGGGTTCCCTACACCCAACTATGCATTAATTTTCAATTACCATTTCACATATTTTATGAGATATTCATGATGTATTCTTAATATAATAGGGTAGATATTTCTACATACGCTATTAAAATGGTAATGTCTAAATATTAATTTTCATATCAAAAGGTTATAGTAGATTCTTGGATAGAATGAGATACTCCAGATACTATGACATTAATCTTAAAAAAATGTCATACTGTATAGATACATCATATTTATAGGACAAAGGTGATGTTTTACTATCATGGGTGGTGACTCATAATCATTGATACTTCCTTTCTTGAGTTTGCACTTGGTGATATCCTGTAGGTCTAATCATGAGGATAGACCCACCAATGGGAGCCCAACATGCATCGTGTGTCATTAGTTGTTCTAATCTATGAACATGCGTATTTGACCCCTCACATGAGATCATTATCAATGTGTGACATTAGATCATGTTATTTTATGCAAGTAAAAACCCATGATAAGGACATCACGGTGTGGTTGGTTGTGTTCGGTTAATCATTTGGGATATAGAATTTACTAAATGATCCATAGATAATTTGGAACATCTATGTAAAGTAAGTAATATGTATTTGAAATTGTTGATCAGGATGGTAGTTCCTTCATAAGACCTTGTCCAAGGAAATCAAGGGTAAATCTATCAATTTAGATAAAAAAATAAGGAATAAAAGGATGATGACATAAGTGTGAGTCATAATTTATGACATATATAAATTAAAATAGATTATATTACACAATATGTGTTCATTGGTTAGTTTACATTGATATGACTACTCCCTATCTCTTTAGGGGACTTGATGGGTTTTTGTACTCCCCACTTGGTCTATGAATAGTATCCACTTCTATCAATATAATATCCTAGAGGTTCCCACACAATAGTGTATTCATAAATCATTTATATTCAAGTAAATAGTCATATAGGACATGGTGGGCCCCACAAAAAGTTCTAAGAGCGGTCCATGTTATCTATCATCGATAAATAAATAAATCCATTAATAATGAACTAATGAATAATTGAGTTGAATTTATTTATTTAACATATTTACAAGTGTTTATGTAAATACGTGGAATTATATTATTTTAACAAATATTATTCGAATATTCAAGATTTGTTTAATATCAATGAAAATTATGAGTCAAGATAAATGATGTTTTTTGATCAAATAATATATTTAATATATATTATAGGTATTAAATATAATATAAATAATATTTATGACATTGTTTAGTTCTTCTAAATTATTATAAATTAACTATTTAGTATATGATATATATAATGGTGATGGGAAACCCAATCCAAGTATTTGAGTATAAACAATATATTTAAGGATAGAGGATCTTTCATAATGAATATTCACTATGAGTTCTTGAGATCCTATATTTTTTCTCCCACATTCTAAAGAGAGAAGCTCTCAATCCTAGTGATCATCTCGGGCTCATCTCCTTACGTCGAAGGAACATCAATGCATTGATTATTAGGAAATCGATGCCATCATCGGATCAATGCACTAGCACATGGAATTTAATGACCATCACTCCTATGGATTTTTGAAGCATTGTGGGTGATCTAGAGGGATTATACATTGGATCCATTGGGAAATGATCATCATCGATGAGTGACAGAAAATCATTCTTTGATTCAGAATGAGGTACACATTCTATTTAATTTTCCATGCTCTATTTAATTTACGGGAGAAACTTTTGACCATACTGGGGATCAGATCATTGAAGATGACAAGTTTCATCATCCCAACAATGAACATTTTTAAATCCATAGACCACCAAATTCCATTGTTCCCCCTGATAACTTGAAAATGTTCATCAATTAAATTCCACAAACCGGAATCATTAATGTCATGTTAAATGTTTAAACCCTTGAGTAATGGATGTTTTTATAAAAAATTGTTATGTTGGATGGGATGGAGGATATTTCATGTAGGTATTTTTTGAAATCATTATTTTATAAAAATCAACGATGTTAAGCCAGTAAAAATAATGATCTTATTCACATGACCAAGTTATATATTCAATTCTTAATGACTTATTAATGTACTACCCTAGGTTAGGTATCACCCTTAGAGGTAAATTGTCATCAGTAAGTTATTTTTTATATTTTTAGGTTAGTGTTGTCATTCATTTACCATTTTAATTTTGGAAGGAATCATAGTTTTTAGGATGAAACCTGAGTTTATGGGTGCTCATGCGTTAGGTTGATCATTTTTAAGGACTTGGGAATTGATTAATTCTCTATTTCAAAAATATAGACATTCCTCATGCATGGTTAGCCAATTTTATGTTTTTGTGACCATTATTATTCTATAATTTAGTATGAATCAGGAGTCATTATCCTGTTAATTTTCATATAGATAACATGAATTTGAGTTGATCAATGTGTACACAACCATATTCTGGGAATTCATAGTTACGATTTCATTTTTTTTATCTCACTATAGCATGAATTGTTACATGTAATGACCATTGTGTAAGGATGCGATGCATTAAACCATACAATATTTAAGCGACAAGGTCATGTATCACCTAAATGGTTTTGTTTCATAATGTATTGTAGAAAGGGATTTTAATTCAATAAGTCTATATTATGGGTCATCTATGTAGTAGAGTGACCTGGATGAAAAATCTTATTGATAGATATGTAATGTTGAGTTATCACAAGGATAAATGGTCGTCCTTGAAATTCAAGATGATACAGTAAAAAAGATTGAGTGAAATAAAATTATCGATCTGGATTATGTCTGGATTTTATGATGGATGTTGATGACTTTTGTGAACCTTACTTATGATGAATGTCACATGTTCATCTATGAGAGAACCTATTTTATTGTTCTTATAAATGGACGATTAATCCATTATTGTGTTATCACTTCCCATAAGAACTTTTGAAATGTCAAGGATCCATGTTTGGGGGAGGGGGAGCATGTTCAATGGGATAAGTTATTCTTTTAGTCACATGATGCATAAGACACTACTAAGGTGGAGATTTTTACATTAGTTTTGGGAATCATGTACTTCCATGTAGAGGAAGTGTGACTACAATGGACCAGTTGGATGTGTTTAAAATGAATTTTGGATGTTGTGAGGCTAGGGAGTTTGAGTTTTATAGTCCTAGAGGTGATGCTTGATATAGAATATTGTTATGGGTTGGGTTTGGTTCATAACAGAATATTCATACTCAGGTTGATTAGGAAATCCAAGAGTTAATGGGTTGGTAACACATCTATTCTTACAATACATCATGGAAGTTCGATAGTTGGTTGATTTCATAATTATTAAGGAACATTGAGAGTCAGGATGAGAAATCGGTGGTTGATTAGAATGATAATGATAACATTTTTATTTATGGTGAAGTGATCTAGAAATTAAATAATATATTTCCTATTTATATAGATAAAACATAAATAGGACTTTATGTAGTGTGTCGAATTATTGTTTAGGGATACAAAAAATGTGTCTGGGATGGATGACCTATAGTTGAGCATGGTCACACATCATCAGGACACAGGGCGCAATGGGTTTGTTCAAGTCATGGTTTGCCTATTTTGATGGGCCTTGGTTTGGGAGAGATATACATTATTATCTATTGTAATCCTTGTTAACATCTCGGTATAATCCTAGTTCACTGATGATCATATCCCCTATATTAATATCATCGTTAGTATACTACGACAATGTCAGCTTTAGGATGAGCTAATCAAATGAATTTTGGTTTGATGGATGAATGTCATGTGAGAAGGGTCATGAGATCTTGAGTCCAGTCCTTGTATAGTTGAATTATATCTTTGATACCATTTTATTATGAAACTGGGGATGGATTAGCGAAGAGACGTCATTTAAAGTCAATTACGTACTTTAGTGAGTGTGCTCAGAATGATATTGTGGTTCCTTGGTTAAAGGCATGTGAATCATGATTTGATAATGATTCATATATTGAATCCAATACATTCAAATATTGGTGTATGAAAGTGGATCAACTAGTTTTTTATTGTTTGGATGAATCAAGTCAAGTGAGGAACCACATCGAGAATGTCGGAGGGGGAGACAAGTGTAGTGAAAGAGTTGGTTGGGGATTTTCATGGAAAAGATTATATGAATAGTCAATTTTGGTCAATTGAAATTACATAATTTTGAGATAATAATAGAAAAGATAAGATTCCTAATACCAAATCATGTTACAAAAGTCATGAATCATTAAAGGAGCATATTTAGGATGTTGAGGATGTGTTTTGATAGGAAATTCGTATGGTTGGAGTGTTGTGGCTCATAATTTTCTATGGAAATCAGAGCCAATGGCGAGGAGAACTATAGGATGGATGGTGAAAGGGAAAAAAATTACCATGTATTGTGTTGTATGGAATCAAGAAAGATCCTCCTCGATATTCCATTATATTTAAAATCTTTTTCTAATGTTTTAATGGATTAAGCACCACATGTTTAATGTAGCACTTGCAAGCGTGTTGTGCATGGGGAAGAAAACACATATATTTGAGTGTAGATTCATGACCCATGTTAGTTAAGTGATATTTCTGTTATTAACTAATACATATTTTTTACAAGAAATTATATAATTTGTAGATTATAATATCTCATGTTTTAAACTGGTTATAATTCTAAAATAATTGGAGCTTTTTCATTTGGTGGATGTGAAATAAATTAATTTGTGAATTAGAATGAAATTTTGAGAGTTTCTACACTTAAAAGTATTATTTTTATATATTTTTATGAATGGATGTGTGAATCAAATGTCTTGATGGTTTTTAGATTGTTAGGATTCAAGAAGCCTATTTTGGGAAGAGACAAGAAATGATGCATGGTTACTGCATGGTTAGGGATAACTATGAAGCCATTACTATGCAACCTATTTTATAGGTGCATAACCATTCTAAAACATTTGAATGACCTAGTTTTAACTATATTTATTAACTCTTTAGAAACATGGTTTGATAAAATATTCTATATGGTACATATGATTGTACAATAATTCTATAGTTTATTTCATAGGGGATCTCAAAGCTTGCACAGAGTTTGTCAAACAATACTCCTAGCCTTTTGAGGGGCTGAGAAATAAACATAGTATTCCTTCAAGGTCCACATAAAGTTTTTAATCTATGTGACTATTTATGAGAGGTCATATTTCATTATATATTGGGTGCACACATTCTGGCCATGGTTTGGAAGATCACAAGTCCAAATCATGTAACCAATTAAAAACTGTGAAATTTTAGTTTTACTCCTACCTCCATTAAGTGTATTTAATCTCTCTCTTATCATCACCCATCCATAACATCTCCCTTAAAGTATCCTCTACCTTGTCAATAAACTCATTGATCGATCTCCTTTTTCCATGCTTGTAATAAAATTTCATTGATCACGTTTCATCACCCTTGTTTAGGTTATCCTTCCCCGTGTTTCATTTTTTCGTTTATATCACCATCAAAAATGATACCATTATGTAATCCCATAATCACTATTTTCAAAAAAAAATTCTATTAATTTTATTTCCCCCATTTAAATTGAATCATATCACAATAATAGATGAATAAATTATCCTAAACATGAGTTACATGGTTTATATGCATTCCATGAAAATTTTCATCATTTAAAACTTGAACTCTTATGATGCATGAAAGAATAAATTCATCTAAAACATGGAATTAATTAAATTAAATTCTTATAAAATGACATAGGACCCTCATAATGAGTTGGAAGTTTATGAAATCAATAAAAACAACAACTTAAGGTTAGTTCACATAAATTATCTTAATGAAAATTGATGTCTATTCTACCAAGAGAACCCTTGGGGTGAGTTGTGCTTGCCACATAATAGTGGAATACCTTAATGGAATTAAGCAAATGGTTTATGATACGCTTATACACTAAGTACATAATAATATTGTTACATTCAATTTTTTACTTATTTCCATTGTATGTGAAATTTATAAACTAAATTAAATGAATTGATAGGAGGGTTGGATAAAACCCCTTGTTCCTTGATTTATTTACCTTAAACCCAATGATTGTGATAAACCATCCTAAATGAAGAAATTATAATGGAATGGAATGGATGATTCCCATTACCTTATTAATTTTTATAAATGAAGTGTCCAGTTTGAATGAATTGAATTGAAAAATCGAATCACCATGATGAATCATACATATTTCAGCATGGATAATTATCATAGCCTTTGATATACCTTTTATCATGTATGGTGACAATTGTTTTTGACTATTCGGGAAGCTCCTTATCATTACTTACATTATGTACGAATCCACATTTAGAAATGATGTGTCTATAAATGGTAAAATCAATCATTACAACTTGAGAGAACCTTGGATTCCAATATAGAAATTCATTGGATTTGCTAATTTGTTAGATGAGATATGTTATGCCTTGAGTGATACAAGGTTCGTCCATCTGGATTGTATTGGCTAAGGGATCATATTGAATGTGGGAACACCTTATAAATTACTATTATTAAGAAGACCTGCTTTGGGTTCTTAGACAAGACATTTCATACACCCATGGTGTAACGTCCCTATTCTAGAAGCCACCTAGAGGCGCCCCGTACCCGGTTGGTCACATGGCCTCAAGCATATTTTCCCAAACACCAGAGGCTACTGACAAGCAGCGAGGTCCTTGGGTGTGATAGTGGGGAAATTATGCCCTCATTGGCAGAGTACATAGTGGGAATAAACAAAACATGCAATAGAGGAAGCAGTAAATATCCAGCAACAATAAACAGCGGAAGACTAAAACAATAAACAACTGGAGCACACATGTATATATGAAATTATGAATGATACATATGTCAAGTAAAGTATCCAAACAAGTCACAATGTTGAACACAATAATGAACCAAAGTACAAAAGAAAAACAGATAAGAAACTCCTAAGCATCGCGAGACTCAACTTGGTCCCATGATATCCTGCCCCAAGCAATCAAGTACCAGAATTCGAAGGGCGCTTTCCCTTGTCTATACCTGCAACAACATAGTCTGCTTAGGCCCAAAATCATGGCCCAAACAGGGTGTGAGACTAAATACCAGGAGTAAACCACCCAGCGATCTGTGCCTAATAGTCAGTGAGTATATGGAAGGTAAAAGTATAGTAAGCAGCAAAAAGTAACAATAAACAGTAGGCAGTAAATAGTAAACAGTAACAGGATGATATACAACAGTAATCAATCCACAAAATAACAAGCAGTAGTGTAGAAAACTGCTAACCACAATAGGACCCCTTCTGGTAAGTACTCGCAGCCAAACCCTCTGGTCCTATCCAAGAAGTACCAACAACTCTCTGGGCAGTGCACTCATCCTAACCCCTCTGTTTTGGTCATACGAAATTATAAGACTCTATAGGGAAGCTCGCTCGATCAATTCCCCTTATAGTCTAGGGTAGTCATGGAATCTCTGAGGAAGATCATGCGGTCTAACCCTCTTATGGACCCATGATCTAGAAAATCTATGAGGACTTCACTCGGTCAATCCTCCTATATTCTTAGGTCTATCATAGACTCTCTGAGGAAGCTCTCTCAGTCAATTCCTCCTCTAGCCTGTAAAGGTTTTAAAGAAGTTAAAACAAGTATAGACTCTCTGAGGAAGCGCACTCGGTCTACCCTCTTGTAGTCTATAAAATCCAAGACTCTTTGGGATGCTCACTCAGTATATACCCTGTAGTCTATAATGTCCAAGACTCTTTGAGGAATCTCACTCGGTCTACCCTCTTGTAGTCTATAATATCCAAGACTCTTTGGGAAGCTCACTCGGTCTATCCCTTATAGTTTATAGCACCAGGTTCTCATGGTCCCATTCCATTTAGTGCATAATAATTATATAAGTCCAAAGAACACTTATAGAGCTACTTGGATAACCAGTCTACAACAAAACAAGCGTGTCACGAACATCATTCCATCCTACGGTCACAAGGCATGGAAACAGGCATAACAGCCAAAGGATAAACAAGACCCAAATGTCGTAAATAGAACAAGGCATGGAAAAACATCCTAGCACAACAAATTATCCTCACACATGATCAAATTACCTCTACACAAGCACACAATAAAGGAAGGAAAAAATAGGGCAAAAAAGGTAAACAAGCAATACCCCGTTCATGGGTATTGGTGGAATTTGCGCATAAAAGTCAAAGACCTCGAAAAGAAATGAACAAACCACGTACCTTGATTCTAGGAGATCAATATACTTAAACCATGAGTCTTTATTCTCCTTATAATGGCCTAGATATACGAAAATGCACAAAACTCTAAATGCAAGATATCTTGAGAAAGAGGAAAAATCATGGAATGGAACTCAAGAAGAACAAAGAGCTCACCGTTGTGGTTCCAACACAATTGAGATTGGTCAATTCAGAAAACAGAAAAAGGCTCAAGGGTTCAGAGGATCTTCGCAGCCATACGGGCACTCTCGGTCGAAGAAGCAGTAGAAGACGATGTTTCTATCGGTGAGGCATGACCCAGTCCGTTTAATGAAAAAAAAAGAAACTACACGGCCTGTACTTCTGGGGTACACGGCATGTACTTAGCATTTCCATACGCTGCTTTAAGGATCCTCCACATCGCCCCTATACACCATGTGTGTGGCCCGGACATGGCCAGCACACGGCCTTACGCGGCATCAAAGTACACAGTGTGTATTTTGAAAATTTCTAGATTTTCCTCTTTTTCTCAAAAAGGAACAGAAAAGAAAAAACATACCTGAAACAAAGATCCGGGTTCTTACAAACTTCCCCAATTAAAGAAAGTCTTCCACAAATTTCCCTATTGAGGAGTAGAAGAAGAAACCCTGAACAACTCCGACAACTGTGATTGTACCTCAGCCTCCCGCTCCCAAGTCTCGTCTTATACCCGCCCGTGCTTCTATAGCACCTGTACCGGAGGAACAGACCGGCCACAGATAACCTTCGTAATGAAATCGATAATCTAGATAGGATTCTCCTCGAATGATGCATCTGATTCATGCTCAACCTCCTCGGGTTGAAAGATATGAGACGGGTCTGAAAAGTAACGTTGGAGCTGAGAAACGTCGAAGACGTCATTCATATCCCGGTACCTCTGAGGTAACTATAACCGATAGGCAACCGGCCCAATTCTCTCCAACACCTAAAACAGCCCAATGTACCTTGGTGAAAACTTACCCTGTCTTTGAATCCTCTTGTGTCCCAACCTCAGTGCGACAAGTAGGAAAACCTGATCCCTGACCTTGAACTCCAGAGGTCGTCTCAGCTGATCAGCATAAGACTTCTGTCAAAACTGTGCTATATCCATCCTATTCCAAATCAACTCTATCTACTCCAAGGTCTCCTGAACAAGACGAGGTCCCAGCAAAGCTGCCTCTCCTGCCTTCAGTACGCACAAAGGTGACCGTCATGGCCTATCGTACAAAGCCTCATATGGTGCCATCTGAATGGTCACCCGAAAACTGTTGTTGTAGGAGACGTCCATAAGAAAAATATTCTTCTACCAGGAACCGCCAAAGTCTAGAATGCATTCTCGGAGCATATCCTCAAGTAACTAGATCGTACGCTTGGAATGGCCATCTGTCTGGGGATGGTATGCTGTACTCAAAAGTACCTGTGTACCCAAAGCCTTCTAAATCCCCTGCCAGAACCAAGAAGTAAAACGTGCATCCTTGTCTGAAACAATATAGTGTGTAAATCCATGTAGACGTACAATATCTCGGATGTAAAACCACTCCAGATCATCAACACTGAAGGTCTCCTTGATCGGCAAGAAGTGAGCAACCTTCGTAAGCCTATTGACGACAACCCAAACAGCATCACTCCCTCAAGGTGACCTCAGTAACCTGGTCACAAAGTCCATCGCGACATCGTTCCACTTGCACTCAGGGATGGGTAATGCTGTAAAATCCTTACTGGTCGTTGATGCTCCTCCTTCACCTCGGACAAGTAGAAAATCTCATGACGAACCCAGCAACATTTCTCTTTATACATAGCGGTGTAGATCACGATACATCTTGGTGAGGCCAGGATGAACTGTCCAAACTGAAGAATGAAAATCCCACATCAGCTCATCACGTATGTCTGCCAGCACCCATACACGTCCCTAAAAACTAAATATCTCATCCTTGGCCATTGTGCATCCAGGAAGAGGGTCCTCTCCTTACACACTCTCCTGTAGGACTAGGCCTTCTGAGTCTGATAGCTGCCTCATCTGTACCCAATAAAGAAGGGTAGAGGTAACAGCTTCAGAAGAAAGAAACGTCTTCCCCAGACTGTCGTACACATCCAAATGCATCTCAGATAACAAATCCATAAACTGCCACTCACTGCTGGCCTCATGAACTGCCTGAATCTGAGTTCTCTTTCTCAACGCATCCACCACTACGTTTCCCTTTCTCGACGTATAGGCAAGCTCAATGTCGAAGGACTGAAGATACTCGACCCACCTATGATGTAACATATTCAGATCACACTGAGTGAAGTTATACTTGAGACTCTTGTGGTCTGTAAACACCACAATGTGCTCTCCCTGAAATAGTTTCTCCAACAGCGTAAGGCATGAACAATAGCTACCAACTCTAGATCATTCATCGGGTAGTTCCTCTCATGTGGCCCCAACTTCCGAGACCCGTACGCAACGACTCCATCTCCCTTCATAAGCATAGCTCCGAGTCCGAAACCTGAAGCATCACAGTAGACTGTATAGCTCTTGCCCGGCTCTGGCATGACTAGTATCGGGGCTGACGTCAATCCCACTTTCAGCTCCTGAAAGGCTGTCTCACAAGAATCTGACCATAAGAACTTCACCCATTTCTTGGAAAGACTTGTCAGCGGTTTTTCAAGACGTGAAATGTCCTGTATGAAATGCCTATAGTATCCAGCCAGCCCTAGAAAACTCCGAACCTCAAAGACATTCTTCGGCTTCTCCTAGGAAACTACAACTCTCACTTTCTCTAGGTCTACTAATCCTCTTGTCTCTGAGATAATGTGACCCAAGAAGTGAATCTGATGCATCCAAAAGTGGCATTCCGAGAGCTTAGAATATAACTGATGCTCTCTCAGTGCACTCAGAACGATCTCAAGATGGGTAGCATGGTCGGGCCGAGTGTGATTGTACACCAAGATGCCATCCACAAAAACCACCACGAAGGAATCCATGTATGGATGGAACACTCGGTTCATCAGTGCCAAAAAAACTGGTGGCGCATTCGTGAGACCGAATGGCACGACCGTATACTCTTATAGAACATACCTTCTCCTGAAGGCTGTAAGAGGTATATCTGATGGTCTAACACGCAACTGATGATAACCGAACCTCAAATCAATCTTCGAGAACACCCGGGCTCCTTGAAGATGATCAAAGATTTCATCAATCCTCAGAACGGTATATTAGTTCTTGACCGTCAACTGGTTCACCTTCCGATAATCCACACAAAGCTTAAGGGTGCAGTCTTCCTTCTTCTTAAACAGGACAACCGAACCCTAAGGAGATGTACTGCATCGGATGAAACCCTTTTCTTGTAACTCCCCCAACTACTTCTTGAGCTCCTTCAACTCAGGTGTAGCCATCTTATAAGGAGGAATGGACATTGGCGCCACTCCAGGCATGAGTTCAATCAAGAAGTATCCCTCACGATCCGAAGGAAAACCTAAAAATTCATCTGGAAAGACATCCCTAAAATGATCCACCACTGGAGTAAAGTCTAACTGCGAAGTCCCCTGGTCATCCAGATATAGTCTAGCAATCTGGGATGTAACTCCTCCTAGCCCATGATGCTCGGGTCCAGCTCTACCCGCCTCGACATCCCACTCACCTCTATGAAGAAAAGATCTGCCCTAGGGTGATACGAAACTCACCCTGTGGAGATAAAAATCGACGAATGCCTGAGAGGGAACTAACCAGTCCATACCAAGAATGACATCATAGCCAGTCATCTCTAGTACATAGAGGTCCCATAGGAAGTGACACCCTGCAACCTCAAGAGGCACTCTCTTCACTAACGTACGCTAGATGTCCTCATTCCCAACGGTGTATCAAGAGTCAGCATGTCAGCAGATGAAAAGATACAGAGACAAAGGCTCTCCACAATAGCAATAGAGATAAAGCTATGTGAAGCACCAGTATCAAAAAGGGCTAAAGATAAAACTGAGGCTACTAAGATCAAACCTCGAACTATATAAGGGAATGGATCCTGCTCCTGATGGGTCTTCTCCATAGCAAAATTCTGGCCTGAACTGCGGCCCTACGCCCCTGGATGACCACTCTAAGCTGATCCACTCTGTTGTCGCTGGTAACCTGGTGACTAACCACCACGACCGTAACCTCCACCTCGTCCCGAACGGCCCAAAGAACTCAGGTTCCATGACTGATGAGAAACTGGAGATACATCTCCTATACGCGGGGTCTTAGAAGAACCCCTACCACTAGCTGTAGGTGAGAAGATCTGAGATAAATGCTGAAGATGGACCATCTTACCGCTATATCGGCACTCCATCGGGTCTCTATGACACTGAGGCCTAGTATGCCTGCTGGTAAAACCTAGCTTCCCAAAGATACATTCTGCATACCCCGATCTCCTCAAGCAGACTCCCTACAGCGCTTCCTGCTATAAGCAGGAGGATCACTAACTCTGGAAGTCGAACCACCCTGGATCATTGCTCCAGAATCTCTCAGATTGCACTCAGTGATCAGTGCCTGGTTGACGATAGATTATATCAAAGTCAACCTGAAGATATTAACCTAGGAACGGATCTTCTGCCTGAGACCATCTTCACACATCCTACCAAGGAACAACTCATCACCTACTCGAATCATCATGAAGCACTGCAGCTCGGTAAAACAAGACGAGTACTCCAAACAGAAAGAGTACCCTACTAAAGACTCATATGCTCCTGGGTTCAGTTGTCCATCAAGGTCTCCGGATAAAAAAAATCATAGAAGATGCGCTGAAACTCATCCCAAGTCATACTCTGCTGGCACCCTAACTGCGAGATCACATCCCACCACCTCTTGGTGGTTTCTCGGAGCATATAGGTAGCAAGCTTCACCCTCTTCTCTGGAGGTATCTCCAGATGCTCGAAGATCGTCAGTGTGGCCTCTAACCATGAATATCCAGCCTGGGGTCCTCCATCCCCTGAGAAAGTAGGAGGATGCTGCTACTGGAAAACCCGCGTCAACACAACCATCGACGGGGCAGGAGGCGGCGCTCCTTAAATGTTCTGCTTCATCCTTAGGTAGTCCTCCCTGAACTGTGCATCGGCACCTGAAACGGGTATAACTACTAGTTCCAAGGCTGAAACAATAGGAGGATCTGTAGGAAGTCCCTGATCGGCCATATCCTGTGTCTTATCACGGTCTTGCAGTTGACGTACAACCGTAGGACGTCACGAAGGCATAAATCTGAATGATCAAAAGCACACCATAGATCAGGATTACCAAGGACTGAGAATAGCAAGAGTACAAAATGGGAACAAGAGAAAAGAACAAACAGGTTCTATAGAACACGACTACACGATGTGTATAACAACTTCATGTCATGTCCTCTTAAGCCAGACACATGGGTGTGTACATTTTCCACACTGGTCGTGTAAAACCCCAAACTACACGGTTTGTTAATCCCATACACAACATGTACTTGGACTCCATTCCCCTGCCTGAGTTTCTTTACACAAATAACCCACATGGTCCTCTTAACCCTAAACTACATGGTGTGTTCACTAAGAACACGATGTGTACTAGAAAAGGCCTCGACGACCTGTGTTGTTAGTTACACGGTCAACTACATGGTTGACACTTACACGGCGTGTTCCAAACAGACACTGCATGTATAGGAGAAGATAAAACCAACCCGTGTTGTTCGTGACATGGATGAGTACCTAGAATAAGAATACATGGCATGTTCATACCAAACACGGAATGTACTACACAAGATTCCCCGACCTTGTTGTTAGTGACATGACCGGGTACACGGCTCACTACTACATGGCGTGTAATGACCGTACATGGCGTGTTCCTGAAAATATTTTCACCACCCTGTGTTTCTGCTCGCACAGTCAGTGACACAGTTTAAAACTGCACGGCGTGTAGTCTAGTACACGGCATGTATTCTGGGATTTGCTTGGCAGTAGCTCAGAAAATGCACCAGATCCCAGAAAACACTGAAAAACAAGCATGGATATGCCAAATTCCCATCAGTGAGGGCCCATACTCTCCGCGAATCAAAACTTGGCTTCCCGTACAATTCATATAAACGATAAACAAGTCAACGGTCCACCATGTTCTGATTCATCAGGGCCCATAACATCTCAAGAACCAAAATTTTTTGTTCGTTTAAGCAAGGTACAATACAACCAATTTCTCTATCAAACAGCAAGGATTCTATCAAGCATCTATCACAATAGCAAGCATAATCTACACAACGTCTATCACAACAACATGAAATAGATAATTCTCTCTAGATGGCATGATAAGAATGCATGGCATGCGATTTCTAACAAGTTCTTATATGATGCATGAGATGGAATACCCTCATCTCATCGGGTTGTGACAGAAATATAATCGCAATATCAACAACAATAATAACCCAAGGCATGTGGATCACTCTAGGTGAAATCATATCAACCGTAAAATATCAAAAATAGAAAACTGCAATAAACGAGGAAGATTGTATTTTCCCTGTACATAGGTTAGCTACTCCCGGTAACATCTTATTACCATGTACCAAATCCATCCTATCCTTGGATAAAGGCTCTAAAAAGTAAATCAAGAGAAAAAAATTCCTCTAATACCACTTTGTAACATCCCAGTTCTGGAACCCACCCAGAGGCACCCCATACCTAGTTGGTCACATGGCCTAAAGCGCATTTCCCCAAATGCTAGAGGCTGCCGACTAGCAGTGAGGGCCTTGGGGGTGATAGTGGGGAAACTATGCCCTCATTGGCAGAGTACCCAGTGGAAATAAGCAAAACATGCAATAGCGGAAGCAGTAAATATCCAGAAACAATAAACAGTGGATGATTAAAACAATAAACAACTAGAGCACACATGTATATATGAAATGATGCACGATACAAGTGTCTAGGAAAGCAACCAAACAAGTCACAATGCTGAATACAATACTGAACCAATGTACAAAAGAAAAACAGATAATAAATTCCCTAGCATCGCAAGTCTCGTCTTGGTCCCATGCTCTCCTGCTCCAAGTAATCAAGTACCAGAAGTCTAAGGGCGCTTGACCTTGTCTATACCTGCAACAACATAGTCTGTTTGGGCCCAAAAGCATGTCCCAAACATTGTGAGAGACTAAATCCCAGTAGGCAACCACCCGAAGATCTGTGGCTAACAGTCAGTGAGTATATGGTAGGTAAAAGTATAGTAAGTAGGAAACAGTGACAATAAACAGAAGGCGGTAAACATTAAGCATTAACATGATGATATACAATAGTATTCAATCCACAGAACAAGAATCATCAGTGAAGAAAACAACTAACCACAACAGGAACCCTTCTAGGAAGTACTCACAGCCAACACCTCTGTTCCTATCCAAGAAGTACCAACAACACTTTGAGTAGTGCACTCCGCCTAAACCCTCTAGTTTGGTCATATGAAATTATAAGACTCTCTGGGGTAGCTCACTCGTTCAATTCCCCATATAGTATAGGGTAGTCAGGGAATCTCTGAGGAAGATCACATGGTCTAACCCTCCTATAGCCCCAAGGTCAATAAACTCTCTGAGAATCTCACTCGGTCAATCCTCCTATAGTCTCAGGTCTATCACAGAATCTCTGAGGAAGCTCGCTCAGTCAATTCCTCCTCTAGACTGGAAAGGTTGTAAACAAGTTCAAACAAGTAAACACTCTCTGAGTAAGCACACTCTGTCTACCCTCCTGTAGTATATAAAATCCAAGACTCTCTGGGAAGCTCACTCGGTCTATCCCCTGTAGTCTATAATGTCCAAGATTCTCTGGGGAAGCTCACTCAGTCTACCCTCTGGTAGTCTATAATATCCAAGAGTCTTTGGGAAGCTCACTCGGTCTATACCTTATATTATATAGCACCAAGTTCTCATTGTCTCGTGCTAGTTAGTGCATAATAATTCTATAAGGCCAAAGTACACCTATAGAACTACTTGGAAAACTAGTCTACAGCAAAACAAGCTTGTCGAGAACATCAGTCCATCCTACGGTCACAAGGCATGTAAACAGGCATAACGGCCAAAGGCTAAACAAGACCCAAAGGTCATAAATAGAAAAAGTAATGAAAAAACATCCATGGACAATAAATTATCCTCATACATGATCAAATTACCTCTACAAAAGCACACAAGAATGGAAGGAAAACAACATGGGAAAAAAATGTAAACACGCAATACCCCATTCATGGGTATTTGTGGAATTTGCACATAAAACTCATAGACCTCCAATGGAAAGGCACAAACCACCTACCTTGATGCTAGGAGATCAATAAAATTGAACTACAATGCTTGATTCTCCTTAGAACAATGTAGATCTATGAAAACGCACAAAATGGTCAACCCATTATATCTTGAGATAGAGGGAAAATCATGGAATGAAACTCAAGAAAAAGGAAGATCACAATGATGCGGTTCCAACACAATTGACGAAAAGCAGTTCGGAAAACAGACGGAGTATCATGGGTTCAGAGGATTTTCACAGTCGTACAGGTGCTCTCGGTCGAAGAACCTGGAGAAGAAGGTGTTTCTGTCGGTGAGGTGCGACACCAGTCCATTTAATGAAAAAAAGAAACTACACGGCGTGTACTTTTGTGGTACACGGAGTGTTCATAGCTTTTCTGTACTCTGCTTTAAGTGGCCTCCACATCGCCTCTACACACCATGTGTGTGGCCCGGACACGGCCATCACATGGACTTACGCGACATCAAAGTACATGACATGTATTTTGAAAATTTTTAGGTTTTCCTCTTTTTCTCAAAAACGGCCAAAAAAGGAAAAACATACCTGAAATGATGATCTAGGTTCTTACACATGGTCCTAGATGTTTGACATGGCACCTCAAATACATATCGGTGATTGAACATGACGTTTCACACCCCATGATTAGGATTTTGGACATGATGTTTCGATTAATTCATGGGAAGGGCCACTATGTTGCTTCATATCACTAATAATGTTTCTTTGTCTTGTAACCATATTTAAATAATAGTAATAACTTGGATAGGATCATTATATTGATGTGTTATTCTTCTTATTAAGAGATACTGGATTCCATATTATAGATAAATATGTTAATGGGTTATAGGGAAAGTAGGGCACATTATACATGACTATTCTTGAGAGGCCCTATTTACTGTTCTTGGAAATAATATTTTAAACACCATCGGTTGAGGATGTTGTACATGGCTTCTATTATCTAATTGGGTGGTTGGAAAATACATTTCACACCGTGTGATGATGATGTTGCACATGATGTTTCACATCAATTCTTAGGTTGGTCAGGTATGGTGCTCTATATCCTCAATACAAATGCTTTATCTTGTACCCATATTTAAACAATGTGAATTATATTATTATTATTATTGTTATTATTATTTTATATGGATCCCTTTGTCTTATGTGATAGGTTTTCTCTGGTGTGTTTATATCCATGCATATATATTTTTACATATATGCACATATATACAAGATGGAATGTTCATAGATATTTCATCTAAGGCTAACTCAGGTATGGTTGGCCATGTGCCTTTGAGGAACTTCAATTAAACAAGGTTTTATGATTTTAGAATTTACTTTTATAGAATTAATAATTATAGCTACTTATAACATTATTTTATATTCATAGACTAGATATGCATTGGACATCATTGATGGTGCCTTAATGAGTTTATCTCAAACACTGTTTGGGATATTTTTTGGTACACGAATAGATCTCTCTGTTATAGGTAAGGTGATGGACTATGATCTATGATATTTTTCATTTATTTGGGCTAGGATTGGATATGGGAGATTGAGAGTAGCAGCATAGAAATTAATTTGTCTTCCATTCAATGTTGGATTCTTTTATTTATTTATTCTTATCATCCTTTCCATGTATACCATATTACATGTTGTATATATATATTTTTACATTGAATAATATTCATTCATGATTATTCATTAATTTAATATTTATAGTTAGTGGATTATTTTATTATTACACTAATTCTCCTTGATTTTTTTTCTTCCTCTATTGATTATAGTTTGAACTAAAACAGTATTGTGATAATGATGGTACAATATGTCCATCATACCACATTTAGACCCTCACTTTTAGTTTGTATCCTCCCATATATGGGGAGGTGTTCTTGAGGCCATATGATGTACTGGATTGGGGCACCTATTTAGTGTCTCCCTGGTCCAGAAGTTACAATTTTTATTTTACAACTACCATCCACATATAAGAATGATGAGTTTTGATATCTATTAGGGGAGGAATATACTGATTATATGGATGGATAGAGCTTTATGATTTTTACCCCTCTTCAAGTCAGAGGATTGTTGACACATGGGTTGAGGGCCTAAAATTCCGGTGCCCCAAGTAAAATATTTTTTTTGGAAGAGTTCGTTTTATTATGATATTTTTAAATGTTAATATATTTATATATGTAATTACATTGGTATTTTTTGAGTGTAGTCGAAGTGATGTGTGTGTAGTTTGATATGAAATTTGATGTGGATAGTATTATGTAAATTGATTATGTGAATTCAAATATTTGGTTTTTAATATATCTTATATACTGATGATTCACATGTACATTAATAATTTAGGAGGATGAATTACTAATTTGTGTAATACAGATTATTAGTACTCAACCCTGTATCTACATGTCTATATATTATGCCCAAGTGTCCATGTGAATCTATAGGTGCAGTTTATGGATGATATTTGATATAGGAGTTTGATGAGATATATAATAGGTTGTCTCTAAATTTATTATTTATGATAACAAAATTAGGTTCATATATATTCAAACTTATATTTCATTACACCTATTTAGGAACGTTTTTTTATAAATAGTGAATCCTTTAGTTACTTTAAATTTTATTATGAATGTTTAATGTTTATTCAAGATATAAATTATGTTTTTCATTGATTATTTATATCATGGTAGATTATATTTCATGTTAATAGGTGAGAGGTTTTATTTATATGTAACTACATCAATTGTTTAATATGGATACCGTAGTGTTAGTTACTAGACACTAGCATATTGAAGGTTGTCTTAGGGTGTTCACTTATTGGTATTAGATCATTTAGAAATAATTTTTATTTATGGACATTTGAGGTTTTGGTAGGAATTATTTAAAATAAATTTTAATTAAATAACTCTAGTTTATGTAATCAAAATAATTATTCTAGGTAAGAGGATGTGGGTGGGATAATTATTTATTAACTTTTCATTCACTGAAGATTCATGAATTGAAAACCATAGTATATGAATATCCAGATAAAAATATATTAAAACTAAATCAAGTAGAATTGGGTTATGATTCAATATGTGTAGTTGAATTGAATAAATTTAGAGATATTCTATGGTAATTATATTAATTAATGATCATTTAATATACACATAAATTTAATGTTTCAATATCAAAAATTTTGAAAAATTATTGATTCATAAGGAGAAATTTTACTTCCCTGGAGACAGTGGGTGGAATTCATAGATACTGGGGTGTAAATTATACAATAATTTTAATAAATACTAATGTTAAAATTAGGTTAATAATATTGATATCATTATAGATCTCTCATATGATTTTAGAGATGATATTTCCCAAGGACCCAAGTAGAAATTTATATATTTTTGTCATTTTTTGTTCATACTAATTCATTGTAGACAAAAATAGAAACTCTTATATATATTTTGAATTCAAATATATTTTGTTTCATGAAATTATTAAACGTTGTAATTAATTATATATATATATATATGATATTTTAAATTTATTACATCTTAATATGATGTTATGAACTGATAATATTTAGTATGAACTGATTTGATTGATAACTATATTTTATCACAACTCAATCATATTAATTTATAACGGACCATGAGTGATAGAAAATATGACCATTTTGAAATTATTACACTTCATGTAGGATATGAAAGATCATTTCAATGATCTTTTTTATGAGATAAAGTCTTTGATGTTACTTGGTTAACTAAATTTTTCAAGTGGTATGTAGTGAAATAAAAATGAGTGGTTTTTTAAAAATTTCCTTATAATAAAATATATACTTCTAAGAAATTATTTTTCATAATGAAATTACCCTGATTTCAATAGATAGAAGAAATATTCTAAAAGATTCGTTAAAAATACACCAATTATAAAAAATTGTAGAAGCAGGGACAGAAAATAATGTATACTTTGATTCTTATCATTCTAGACATGGCTATTTTGTGATGTTAGAACATTTTTTTAGTAAAAGTGTATCATGATTATTAGTGTATGTTTTCTAAAAAGATGAAATATTGGACCTGTGAAGACATTTATGGATACATTTTCATTGGAAAGGAATTGGATGATTCTTTCAATTAATGGTTTTTAATTTAGATGAAGTAAATATTAATTTAAATAGTTTTATACTATTTGAGTGTAAATTGATTGTGGAGTCATGAATATGAAGTTTTCATTGAAGAATATAATTTTGAGAAACATTATTAAAGTTGATACTGTCATAGAAGATCATGACATGAGATAATATGTTGATTTAAGGATGATTTGTATTTATTAATTCTTATTTATTATTTTAATTAATCTCAACAGAAGGATTTAGTGATCAATCCATGAAATCTATTGGCATGAGTGTTTTTATTGTAAAATAAATTCTCTCTAGATAATCCATTTTATAGGTGAAATTTTTTTCTATGACAAGATATTATCCATTATATTCAGTTATTTGATAGGTATGAGTATTCTTATCAGATAAAAGTCTTGATTGACAATAACATCTAAAGATGATAAACACTAACTTTACCATTCTATAATAAAATTTTAGAAGAAATATTTAATGATTAATGTCAAAAATATTAAATTTTATAGGAGTGTAGAATATATTAAATTGAGTTGAAATCATTCTTTATTCATTTATGTGTGATAATAGTGATATCAAATGAAGTGGTTGGAATTTTATTTGACGTTAATTTTAGTGATGATGATATGTCACCTTGATAGGTGAACATAAATAACTATAATGAGATTGTATAATAATACATTTCATTATATGATATTCATGTGTTAGAAAACTCAGGCTGTTATACAATAATGATAATATTTTTCTAATGTGATAAAAAAATTAGATATAATTTTGGGTTGTAACATGAGTTATGAAAATGATTTACTATATTTGAGTGAATGATGAGTACAAATTTATATTTACTCATTTAATTAATCTTACAATGATAAATTATTTATAGTGAATTAAAGAAGAAATGTTGAAATAGTAAAACTATTGTATATGATTATTTGTTAATCATTATTATATGAAATTGAGGTATTATAAAACATTTAATTTTATTAAAACATCTAAGGAAGAGCTATCTAACTATTTTCCTATTGATATATATTTATTTGTTTCATTGAAATGTTATATAACATCTACTATATTTTTAAGGAAACATCATTTGAATTGATATATATATATAAGAGGATTAGTAATTAAGAAATTTATTAAATATAAGTATATATATTACTGACCTATTATTGATATTTTTTAGAATTTCAATTAGTGGTTAGTTTAATAAAATTGAAGGATATGTTTTTATAAGATGTTGTGTGGTCATTTTTTTGGGTTGTTTCACTTATAGTAGTGAGATTAGGGTTTTATTGAGTGAGTATGTGTTAATTTTTTGTTGATTTTTGAGTTTTCTTATGATCTATGGGAAAATATTATGATGAGATATGATAATCTGAGGGGAATCACCATAATTTTTATTCTTAAAGGAGAGTATTTGGGAATATCTTCATAGATATTAAGGGAGGAAGTCAATAATATATTGTAATTAGTGTTTTTAATGTCTCACAATTTTATGTAGTAGATATTTTTGTTGATGTGAAAACATACACCGAATTTCAATGATTGCATTATTTTAATGATTTTTTCTGTTGACATACAAATTAATCATCTTCTTATCTATTATGCGAAAGGTTAATATAAGATATTCTTCATTTTTGGTAAGTAAAACTTTTTCATTCAATAAATGGTAGCGAAGTGTTGTTGTGATAATTGTGTGCCATACCATTCAACGCCTTGGTAGTTGGGGATTGAATGACTATTATATCCATTTTTATTTTTCTTTTAATATAAGATCAATGGAATATGACATCATTTATTATAAATATATGAGGATAAGATTTATGTGTAATGGATTTGATTTTTATTTAAATTACATGAAAATAGGTTCTTGAGGTTTAGGGAAATATGAATACATTATATATATATATATATATTCCTTGAATTTTAGTATATTAGTAGTACCAACATGGGTGAGTCTTGTAGTAATTTTGTATTTTGTTTCATTTATAATTCTCAGATTCATGATGATATGTTTCTGATTTATACTATAGGAAATTTCAAACTTTTTTACTCTACTTTTTTTTATATTTTATTATCATTCGATTTTATTATGGTGTAGGTAATTTTACATAAAAAATCGTTGATTTGGAGAAAAATTTCAAAATTTTTATTAGACTACATGAATTACTTTTCATTAATAGGATGAAAAATTTCAATGGTGGGGAGAATTTAATCATCCTGGTTTCTTATGATAATTTCGTAACCTATACATCTAATTTGGATACATTTTTTGTTTTATTAGTTTCATTGAAACTCACATATACTAAATGAGGTATTTTATTAGTTTTATTGACTACCTTAAGGCGCTTTATATAAAATATTAATTATAGAATAAAATCATAAAACTATAATTTTCATCTTAATAGAGTGTTAGAATAAAAAAAACATCATTAATTTGTCTTGAACATGGAGTTTTATTTTGATACAAAATTAGTAATAATATTGAAAATGTTTTAAATTTTAGTATTAGTGGAATGTTTTATATACACAATATATGTTTTTAAAAAAATATTAGACCTATTTCACTCTATAAATTCATATTTTAGAGAATTATGGATGGGAGAAATAATTCAAAACAGTATACAAATATATTACCCAACTAAATCTAGGATGACTCACCTATATGAGAATTTATCAAAGAAAATGTATTGAATTATTTTATATTGATATTGGTATTGAATATTATATCCTTAAAATCTTATTCTATCTTTCCATTCTATAAATAATGTAAAAAATCTAGAATATTGATATTAAATAGAGCTATAAATAATTGAATTGGATTTAAATTAATATAATGTGTTTATTAAGGTTAAAAATAGATCGAAATTAAATACTCAAAACTTCACTCTATATTCTAATGATCAAAACATAGAATTAATATATCATGGAACACATATCTTTATTAGTTGGATTTAATAATTCTAAAGATATAATGCATCTTATCTTTTTAAATATGGTATTAGTAATATTTTAGAGAGGATTTCTAATGATACTTTTGATAAAATTATGTATAACATCAATACATGCTGAATCACATTACAAATCATATTCTTGTATTTATATTATTAAGTAATGAAATAAAAAAATCAGAACAAAAATATCTAGTATAATGATAAAATGATATTTAAGAGATAATTGTTATTGATTTCAATTCTCTTCCAAAAAAATTAGGGATTTTTATTTGATTCATGTCATGAAATATACATTTATATTATCCTTGAAAAGAGATGGTCTATCTATAAAAATTTAGATGCCAATAATTTATTTATATCTATCGGTTTTCAACATTAGATTGGAGTAAATAATGAAATAATGTGGTGGATCTTGAGGTGTAACATGCAGTCATTTGTCGAAAAATGGGCCATGTGGTTATTTATAATGTGAGAGGGAGATTTCAAATATGAAATTTTCCTTTCTTGGTGGAGATGGTTTACACCATCTATAACATGGGAGGTTTGACAGTATGATCATCACAATTGGATAACTAATAATGGACATTAATTGGTGACTTATCTAGGTGATCCTTATGGATGTAGTTCATTTTATTTTTGGATTTGATTAGAATGGTGGGCATTACATAGAGGGTGGGTAATGTACAAGGTTATAGGGCCTGGTGACACATGGGGGTATCACATGGAACACCTTAATTGGAAGTGAGTAAAGGGGGGATTATAGGTTATATAGAGGATTTATTGTTTACCTTGAATGTTATGTTATAATGTTTTAGAAAGCTCAGTCCTAAAAGTTCACCTTTCTGAAAATTCATATTGAGTTTTGGTAGTTCAATTTGATTAATTTGTCTTAATGATAACTCATGAGTAGGTGTTGTCATTCCATTATTCTAAACATCAATGAAATGTATTAATAAATGTTGTTGAATTGATATGCTGTTGATATTGACTCCTCTCAAGGATGACATTTTATATATATTTAATTTATACTAATTATTGATTTAAAATATTTGACACATTCATTAAAAAATATTCACTTATTGTGTGATTTTTTTAAAGAATTATTATAAATGAATACATAATGTGATACTCTTTAAGGTAATGAGTTTCCGATGAATTCATGGAAATTGTTCAAAATGTATGATTCACAACCAGGGATTACAATAATTTTTATAGTTAAAATGAATATAAAAATATTGAAATAAAATGAAACTTTGGAGAAGTGATACATATATTTAATAAATTATTTTCTTTATTTATCAAAATAGAATAAAAATGACAAATAATTTAAAATTTTAATTATGATATTTACTCCTAAGAGATGATATAAATATACTTTTCATAATGTATAAAATTTACCCCCCCCCCAATTATATGTTTGAAACACTTACAATGATAAAATCTATTGATACTTCTTATGGTATATGTATAATTGTTATAAGTATAATGAGTAATGAAGACATAAACCTCATTCAGACCATTTTTAAGAGTTTTATGATCTCCGCATGGTCTGGAGATCCTTGTTCCTGCAACGACCTCCACTTCCACCTAGTCAAATGGTCCTTTGACCTCCATTTGAAGTGGGATTCTACATAAACTACTCTATGGGTAAGCATTCTTGAGCTCCATATCCCTTTTCAGAACCCCTATATAATCTGTATGCTTGGTAATTTAGTCGGCCTGTATCACTGCTCAGACTCATGAACTAGCTCCATTTGTAACCTTGTTACCCCTAATTTGTGTTGAAGTTGACGTTTTGAAACCCTCAGTCGAATGGGTTTGGATCTCAGCAGGCAGGAAATTCCAATGGAAACAACCTATAGTATTTGAGGCTTGGAAGCTTTTTTGCTCGGAGTGTTCTCACCTGGGGCATCTGGCTCATTCATGTCGGTGAGGTAGTAAAGGCCTTAGCTGGCAGATGGCTTTGGGTGATGGTTTCATCTAGCTATCTGGTGGGGTATCCTATGATCAAGGTTTCCCTCTAAGTGCATATAATATTGGGACAATTGAAGGGTGAAATTTTACTGGGTTCGAGCAGATCTCCTCTAATCCAGTGCTTCAATTCTATGGAGCTCAGGCTTTCCAGAATCCTTTGAAGTCTATACTGCTTGAACCAAAACTATCATACATATTTAAAACATTGAAATGTGATATGGGAGATGCTGGACCTCTGGAGTCTGTGGTTGCAGTGGCTCTTTTTCATGTTGAGCAGGTCTGCAACTAGCTTTACCCAGTCTATCCAAAGAAGCTGCTGTAATTGGGGATGTTTTTAAATTCATTGCCCATAGGTAAATATCCTCCAGGTCTAGTATTGGAGGATCCAATTTCTCAATTCTAGTATATGGTCCATGGTTTCAAGTAGCCAGGAGGTTCAGAAAAATCAGTTCAGGTCTTGATGTTCAAACAATCCTATGCTGAGAAGGTGATGTATGGGGGAATGGCCTCTATCCCCCAAAATCGGTTTGCTATGTTGGGAGAAATAGAGTGCCAAGCTGATGGGGATGTCCATGAAGTGGAGACCTCGCAAGAGGATTTCATGACCTCCTCGGACACCCCTGCCGAGTCCATGGAATATAATATGGCGGAGGAATACCTTAGATCCTCCTTAAGGAAAGGTAAAATCATTATCATTGACCCTGACCGTCTTATTAAGAACACCTGGAGGCCATGTTGCATAAAAGACTATTCAGAACTGATAAACCCTCCAATTACTAGATCCTCAAAAAAAGAATTTTACTGATGAAGGTGTCCCAAATCTCAAGAAATCTCTCTCTGAGTAAAAACATAGATTCCGATAAGCATCTTGTGCCTGAAGAAAATGAGTCTGCAAATACTGCTAGCCTCCAGTATGGAATGGAACTAATGGAATGTATGGAGTGGTAAAATAGCATTAATGGTAATGAAGAATTATTAGAGAAGTATATGGAGTTCTATTCATCACAAGAGTACTTTGAGAGGTTGTTTTAGAGAAGCATAATTTTTACTCTAAACTCTGAGAAGGAATCATGGATCAACAAACAACGTGGTATCTTAGCTCGTGGATTTAATGGAAAGATGATCTCATTGGAGGATCTCATTCAATCTGGGGACAAGATGACAATATATTTTAAGATATCCTTAATGATGAACCATATGGGTGATACACCTCTCCTCAATAGAGTCTTCTCAGATGTAAGGGATCTAAAAGAATTAAATTTCATTTTGAGGATTCAACCATTTCATACGAGATTGCTTGATGTTTTTGTACATTCTGGTTTCCTACTTTTTCTTCAAAAGTGCTTCCTAATAAAAATATATATGATGTTGGAATTATAAAAATTATATATATTATCCTTGGTTATATACTTGTTGTTATATAGTTATTGTATATATGGTGTTTGGGTATCTATAACATCCCTCATCTATATTATATACTTACATGTGATTTATTACATAAAACCATCACTTGATACAACATAGAAGATCAAGAGGTCTTGTGTCTTGGAGGAATACAAACATTACATAAGAACATAAAGCATACAATGCATCATATTATTTAAAACATCCTTTACATGACCACTAAAATCCCTTGTAGTTAGCATTGAATAGGATAACCTGAGGACATGCATTAGAAAAGGGTGAGCTATAAAGCCCAGTAAGGTAATAAAAATGGAATAAAATGAGGAATTCAATACATGTTAGAAAATAGTAATATAAATGGAGCACAATAGAAACATGAACATAAATTCATGATAATACATGATAATCACAACATGGAGATGTGGCACCAACATTTAACATGATATTAGCATGAGTTAAGGCTCATTACACATGGAGCATGAGTAAACCCTCATTGCTCATGATGCACGAGTAAAACCTTATTTTACTTGAATTTGGATGACTCAACAATCATTGCACATGAAGTATCATGATACTATACTTTACCCAATGCATTGGAGCGCTATTAGGGCTTACTATTCATAAACATTTCATTTCATGCATAAGTGTGGCACATGGATCAAATAACATGGAATCAATCAGCATCATAAGTTATTCAATGATTAATGAATGTGGAATAAATACATGAAAGTTACATTCAATATGAAAATGTGCATAAAGGTGAATAACCTTGATAGAGATATGGGTATGTTATTCACTACAGTATGATCTTAGCTTGGAAAAACGTGGCGCAATTTCGCCAGCATAACAGCGTGACATAAGAATTCATAAAAATGGTTAACGAGAGAGAAATGGGTGTCTCATCATATGTAAATAAAATGGATAGTAAGGGGTCACATATATATATATTTCCAATAAAATGTAATGTAATTTAAATATGTAATACAAAATAATTGCTTGAATGTAAACAAGGAGAGAGAAATTCCTTATGGAATTTCGGCATAGTAACAGATGTACATGGGAGGAATTAATGAGAGAAAAAGGGGATATCTCATTATTAAAACATGAAGAGGGAAGTATTGGGAGGTTTGGAATCATATCCCAACATTTATAATTGAAAATAAAAGGGCATTATAATATAAGGAAACTTGGACATAAATATGGAAAGTGAGAATCCCTTACTTAGATGTGTGATCCCAAAGGCTTGGGAGTGGATTGAGAGAGACTTATTGAGAGCATTTGGTGCCTTGGGAGGATTCTAGAGAGATGAGGGTAGAGGTTGGATGAAGTCCAAAGTAATTTATTGAATAGGAGGTGGGAGCATGGGTGGGTTCATATAGGAATGGAGAGGGAATTCTTTATTATTTAAGTTTGAGACACCACACATTAACTAATAAATACCACAATCCAGACCATGTTTTTTGCCCATGGTTTTTTTCAAAGGGGAGTGTAAAACAATATATTATAAGGCCAATGGCCATAATTCTTAAAATAATAGGGTTTCTTATGTGGAGGTGAGTCACATTCTCAAGGAAAACAATTTAAAAAGACAACATGTTTTATAAGTCTTGAAGGGTCCACTAAAGCTTTGTAAAATAAATAAAATATACCCGAAATCACATTATTTTAATGGTAAAACATATATTGGACTACCATAACATTTATAGTATTTTTTTTACAGCACTATTCAGTCATTATGATGTCATAAAACACATTATATATTTAAATAGTATTTAAGTTTTACCGAAAAATTCGACTGTCTCAGAAAATTATGAGAAAATCACCATTGTATAATTTTAACACCCTGATTCCAAAAATAATATTCATTTTATCTAAATAAATTTCTAAATATGTGAATTTTCACTTTTAAAACAAAAACCAACATTTATCGAAAATTCATGGGTTTTGACAAAAAACAACTTTCAAGCCTTAATAAAAATCACAATTGTATTGATAAAAATCATACAATCAGTTATATTTAATAAAAATTAATTTTTTAATAACAATATTTTATTAAAATATTATTTAATTAAAAAACCATTAATTAATAAAAATATATTACATAGAAGAATATTAACTAAAAATACTATTTGTGGTTTAAAAACACTTTAAAAAGTTTCAATAATGAAATGAATGTGTAATGTTTATATAAAAAATAATGTACATAGTCAAAGTTCTGGGGTACTATAACATAACCCCTTAAAACAACCATATAATACCTTAGGGTATGGTGTGTGATGGTGACAGACTCTGGGGGTGGCTTGGATAACACTGATCAAGTGGTAATTTCTATCAACTTCTACATCTCTCGTAGGTGGTTCCGCTAGAGCTTTAAATGATCAAGATCGGATTGGGCATGGTCAAGGGAGAAGCCCAATGATGACACCTCCTTTCTAAGCTCCAAAAATGGTCTTCGTAAGGGGCAAGTCTACTGGATGAGGCCATCACATCCTTTGTCTGCATAAATTGGATTTGATAAAGTCCTATATTTTACTAATCATGTGGCCACTGTTCATCGGATATATTAGCAACGGTCAAAATTCTTAATGGTATTTTAAAATCCAAAACTGAGAACTAAATAAGTGCATGCATTTTACATAACCTTAAGAATGCATTTAAATATACCAAGAGGAATTTTCATTAATGAATTTTGGGTCGTTACAATCTTCCCCCCTTAAAAAATTTCACCCTCGAAATTTCTTTTTCCCACACTAAAATAGATGTGGGTGACTCTGCTTCATCACTTCTTCTGATTCCCATGTCGCTTCTTCAAACATTTTGTTTCACCACAACACCTTGACGAGGGGAATTGTCTTATGTCGTAGAACTTTTTCTTTATGATCTAAGATCTTCAATATTTTCTCCTCATAAGAAAGATCAACCTCTAGTTGTATTACATATGAAGAGAGTACATGTGAAGGGTCTGGTATGTACTTCCTTAAGAGGTATACATGAAATACATCATGTACTTTGGCCATGGTATGTGTAAGTTCTAGTCGATTGGCCATAACCCCGACACGGTCAAGAATATCGAAGCGGTTCATGTACCTAGGACTTAACTTCCCTTTATTTCCAAACCTCATTACCTTCTTCCAAGAAGATATGCATAGAAATACCATGTATCCAACATTGATCTGAAGGTATCGTCTACAGTTATCGGCATAACTCTTCTTTTGAATTTGGGCTACCTTGAAATGCTGCTGAATGGTTTTCACCTTCTCCACAATTTCCTCGACCATTTCAGGTCCTAGAAGCTTATGCTCACCAACATAATCTCAACATGACAGTGTTTTTCACCTCTTCCCATACATGTCTTCATAATATTCCATTCAGATGCTCGAGTAGAAACTATTATTGTATGAGAACTCAAAAAGAGGAATATGTTTATCCCACCATCCTTTGAAGTCCATTGAGGAAGCTCTCAACATTTACTCAATTGTTTGTATATTCCTCTCAAATTTTCCATCAGTTTGAGGATGATAAACCATTATGAAGTTCATCTTAGCATCAAGATCATGTTGGAGAATCTTCCAAAATTTAGAGTTGAATCTTGGATCTCGATCGGATACAATAGATAGTGGTAATCCATGCAGCCTTACCACATCTCTAATGAATATCTGTTCTAGTTGATCAAATGATAAATCCTCCTAAATTGCAATAAAGTGTACAGAATTTGTAAGACAATCCACAAAAACCCATATTGCATTTTTTCCTTTAGATGTCTTCAGAATTTTGGTGACAAAGTATATGTTGATGTTATCTCATTTCCATGTTGGTGTGGGAAATGGTTGCATCATCCCCTAAGACTTTTGCCTCTCTACCATAACATGATGACATACCCGGAACTTTGATGTATACTCAACGATCTTCATCTTTATATTATCCCACCAATAATGATGTTCGATATCTTGATACATCATTATGTTTCTTTGGTGAATTGAGAAATTTGAACTATTTTCATCATCCAAAATATCCTTCTTCAGATCCGAACATGATGGAACACAAAGTGTTTTCATAAATCTCACAATCCGTTCTTCATTGAAATTTGGCTCCGTGGATTTTACTTATCTGATAGTTTCCAACATCTTTTGAATTCCCACAACATCCTTTTGAGTATCCTTTAAACTTTAAAAAAGAAATGTTTGAGCAATAATTTGTGAATGGATTGATGATGTTCCCTTATTTATGATTCCTATTTCCATCTTCATCAAATCCATGAAGATTGGATCCTTTTCAATTCTAATTAATGATATAATTAATGGATCCTTTCTACATAAAGAATCCTCCACCTTGTTCTCTTTCCCAGGGTGGTAATGGAATGATCAGTCAGAGTCATAGATCAGATCTAACCATCTTCGTTGGCACATGTTCATATCCTTGGGTGTGAATATATACTTGAGGCTTTTGAGGTCTTTAAATATTTCACACTTCTCCCCAAAGATATAATTCTGCCAAATTTTTAATGCGAAGATCACCACAACCAACTCCAGATCATGTGTTGGATAATTCTTCCCATGAACTTTCAATTTCCTTGAAGCATAGGTAATGAATTTTTCATTTTTCGTCAACACACATCCCTTGAACTTCTTTGAATCATCACTGAATATCCCAAAAAGTTATCTACTTGTTGGTAAAGTTAGCTCGGGTGTAGTGATTGGCCTCTTTTTCAACTACTTGAAGCTTTTTTCACATTCAACACTCCAAGAAATCTTTACTCCCTTCTGATTTAGCTTGGTAAGAGGGCTGGACAATCATGAGAAATTTCTCACAAATCTTCGATAATATCCTGCTAACCCCAAGAAGCTATAGATTTCTGTTGTCGATGTTGGCCTCGGCCATCCCTCTATTGCAGCTGTCTTGGAGGGATCCATAGATATCCCATTGATTGTGATGATATGGCCTAATAATGAGACCTCCTTCAACCACAACTCACACTTGTTGTACATTTCATAAAGATTTTCCTTTCTCAAGGTCTATAGTACAATTCTTAGATGCTCCTCATGATCCTCCTAGGTTTTGGAGTATATTAGAACATCATCTATAAATACTACAACAATTTTTTTGAGCTAATATCTAAATAATATATTCATTAAGACCATGAATATTGCTGGAGCATTGGTGAGTCCAAAAGGCATTCATATGAATTCATAGTGCCCGTATATTATACGATAAGCAGTCTTGGGGATATCTTCCTTCTTCACTCTTACTTGATAATATCACGACTGAAAATCTACCTTGAAGAAGTATTAAGAACCATACAGATGATCGAACAAGTCATCAATTTGTGGGAAAGTATAATTGTTCTTTAGCATGATTTTTTTAAGCTCATGATAGTCGATGAAAAGGCGCATTGACCCATCCTTCTTCTTGACGAAGAGGACTGGTGTACCCCATGGTGAAGCACTTGGGTGTAAAAACCCTTTTTTAAGATTCTCCTGTAGTTATTTATTCAACTCTTCATGCTCCAAAATAGACATTCTATATAGAGTCTTGGATATTGGCAACACCCTAGGTATAAGATCAATTGAGAATTCAACATATCTTCTAGGAGGGAGACATGATAATTCCTCGGGAAACACTTCAGCGAATTCCCTCACAATAGGCATGTCTTCAAGGATTTTTGCCTCCTTTGACTCAATAATCTGAGCCATACATGCATTCTTAGAGGGCACTAATATACATGCTTGAGATGATGGAGCTAAAGAAGATTCATCTTCCTCCTTTCACTTGTACAGAATCGGGGGTCGATTCTTCACATGGAGAGTGATTTCCCTCTCATGGATTTTTTGTCTCTATATAGGGAAAAGCAATCCATGCCTAGAATTACATCAAATTATACTATAAGGGGTATGATGAGGTTCCCAAGAATATTCAATCCACCGATTATGATAGGGGAGGAGTTATATTCACGGGATGCAATGATTACCCCATTTTTTGTACTCACTGACATCTTTACTTCCATGATTTTTAGTGGTGTTGGGATTGTTTTTCTAATCTTCCGGGATATAAAATATTGCGTAGAACCTGAATCAAAAAGTACATTCACTATTATTGAATGAATAACTAGCATTCATGTCACCACTTCATTTTTGAGGTTCACTTTGGTGGTAGTGATGGAAAACTCTTGCCCTTGCTGGCTTGGAGGTTGTTAGTTGCCTCTGAAAACCGTTGGTATAGGGCAATGATTTTCAAGATTCCATGGTTCATTGCAGTTGAAGAAATGAACAACTTTTTGAGAGTCGAATAGAGCATTCCTCTCCTCTGTCACAGTCGTGGGATTTTCTTTTCATAAGCTAATAGCTAGGTGTCCTTCTATTCTACACCTAAAGCATTTCCTCATCCTCTTCAAGAAATTTCCGTGGCGCTTCTTTCTTCAATGTTGAAAAGTGGGGTGCTGGATATTCTTAGCACCATTTTATTTATCCATCAGAAGGACAGAGTTGAAATCCACCTTACACCAATTATCCCTATGATACCCCAGATATTTTTGATTATCTATTTCGACCATGAGGTTAACTCAGACAATTTCCTTATAGTAGTTGAATTCAGGTATCGTCAGGGCTTTTCGCAGGTTCGGATTAAGCCCACCAAAGAAGCGGTCAACCTTCCATTCAGGGGTAATGACAAAGTTGGAGGCGTATCATGAAAACCTCGTGATGTTTTCATTGTACGCTCTAATAGATTCATTTTCTTTTTGTTTGAGGTAAAAGAATTTTCCTTCCATCTTAAGCCGTAAGGTGTTCAGAAAATATTTATCAAAAAAACAACTTCCGGTAATCCTTCCATTCCAACACCTCGATCTCATTCTCAGGATTCTTATTTTTGATCAATGTCCACCATTGAACAGCTTCACCCTGCATATGATAAGCATCCAGGAGAACATTCTCTTGTTTAGAACATTGAAGGATGGAGAAGATCGTTTCAATGGAGTTGATCTGTTGTTCGATGATTTATGGATTAGATGATCCGTTAAAATTTGGAGAACTTTGTCTCTTGAATATCTCGATTGTGAATTTTTATTTGTTATGTGGGATTGAACTTTCCTTTTGACCCATGTATATATTAATGATTGATTTAACTGATAGAGTATCGTGAAAAAAATTCACGATTCCTGCTCCCATCAGATTAGGCATCTCATTAGAACAGTCATCACATTGGTCTTCGCATCGGTTGTTAGCCTGAGTCCTCCTATTGCCGGCCATTGGAAGGAATAAAAGGAAAGATATGGTTAACACATAAAGGGTAATTAAAGGTAAAAATATATGACATATAAATTGATTTTATTTTAATAACTTTTGAATCTATAGGCTTCAATATATTTTATCCATAATCTACTTTCGATCATCTATTCTTAGCGGAATGTTTTTTTAATACCCTTAATAATGGGTCATACTAGGTGTGTGAACTTCCCAATGCATATTCCCCAGGAGTGTGGAAACCAAGAGTGCATCGAGGCCCGTTTTTGTGTACTAGGATACCCCAGTCAAACCCAAAACTCCCTTTTGGGGTTTTTACCCCTACTACATATGTGCTAGAGCCACCTCTACATGATCGTATCCAGATAGGGAAGTATTGGATTGATAAACCACTTACTCAATACCCAATAAAACATAATGATGTTTTTATTATACTTAGTTATGTGTCTAAGGCTTCACTATGGTTTTCTAATCCTAATCCCAAAAATAACGAAACCTATCCTCTGATACCAACTATAACAACCCTTCCCTTTATTACATACTTCAACATGCTTTATTAGATAAAACCTTCACTTGATGCAACATAGAAGGTCTAGAGGTCTATTATCTTGGGGGATTAGGAACATTACATAGCAACATAAATCATAGAATGAACCATCTTATTGAAAACTTCTTTTACATGACCACTATATTCCCCCGTACTTATCATTATATAGGATAACATGAAGACATGCATAAGAAAAGGGTGAACTATAAAGCCCAATAAAAGAATAAACATGAAATAACTTGAGGAATACAATACATGTTTAAAAATAGAAATATCAATGTAGAACAAGAGAATAATGAACATAATGAAATGATAAATCATGATAATCATAACATGGAGACGTGGCAACAACATTTAACATGATATTAGCATGATCCAAGGCTCATTGCACATGGAGAATGAAAAAACACACATTTCACATTAAGCATGAGTAAACCCTCATTTCACTTGAATTAGCATGAGTCAACACTCATTTCACAAGACATATCATTATACTATAATTTACCCAATGCATTGGAGCACTATTAGGGTGCACCCATCTTAAACATTTCATTTCATGCATCACTGTGCCACACGGATCATATAACGTGGAATTAATCAAAATCAAAAGTTATTACATGATTAAGGAATGTGGAATCAATAAATGAAATTAACATTAACCATTTATATGTTCATAAAGTTGAATATCATTGATAGGGACATGGTTATGGTATTCACTACACTATGATATTGGTTTGGAAAAACACGGTGCATTTTAAACAGCATAACAATGTGATATAAGAATTCATAAAAATGGATGATGAGAGGGAAATGGGTGTCTCATAATATGTAAATTAAATGTATAAAAATGGGGTCATATAGATACATTTCCCAAAAAATGTAATAGAATTTAGATATGTAATACAAAATAATTTATTGACTGTAAATGGCGACAGAGAAATTCCTTACGGAATTTCGGCATGGTAACATAGGTACATGAGAAGAATTAATGAGAGAGAAAGGGGATATCTCATTATTCAAACATGAACCGGGATGTATGGTGGAGGTTTGAAATCATACCCCAACATTTATAATTGAAAATAAAATGGCCTACCAATATAAGGAAACTTGGACATAAATAAAGAAAGTGAGAATCCCTTACTTGGAAGCGTGAATCCAAAGGCTTGTGAGGGGCTTGAGAGAGACTTATTGGAAGCTTGGCGAGACTTGGGAGGATCATATAGAGAGGAGGGAATATGTTGGATGAACTCCAAATTCTTTGAGTGAAATGGAAGTGGGATCTTGGGTGGGTTTATATATGAAAGGAGAGAGAATTATTTATAATTTTGGATTGGGACACCACACATTAAATTAATAAAAACCATAAACCACACCATGGTTTTTTCACAAGGTTTTTTCCAAAGGGTAGTGGATAAAAATATTTTATAAATTCAATAGATTAACTTCTTTGAATAATAGGTTTGCTTATGTGGAGGTTAGTCACACTCTCAGGGAAAACAATTTAAAACGACAACATGTTTTATAATTCTTGAAGTGTCCACTAATGATTTGTAAAATAAATCAAAAAACCCAAAATCACATTATTTTATTGGTAAAACATGTTTTTTTCGAACATAATGTTTATAGTATTTTATTACATCACTAATGGGTCATTATGATGTCATAAAACACAATATATATTTAAACTATATTTAATTTTTACCCAAAAATTCGACTGTCTCAGAAAATTATGAAACATTTACTGTCAGATAATTTTGACATCCTGATTCAAAAAATAATATCAATTTTATCTAAATAATTTTCTAAATATTTGAATTTTGTCTTTTAAAATAATATTTGATATTTATCGAAAATTCATGGGTTTTTGACAAAAACAGCATTCGAACCATTATAAAAATTACAATTGTATTAATAAAAATTATATGATCATTTATATTTAATAAAAAGTAATTTAGAAATTATAATATTTTATTAGAATATTATTTAATTTAAAAATCCATTAAATCCTCAAAATAGATTACTTAGTTGAATATTATCTAAAAATGATATATGTGCTTTAAAAACTCTCTACAAAGTAACAATAATAAAATGACTATATAATATTTGTACAAAAAATAATGTACACAGTCATAGTGCTAGTGTCTTGTTACACAACCCCTTAAAACACCCACATATGACCATAGGGTAAGGTGCACGATGGTGACAGACTCTTAGAGTGCCTCAGATAACATTGCTCGTGTGGTAATCCCTATCAATTTCTACATCTCTCATAGGTGGTTCTGCTCGAGATTAACATGCTCAATCTCGGCTTGGGCTTGGTCAAGAGTGAAGCCCAATGACACCACTACCTTTCTGAACCCCAACAAATGGTCTTCGTATGAGAAAAGTCTATGGAATGAGGCCATGACTTCATTTTTCTGAATAAATTGGATTTGTTAATGCCCAATATTTATACTAATCATGTGATTATTGTTCAAAAACTATATTAACAATGATCACAATTATTAACGGTATCTTAAAATAAAAAACCTAGAACTGAATAAGTTAATACATTTTACATAACCATTTGAAAACATTTAAATATACCAAGGGGGATTTTCATTAATGAATTTTGGTTCGTTACAGTATACATATATTTTATATGTATATTGATGATCTTAAAAAAGAACTATAATTGTTTAAAATTTGATGTAAATATAATTATAAGGACCTGAAGTTAATCATTAAATAATCTAGAGTTTTAGTCAAGAATTTATGTTCTTTCACATTAAGGATCTTTTTAGGATTAGAGTCTTATAGAATTAGGACATAACTACTACATAAAAACCCACAAGAAGGAAAAGTGGACACTTCCAAATAGTATCCATGTTTCCACCAAAGGAATCCATTTTAAAATAAAACATTTTTTCTTTTTGATAAAAATCCTCAATTCATTCAGCATGACATCTTCTTTGTCCTTACCAATATAAATACTTGTGAAAAAAAATTAAATCTTTGGATTAGAAAAAAAAAGATTAGTAATGGGCATAAAAAGAAATAAAACCATTATCATAGTTAAAACATGGTATCTCATTTAATTTTCATTGATCGGATGAAAAAAACATTTTCACATGAATAACAATCATTATTTTTTCTCAAAGAAAAACTCTAAAAACAATAACAAGCACTTGAAACTCTTTTAGGTGACTTAGAACATCATATACATAAAACCCTTTCAAAACAATTTATATTCAAATAATCATATATCTGACATCAAATATTATTATTACCCACTTAATATGAGATATATATTGGAGATCACCCTTCGTATGAGCTATATCTCATTCACCCATGATCTATAATGAGGCTCATCCCTTAATATAAGCTATAAAGGGCTCACCAATGTGTTATAATGGGGTTAATACCTTCTTATAAACTATGTAGGGATTACCTGGGATCTATAATGAGGCTCAAACCATTGTATAAGTTGTATTAGGATCACTTGTTTCATATAATTCTCAAGTAAAATTTCAGTAATAAAATACATTCCTCACAAAACCATTTTGAAAAACTCTTTAAATATCATACAAAAAAAAATTCCATATAAAAATTCCATTTTTATTTAATAACTGATTTCCAATACCAGAATACATAAAAAAAGTAATATAGTAGATATTTACCTTTTAAAAAAATTATGGATTATAGAGGAATACATGTATAAAATAACGGCTACGGTAGCATAGAAGTCATTGTTGATCTATACAAGAATAACGTTACTTTTTTCGTTTTGCAATGATTTTGAAATGCTTTGTATAAAAATATTTCTTTTGAAAACTATAAATGAAATTAATGAAAATCATATAATGTCATTTATAATTTTTTTATATCCATATAAATAAATATTTAAATTAATATCCTGAACAAAATAATTGATAATTATATCTTTAAATGTTCAACATGTCATATACCACATTGACCATTTAAATCTCAATATCCATGAATTAATACATTTTATATAAAATAAATAAAATTATTTTACATAAAAATACTGATATTAAATATCATAGTGGCTGTATATACACTATAAAAAAGAATAAAGGTACATATTATCAATAAATTCCTCAACGATTGGATATTGAGATGAAATCCCTTACGAATATAGAAAAAAATGAATTGTGAAACTCAAAGTTAATAAAACATAAACAGAGAATTTAAATACAATTAAGATAAAATAATTCATGATATTATATTTCAACGTGGTAGTATGTAGACCATATATAATAAATTAGGTGCACAACAATTACGTATACCTCATGTAATTAAAATGAGATAAGAATCCCTTACCTTAAGTTTGACGCATCATGTACAAAATTTTTAATACTAAATAATAAACATAGATTTAAATGTACTTTATTAAGAACATTTTTTATGTTTATTATTTCCTTTCTGTTACTAATTACCACATTATAAAAATTACATAATTGTATAAGTTCATATTGGATGTTTGGTTGATATTTGGTATTTAAGTCGGAAATGAGCTTGGTATGATGTAAAAACATCCAGGTGGTAATAAGTCCATTGTCTCTAGAATATAAAACATGATATAAATATATTATATATTTATCATATAATTATTTATAATAATATTCAATGAAAAACCAAAAACATCGTTTATGGAGATGGTAGGTCATACGTACGCATGAACACTATTTCTATTTTTCCTGCCGTATTAAAAGAGTGAATTTAAATAAATTGTATAAAAATATGTATACATATATAATATCATTAAAATATAATTCATATTTAACTAATACCATATCTGTTTACTAAAACAATCCTTAATGTATTCCATGTGATGTGTGACCGAATCACATCATTTTGAGGTTGCGGTAGTCCACACGTTCCCAAACGAAATTATCGTATAACAAAAACATAGAAAGCCAGAATTTATTTTTAATATAACATGTCCAAAATATTAAATAGGATATAATATACATATTAAAATATTATTTCACCAAATAATGGTTTTAAGACTAGATGTGAAGGTGGTAAATGAAAAATATCAGAAACACTATTCACGAAGGCAATTGACCAACATAACATGGATAAAAATTTCATTTATTTGAATAAGAGGAGGTGAGGAATGAAATGGATATAAAATATTCCATTTTAAAAATAACACTACAGTATATATATGATTCTATAGGAATCATGCACTGATGTTTGAAGGAGGCAAGAAGACTGTAGGAAAAGAAATAAATTAAGAGAGGTACTTTGAGAAGATTACCTCTTGAATATCCCCTCATTGAAAGACACTTGAGGGCCTTGGATTTGTTCTTATGGTGAGACCATTATAATTTGGATGTGGGTAAAGTTAGGAGGAGTGGTTTGTGCATAGTTTTGGAGGTAAAAGGCTTTTTCGGTCCAAATAGGGTGACAATGAGGTGGTATTTATACATGAGGAGTGGTATGTTCATGTGATTAACTTATTGATTATTTTATATTAAAATACAACCATATAGAGGTTTCATTAATTTAAATGAAATTTTATTTTAATTAATGATTTTTATTATGGTTAGGGTTGATTATAACCTCAGACAACCATTAGATGTTGTAGTTTTTAGGTATGTTAAGCTTTTACTTTTAACTTTAACCCTTATCAAAATTTCACTTTTACTATGGTAAATAGTTTTATTAAAAGGGTATCTTTTTAAAAACTAAAAATTAAATTACCCTTACAACCGAATTTGGACCTTATGATAAAAAATATTTAATCCATTTTATCTAATTCAACTCACAGAATTGGGAAAATTTGATTTAAAATTAATTCCGAAAACAAAATTAAAAAATGTTTTTTAAAGAGAAATGTTCAAATGTTTGAAATGTTATTATTTTTATTTTCAACTTGAAATTGATTCCAATGAACTAAATTAGATTAAATGATAAAAATAGCTATATTAAAATAAAAAAATAAAAAATATAATCTAAATATATAAATAAATTCGACGAAAATGATGTTTTGAATTAAAATGTAGTATTTTTCAATATTCATTAAATTATGAATGTTATCGACAAAATAAAAAAGATTTGTCCACACTAAATTTCAATGACGCACTGAAAAAGGAGAAGTTTATTTTTCAAATAAAAGTATGAATGATTAAGAAAATATATTTAATATTTGTTTTCCATCAAAAGGTGGTAAAATAATATTTTTTTTAAAATTAATTCAACTATTAAAAATATTGAATTTGTTTTTATATCATGCCTATAAAACATATATGATTGTTTTAAAATATTACATTGAATATATTAAATACATATATTAATAATAAAATACATCAATAGTGATTTAATTATTTTATAAACTCACTAATTTTCATGTAAATAATTCTTCAGAAAAACATTCCATTTTTTTAAAAAAAGGGTTTTATTTTAATTGATAAATAATTTTGATAGATGAATTAATTATATACATTTGTAAACAATATTTTCATAAATAAATTAATAATGTTAATTCATTCCATTTTAATACCATGGTTATATGATAACATAATAATATTTAGTTGTTCTCTTAAGTTTGATGTAGCATATTATGAATACTATCGAACATAGTGTCTCTTTTAAAAAGACCCGGGATGTCAAATTCTCACCCCTGTTTTGAAATTGTGTCCTTGAAATTGTAATTTGGGGTTGGTAACTAAGGAATGAATTTTCAAAATACCTATATTTCCATCCAACGTCAGAAAAAGTATTAATAAAACTATCACTCTAAAAGAAATAAATGATAGTACGAAGATCACTTGAGATAACTTATACTAGGATCACACGTAGGAAAACATGGATATAGAAGAAAAAACAATCATCATGTTTTGATGGAGAGTGATAGAAAAAATGATATGGAGAAAGTTAACAATTGAAAAACAATAAATTTTTTACTGGCTAAAAGGTTATTGATTTCATAGTAGGAAATGTAAATTGAAAGCATTTTTATTTTAAGATATTTTTTATAAAGTTGAGTAATTCCTTTACATAATTGACTTAGAACATAAGGTAAGATACTTAACTGACTTGTAGAGCTTCATATTTTAATCAATTTCTACCAAAACTCATATTTCTCTTAAAAAGATGAGTATTCAAGATGAATCAACATCTGTAGAATCACATAATCCACAAATGATTAACTATCAATTTCTCTTTTTGTGAAACATTAGACAAACCCAACAATGTTAGCAGAAGATCAGATAATTACACCAAAATAATAAACCATTATATTTTGAACAACTAATTTTAATCACGAAAATTCATAAGTAATACCCAAAGTCCAAAATAGAACATTCAAAACAACTATCCTTAAAATTCCTCAAATAATCAAAACTAGTATTGAAACCTCAAATTTAGAAGTAATTGATGATATAGACTTCCAGGATATGTTTCAAAAAAAATCCCCAAATAACATAATTCTCTATTAATGTATCATACCAAAATGTAATTTCTTAATCACATATTTTCAATGATAAATTAATCATTTACATGAATAACCTAATTCTATTAAGTATAAAATTAAAATATTGATTCTTAAAAAATAAAATTCAACCATTTTTAAAAAATAAAATCACATAGTACTCTATTTACCTTAATCATGTAAAGTTCCCATAGTATTTATTGTCATCAAAAATAACTTTTATCATTTAATCGCAAAATCATTTTCCAAAACCACAGATAACTATTTGATAAAACTTAAGTTCCCAAAATCAAATTATTCTTATTTCATCAAGTCATTTAACTAAAAATAAAAAGTCATACTAGCCAGTGACTTCATGTAGGCCAGTGGTAGGAGTAAAGCCCTATCAAACTTTGGTTGTGGGTTCGATTCCAGCAACCATGTCTGATGTGATGGGTTATCACATGGTATACCTGCTGTGATTTTTCAAAAACTATATAATTTTATAAAATTTCAAAAAATGAGATAAAATCCTAAAAACAATAATAATAAAATATTTTAACCCCAATGTTTATTTCACTCCTTTCATTTTCTCCACAAAATATCATGACCCATAATTACCTCAAAAATAATTTTCTCCGAAAATAATATTAATCACCTTAAAATGTTTGACCATAATGCCTTAAAAGAGATTTCTAAGACATTGAAATTATGATCAACCTGAAAAGTATAAACAAATATCATATATATATGTCACTTAAAAAGACATCGTAATCTCTAAATTTTTCTAAACCATAATTTTATACCCACAATAATTCCTCATCCTTAATTATTACATAATCTTGAGTTTTATTGAAGAATTTCGTTTCTTTAACATTTGGATCTTTTCATGTTTATAGTTTTAGTTAATTTTTCCATAAATATAACATAACAAAATCCATAAGAAGGAAAATTCAACACTTCCTAACAGTATCCATTTTTTTCACCAAAAGAACCCCTTTTAAAATAAAACATTATTTCTTTTCGAGAAACATCCTCAGTTCTTTCATCATGAAATCTACTTTGTCCTTAATAATATAAATACATGGGGAAAAAAATTTAAAACATGGGATGAGAATAAAAACCACAATAAGGGACATAAAAATAAATAAAACCATTAGTCTAGTTAAAACATGGTGACCCATTTAATTCTCTTTGTGGTGTTGAAACAAAACAATTTTAAATTAATAAAACTAATAATTTTTTCTCACATAAAACACTAAAACCAATAATAAGTAATTAAAACTATTTTATGTGACTTAGATCATCATTTACATAAAGCCATTTTAAACCCCTTTCAATTTGAATAACCAAATGGATGAATTATAGTATTATTATTACAAAATGAATTGTAGATGTGTATTGGAGATCACCATCATATAATCTCTATCGAGATGACCTGTGAGCTATAATGGGGACATCCCTTCATATAAGCTATAACGGGCTCACCCTGGAGTTATAATTTGGATAAAAGATTCATATATGCTATATCAGGATCTCCCATGGGATGTAATAGGGCTCAAACCATGTTATAAGTTGTATCAGGCTGACCCATTTCATATAATACTCAAGTACAATTTCATGAATAAAATTTGTTCATCCGAAAATGCTTTTGAAAACTTGTTCAAATATCAAATGAAAAACATTTCTGTATAAAATACTTTTTTAATATAAGAACACATTTACAAAAACATGTTACCCAAAATAATTAATAATGTATTTATTTTTACTTTTAAAAAATTATGGTTTATAGAGGATGCCATGTATCAAATAATGGTTATGGTGGCAGAGAATTATTTGTCACCCTATTGATCAAAAACATTCTTTTTCATTTTTTTACAAAAAGTAAAATACTTTATAGAAAAAGATACATTTTTAAAACATTTATAGAAATTAAAGATAGAAATAAAATGCCCAGTATAATCATTTTATATACACATAAATAAATATGTAAATTAATATCATGAAGAAAAGCTTTGACAATTAAATATTTAAATTTTCAAGGGGTCTCATACCACTTTTAACATTTAACTCTTAATCTCGATGAATTAATACATTTACCAAAACAATAAATAAAATTAGTAGATATAGAATATGCATATGAAACTTTATAGTGGAGGTATATACACCATATTAAATTATAATGGTTCATATGATCAAGAAATGTCTTATTGGAAAGAGATTGAGACAAAATCCCATACTGATGTAGTAACAAATGAATTGGAAAACCCTAAGGTAATAATGCATTAACAGTAAATATAAAAACCAAGAAGATAATATAATTCCAGCTATTAAATGTCAATGTGGTAGATATTACACTATATATAAGAAATTATGTGCATAACAATTAAGTATACCTCATGGAATGAAAATGAGACCAGAATCCCTTAATTTATGTCTGAATCGTCAAGTACAATATTCATATTCCAAAAAAAATGAAATTTTATTAATTTATAATTGATTGAGAACATCTTTAAGGTTTATTATTTTTTATATCACTTATTTAAATTTTATAAAAATTACATAATTATTTATGTTCATATCAGACGTTTAGTTGATATTTTGTACTTGAGTTGAAAATAAACTTGGTATGATATCAATAGTCAATGTGGCCATATGTCCATTATATCCAGAATATAAAACATGATATAAATATATTTCATATTTATTTTATAATTATTTATAATAGTCTTTTATGGTAAACTAAAAACATCGTTCATAGGGATGGTGGGTCGTATGTGCGAATGAACATTATTTTTTTTCCTATCGCATTGAAAGAGATAAATGAAATGAAATGTATATAAATATGTATACATTTAAATTATTATTAAAGTATAATTAATATTTCTTCTATATAATATATGTTATCAGAAATAAAAATTAATTAATTCCATTTGTTGTGTGGACTAATCACATTATTTCAAAGTGACGATAGTCCACACATCCATAAATGAAGTTGTCGTATAACAAAAATACGGAAATAATGCAGGTATGTTTAATATAACATATCTCTAAAACGAAATAGTTTATAGTGTAAATATTAAAATAATATTTTAACAAAATATTTGTTTTAAGACTAGCCATTAAGGTGGCAATGAAAAATGAACAAAAACATTATTCATGGAGGCAATTAACCGGAATAACTGGGACAAAATTTTTATTTATTTGAATTAGAGGTGGTTAGAAAAGAAAGGGATATGATATATTAATTTAGAAATATAAAAATACAGTATATACATTTATTAGGATTAATAATTATTTTAGGGATGACGGAGGTGAGGAGAAATTAGAAAAATAAATAAATCAAGTGAGGTGCTTTGAGAAAATTACCTCTTGAATATCCCCTCCTTGAAAGAAGCTTGAGGACATTGGATTTTGTCTTTTGGTAATACCATCAGAACATGGACCTGGAGACAGTAGGGAGTAGAGGGTTGGGAAGATTTTGAGTAGCTACAATAATTTTTGGGTCGAAATAGGGTTTTTTAGAGGTGTCATTTATACTTGAGGAGAGGAGGGTTCAAGTGATTAATTTATTAATTATTTTATATTAAAAGCCAACCTTATAGAGGGGGAATTAATTTCCAATACTTTTTCCTACATTTAGTTTTTTATATGTTGGTTAGGTTTGACACACACCTCAACCAACCATTAAATGTTGTAGGTTTTAGTTATGATAAAGTTTTAACTTTTAACTTTTACCCTTGTCAAAATACCACTTTTACAATAATAAATACTATTTTTAACATGGTAACTTTTTTTATCTAAAAAAAAATTAACCTGAAAAACTAATTGGGACGTTATGATTAAAAATATAGAATCCATTTTCTATAATTTAATTAAAATAATTTGGATATTTTTTAAATTAATTCCGCAAAAAAACATAAAATTGTTTTTTATTGTGAAATATTCAAAAGTTTGAAATGTTTTTATATCTATTTGAAAGATGAAATTGATTGCAATGACCTAAATTTTATTAAATGATAAAAAAATATTTTAATTAAACTCTAAAAACAATTAAAAGGACAATAAAAAAATATAAATAAATTAGATGATAAAATATATTTGCATTAAAATGCAGTATTTTTCTCTATTCATTAAAATGTGAAAGTTATCATAAAAGTACAAAATATTTATCCAAAGTAAAATTTTATTCCATGATTCTGAAGAATAAGTGTATTTTTTCAAATATAACTTATTAAAATGTCAAAAACAATATTTAAAATGGGTTCTCCATTAAAATTTGGTAATACAGTATTTTCATGAAAAATACTTCTTATATCCGAAAAAATTAAATTTGTTTTATATAATGTTTAGAACACATATAAGTTGAATTTTTAATAATAAATTGATTATATTACATATAAATTTCTTTAATAAAACCCATAAAGAGTGATTTTATTATTTTATAAACTCACTTATTTTCATTTAAATTGTTTTTAATAAAAGAATTTAATTTTTAATGGCTTTTATTTTCATTTATAAATAAATTTTCACAAAATAATTAATTATATACATGTGGAAAACATATTTTCATAAATAAATTAATTATTTTCATTCCAACTATTTTAATAGTTAGGTTATAAGGTAACATAATAATATTTAGTTGTTCTCTTATGTTTAATGTGACATATTATATACGTTATCAAACATATTTTCTCTTTTTAAAAAATTCGCATTCTTTGAATTTAATAAAAGTAATTTATTAAAATTTATTTTTGAAAGAAATTGTTTTTGGAAATATTTTTTCCCAGCTATGATTTTTTTAAAATTATTTCTTTTGAATAATTTTTTAGAGAATTTTTATTATATAATCGGGTTTATAAATTTATTAGTTTAATCAATATTTATAACATTTCAAAAAATAATTTAATTTTAAAAGAGATATTTTCAAAGAATTATTAATCTATATATCATGTATTTTTATCATAATTTATAACTATTAAATAATGGCCTAAAATAAATTTAAATTATATATATTAATGAATGAATTGGTATCCATGTAATTATTATTACTATGCATAGAAAAAGAATAAATCCATATTTATGCATGAAAATATATTTTTCTTTTATTTTTTTATATGTGTTATGAATTTCTATTCTAACAAAACAATATATATCATGATTTAAGTATTATTTTATTAAATTTTAATTTTTATAAGTATAAAGATAAAATTTATCAAAAATTTATTGATTATTAATTGACTTGAAATTAGAATAAGAAAACATAATGTTTAAATAAATTTTTTGTAAAAAAATATTTTTCAATATACATTTAATGGTTACATTTTTTAAAAAATATTATCATATTTACAATTTTAAAAAGATTAAATGAAGTCCAAATTTTGATTCATAATTTCCAAAAAATAATTAAAAAATAATTAGCATGGTAAAAATTGAAATAAAGTAAAAAGATTTTTAAAACGTAAGATTGACATGGAATAAATTTTTTAAGATTAAATTGATAATTATAAATTTTTGAAGTTCATTTTTCTGTATTTATGTCTTTCCAATCTTTACAAACCAAATTTCTTACTTAAATCACATGAATAATATTTGATTCCGTCATTGATGTTAACCTAACATACGTTTATAAATAAATACCACTATTTTTCAATTTTGAAATGACATTTATTCCACCCACAACAACAAAACACTTAATATTTAGTCATATAGTAACACTATTCCTAGTTTAATTCAATAGTAACATTCTCTAATGTTTTTATTTCTCCTATCTCAAGAGTATTCCCCAAATACATCAAAACATAGATGGATCCTAAAAAATACAATTTCTTCTTTATATATAATGACTTATTATCCTTTTTTAATACTTATTTTCATTATCTACCTCTTAAAAATTATTAATTATAACATTAATAACATCTAAATAATGTAAAAATGCTTTTGGAATAATGAAATTCTAGTAAAATTACAACATAATAATACTCATTCATAGATTTTTTTCATTTTATTAATAGGGTTGATATAACCACCATCGTGGATGATATTATAAATTGGTATCATTGATGGGTTTTAAAAAAATTAAAGGTAATATATTATATTAATAAGGAAATAATGTTGTATATGGGGTTCTATAATGGTAATATTAATATTTAACACATTATTAATATACCATTTTTTAATTAAAAATACTGAAACAAGCACATTATGAATTTCACCGTGGAGAACCATACATAAAAAATTTAAATGAATGGAGAACATAAAATATAGTTATTAATATTATATTATATTACCCTAAATTTTATATGATTAACATAGGAAAATTATGATCAACACATCCACACAAATATAAATAAATAACAGTTAAAACTTCTACCAACCAATGCTTAATATAACTAAAAAATTGTATTTAGTATAAAATTAATGAATATAATAGATAAAAATGAATAAATAGGTTATGAAATAAATTATTAGTGAATATAAATTTGTTATAAAGCATGTTATAGTAGTTTCAAGAAAACATACATCTATGTTAAGAGTTTTTCTTAACTCAATCTCAATTCCTTGAGTCGTACACCTTCTTCATTAAATATGTTTTTTTCTAAATTTTCTATATTCAAACATCTAGTTTTGTTATATTTTATTACATAATTATTTTCCTGGGATTTACATTACTTTAAAATAGACTCCTTCCAATTTATTCTATCATTATAAAATTAAACATTTTATGGTTTTTTCTCTCAATATCTCTTCTGAATTGAGATCTGGAATGACTTATGGTTATGTAGAGGATTTTTATCTTCTTTCCTTCAAAAATTTATTATTTCCACCACTTAAATAAATTTTATAAATATAATAGATTTTTTTATTATTCTCAATAGATTTATTTACTTTTAATTCATAATATTTATATTTCCATATGATGATATCTCTTTCTTATTCTTTTTCAAACATACATTTCAAAATACATAAGGGTTTTGTTGAACCAATCTTCTTTTCATTGATTCATCCTATTTCAACTAGAATATATTCCCTATATATTTCCATATAATTTCTGTTATAATTTTTATGTGGAAATTTTTATTCCATTATATATATATTTCATTTCCTTTTGAAAATTTTGTTTTTGATTGATTCTTTCATTATAGAAATATGTTCATATAACGGAAAACCATTTCTTCCTATTTTGGATATTTTCCCATTATATCCATATTATTTCATACCATAATCCATTATTTTTTATTATTAAATATATTTTTTGTTCATATATCCCTTTCTTGTTTTTCTCTATTTAAAAAAATTATAATTCTTTTATAGATGTGAATTTCATTAAAATGATAAAAATTCAATAAAAGGTAATTTTTTATATTTACAAATAGTTTTTATCGTCCAATTAACAATTATCATAATTAATTAATAATTTTCAATCTTAATTTTTTTTATGTTTAATTTCAAAATAATTTTTTAAAATACTTATTTTCACCAATTTAAAATGATTCAGAATATTACTTGTATTTTCATTTTTAGAAGAAAATTTTAATGGGTTTAAAAATTCATTATATATTTTTACTTCAATTATCATTAATATGTATAATAGATTTTTCTTATTTGGGGATTTTTTTCATGTATAATATTTTAAATACTATTATGAAAAACATCATTTCATTGATTAAATTTTAGGTGTAATTCAATCTAATTATTTATTGTTTCATATGACATAAGTTATAAAAATATTTCTTTCCCATATTTATTTCATGAGTTTTTAATGATATTATTTATTATCGATTTTATAAGAAACACGTATTTATGGTTTATCATTACGTGATAGGTGGTATTAATATAAAAAAATCAAAGGAATTGGGTAAATATTTATATCTCATGAGATCAAGATGGGAAATGGGTGGTCAACCTAGGTCCACTGTGTTATGGAAAAAAGGTGGTTATCCTAGGTCTACTATATTATGGGTAATTTGGTTATCCTATTATAGTATGACACAAATATCTTGGTGGTTAACCTTTACATCTGATATGATTTTCAATTCTCATAGTTTTTAAAAATTATTACTGAATACTCTATGACTCGTGGTTATTGTTTCATGTTTCCATATTCTTATTCTATAGTATATGTTATGATTTCATGATGACACTTTTTTCAGTTTAAATGTTTGTATTCCTTGATATATTCTCTTTTATCATTCCTTATAATCTCATATTTTGATTTTATTATCTTTGTAAACTAGCATTTCATTTATGTTTATATTTTATAACATGCTTATGATATAAACATTTATGACTTATTAACATGCTTTTCATTTACTGAGAGTTTGATCCCACTTTTTATGTTTCACATTTCTTAAGAATACATAAACCATTTTTAGAGGAATTGAGACATAGATATTTTAATGGAATATTTTTAAACCAAAATTCATAATAATAATTTTATATAGATAATATATAAGAACACTAAACCTTAGCATTGTATGATTTTTCATTATATTTATTTTATTAATATTTTTATCATAGAAATAATTTAAAATATTATTATTATATTCCCAGGTCATATCTGTTTTTATCGTAATAAGGTCTAGTATTTATTAGAGTTATGTTCATATAAATAATCAGAAAAAACATATAGAAACCTATGTTTTACCAAATCTATAATATAATGAACCAATAATGTCATATGTTAATTTTAATGTTTTATTTTTTTAACTGAAAGTGGTATATATTAAAATGAAAGTTTCATATGATAAGAAATAGATGGATAAAAATTTCATGCCTGTTTACTATGTTTTTTTATTCATAATAAGTATATTAATTTTTATTGATGTATAGAAAGAAGAGGAAGAATTCATCATTGAATCATTCATACAATAATGACCTCTCTCATTTAGTGAAATTTTAATCCAATTAATGGTTAAAATTAAGTCGCTATATAAAATAATGTTTGCTTTTATTCTTTAAGAATGAAAAAAATCATCTTATCCATTTAACATTTTTAAATTGAAGTGGATACATAGCCTACACATATCTATAGAACACGACACATTCAAGGAATGACTTTGGAAACCCATTCACAAGTATATATCTTCATTCATTCTATATAAGTGCATATTTTAAAAATGTATAAGATAAATGAAAATCTAAACATATGACTAATAATATGGAAATAATTAATTTATTCGACTTACCCAAGATAGTGAGGTAGATACCACATAATAAATTTTATCATGAGACATTATTATATTTTAGATCCCCACACATGTTTTCATGAGATTGAGAAAATTAAAACTATAAGAATCTAATATTTATGGGTGGGTGGGGGGAGGTAGAATGTAACAATCTAGATTTCTATTTACAAATAATATTTTATCATTAATTTGAGTTAGTAAAAAATTTATATTATTTTTCATTTTAATGTAATGGAATTGATTATATAAGATTACTTTAGATAAATACACCAATATCATATGACATAGTCGCATGACTAGTAGATTTGAAATGTGAAACGACAAACTCAAATAACCAATGACTTATTTAATTACATATTATTATTAAAATACAGTGTGAATTATTGTACAATATAACTAAATGAAATATAAGTACAAAAATTATGAAGTGGATAAACCATAAGAAAATAAAAATATGAAATTGCTGAAATTATCATCATCAACACCTTATATGAAGTCCATACCACCAATGATAAATTTTTATATGATATCACATGTTATATGTATAATATACATCAAGAGAAATGAATTTTTAGAACTAGATAAATGATTTTATAAAGTATGTAGTGCCATATATTGGAATGAAATTTGAAAATTATATATATATATATATATATATTGGCTATATGGTCATTTTTATATGGTTATTGGATATATTCTCATTGAGTATACATGTACCAAATATGTATGTTGATGATATTAAAATTGGAATCTGTATGTTTAAAATTTTATGTAAATATAGAAATATATATTTAATAAAAACACAAAACAGAAATTCATTTATTAAAATTCCTTTTTTATAAGGAAATTATTTTATCAAATATAGATTTTTTTTAAATTATAAAATTATAAAATTATCTTAATTGAATATTTTTTAAATATAATTATATTTAAAAAATAAATGGTATATTAAATTTTAAATAAATTAGAATAAAATATTATAATTTCAAAAGATATATTTTCAAATAATTTTATACATATATTACATATTTTTATCTTAATTGGTCACTATTAATGGGTTTAATGAATTGTTTTCCTTAATTTTGCAAAATAAATAAATTAACATCCCAATAATGAATATTACTTTGTATATAATATAAATATTTTATTTCAATGTGTATATTCTATTATAAACAATTGATTTTATATGTTTTTTATATTTTTTAACAAAATAATTATATGATAGTTTAAGGATAATTTTATTAAAATATAATATTTATAACTATATAAAATTTTTGTTATCTATCATTTAATTATTAGTAATTGGAATGAAATAAGAATAAAAATACTTAATAATCAAAATTTCGATTTTCTATAGATACATTATATACATTATTTTATTTTCATTTACGTAAAATGTTTCATATTTAGAAATTGTTGTAATTCCATGACCTCAAAAGTCCAGAGCTGGTGCATTAATTGGCATGATTACAAGGATCCAAATCCCAAAGAACCGACTTGTTTACCAATATTGGAAAGCCACATTACATACATGCTACCTATAATACATTGGTAAATAGGTAATACAAACATGATACATAATAAAAAGGAAATAAACTATGTCCTTGAAAGTTTATTCAAAGATTTATTGTACATAACCCCAGGAAGGTTAACATATTAAGGGTGTGCTCAAATTTTGAGTAAGAGTACGTAAAGAGGAATAAATAATGAATATGTGAACACTAATCGACATGTAAAGGTAAATTACTAATAATATATTCCATTAAAATGAGTATATAAGGAAAATTCAATATGGCAAGGTAAGATACTCAAAAAAAATTCCATTTAATAAATGAACTGAAAATAAAAAGTATTTATATATATGTCAAATCGAAATCTCATGGATGAAAAATAACTTAAATATATATAAATGAGATTCATAAATACTGTATTGAATGTCTAAAAAACATATGAAACATGAAATCATATATCTTCAAGACCTTCCACAAGAAGATTAAAACTACAGATATAAAGTAGTTTAATTTGGTCTATATAATCTTCTCATGCAAACCTATCGATGAGTAGAGGGGACATATAAAGTTAGGTCCCCATCTGTCATTACATGTCAATATCGTTCATTATATAAATTAATCAAAAGAGATAATATTCATTCTAAAATATTCATATTTAAAAAATAAAACATATGTATCAATAATTTACCAATTAATCATCTAACTATGAAAGTGAACACTGTATGTAAAAATGATATACGTTTTTGGAAATACTAATATCTTTCGTATGATAATATGGATATTCAAGTAAATTTACAAATAAAAATGATTAAAATAAAGTGATTTTGCCAAGTAAAATTTAACAATCACAAAATGAAGTGTGATTTCATAGGTAATCATTAATAACATTTTTTAGAAGAATAATCATTAAACATTCCAATGTGTCCCATACAACATTGAAAAATTGAAATAATAATCTCTATGAAGTAATAATATTAAATGAAACTTATAATGTAATGAAAATAAGTATATTCATGGTATAACATATCAAAAGTGTTGGACTCCTCATATATTACTAATGTTTTAATGATCACAAATCTCTTTAATTATCACATATCTTATTAATGACCACAAATCTCATTCAACCGAGTTCAATCCTATAAATTATATCCAATCATGAGTATTTTTGTTTCATGTTCTTTCATGCTTTAAAATGGTTAATCTCAATCCATTTAATGCATATTACTGTTAAATCTGAATACAGTTATTTTCCTAAGTATAAGACACCATGAAGACGAGGCACCGTGAAGCCAAACATAGTTCGCAAGACATAGTTATCCAGACACCATGACCAAGAAACCATGAAGACAAGACACCGTAAAGACAAGACACTGTGAAGACAAGACATCGTGACCAAGACATCGTGACCAAGACCCCGTAAGCCAAGACACCGTGAAGACAAGAAACTGTGAGCAAGACACCGTGAAGATCAGACCCCGTGACACTCAGACCGTGACACTCAAATCGTGACATTCAGACAACGTAAAGGAGACACCGTTTTCTCTACTTACTGTGACAACGTTTCTTAAACTATTTTTTCATCTTTCAATTTAATGTTTAACGGTCATATTTGATGCCTTTAATGCACTGACATAATTAATTTTTCTTTGTAGTCATAGTAGGTGGTATGAGGTACGAATCACATGGAACATGTCATCCAAAACCCATGCATTCGAAAATAAAAAGTGGTGAGTGCCCAATGACAAAAGGTGGCAATACTGAACGAAGAAAGTGTGTGTGAGCACGACCAGGAAGAACACTTTGTAAGATTTTCAATGAAGTCACTTTCACATGCATGCAATCCAACCTTATTGAAGTAAACACAAAGTAAACTAGAATCCAGAGAGCATCCTTACATTATTAAAGCTCATAGAGAACACAAGCTGAATCATGACACTCTGTTTTTCAAGACAAAAACCAGAGAAGGACTTAGAATCATTTCTTCTCAAACAAAAGAGTCCAGAGATGCACTTCAAATCACTAGAGAATTCTAAACTCATATCTACTCTCCCTCAGTGATTCGTTTACTTTCTTTCCAAGTAGTGTGTGTACTATGTATATTCCCCACACACACTGACTCTTGTGCTAAATTGAAGGATTTCTAAATCCCTACACCAAAATCTCTATTTTTTCCCACGAAAATTGTGGAAGAGGTCCCTGTGTGGCCTGGTTATTGTTTTTGTCTACCCACGAAAACTGTCGAAGAGGTCCTTGTGTGACCTGGACAGTCTATATAATATTGTTAACCCTTATCCAGGGTGTGGATCAATGTTTATTTACATAAACTGCTTGGTGGCAGGTGATCACCAGGTGGAGTGGATTAGGTATCGGCTTGAGACTAAACCACTTTTTTTATATCCACTGTGCTATTTAATTTAGTCTTATATGTTTTACTACTTTACTTCATAATCTAGAAAACACTAATTTCACTTTGATAGTTAGTCTTGGAAAGAAGTTATAATTGATTTTTTTAGTAGGATAACTTCAAAAGTAATATTGATAATACATATTAAGATTATTGATAATTAATCAATCATATAAGAAGTTGTTTAAATAGTCAAACTCTTATAATAGTATAACCTTGATTAATTGGGCTGTAATTGAATTTGGGGAACACCATTTCTATTAAAATAACAGTTTTTATGATAGAAATTTTTATAGTCACCCAATTCACCCCTCCCCTCTTGAGTGAACTACTCCAACCAACATTTGGTATCTGATGGTGCTTTATTAGTAATCTATGTAATCTTACTCAACTGTGAGTGTAGTTGTACTTTAAAGATCAGTAAATTTATGTCAATTATAAATATATAGCTTTTTTAAAGTAATTGTTAGTATGGAAAATAGATTGGAAGGTGCTGAAACCAACATACAACCATTCTTTAATGAAACCAATTATGCTCAATGGAAAATTAAAATGAAAATACATCTAGAGAGTATGAGCTTTGACATTTGGTCATCCATTATAGATGACTAAAAACTTCCTGTGACTGATAGAATTAAATGGGATGAACCTAAAAAACTTGCTTATAAAAACAATTGCAAAGCCATGAATGCTTTATATTGTTCCTTAGGAGATGATGAATTTAATAGGATTTCTGCTTGTAAAACTACCCATGAAGTTTGGGATACCTTGTCTGTCTCACATGAATGCACATCTAGTGTAAAGGAAATGAGACTTAATACTTACACTATAAAATATGATAATTTTAAAATGAAACCTGATGAGACTATTTCTGACATTTATCTCAGGTTCAATGAGATTTTAAATACAATGATCTCTCTTGGAAGAGAAGTCACTACCAAATAACAGATCATGGGAATCTTTAGGTGTTTACCTGACATATGGAGGAGAACCTCTGTCTCTATTATAGAATCATGCGACACCAGTAAGCTACCTGTAAAATAACTCATTAGAAAACTGATGATGTATGATAAATATCTTAAAGTCAATAAAGAAAAATAGGATGAACCAAAGAGAAAATCTGTAGCATTCAAGACCACCTTTTCAAAGAACAAAGAGAAAGGGAAACTAGAAGCTCTTGTAAAAAGCTCTACCACTGAACAATCATAAACTGACCGTGATGAGGAGATGGATCAACTGGTTAGAAGATTCAAATGATTTTACAACATGAAAACCTTTTTCAGAAAGCCTAACTTTAAGGGAAAGTATGATCAAAAAGGAAACTGGAAAAAAGACTGGAAGAGAAGTGACAAAACTGATGAAATTGTATACTATGAATGTAAGTGAAAAAGACATATAAATGCTAACTGTCCAAAGATAAAATATAATAAGAGGTATGAGGATAAATAAAAGTAGTAAAAAAAGGGAATTGAAGCAACTTGTAGTGCCTCTGAGGATAGTTCAAGCAACTCAGAGACATCACATGATGAACAGGCTAACAAAGCTAATATTTGTTTTATGACAAACACATCTGAGGTAACACTAAACTCTTCTATGCATAATTCATAATATTTTGAAGAGGAAAGTGACTATGAAAATATGACTAATGAAGAAATGTTTGAATATTGAAACATGCTTGAGGAGACATGAAATGAATTAAAAGATAAATATAAATCATTGAAGAAATAACATGATCTCACTGTAAATGTTAAATCTGAACTTTCTACTGAAAAGGAGAAAAATTCCCAACTTCTCAAAGAAAAAAATGAATTAAAAATATCTAATGATAAATTAAAAAGTTTTTTAGAAAAGTTTACTATTGGGGAAAAATACCCTTACCCAGATTCTAGGAAAACATATTGCCCCCAAATACAATATTGGAATTGGTTATCAACCTGGTAAAAGAAACCTTGGTAGAATAAATTTTATTTCCAAGTCTATGACATATAATTTTGTTCCCATTTTTGGACACAACTCATCTAGCTCGAGTCATGATATATACTCTATTGTTTCATATTTTTTTGGATCAAATACGTTTTATTTTTCAAACACTTTACAAAATGCTTATAGTAATCCTATGAGACAAATATAGGTTCCAACAGCACTTATTACTAATGTTACTGGACCCAAACAAGTATGGGTACAAAAATCATTCCTTGATTGATTATGTTATAGGAAATCTGCTTGAAGAGATCCTAAAAAAATCAATGGTATTTGGACAGTGGGTGTTCAAGGCACATGACAGGAGACTATTCATGCTTCAAGAATCTAATAAAAGTAGACGGAGGACATGTCACATTTGATGACAATGCCAAAGGGAAGATCATCGGCTTAGACCAGATTGGTAACTCTGATTCAATGTAAATTTCTAAAGTACTATTTGTTAATGTCTTAAAATATAATTTTCTTAGTATCTCACAATTATGTGTTGATGAATATCATGTTAAATTTGAAAATTATGCTTGTAATGTCTTTAATTCGAAAGATGAATTAGTATTTTCTAAATCAAGGAAAGAGAATGTTTATTCTGTTAATTTAGATTCCTTAACTTCTAAAAATGATTCATGTTTAATCGTATTTCATAAAGAATTTTGGCTTTGGCATAGGAGACTAGGACATCGTAATGTTCACTCCCTTATAAAGCTAACTAGAAAAGGCCTAGTTAAAGAGTTACCCAAACTTGGGTTTCCAAATGAAAAAGTGTGTAATCCTTGTCAAAAGGGAAGACAACACAAAATCACTTTCAAATCAAAGAAATAACTATCTACTTCTCAACCTATCAAGTTGGTTCACATGGATTTGTTTGGACCATCTAGAGTTTCTAGATTAAATGGGAAGAGCTATGTTTATGTTCTAGTAGATGATTTCTCTAGATATACCTGGAAATTTTTCATGGCTCACAAAAGTGAAGCCTGCTCTTATTTTACTAAGTATGCCATGTCTGTAGAAAATAATAATGGACTTAAAATTAAATATTTAAGAAGTTATCGTGGTCGTGACTTTGAAAATCAAGAGTATGAATCCTTTTTCTAACAGAATGGGTATACTCACAATTTCTCTACTCCTAGAACACCTCAGTAGAATGGTATTATAGAATGAAGAAATAGAACCTTTCAAGAAATTTCTAGAACAATGCTTAGTGAATATGACATACCTATTTACTTTTGGGCTGATGATGTTAATACAACATGCTATATAATCAATAGAGTCCTGATTATACCAATTCTCAAAAATACCCCAGATGAAATCTAGAACAATAGGAAGCCAAAGGTTAATTACTTTACTATTTTTGGTTACAAAGTCTTTATTCTCAACACTAAGGATAATCTTGACAAATTTTCATCCAAAAGTGACGAAGGAATTTTTTTAGGTTACTCAATATTAAGCAAATCTTATAGAGTTTTCAATAAAAGAACTAAATGTGTGGAAGAATCTGTCCATATCATGTTTGATGAAATATATCCACAAGAGCCTAGAACCATCCTATAAAATCTGTAGGATGATGTATCAAATCTAGACATCAACTCAAAATCCTCAAATTCTTCTATGAAAGAATCTGTGAAAACATCCAATTCTAGAAATTCTCTACAATCGAGTCATAATGATCCAGAGTCTGTTGATGAACCTGAAATCTCTAGTCTCTCTTTTTTCTAGAAAGGATAGAACCCTTAGAAACCATACCTTAGATGATGTTGTAGGAGAGTTAGAGAAAGGAACACAAACTAGAGATTCTATTAGAAATCAGGTTGAACACCAAGCCTTCTTGTCACAACTTGAACCTAAAAACAATGATGATTCCCTCAATGATGAATGTTGGGTAATGGATATGCAAGAAGAACTTAATCAGTTTGAATGAAAAAATGTTTGGAAACTTGTTGAAACACCCAAGGACACTTTCATTATAGGCTCTAAATGGGTGTTTAGAAATAAAGTAGATGAAGCCGGAAACATAGTTAGGAAGAAGGATATATTATTTTCACAAAGCTATAGTCAAGAAGAAGTAATTGACTATGAGGAGACCATTTCTCCAGTAGTTAGACTTGAAGCCTACTTTCTTATGCTGCACATCTGAATTTCAAACTATATCAGATAGATGTTAAGAGTGCATTATTAAATGGGTATATAGCTGAGGATATATTTGTTGAACAACCCCCTATATTTACAAATCCTCATTTTCCCAATCATATTTTCAAACTTTCAAAACCTTTATATGGTTTAAAATAAGCTCCAAGAACTTGGTATGATAGATTAAGTACTTTTCTTATTTATAAAGGTTTTAAAAAAGAAATAGTTGATCCTACCCTCTTTATAAAACGAATTTCTAATGATTTTTTAGTTGTTCAAATCTATGTAGATGATATTATTTTTGGATCTTCAAAAAATTAATTATGTATTGATTTTTATAAAATAATGAAAAAAGAATTTGAAATGAGCTTAATGGGTGAACTAAAATTCTTTCTTGGATTTCAAATCTTTCAAAATAATGATGGAATTGTTTTAAATAAAAGTAAATACACTAGAGTTATTATAAATTTTTTTTATTGGATAGCACTAAAAGTAGTGACAATCACATGAGTACCACCTGTAAGTTGTATCTTGATGAAGATGGAAAATCTGTTGATCAAACCACTTATAGAGGAACTATTGGAAGTTTACTTTACATAACTGCTAGTAGTCTGGATATTATGTTTAATGTATGTATGTGTGCTTGTTTTCCAGCGAATCCTAAAAAATCTCATTAAAATGCAGTAAAGAGAATTTTCAAATACCTCAAGCATACACCCAATCTAGGACTATTCTATCCTAAAGGACAATCGTTTGAACTAGTTAGTTATTCTGATGCTGACTTCAGTGGCTATAAGTTAGATACAAAGAGCACCTCTGTAACATGTCACCTTTTAGGCATGTCACTTGTATCATGGTGTAGTAAGAAACTATACTCTGTTGCATTATCTACTATAGAATCTGAATACATATCTGCTGGTAGTCGTTGTGTGCAAATTTTTTGGATGAAACAGACATTACTAGACTATGGATATCACTTCAGACATGTACCAATAAATTGTGACAACAAAAGTTCTATTAATATCTCAGAAAATCCTATTTCACATTCTAGGACAAAACATATTGATGTAAGACATCACTTTTTGAGAGATCATTATCAAATAGGTGACATCACCTTGGAATTCATTGGCACTGAATATCAACTTGCTGATATATTCACTAAACCATTAAATTATGAGAAAATAGACTACATCATACATGATATTGGCATGATAAATCTCAAATAGATATCTTCCTTGCCTTACTATTCAATATTTTATTATGTTTTACTTTACTGTTTTACGATTACGGTTTCTCAGTCACTATATATCATGTTTACTATCTCATCGTGACGTTCGCTCACTGTCTCATCGTGACGACCACTTGTTGTCTCACCATAATAACCATTTTTTGTCACCCCGTGATGACCGATCACTATCTCACCGTGACAATTATTTATGATTTTTTTAAACCTATATCGCGGTAATTTTTATTTCACCTCGTTTACTTTCACGCGTTTTTGTTTTTGTGACGTTTGACATTCCCAAATGATAAAACAAAGAGTTTTCACTTGGTTCTTCATCCATACATTCTCCTACTCACTCGTTTCGAACCCTTCCAGCCTTCCAACCCTCTTTCTCTCTCGCAACTTTCAGTGGATACCAAGAATGAAGCGACCATCATCATCCAAACCTGAGAAGCACTGCCCGAAGAAGAAGAATATAGCACCCAAGCAGACACCAGAAGGGACTCTGAATCCAAAACAGGTAAATTGCAGTGTCGTACCTGAAAAAGAAATCTACCCTGAATGGATTTTATCTAGAAAATATCTAGTCCTGAAAGTGTTAAGATAACAAGGCTGGTTAGAATGGTTCTGAAGGGTGAATAGACCCATTTATCCATGGTTACTTGCTCAGTTCTACCGGTACGCACAGTTTTCTTTTGACTCTGGTGAAAGCTTTGTTGTGAGGAGTTGGATTAAAGGCCAAAGATTCTCATTCTCGTCACGGTTATGGGAGGCATGCCTTAGGATACCTCACAAAGGAATTTGTGATGATTTTCAAAGAGATCCCCCACCTACAACTGAATTCATTGACCTTGAAGATGCTTTGACAACCCTAACCATGAATGGGACCAAGAGAAGGGCCATAGCTGCTGAACATGATGGAGAAACAAGGATTTTGTTTAAATTTGTTCAAAATCTGGTTTGCCGGAGGAAAGGTGACTTTTCTATATTAATGTATCAAGATGTGTTTCAGATTCATCTTATGAAGAAGGGATACAAAGTCAACCTGTGGAAGTACATCATTCACCATATGTTTGAGTTGATTAAGGTCACATTCAAATCTACCTCTATATTCTACTCTCGGTTGATTTCAACCATGCTTGTTGCCAAAGGAGTAGTTGGACCCAATGAATAAGTTCTTGTGGATTGCGAGTACTATCTCTTTAAACCAATCATCAGGAGAATGAAGATTAACTAGAACCCTTGGTAAAGATAGTTCGTGGAAGACAACGATAATATCTATGAGAAGTTTAATCCTGTGGATTATCCTCCATGGCCTAAGGACATTTCTAATCCTGGTTTGGAACCAGTTGAAGTTGTTGAGTATTCAAAAGAAGAGGAAGAAGAAGCTGAAGTACCTCAAAGGGAAGAAGATGTTGTTGAGGAAGAAAGTCCTATTATTCTTTCTGTTGTTGTTGAAGAATATCCTCCTATCCCTAGAGTTGATATCAATCTAGAAATCCAACCTGAGGCTGAAAAAAGAATCAGGTGTGACAGAATCTGAGCAGCAAGTCATAGAAGAACCTGTTCTGGAAGAACTCCCTGTTATGGAAGAGGTAGTAGTAGGAGAACTCCCAGCTATGCAAGAAACAAATCTAGAATAACTCCCTGTTATGGAAGAATAAAATCTAAAAGAACTCCAAGAGGAATAAACTGTTCCTGGTATAATACCCTCTGCTAAAGAGAGAACGGAGATATCCTTTCAGTTGGATAGACAAGAGATGAATGAGGAATTAAGAGATGAATCTGTGAATTTAGGACTAGTTCCTGAACCTCTAGATCCTAAAAAGGAATCATCTATTGAGGGGGAGGAAACCCATAATCTTGATACTGATGAAGCATCCCATCTGGATGAGTCTAGTTCTATGGAAACTCAGTACAAATTCCCTATCTTTTATGATATGAGTGAGTCCCAGCAAGTTACTGCCACTGGTCTTGATCTTTCTCCACTGTTTCAGTTGAAGTCAGTTTCTATCTTTGCATCTGAGAAAGAACCAAAACTAGAACCTTCCCCTGTACCAACTCCTGCACCTGAACCTCTACCTGAACAACTGTCCTTTGTCATCACGGATGATTTGAAGGTTTTTGGAGAAACTATCTTGTCTGGATTTGAGAAGATATTGAAAACCCAACCTCGTGCTATGACAAATCTGAGTGAGAGATATTCATCACTGCTTTTGGAGAAAATTATCTGGGAGATCCAACCCAAAATGATCCATGATATTAAATAAGTTCTAATTGAAAATTGGTTTCTCAGTGGTGAAGTCTCAACCCTGAGAAGCATGGTGAAATATATGCATAAATAGCTGCATTCGAGATCAGAACCTGTTTCTGCATCTCTAGAACCTTCTTTGTCTCAAATTTCTCGAGATTTTGTGTCTCATATTCACCCTTACATATTATCATTTGATGAGAAGATTGCAGAAAGGAACAACCAGTTGTTGAAAAAAATGAGAGAGCTTGTGGTGAACTTAAACAAACTCACTGATGAATACACTGGCTGTCTCAAAAATGTACTGAACCAGCTTAAGTCTCTAAACACAGCCGTCAAAGCTTCTCATCCATCTAGTGAATCCTCTACACCTGCCTTGGACAGTTCTTTTCTCAGATCGATAGTCCAAGAAGAGCTTCAGAATGCTTTAAGTGGCTTTAATGTGACTTCTTTATCTGAAGTTATCAAAAACATTGATAGAGTTCTTGATCTTGGGAAAATTCATTCCAAAATTTCCAATGATGCCCAACAGAAGATCTCTATGAAAGTGGACTTCTATTTAAACCAGATTTTCTCCAAGCCTGATATAACCAACCACTTCAAATACCTTGTAGAGAATCTAAGAATTCCTCCTGCAACCCAAGCCTTCAAAAACCATGTCCAGAATCTAACCAATTTTATCAGATTGTTGGAAAAGTTCATGGAAAACAAAGATGATTTTGAAAAGGCCATGCAGTATAGAGGAGAGATTATTGTAGACTTCATTAAACTCATAAGACTGTATCTTCATGTTCAAAGTAACACAATGGTTGCTCCAGCAGCTTCTCCTCTCCGACCTGGATTACCTACTTTCACTTCTGCCTTGGATTCAACATCCATGTCCTTGGGCCAGGCTCTTAGTCAGATCAGGCCTGTCATCCTTGACCAGCAACTGCCCCGATCTTTTAATGCTTCAACCCTGGCTCCCTCAGTATTTGAAGTTATACCTTTACCCTCTCTCTCCACTACATCTCTGCCTTCTTCCACGTCAGCCACTGCACCTATGGCTTCCTCTTCTGCTGTAGATAAAGGCAAAGAGAAGGCCCATCCTTGAAGAAGAACAGTTCTTACTACTATTTGATGGAGATGTCATTGATTTTTTTATTTATACTTTCTGTTCTACTACACTCTAATTACTTTAAATGAAATGTGAACTGATTACCCTCTCTTATTTTAACTTTTTGATAATCCCAAAAGGGGGAGAAGTTATATTATATGTTATATTCTCTTTAGTTGCATCCAATTTACACTCTTACTGTACATGATTTGTGGTCATCAAAAAGGGGGATATTTTTGGACTCCTCATGCATTACTCATGTTTTAATGATCACAAATCTCTTTAATTATCACATATCTTATTAATAACAAAAAATCTCATTAAACCTAGTTCAATACTATAAATTATATCTAATAATATGTATTTTTGTTTCAAGTTATTTCATTCTTTATAATGGTTAAGCTCAATCCATATCATGCATATTACTGTTAAGTATGAATACAGTTATTTTCCTAAGTATAAGACACCGTGAAGACCAGAAACCATGAATCTAAATCCAGTTAGAAAGACATTATTATCCAGACACCGTGGCCGAGACACCGTGAAGATAAGACACCATGAAGTCAAGACACCATGAAGATAAGACACCGTGACCAAGACACTGAAATCCAAGACACCGTGAAGACAACACACCATGAGCAGGACACCGTCAAGATCAGACACCGTGACACTCAGACCGTGACACTCAGACTGTGACACTCAGATCGTGACACTCACACCTTGAAGGAGACACAATTTTCACAACTTACTATGACACCGTTTCTTAATCTATTTTTTCATCTTTCAATTTAAGGTCTAACGGTCATATTTGATGCCTTTAATGCACTGACATAATTAATTTTTCCTTATAGACAAAGTATGTGGTACGAGGTATGAAGCACATGGAACCTGTCAGCCAAAACCCATGCATTCGAAAATAAAAAGTGGAGAGTGACCAACGACAAAATGTAGTGATACTGAACGAAGTAAGTGTATGTGAGAACGACCACAAAGAACACTTAACATGTTTTTTAAGGAAAGAACTTTCACATTCATGAAATCCGACCTTTTTGAAGAACACACAAAGTACACTGGAATCCAGAGAAAATCCTTACATTATCAAAGCTCGTGGAGACCTCATGCTGAATCGGGACACTCTGTTTTTCAAGACAAAAACCTCAGAAGGACTCAGAAGCATTTCTGGTCAAACAAAGGATTCTAGAGATGCACCTAATATCACTAGAGAATTCTAAACTCATATCTACTCTCTCTCAAGGATTCTTTTACTTTCCTTTCGAGCTATGTGTGTACTCCATATATTCCACACACACACTGACTCCTATGCTAAACAGGATGATTTATAAATCCCTACACCAAACTCTCTATTTCTGTTTACCCACAAAAACTGTGGAAGAGGTCCCTATGTGGACTAGTTATTGTTTCTGTTTACCAACAAAAACTGGGGAAGAGGTCCCTGTGTGACCTGGACAGTCTGTATACTGTTGTTAACCCCGATCCAGTGTGTGGATAAAAGTTTATTTATATAAACTTCATGGTGGCAGGTGATCACCAAGTGGAGTGGATTAGGTCTCGTCTTGATACTAAACCACTTGTTTTATATCTGTTGTGCTATTTAATTTAGTCTTCTCTATTTTACTGCTTTACTTCATAATCCAGAAAACTCTGATTTCACTTTGATAGTTAGTCTTGTAAAGAAGTTATAAGTGATTTTTCTTAGTAGGATAACTTCAAAAGTAATACTAATAATACATATTAAGATTAATGAGAATTAATCAATCTTCTATGAATTTGTTTAAACAGTCAAACTCTTATAACAGTATAACCTTGATTAACTGGGCTGTAATTGAATTTGGGGAAACCCATTTCATTTAAAATAACATTTTTGTGACAGAAATTTTTATAGTCACTCAATTCACCCCTCCCCTCTTGAGTGAACTAATCTGACCAACAAAAAGTAACTATATACACCAAATAAAATTGAATTGGTGCATAATAACAAAATAAGGCCCAATGGAATGAAAATTGTGATGAAATTCCTTACCTTAACCATTGTTTTTGATGTGTGGTATTTATCCTCTTGTATACTGGTTAAAAATATGTTCATAATATATAACATGACCATTATAATGTTCATAATATCATATATTAACTTTTAATAATATCTTATTACTTTTTTGTTAACAATCTTTCCTTGTTTTCACTATTTTGGGTGTTAATTACCAAGTTTTCTCAAGTATGTTTTGACTTTATATTTATTGTTATTATCAACTAAATCATGGTTTAATCATATAAAGGATTTAGAATATGTTTTAATAATCATATATTTTGAGTACATATACATTAATAATAATATATAATTTTAGGATAAATGAAATGGAATGAACCATTCATTGAGACATTAGGTTATATGTACGGATGGACACTACTTTCATTTCATTATCGTATAAAATTTGAAAAGTAAATGATATTTATGTGTATTATATTTCTATTATCCTATCTATTTCATATATTTTACATAGTTTTATGAAAATTATCCTTAATATTTTCCATGTATAGCATGAATGAATCACAACGCTTTGAGGAGGCGATGGTCTACACTTCTACAAACGATGTTATCAAATTAATACAAAATGAAAAGTATTGAGTTATATTTTATAAAATAATTAAATAAAAATAAATAAATAAATAATACATATATATATATCATATAAAAACATTTTTTCCATCATATTTATCACCATGAGAGGTGATAAATTAAAAATGAACAATCATCATTTCCTGAGGTGGTAGTTCACCGTACAAAAAAATATATGTTTTTTAAACATTATATGGATGTGACTATATAAGTATATGAAACCCTTATCATAAAATATTATTAGTATTTTTATGATACTATTGTTTTTATAAAATCATATAATAAGGATATTTGAAGGGGTTGAGAATGGAAATGAAACTAAAGAGCTTGAGGAAATATGTTACCTCTTAATCAGGTTACTTATTTTAGTTTGATACAAAAGGCTTCATTATATATATTTATGGAAGATGGGGTAATCTAATATGAGGGTAGATATTTGGAAGAGATACTTTTTCAGATATTGGTTGATAAAAAGTTCCTTTATATGTGTGAGGAAGTGGGTGAAGATGAATCCTTTTTATATTGGAGGAGGAGTGGCACTCTTGTAATATTTTGAAAATGGAATTTTGTATGCATTTTTTGAAAAGAAAATGACTCCCATTATGGAATTCATTAAATAAAATCGATTATAGGGTCTAAATATGACCAAAAATTATATTTTTTAAAAGTTTATATTTCATTTGGTCCCATAATATCAATGTTTTGTGCCTTGTTAATCTTTATTTTAAATTAACCGATGTAAATAATTTTTATTACTATTACTGCTACTTTTGGTCAAAAACTAGTTTGACATTATTAGAAATTAGAAATTATTATAATTCAAAATATTAATTCTAGTTTTCCAAATCCTAGTTACATAATTCGTAGAAATTAATTAAAATTTAATCCCATATATAGGAAGACAATGTGAGTTTTTAATGTAAAAACATCAAAACATTTTCTATGTTTTTATTTTCAATTTCAAAGTAATATTGATTATAATTACCAAATTTGAATTTATTGATAAAAATATTATCTAATTAAACATTAAAAACAATTTAATATAAAATTTATCATTATAAATAATTTAGATGAAAAAGAAATTTTGAATTAAATATCAATATTTTTAACTATTCATTATAAATGAAACTTCACAAAAAAATAAATTTTTTTATAATCTAATTTTTTTATTTCTATTAAAATTATTAAGATTTTTTTGAAAAAAATTATTTTTTAATAGGGTCACAAATTTAATTTAATATGACGTTTCCATCAAAAGGTGGTTAAACTGCCTTTATAAAAACATTTCACTTTATGTGTTATGTTGGGGTTTTTCTTATCGTGTGCCTATAAAATATATTAAATGAGTGTTAAAATATTCGGTTGGATATATAATAGATATATTTTATATATAAACTCCCTAAATGTGTTATAATTTAATTGACTGTGTGAAATTTGACGAAGTAGTTTTTTCGTTAAATCTCATACTGTGTGTATTAAATTCATTCCAAAAGGGAAATATGGTACTGTCTGGGGGTGATACATTCTACCATCCTACAAAAAATTCTTCCTTGAAATTTTAGGGTTATTACATTTAAATATATTTGGGATTTTCTTCTTCATAAAACACTCTGGTTCCCTTGTTTCTTTTTCGATTTTGTTATTTCTCCAGAGAACCTTTACCAGACGAGTCATCTGAATCCCCAAAACTGGCCCTCTAGTATCAAGAATCTGGATGGATTCATCACAATATTAAAGGTAAGGTTCCAAATCTATCTCATCATAGATGAAAACATTATTTGGGTCTGACATGTACTTTTTGAGCATGGATATATGTGACACATCGTGTACCTTTGAGAGATATGGTGCAAATGATAAACGTTAAGCAATGAATCCAACCCATTCAAGAATTTTGATTGGTACGATATACCTGGGACTCAGTTTTACCTTCTTATCAAATCTAATAAAACCCTTCCATGGGGATATATTAAAAAACAATTATTTTCCATTTGGAACTCTAAATATTTCTTCCGATTATCAACATATCTCTTTTTCCTACATTGAGAAGATTTAATATAAACTTGTATAACCTTTACATTTATCATCATCATTTCGAAAAGTTCTAGGTATATGAGTCTCCTTTTAACAACAAAATCAAAACATGTTTGAGTATAACATCAATTGCCATATAATTCTTTATAAGATGCCATTTGAATACTTGAATGGTAACTATTATTATAGTAAAATTATAACAAAGGTATGTACTGATCCAACATACCTTGAAAGATGAGTGATCATGACCCCGACATGTATTCCATTATTTTAATTACCCTTTCATATTATCTATCAGTTTGACGGTGGAATGATATACTCAAATAAATATTAGTGGTGAAAGACATCTAAATACATTTCCACAATTTTGATTTATTGTTAGGATCTCTATCAGAATAAATTGATATAGGTGGGCCATGATGTCTTACAACATCAGTAATATATATCCTTGAAAGGAACTCAAGAGACATATCATTTCTTATGGAATGTAAATGACTATATTTGGTTAGGTGATCAATAACAACACATGATGTGTCATTACTTCTATGAGTCTTTTGTTGTCCCATGAAAAAATCCATAGTAATTTCATCCCCTTTCAACATAGTAATTTGAAGAGGTTGCAAGAATCCCCTAGGGTGTTTCCTCGTAGACTTCACTTGTTAACAAACCAAACATCAAGATAAATAATCATCAATTTCCCATTTCATGTAATCCCACAAAATTGATTCCTTCAAATATCTATACATCTTTTGGATCCTAAGGTGTATAGAGAAATTTATGCTATGTGAATTATCCAACAACTCCCTATTTAGCTCATGTACAGGTGGGACACATGGCCTCTTTCCATGTTTTATAACACCATTATAAAAAACAAAATATGGTAATTTTCTTTCATTCTTTTCTTTAATTTTCTTCTAGAAGCCCTCATCAACATATTAATAATTATTTTTCCTTTATAATATATATGATTTTGTAATCATTTGAAAAAATATTTATTTCTCGCCTTCCTTCAAAATGACCATATCCATATTTACTAGATCTGTAAATATATGTTCATTCTCAATCCTCATTTGGATTAGAAATTAATTTTATTTTATAGTCAATTCATATGCTACCATATTTTATTTCCCAGGGTGGTAGTGTATTGGGGAATCATAATCGATGAGTAAATAGAGCCATCACATTTGTCTCATATTGAGATCTTTATGAGAGAAGATATATTTCGGGCTCTTATAATCCATGTATATCTAACATCTTTCTCTGTAGAGATATTATCTCCAAATTTCTAAAGTGAATATTACAATATAAAACATAAGATCATTGGTTAGATAGTTCATTTAAAGAGTGTATAATTTACTTGATTCATAAGAAATAACATTATCATTTTGTATTAGGAAACATCCAAGTCCCTTCTTTGATGTATAATTATATATGAAGAACCAATCACTGCCTAATGGTAGAGTCAAAATCATAGAATTGACTAATATTACCTTTAGTTCATCAAATAATTCATTACATTTCTTTTTTCATAAAATCTTAGCCCCTTTATATTTAATCTTGTTTAACGAGTTAGCTAATCGAGTAAATTCTGAACAAATCACCGATATTATCCTGCCAAACCAATGAATCTACATACCACATTTATGTTTGTTGGTGTAGGACATTTCATGACTAAATTGTTCATTTCAGGATCAACTTTTATTCTGTCAAGGGAGATAACATGTCCTAGATAATATACACCTTGAAGTACGAAATAACATTTACTGGATTTATTATATAACTATTCTCTTCTAAGAGGTTGAAAAGTGATTTGTATAGTCTTAACAGCTTTTAGAATACACCATAATATCATTAATGAATACCAACAAAACATCTTCATAATATTACTTGAATACTCTATCCATTAGGTGAATAAAAACATATGGTGAATTAGTATGTCCTAATGGAATTACTATTAATCATTTAATCTTCTATCCTCTTCCAATAATCTATCTTTGGAATGTCTTCCTTCGGTACATGTAATTAGTTATACCCAAAATGAAGATCAATATTTTAAAAATATCAGGCTCCATGAAATTGATCAAACATGTCATCAATTTGAAGTATATGATAGTTATTATTTATTGTAATAGAATTTATTTCCCTTTAATCAATACAAAACATCATTGACCTATCATTCCTCTTGACAAAGAGGACATAGGATCCCTATGGAGAAACACTAGGGAAGATAAATCCTTCATTACCCAAATCATATAGTTGTTTCTTCAACACTAATTATTCCAAAATGGATATTATATAAGGATTATTCGATATTATCCTTACATAAGAGATTAAATTAAAGTAATGTTCAACTTTGAGCTCTTGGGGATTTACATGTAATTCCTTAGGAAATACATCAACGTATTTAAAATAATTGGTACATGTTAAATTTGAATATTACATCTTTAATCAGTAGAAATTTGTTTCTATATTTCCCAAATAATTTCATTTATTAATGATATTGATGGTCGATCTAAATAATAATCAAGTGATGAAGATTCTTATCTAAAGATTAATTATTCTATATCATCCTCACAAATTTTAATTTCAGTCCTCACTCAATAAATTTTTTAATCATATTTCATGATCTATTCCATACCAAGGATAATATCAAATTTAACTATATGTATGATATAAATTCCACCACATAATGCATGTTTATGTGTCAAAATTGAGACTACACAACACATTATTGTTTCAATAAAACTTCCATTAGTAGTTTTGACCAACAAATCAGTTATTTAATCAAAAGGGAAATATCGAATTTTCAATGAAAACTGAGTTGATATAAAAGAGTGTGATGATCCAAAATCAAATAACTCATTATTTATATTTGAATATGGGATTAATATACCCGCCACAATGTCATTTGGTACTTTTAACTCTGCTATAGTGATCACATATTATTTTCCATCTCCCCTCATCATCTTATGAGGAAAATTACCCTAAAGCTTGGGGAAATAATTTTTATAGTGACCCATATCTTTATAATTATAGAAATGGACATAATTGATACTCTTATTTCCAATTAATTTATGAGCCTGGTGACCCCTATATCTACATTTATATAAAACTCATAGTCCCTTCAATCATTTCCCAATGTTTTTTTCCCAAAAAAAATTCACAAGATGGAAAATGTAGAGATTTAATATTCTTCTTGGATGAATTACATTTTTTCATAATACTAAGATGGCATCTTCTTCTTTTGGTTTCTTCTGAATACATAGGATATTTAGAATTCATTACTCTTCCTGATAGAACATAGATTTTTTTCGTATTATGAAAAATTATGAGAAACCAGTTCTAATCTGAGAGTTTTCTTAATATCATCAAATAAGTGGTCAATGTATCACTCCATGTTGTGTATAAAATCCATATAATACATGGATAACCATGTATAAGAAGCTTCATAATTTTAAAGACTATATTCTTTATCTTTCATTAAGCTAAGGATCTTACGCCTCATCTCAATTTCTTGATCATGAGGGATGTATTTATAAAATAATGTCTCCAAAATGGTTCACCATTCCTTGAGTTCTATCTCTTCTTCCTTATATTGTGGATAAAGGTCCACCATGGATCATAATCACCTTAGAGATAATATAATTCAAGTGTAACCTTTTCCTCTTATCTATATTCAATATATATAAATATCTTCTCTAGAGACTTAATCCATTTCTCAGATGCAATTGGATTAGTGTTAACTCTAAATTATAAAGGATTCTGCCTCATAAGGTGATCCAACATTAAATATTCTCTTCTTGGAATAGGTTTCTTATTGTTAGAAATGTTATATTTCATAACCTGATTATGTTTAACTTATATTGACATGATTTTCTCCATTCTAAAATCAGCTATTTTGGTTTTTTCAATAGGGAAATCTATACATTTTCAATGAGTATTTTCACCAGTCTCCCCCTGAGGTTCCATTTCTAAATAATGGAATATACATGGTTAGCTTATAAAACTATAATGTATAATTCCAAATATGGTATAGAACATAACATATATTTATGCATTCCCAGTCCTAGAATCATAAACATTGGTTACTTTGGGGAAAAATTTACTTTCAATTCATTTTTAATGGTTGGTATATAATATGTGAACTATCCAATGTGTATATAATTGGATTTTCAAACTAGGTGAACATTAAGGCCCGATGTCATGTACGATGTAACACCGAGTAAGGACTAGAACACCATTTCAAATCTATTACTCCTAGGTACATATGTTCAAGAACCACGTCTACTTGTAATATCTAGATAGGGATGTATTTCATGGAATACCAACACAATCATTGAGTTACTAAAATTTTATGAATTATCATATAAAATTATCCTCAATGTCCATCTTTGGGTTTTCCCACCTAATCTATGTTTTTCTAAATCTATTTTTAAAGGTTTCGGCTAAACTTCTTTCGATACCAACTGTAATTCCCTGACCTGAGAAGCCCTGATCAGGTTCATTATTTTAATACATTGGCTTGATTACAAGGAATCAATCCCTAAATGACCAATCAGTTTAACAGTCTTGGAAATCTAGATTATATACATGATACCCATAATACATTAGGAAATAGGTAATAAAAACATGATACAAAATAAAAATAGAGTAAAATGAATTCTTGAAATCTTATTCAATGATTTATTTTTCATGTCCTAGGGAATGAAAACATAATAAGGGTGAGTTGAAATGATTAGTAAGAGAAAAAAACAATGAAACAGTTATAATAAATCAACATGGAATGGTAAATAATAGATGACACAATCTATTTAAATAAGTATATAAGGAAAATTCAATATGGTAAGGTATGAAACTGAAATACATGCTACTTAATCAATGAACTGAAAATGAAATGTATCCATAGATATGTTGATGCAAAATATGATGCAAGAATAAAATAGTAAAATATCTATGAAATATTTTTTAATTATCGGACATCATGTCTAAGGCACATGAAAACATATACCATCAAGACCTTTCACAAGATGGTTAAAAATATGGATTAAAACCCATTTAATTTGGCCAACATATTGGTCTCATGAGAACCTATCGATGCATGGAGGGATATACAAATTTCGAGACCCACCAGTCAATACCAGTCTAAATAAATACTCATATCAATTAATCAAATCAAATAATGTGCATTATCAGATATTCATATAGAATATAGAATTAATACTTATCAATAATTCTGTTGTTAATCAAAAAATTATCAAAGTGACACCATATGTAAATATGATATATGGATTTGGAATTACTAAAATATATTGTATGATAATATGACTATTCAAGTAATTTTCCATTGAAAAATGTTTAAAATAATGTTATTATTTCCTTACAAATTTAACAATCACAAAAGGAAGTGATATTACAAAGATAATCATTAAGAACAATATCGATTAAAATAAACATTAAACTTTACAAAGTGTCCCATACCACTTTGAAACTTTTAAATCACAATCCCCAAGTAGGAATATTATTAAATGAATATTATAAAATACTAATAGTAAGGATATTCATGAAATAACATGTCAAAAGTCAGTATATACAATAAATGAAATTTAATTGGTGCATAATAATAAATAAGTCTTAATGGAATGTAAATTGAGATGAAATTCCTTAACCAAAACATGATTTTTGTGTGGTAGTTATCATATTTTATAGTGGTTTAAAATATGTTACTAATATATAACATAACCATACTCATATTTATAATATCGTATATTAAAATATTATAATATCTTATTACCCATTTGTTAACAATTTTTCATTATTTTTAATATTTTATATGTTAATTACCAGATTCTATAAAGTATGTTTTTAATTTTTATTTGTTTTTATTTATAATTAGATCATTGATTAATCATATAATAATTTTAAAACATGTTTTAATTTTCTTATATATCTATTATATATTTTTTTAGAATAATTTATAATGTTTGGAGATAAAAATGAAATGCACCACTCACGGAGACGGTAGGCCGTCCATACTCCTGAATGCTACTTTAATTTATTTTTCATATTAAAAGAATTAAAAATAAATGACACATATGTATATTATAATTTTATTATAAAAAAATATATATGTCATATATGTTACATAGTTTTTTTAAAATTATTCTTAATATGTTCCATATATAGCGTGAACAAATCACATCGCTTGGAGAAGGCAGTAGTCCACACTTCCACGAATGATGTTATCATATTAACAATATATGAAAAGTATACAGGTATGTAGTATAATAGTATTAAATAATCATAAATAAATATTATATATATTTATAAACATAGTGTTTATCATAATTCCCACCATGAGAGGTAGTAAATAAAAAACTAACAATTGTAGTTTTGTGAGGTAGTAGTTCACCATACACGTAAATGATATGTTCTTTACACATCAGATGTAAGTGTTCATAAGTGTTGGTAAAAAATGTGGCATAAAAACACCATAGTATATTAATTATATTTTTTTAATATAATAATATAATAAGGATATTTTAGGGGGTTTATAATGGAAATGAAACTGAAGAGATTGAGGAAAGAAGTTACTTTTTATTTGCGTAACTTCTTTTGGTATGTACTAGAAGGATTCCAAGGATGGAATTATAGAAAGTGGTTGGATTATATAATTATTATAGGTATTTTCAGGATCTATTTAGGTAAATATTGGCCTATCCAAAGTGGATTGAGAGGTGTTTGGATGGGGGAAGTGGGGAAGCCTTTCATACTAGAGGATGAGCGACACTCTTGTAATATTTTGACAACGAAATTCCATCAATGTTTTTTTATAATAAAAATAGATCCAATAATGGTCCCAATTCTATAAAAGGGATTATAGGGTTTATATATGGCCATCCAATGGATTTTGGACAAGTTTCTATGTCATTTTAGTTAACGCCCCAAACCCCAAAGCCCAGAGCCGGTGCATTACATCATTATATGGGAATGATTATATGAAATCAATCTTGAAGGACCGATTAGTTTAGAAGTTTTGGAAGACCAAATTACATACATGATACCCAAAGTAAATTTGGAAAGATATTAAAGGCAATAAGATAAATAATAAAATGCAATAAACTTCCTCCTTGAAAGCTTATGTAAGGTTATCTTGTTTTTAGAATAGGGAAAGGAAACATAATAAGGGTGATCCCAAATGATAAGTAAGGGCTAAATATAGTGGAACCATGAATCAAAAATAAGTTAATCATAATAAATTAGACATAATTAAAATAGAAAGATGAATAAATGAAAACACATTCCAACAATAAGATGAGCATAAAAAATGCTTCCATGGATTTTTTTCATTGTGAAAACCTCAAAGATAGTAATTACTGAATAATGAAAAAGGGAATGATAATTATTTGGAAATAAAGTATCTAGAACATAAGCCATTATAACATCGAGAATGTTTGAGTACGTGGGTATAAACCCATCTGATTCTTTGGAAACAAACTCGAAGGATTTATCGCCAAATAGTTTCCCTCATGAGTCATGTCGATGCATTGAGGGGATATAGCGGACCCCAACCATCACTACCAGTCCACATAATTCTTATACAAATATTTAATATAAGAAAAATATGCCTTTTAAATATCTATATTGAGTAGAGGATACAGATTCATCAATATTTCCATAGGTAAAGTAGCATTTAAAATAAACACCGCATGTGAAATAGAATACGACTTAAGGTAATAATCATATCAATGATACAAGAAAATGGATATTTATTAGTATAATAAATTAAAATAAAAAATTATATCATTGGGGAATTAGATACACCATATAAGTAATATTTGGTTCACAATACCATGTAAGTCTCAATGAAAATGGAAACGAGACAAAGTCCATTTCCACATTATAAACAATCAAATTGAATGAAATAATTAATCATCAATAAATGAATAATTGAATAATGCGAAGGAATATAGAAGCATTATATTATATATAAAATGGCAGTACACATACACCACATGCCAGTAAGTGGAAAACAATGGAAATCTCACAATATTAAAAGTTAAATGAGAAAACCCTTACCTTATGCCCGAATGTTTTCTTCGATTGATCTTAATTACATGAAAAATAAAATTTAGATTCATTAATTAATAATTCCATAACCGTATCTACATTTATATTATTCACTATATCCTATCTAGGTTCATTCATGGCATTTTTTATGGGTTTAAGAGCTTCAATTTTACTATTTGGGAAGTATTTTCTTCCTTGGTTTCCATGATAGGTTTACTTGTATTCATAAAGGGAAGTTCGTTTGAAATTTGGTTAAACATAATTTTTTTTAATATATATAATTAGATAGACTAAATAGATATAAATTATCTAATAATGATTTTGGTTATATACCATGAGGATCACAAATTGGATAAAAGTTGATGATAAACAATTGGATTAACTTGGCTGTTTTGTGCACAATGAACTTGTTTTGTATTATTATTTTATATTATGAGTGAGTAAGGATTATAGAACATTGAATAATATAAAATGAATATATTATTATCTGGTTCAACCATTTAAAATGTATCATGACCAGTCTTGAAGATAGTAAGAGAAATTGAAAACCTATCGTCCTTAAGTGTAATATATTAACACATCTCGGACAACGTTTTCATTTTTAGTATAATAGGAAGGAGAAAAGATAGATATTGATGATATATTCATTTAATATAATAAAATTATAGTTCATGTAATTTAATGAAATTTTAATATCATTTGGATAAGGGTATGTGATGTGAGATGAACAAAAGAACGAAACTTGTAAAATAAGTTGAATGAAAAAGGAAGAGAAGTTCCCCTCCTGAGTACTCCTCCTTGAGAATCTCATTAAGGACTTATTTTGGCCTTTTAGTGATACCAGAAGGTATTTGACGTGGGGGGAAGGATTGGGAAGTGTATCTAGAAGAACTTAGGCAAGGCTAAAATCATGAGTGGTGTGAGAGGAAGAGGGGGCGAGGGTGGTTTATATGGTGGAGGGGAGGATTGTTTTCTTAATATTTTAATCATTAGTTTATTATTTTTACTTAAGTCAAGAAATAGTGATGATTCCATGACCAAAAATAGTAATAAGTTCATTTGAGTTCGAAATAATGGTTCCTTACATCATCCATGATGTAAGGAATAGTGTATTTATCACATAATGTATTTATACTGTAATTACCATTTTTTACTATTCACCAAAAAATCATGTATTTCAGAAAAATCCCAAAAAATAAACCTAACCATTTTCCAACATTTAGAATAAAAACATTATCTCCATTTTTGAGAAGTAATTTTCGAAATTTGATAAATTTAATTTTTAATTAAAATCATCATTTAATTGAAAAATACCCACACTTAAAATATTCGTCTTTTTTAAGGTGCCTAAATTTTTTTATACATTCAAGGGTAAGGTTAACAGTCATAAGTTTCATATTACATTTCATAAGGGTAAGTTACTATTCATAAGGGTATGTTACGATTCATATGTGTATGTTACTATTCACTAAAAATTAAGTTGATTCTATCAGACTCCAAATATCTCCCTGATCACAACTGTGAATGAATATTTTTTTAAATTCAAAACACTGAAGGGGAAAATTTTTGTTTAATGGATAAGATATGAATTTATACTATATATATGCTAGTTTTGATTCATGGAGACTCACTGCATCATTAATTATAGTCTATTTAATAAATTAAAAGTATTTAAGAGAAACATATTTTAAAATCTTTGGGGTGATATATTATTCCCACCTTCAAAAATATGGTCCTAAAAATTCTTAATGTATAAAGCCCTTAAAAAAGTTGTGGCTGGTTCTTCTTCATAACATCCTCAGGCTCCCATGTTACTTCTTCCATTTTATGGTTTCTCCATATAACCATTAGTAGTCGAGTTTTCTTATTTCTCAACACCAGCTACCATACACAAAGAATATCAATAGGCTATTCACAGTATGAAAAATCAGGTTCCATATCTATATCTTCATAGGTAACAACATGAAATGGGTCTAGAATTTATTTCTTTAACAAAAAAATATGGAACACATTATGAACTTTGGAAATACTTCTTGGCATTATTGAACAGTAAGCTACAGCTCAAATTCATTCTAGAATTTTGAATGGTTCAATGTACCCAAGTCTCAGTTTCCCTTTATTACTAAACCTTATGAGTCCCTTCCAAGGAGATACTTTTTGATATACATGATCTCATACTTGAAATTCCAAATATTTTCTCTTATTTTCAGCATAACTCTTTTTCCTACTTTGGGATTCTTTAATGTGGGCTTGAATTTTCATTACCTTTTCAATTGTCTCTTTGATATGTTTTGGGCCTATAAGTTTCATCCCACCAACTTCATCCCAACATGTTGGAGTTCTACACCTCTTACTATATATTACAGCATATGGAACTACGTGAATGAAATAATGGAAACTATTATTGTAGAAAAATTCCACAAAATGTCAGTATTAATACAACATACATTGAAAGTCGTGAGAAATGATCTCAACATATCTTATAGTGTTTGAATACTCATTTTTAACTGTCCATCAGTTTGTGGGTGATGAGAAGTATTCATAGGAAGCTCAATATCGAAAGGCATCTGGAGACTTTTCATGAATTTTGATGTAAATCAGGGATCTAGATCAGACACAAACAAAAGAGGTACACCATGAAGCCTTATAAATTCATCAATATAATGTTTTTCAGGAACTCAAGTGGTAAATCCTCTCTTATTGTAAGGAAATGTGCTAATTTTTTGAGACAACTAACAATTACCCATATTGCATAATTCATTATTGGTGTCCTCAATAGTCCAATGAAAAATTCCATCGAAATATAATCCCACTTAAATATAGGAATAGGTAGACGTTCCATGACCCCTTTGGGATGTTGTCTCTCAGTCTTCACTTGTTGAAAAACTTGACACCCTGACACATAGTCAGCAATATCTCATTTCATGTTAAACCCCAAAAAATGTTCCTTTTGATCTCTCTACAACTTAGTGATAGTAGGGTGTATAGGGAAATTTTAGCTATAATCATCATCTTATAGATCCCTTTTTAACCCAGGTATTGATGGAAAACATAACCTCCCCCCAAATTTCATAACTCTATCCTTATACACGGCGTCTTCCAATCCCCAATCCTTAATTGAATTAATTTTATTTATATATTATCATCTTCATATTGAGATAGTTTTATGTTTTCTTATAAATTTGATTTAGAAAACATTTAAAATAGGAAATATTTTTCCACTTCCATAATAATTCCCATATCCATATTTAGTAGATCCATGAATATATGATCTCTCTGAATCCTCGTTTGGGTCAGAAGTTCCTGATCCTTTCTACTTAATTCATATGACACCATATTTTACTTTCACTAGTGGTAGTGTATTGAAAATTCAGAATCTTTGAGTAATTAGATCCATCTCTATTTCCTCATATTGAGTTATTTCTATGTAAAAATGTATTTCAAAATCTTGTGATCCCTATATATCTTATATCTTTCTCTGTAGAAGAAAATGTCTTCATATTTCCTGTCCAAATATTATAGCAACTAACTCAAGAGCATGATTTGGATAATTTTTCTCATGAATCTTCAAATACATTGATTCATAAGAAATAACTTTATCATTTTTCATAAGGATGCAACACAATCCATTATTTTATGTATCATTGTATATCAAAAATCTATTTTTTCCCATTGGAATAGTCTAAACTATATCTTTGACCCATACTATTTTCAATTATTCAAATCATTTTTTACATTCTTTCTTCTTTACAAACTTAACCCCTTTACGTCTGATCTTGGTTATCACGTTATCCAATCGGGTGATATTCTGAACCAAATGCCGATAGTAACCTACTAATCCCTACATACCTCGGTTGTGTTCATTGGCATGGTCTATTCTTTTATTTCATTTGGATTTACATGATCAACTAAGATTCCATCCTTAGAGACAATATTTCCATGAAAAGAAACTGATTGGATTCAAAATTCATACTTTCTAAACTTACTATATAATTCATTTCATTTAATAGTTTTTAGAATAATCCGAAATTGATTATCATGGTCATCAAAGCTTCTAGAGCATACCACGATATCATCGATAAATACCACAATAATGTTATCAAGATAACACTTGAAAACTATATTCACTAGATCCATGAAAACAGAGGGTGCATTAGTCAGTCCAAAAGGAATTCCTGTACACTCTTAATTCCCTTACCTTTTTTGAAATGTTGTCTTAGTAATATCTTCCTTCCACACACGCAGCTGATGATATCTAGATTGAATTCCAATTTTCAAAAAATATTGGGATCCTAGAATTTTATAAAATAAATATTCAATTCATGGAATATAATACTTTTTCATTATTTTAATAAAAATTATTTCCTTATAATCAATGCATAGCCTCATAGATCAATATTACTTCTTGAAAAATAAGATAGGGTCTCCCCATGGAGAAACACAATGTCAAATAAATCCTTTATCACTCAATTCCTCAAATTTTTTTAGATCCACTAATTCTATAGTGGCCATTCGATAAGGAGCCTTTGATATAGGTCTTGTACTAGAAATACATCAATAGAGAACTAAACTTCTCGCTTAGGATGATGTATTGGTAAATCCTAGGGAAACATGTCAATGTATTCTTGCACAATAGTTATATCTTCAGTTTGAATATTACATTCATCACCCATAGATATTGTGTTTTCTACTTATCCATGAATTTTATTCAGTGAGCTACTGGGGGAGGATACTGATAAGAATTAAGTGGAAAAGTTTATTTTCTAAAGATATGGGATTCAACACCCTTCTCAAAAAGTGTAACTTCATTATTCCTCCAATAGTTCTTCACATCATAACTGCCTATTTATACTGAGAATTATATGAAATTCAATCATTGGTATAATGATGTGGTTTGAAAGAGAAGCATGTCTATGTGTCATGACGGGGACTGATAGACACATCTTTGTTACAATGATACATCCAATAGGAGTTTTGACTGAAAACTCTTTTATTAAATCAAATTTGACATTTCTACTTTTTTGGAAAAATGGGAAGATATAAATGAATGCGATGATCTAGAATGAAATAAAGCATTGGCTAAGTTTGAGGAAACAATTAATGTACCTCCCACCGCATCATCATAAACTTCAACTTCCAAGGTTGTCATCGCGTAAGAATTCCCTTTCTCTTGTTTCCTTTTCTAATGAAAAATTACTTCATGCTTAGGACAATAATTTTCATAGTGTCCCATCTCTCTTCAATTTTTTCATTGAACATCATTGACTAGTTTCCTCCCCATGCATTTATTAGATCTATGACCCTTTTATCTAAAATTATAGTAGACTCCCCTAGATTTGAAGAACTTATTAGGATTATTACTTTCATAATTCTCCCATAATGTGAATTTTTTCATTCCATTATTCATCTTTTGTGCTTTACCATTACCATGGTTATCAGAGTACCTCTTCCTGTCTTGGTTTCCATTGAACAAATTTGATCTAGAAAATTCATTCTCTATTTTGATGGAACTTAAAACATTTTCATCATATGTTGAAAATGTTTTAGAATCCAGTTCCCTTCGAATAATTTGATTATGTCCTTCAAAGAAATGATCAATATGTTCTTCCGAACCACGTACGTAATATATAGCATACATGTCCAATCTTGGGAAGGTATCCTCATAATCCACAACACTCCCTTCATCCCTTTTCATTAGGCTAATGAATCTCATCTTTATTTATGTTCATTTTTCATGAGGGAAATATTTGTCAAAGAATATTTCCTTGAAAGTTATCCATTCCATATATTCTATTTCTTCTTCCTCTTTGATATTCTGAATCAAGGACTGTTGTTGATCAGCGTCACCCTTGAGGCAATATACTTTAAATACTACCTTTTTATTTCCATTACATATTAATTGTAGAAATATATTTTCAAGGGATTTGATCCACTACAAAGCTAACCCCAGATTATTAGTCCCATTAAAATATGGGGGATTCTACCACATTAAACGTTCTAATACATGTGTGCCATGGTTATTTGACACATCTTGAGTAAGTTGTCCCTATATAGTTATGATCTGATATAATCCAATAGTGACTATGTTGACTTGATTAGTGGGGAAATCCCTACATTGTCCATGGGTATTGATTCCCTTTATTCGATTTGGTTTTGACACTAATCAATGGTATACACTAAATTAGGTCACAATTTATAATTTATATCTAGCAAACACTTAAGATAATCTGAAAATTTATGTGCAACTACTCTCATAATCCTAAACATTATTTATATTTACTTTGAAATAATTTATAAATATTTGTAAATAAAATTTGAATTATCCTAATAATATCCCATGGGAGTGTGACACAAGGTTTTCCGTAAGGCCTGTTTTCATCTACCAAGATACCCTGGGTCAAGCCCGAAACTCCATGTCCGATTTGTTTCTCCTAGGTACATCTGTTCCAGAACCACGTACACTTGTAGTATTCGGACATGGAGGCATTTTCTAGGAATACCCACATAATATCTACTTTACCAAAATTAAATTATGTTATTCTATGATTATTTTCAATGTTTAACTTAGGTTTATTACTTCTATACTATGTTTCCTGAATCTGGTTTCCAAGGTTGCTGCTAAACTTCCTGAAATACCAATTATAATGCCCCGAACCCCGATGCCCGGAGTGGGTGAATTACTAAATTATATTGTCATGATTAAAAGAAATCAATACTGAAGGAATGATTATTTTAGTAGTTTTGGATGACCATATTAAAAATATGATACCCAAAGTATATTTGTAGTGATACAAAATACAAAATGATACATAATAAAATGAAATAAACTACATCCTTCAATGCTTATTCAATATTATATTATTCATAAACTTGGGAAAAGAAACATAATTAGGCTGAGATAAAATTTTCATTAAGGATTATGTATAATGGAAAAATGAATCAATAAAAATTTAATCATAATGAATTACATATAATTAGAATGGAATGATTAAAAAATGAAAACACTTTCCAACAATAAGATGAGAATAAGAAATGCATCCATTGATTTTGTCAAAGTGAAAACCTCATTGATAGTAATAAAAAAATATTAGATAAAGATAATGATTATTATTTGGAAATCATGTATCTAGAACATGAAAAATTATATAAGCGATACAGTCGAAGTCTATGGGTAGGAACCCATCTGAGTTTTTGGAAATAAACTCTAAGGGTTTGTCACCAAATAGATTCCCTCATAAGACCTGTCAATGCATCTAGGGGATTATAAGGCCCCAACTGTCACTGCCAGTAAAAATCATTATTTGTACAAAGATTTAATAAATGAAAAATATTCTTTTTAAATATATTTATTTAGTATAGGAAACAGATTTATCAATATTTCCTTAGATAAAGTAGCATTCGAAATAAACACCATATGTGAAATGGTATACAGCTTAAGGAAATAATCATATCCATGATACAAGAAAATGTATATTTAATAGGATTATAATTTTAATTGAAAAATTATCTGAATGGGGAAGAAGATATACCACATATGAAAGAATATGTGCACAATACCAGGTAAGTCTCAATGAGAATGGAAATTAAGACAAAGTACATTTCCACATTATAATCAATCGAATCATTTGAAAAAAAATTAATAATCACCAAATGTGTCATAGAATACCATGAATATAAATATAATAATGATATTATATATAAAATGTTAGTACACATACAACACATTGAAGAAATAAGTGGTGAACAATAGAAATCTCACGGAATTAAAAGTGAAATGAGAAAACCCTTACATTATACCTGAATGTTTTCCTTGATTGATATTAATGAAATAAATAATAAAATATAGCTTCAATAATTAATAATTAGAAAAACACCTCTACATTTAATTTATTTATTATAACCACGTTAGGTTCATTAATGGCCTTTATGATGGGTTTAAGAGTTTCAATTTTATTTTTTTGGAAGCATTTTCTTCCTAGGTTTTTATGTTCTCTTTACTTGTATTCATGAAGGGATGGTAATTTGAAATGTGATTAAATATATTGAATTGCTAATATATATAATTAGTGACACTGAAATTATAAAAATGATATTATAATTATTATTTTTATATACCATGCAGATGAATCATTAGAAAAAAATTAAGGAAAAACTCCGGGATTAACAGGGTAGTTTTGTGCACAGTGAACTAGTTTTGTATTATTATTTTATATTATGAGTGCGTAAGGATTATATAACATTTAATAAGATAAAAGGAATATATTATGATCTATTTCAACCTTTAAAAATAGTTCACGACCAGTCTTGAAAATATTAATAGATATTGAAAACCCCCCGTCCTTGAATGTGATAAATTAAAACATCTCGAATGGTGTTTTCATTTTTCTTATAAGTGGTGGTGGAAAAGAGAGATGATGATGAAATATCCCATTCGCATAATAAAATTATAGTTCATGTAATGTTCTAGATTTTTCATATAATTTGGATGAGGAAAAGTGATGAGAGAGCAATAAAAAATGGAACTTATAAAAGAAGTTGTATGAAAAAAGGAAGAGAGGTTCACCTCTTGAGTTCTCCCCCATGAGAATCCCCTTAAGTCCTTTGTTTTTGGAATTTTTGTGAGACCAGATGGTATTGGTCATGGGGGTAGAGCTTGTGAAGTGTATTTGTATGATCTTCTTGAAGGATAAAAGCATGAGTAGTGTGAGAGGAAGAGAGTAGAGGGGTGGTTTATATAGTGGAGGGGAAGAGGGGTTGTTTTAATATTTTAATTGTTAGTTTATTATTTTTCCCTAAGGCAAAAAATAATGATGATTCCATGACCAAAAATAGAAAAATGTTCATGTGTGTTTGAAATAATGGGTTATTGAATCATCCATGATGCTGGAAATAATGTATATATCTGATAATGTATTTATACTTAAATTACCATTTCTTACTATTCACCAATAATTCAATTATTTCAGAAAAATGCAAAAAATTATCCCTAACCATTTTCTGATGTGTAGAATTCAAAAATGAAATTTATTTTTCAAAACTAATTTTCAAAATATGAGAAATTTAATTTTTAATAAAAATAATATTTTAATCGAAAAATACCATCATTAAAATATTCATCTTCATTTTTAAGGTGCCTAAATTTTATTTATACATTCACGGGTACGATTACCATTAATAAGAGGCATATTACTATTCATAAATGTATGTAACTATTTATAAGTTTAATTTACTATTCATAAGGGTAAGTTACTATGAATAAAAAATTACATAGATTCTATCAGACTCCAAATAACACCCTCATTGCAACTTTGTATGTCTATTTTTTGAGATTCAAAATGCAGAAGTGGAAAATTTAAGTTTAATGACTTGGTTATGAATATCTCTTATAAATAACCATGTTTTTTTCACAGAGACTCACGACTTCATGAAATATATTCTATATAATGAATTTAATTTATTTTAGAGAAACATACTGTAAAATTTTGGGGGTGTTATACTTACGCCCATAAGATTTTGGTTTAGTCCCCTATTAAGCATAATTTTAACTTAATAACTATAATTAATTTTTTCTATTCACTAATATTTTTTAAAAAAAATAGGTCCTTTTTAGAAATTAAAAATTATTTTGATTCTAAATATGGAATCCATTTTTTCAAATTCTTTTAACATAGGGGGAATAAATTAATTTAAATTTAATCCTGCGGACGGAATGAAAATGCGAGTATCTAAGGTAAAATTGTCCAAAAGTTTTCTATATTTTTTAGTCAAGTTCAAATTGAAAATGATTATAGTGACCTAAATTCAATTGATTGATAAGAATATTATATAATTAAACTTTTAAACCAATTTAAAATATAATGTATCATTAGAAATAATATAGATGAAAAAATCATTTTTGATTTAAATTTCAGTATTGTTAACTATTCATTAATAAATGAAACTGCACATAATTATTCCAAAAATTCACCCTATGTAATTGTTATGTTTTTAGACAAATTATGAAGTTTATATTGACATATTTAATATATTTAAGGGTCATAATTGGATTTAATACTCGTTCTCCATCAAAAGGCGACAAAACTACATTTATAAATATATAGTATATTATTTGTTATATTTGGTTGGTTCTTATCTCATTGATATGAAATATATGATATTATTGTAAAAATATTTTTTCGATATATTATATATAAATTCACTATATAAACTCTAAATTTTTTATAATTTATTAGACTATGAAAATGTGCCTATAAAGTGTTTTGTTTAAATTGGGTGTTATGTGTATTAGATTTATTCTTAATGGATAATATGGTAAATTCTAGGGGTTCAACATATAAATTATATTAAATGAATTCTAAATTTAGAATTATCATATCAAAATTGGGTATGTTGTTCAATTTTTTATTTTTGGTAAAAATGTAATTTTTTTAGTGAATACTTAAATAGTGTAAAAAAGGGGAAGAAATGGTAAATTGACATGTTATGATTTTTATGAGATTAAATAGATAATTAGAAATTATAAAAGCAATATTTTGGTGGGGTTTTATATCCTACCTTTCCAAACAATATTTTATTTATAGTTTACCTAACTCATATGTAATACAATCCTTCTTATCCACCTAACCTATGTTTACAAACAAATAGGACTCCTTTTCACCTGTAAAAGAACATCTCATACACCCACTTCAAAACCAACCCAAAACATTGGTATTATAATAATAATTGATAATTTCTCTTCCTTAATAATCTTATCTCATGTTTTTATGATTATTTTCTAAATATTTTTCCATATATCCATAAAAAAAAAGGTTTCCAAGAGAAGATAACATTTCTTCTTTGTAAGTAATAATTTCTTATGTTTGTTTATTATTTAGATCATTCAAATACCTATCCAAAATTATAAATTATTAAATTAATAATATATAAATAAAATCATTATATTTCATGAATAATGATTTTGTAGTAAATTTATTGCATAATAATACTCATTATTTAATTATTGAATGTTCTTGTTTGTCTTGGACTAACCACCAACTTAGACAATGCGATAAATAATTTTCATGGATTGTTATGAAAAAATAATTACTAAAAATATAGGACATTAATATGAAAATAATAATGTATTTATTATTATTTAATGATAATATTAATATTTAACTCATTATTAACATTCCACATTCTGTTCATTAAAAATTACCCAAAAAAGTGTTTTATGGATTTCATATGGGATAATCATACCCAAAACATCCATGAAATGATAATTAAACATAAAATATAATTATGTAATACCTATAATATTAGCATGAATATTGTAGAGATGATGAACATGGAATGAACCATTGTCCTCAGTCCATGAACCTAGTTATGTAACCCCACAAGTCTGCTATAAGAAGTTGATCACCTTCCCATCAGACCAAATTCTATTAGACACTGAGGTCATTAATCAATATAATGATAATACCCATTGGAAATCACATCCAATTTCATTGTGATTGGTCCTCAATCACACACACATTGTGGGAAATGATCCTCAATCTACATCAAGCCAATCATGATTAAACATAACGTTATAAAAAGTTAGGTTCCTAAAAAGAAAAGTCCACCATTTTTAAATTGTTTGTAAAATGCATCCTTTTAAACAATTAAAATTCTATTGTGTCATATTCTCCCTCTATAGATCATAATATCCCCAAGTTTTACCATACACCACTTGAAATGTGATACCTAAAAAACTAAATGTAATTACGCAATTCAATAAAGAGAATGTTTCATTTTTGGATCCTTCCAGATTAGAACTCCAAATTTAAGTGTACATGGAATGATGTATTGTTAGAATTGGTGAAATACAATTAAATTTCTATGGTTGTGTGGTAGTAAGGACCAAGAACCCCAAAAAACATTTATTATAATAAAAAGATAGTCATTAGTGGTGGGTAATATCCTATGGTGTTATGGATAGAAAGATAAGATATTATAAGAGACCCGTGGGATCCGATGACTAGGTTATTGGCCGGGGAAGGACTAGTCAATACAAAGTGGTATCAGAGAACATATCTTTTCCTTCTGATTTGGGGTTGGTAGAAAAGTGGTTATGGTGTTCCTAGTCTTGTTAATGAGATCGTCCTTGGGAATTTATAACCCACATATGGGGAAAATCCATGTCTCTAGGTATGGGACAAAATTTGATTATTTTCATGTTTATAGTTGACTAATTTCAACCATGAGTGGTGTTCTTGGGTGTGATGTTATAGATTTACTATATATTCACTTTTGAAATGATAAGTCAAGAGGCATGTATTCATGCATAATTTTTATCATAAATATTCATGATAACATCATGCATATTTGACATCAATGATATAATGCCATTGGTTCAATTATTTAATGAGTTTGAATCAATTTATATTGGGTTTTTATATACACTAATAGTGGTATTCTATTTAGAAATTTAATTAAATGTGGTTAAGAGTTTTACTATGACTACTTAAATATTATAAATAGTTGTTAGTGAATATTAACTTGGATTCCAATAAAAAATTATAATGTGTTTTTATTTATAACTTCAGGTTATAATTCTACATAACTACACCATAGTTGGGAAACATCTAAAATTCATAAAGTAATATTTCAAATTTTTAAAGACATATATGGATAAGTGTAGTAACTGCTACATATTTTTATTTTACCCTATTGTGGGTAAGTGGGGTTAAGGAAAGATCCTGGTAAGAAATTTTTATGTTGTAAGGTATGTGTTAATTTGGTGTTTTACTTCTTAGCAATTTACTTAAATTGGAATTTCAATAATTTTAATATTATTTTTTCATTAGATTTGTGCCTAACAATGAAGAGTAATATCTCCACACTGGGCACCGATTCATCCCCATGAGGGTAAGAATTAAAATGGCCCTGAGAGTTTCTGGAGTGTTCTTTCTATAGATTTGATTGTATTTATATAAAATAATCTTTAAGAGAGGCTTTTATGAGTATTACAGGTGACAATGAAAGAGTCTCCTTACGTTATTCCTTCTATGTTATAGTTTTGTATGAAGTTTTAGCCCTAAAATCCATCGGTGTTCATGAGGGTGGTTTGCCACTAGGTAGCTATATAGATCATGCTCTTATAAACTATCTTTGAGTAACTAGAGACCCCTTATGATAAGAAGGTGCATCCTGAGTTATATATTTTTTTTAAAGATTTCGGGTTGATTCCTCAATATTATTGAAAGAAAATAACTCTTTTTTATTAGGTAGAGGGCAAATCATTACATTTCTTGAAGGCCCAAGGCCAAGTGTCTTGAATACAAGGCTTGAAATCCCATTTTTTGGCCCAAAGAGCCCCTTAGTGAACAGTACTTCTATAGTACCTTGGCTACTACAATACTTGTTACTGTACCACTGCTGGTACAATTCCTGCTATAGTGCCTCCACTGCTACAGTGTCACCAGTACTATAGTTCCTCCACGACTACAGTATTGCTACAATATCATACTATAGTGTTGTTACAGTACCCATAAATTTGTCCCTACTTGAATTTGATCCTGGGTCTTTTCGATGTCAAACATGAGTTTGTACCACTTGGGTAGAGGCTCATTGAAAATCTAGAGTTTTATATGATATAGGGGTTAGTAAGGATATTATTTGACATCTCAATCTGGGATGAGTAGTGTATAAGCATGACCTAGAGGGACTTTGAGAACCAATTTTTGATTATTCATTCCTAAAGTCCCTATGGAATGATAGATATAAAGAGTTTATAAGAAATAAGTATGGAAGAATGTAATTCATGGAGTAAAATTACAACTATAATCAATTTTAGTTCTTAGACACTTCATTAGAAGGTGATGAGGAATTTCGGGTGAGGAATATCGAGGATGGGTTGAGGTATGTGAGCTATGTGTAGGTGAATGTCTTTTGACTTACCACCTTTTCTACAGTGGTAAATATAGAGCTTATATTTATGCAGAACTCAATCGAGGGAAAGGGATAATTCCATAATACAGTTTTATAGGGACTGGTAGGGGGTCATTTGGCCACTAAAAACATCATTATTAGGGTACTCATAATTTTAGTTGTGGAAATGGTAGCCGTGGAGGTAGTTCACTCCATTGTCACCAGTGTTATAGATGAGAATATATTAGACCATAATGTGATTATGAACTAGTGGAGTGTTGATCATGTATAATTATAGGATACCATTAATGGTTATATAAGATGGATGGAAGGTGCCTAATGATATAGGTTTCAGACTAGAACAGGGTTATAGGATTGTCATAGAATGACCCAAACATTTCCAAATAATATTCAATTTATAATGAATTAAATTCCCTATTTTGGTTATAGAAAACACATGCACTTGTATTGTTTTATTATATCCTATTGGATTTTAAAATAATATTAACAATTTTATAAATTTAAAAAATATTCATTGAATAGTGATCATGTGATTAGTATAAATATAAATTTTTGATAAATCTGATTGACAGAGACAAAGGAAGTGATGGACTCGACCAGTATGATCATACCCTATCAAAACACTTTATCAGAGCTTTATAGAGAGATATAAAAAGTGTTATTTTCCCTTGAGAAAGACAAATTCAAGATCCAACAACTATTGAATAAAGGAAAAACATTACGGGACATGTTCGAGCACATCGAGATCATGACCCTAAACATGTACGCCCAACCACCCCCTGAAAATCTCCCCATCACGCACCTTACCCTTAGTGAATTTTCTAGGGTAACAAAGGTATATGTAAGAGGACCCTAATAATATGAATATGAATATTATATTTTAAATATAAAAATGTTTATATTTATTTCTGATTGTTGTTAGTTTATAAATTATTTTTATTTTGATACGTTTAAAGGCAAATTGTATTTTTGTGTAATATGAAATTTTAATTAAGACATTACTTTTTATGATTTTATAAATCCTTGAATAATATTATGTGGTAATAAAATATTATAATAAAATTATATTCGTTTATTTTAGGAGGTAAAATATGTTTTATGAAGTCAAACACAATTTTTATAAGGGTTCAAAAACTGTTATTGTCAAAACAATAGACCATTTCCCAATAATTGTCGATGATATTTTTAGTGGCATTTTTAATATTTTTAAATTTATTTTTATTTAATAAATTTAATTTTTTTTAATATTCATGTTAAAATTATCCAATGGTGAATTTTACATATTTATCTGAGATACTACAATTCTAGGGTAATAATTTAAATATGGAATAAATATATGGTGTGTATTATGACATCGAAATGACCCAAAAGTGATGTAATAAATGACATTATGGGTATATATAACCAAATATTTGTTTCCAATTTAAAATAATTTGATTTTAAGGTTATTTATTTAATTTTTAAAATACATTATAAATCTTCAAAAACTTATATTATATTGTATGGTTTTAAATTCATTTCTTTTATAACATAATTCACTTCCACATCACCAACGGTAAAAATTTATTTATTTCACGGATTTTTATAATAAAATAATCTAATAGATATCTACTAGGTATAAACCATAATATAACCCCATGGAAATGTTTTTTTATTACTATATTATATAGAGTCCAAAACCTATGTTGGGAAAAAAAAATCCCTAATATTTTCCACATTAAACCCACCTAAGATCCCATTACACTCCACATTAAAACCAAGGATCACATAACTAATCAATCATAACCTCAGTAGAGTACTAACAAGGTTCTCCAATCTCTCAAGAAGCTCCTCCCATATTTTTCAAATCACCATCTCAAGGTAAGTGACTTCTCTCTCTTCTTTTAAATTCCAGCACTTTCTTTGCATTCAGACATCTTAAATCTCATTTGGTTATATTTCAAGGACATTATAAATATAAATATTCTATGAAATTGAATACCAAATAATGATATATCATTTATCCCCTCTTATTATTGTATTTAAGCAAGTCACCACTATTCCAAAATGTAGTAACATATCATTTTATTATACCCTTTATTCAAGAATGTTCTTCATTTTATGCCTTTTATTTCCAATTCCTAATGTTGGGGTATGTTTTTACATATACCTATTATTTATAATTTGATTTAAAATTTATCAGTGATCTCTTTATCTCTTATTAAAATATTTGTTTAATCTTTAAGTACTTCCATTTTTCTTCCAAACTTTCACTTCAATTTTTTGATTTTGAACATGTATATTATGTATACCATCCCTATTTAAACATAAGGGTATGCACCTAGACATGCCCATACTTAATTTATTGGTGAAATCCATGAATGTATTTTAAATTTCTTGATCATGGAGTTAAATGTGATGAAATATGATCCTATCTTGAATGATTTATGTGACACACTTATGTATGCATTTTATATGAATGTGATGGGTAAACCAATAATTATATATTTCTCTAATGCACTAGGAGATGTTTCAATCTCATGAGAAATCATGAAAGGGGTTAGGGAGTGAACATAATCATTCATGGTACTTTTCCACAATGTTATTATGTATATTTATTTATCCTTGACCTATGTTTATGAGGTCATGTTTAAATTTTATGCCACATTCCCCTATTTCCATTATTTTATCTTTATATATAATGAATATTTGTCCATGTTCATGATTCTCATACATTTTATGTCCCATTGTAATTAATATTATATAATTTTTTTTAATTTTTTCATATAATTCCTTATTTTTTTCCCATCTTTATATCTCACCACTTTCTTATGTATGTACCTCGGTTATACCATGTATATTTAAGAAATATAAAATGTTTGGAGCATGCTAGGGATGTTTTCAATAAGGTCTATACCCCACCTATCTTTATATTCAGATGTAATGTAACTAGTTACCCAAATACACTATACTTATTGATCTTCTTGATTTTATTTTGTGTCTTCTTATGTAATAAATCATGAATTTCTGTTTAATAAAGGTAACGATTTTCATAATTGGTATTAGAAGAATGTTTAATTACACTTGGGATTAGGATTAGTAAACCCTAGGGATAAAAATAGGGATAAGACTAAACATAATAAAATATATCTAAATATTGGTAAAGTATATAGTATGTGGGTTCTATGTAATTAAATCCCAATATAGATAATATAACTATATGTGGTGTTGGAAAATATGTTCAAAGGGGTAACACATAAAAAACTGTATTGAGCTAGACTCGGTCATGAAATGTTGCATGAAAATAATATTTACTAAACACCGTGTTTGGAACTCTAAAGGGATATGATTTGGTAAATTCACAATATTGTTGAAAATTTTATGAAGGGAAAAATTGATTATAAGATTCTATGTGTGAAAATAGATCATGGATAACATAAATTTATGTCTAGAAATTCATAAGTTAAAAAAATAAATATATCTTTTAAATTATCCTTTCAATGTTATTGGAATCCCATTTATCAATTTAGTAGTTTAAAATTAATCATCCCTAATTTCACAATTATTCTAGAAAATGGATGTAAATAATTTAAATCATTTAACGAATCAATGTGAAGAGAAATGTAAGAACTACCTTCAAAAGATAACGAACCCGATGGAAGTAGAAATTGTGAGTTTTGTGATGGTATTTTATCAGTTGACTTAGGTTCTAAATAGAAACATGAATTAGTATGAGCATAAAAATCCCCTAATAATGAAAAATATACAATTTAAAAAATTATATGACAAATGGGTCCAACATTCATGGTTCATATGATCCCTTAATCACAGAGTACTGGATCAAATACCTTGAGAAGTGATTCTCTATCCTTCAATGATTTGAGGAACAGAATGTTATCAATATATTTATCATATGGACTGAGAGGATAATCCGTGGTCGAAATTGATCCAGAATACTAATCTTGATTATATGATCGAAGTGATGGGGTGGAAGTAATTTTGGAAAATGTTTTCTGATAAATATTCTCATTACACTCTCTAATAAGAAATGGAATGGAATTTCATTTACCTAATGAAAAATGTTTATTAGTCCATATTAATGTGCGTGGAAAAATTTGCAAGATATACATGATATTCTCTCAAATTTATCATTACCCCCAAATTAAAATTTGAACTCGTATTCTCTAGGATAAAACCGATAATAGGATAATCCACAGTGATCAGAGACTTTGGTAGCTATTAAGAAATTTTCAGATTGGGATAAACATAGGAAAGTGGAGATCAATTATGGTAGTGCAATGGATAAATATAAATTTCGTAAGAAATTTCAACATAGTACTTATAAAAAATGTGAGAAAAATCACCATATAAATTTCTGAAAGTGGAAGTGGAAATGATTTATGTACCAGAAGGAAGGGATACAAGATAGTGATTTATATTTTGAGAATCTCACCAATACAATGGAAGAGTGGATTTATCCAGTCAAACCTCTTACTTTTTTTCAATGTTTCAATATAAATGAATGAGGTAAATTTATAAACAAATGTACTAAGACAATGGTGGCCTGAGACAATCGACACCATCAATCACCGAGGAAGTAAGGGTGAGATTATTCCTTTAAAACCACTTAGGTAGACCCCAACAATGATGTGGTGAAAGGAATTATAGTTATTCCTTAAAGAATAGATTTTTTTTGTTTTTTTATCACATAAATTCATATAATTCATGTTTAATAGAACTATTGAAGAACCACCACAAATAATTTAAGTAGAGTTTTTAGTGAAAACAGATAATAGGTAAATTTTTGCATCCCATGTATATAACTCATTTCTTATATTTTTCAGAGATGAAATTCCCAAAGATCCTTATGATAAAACTTTTAGTGGAATTTGATTAAATTAGATGTATGTATTGAATTTCCTTACATTGTTCCAACATTAATTTTATAAAAAGTAAATCACTCTCTATATCGGGAATCATCCTCCAATTCTATTCAAATGAAAGGGGGGATGAATCTTTTTTAAAACCAATATTTCAAGAAGTGATCTTTCTACCATACTAGAATCTGTACCTAGATCAAATGATTTTCTCTAAGGAAAATATCAAACTTTTAGAAACTACCCTTTTGATGGAATACACTAATACATTTCTCAATGAATTAAATGGTCTTCCTCTTAGATGCGGGGTGGAATTTTCAATCCATCTTATACCGGGGACTTTTCCAATATCCAATAATCTAGAGAGAATGAATTTTTTTGTACATGAGAATATGAATAGGAATATACATAATAATTTGGATAGGGGTTCATACACCTAAGTTCTTCACTGTAGGGTGAACTGGTCCTCTTCGTCATGGAGAAGGATGGTTCAATGTACCTTTTCATTTATTATTGTTATCTCAAAAAGATCAAGATAATGAATAAGTATCCTCTTCCAAGAATTTATGAATTCTTCATTCATTTAGTTGGATCCCAATACGTCTCCATGGTGGATATTTGGTTAGGTTATTGTAATGTAAGATTAAATAATGAGGATGTACTGAAGATTGCTTCCCATAAAAGGTACGGGCATTATGAGTTCATTGTAATTCCATTTAGACTCATGAATACTCCATAAATCTTCATGGAAATAAGGAATCTAGTATTTATAGATCACCTCAACAAATTTTTAGTAGTATTTATATATTAATTTATATCATGCACCAAAATAAGGGAGGATCATGGGGAGTATATGATCATTAAGCAAAGGACATGATGAAATCAGAAGCTTTATGAAAAGTAATGAAAATTTGAGTTATAGTTAATGGAAGATTAATTCATGAGAAAAAAATATAAAAATAAATGGGATATTTGTGAACCCATCATAGAAAAAAGTAATTAAAGGATGGTCGAGTACAACATATTTTATATATATTCATAGTTTCCTTGGACTGGATGGGTATTAACGTCATTTTTTGATAAATTTCTCGTTATTGTCAAACCCACTAACCAAAATAACTTGAATGATGTACGGGTTTTTAGTAATAATTAATGTGAAAAGAAATTAAATGAGTTGAAACCGAGGATTACCGTAGTATTTTTACTTATTCCATTCATAAGTGGGGAATATTTTCATGTTATATTGTGATTCTTCGAAGATGGGATTATGTTGTTTACAAATACTGAATGAAAAAGTGATATCATATACCTCAATGAAATTAAAATTTTGTTACCCGAATTACCCAACAGATGATCTGTAGTTGGCCACAGAAATATCTAGGTTTAAAATATGTTGTCATTATTTTTTGGGGAGAATTGTGAATTATATATGGATCATAAGATCCTTAAGTATATATTCACATTGAATGAGTTAAATATGAACCAGAAAAGATGATTAGGGATCATTAAGGACTATGAATTCTCAATACACTACCATCGTAGTAATGAAAATAAAGTTGAAACTTCAAAAAGTTGAAAGGATATTGTAATATTATAATTTATAAGAATGGAGAAGCATATTATTTTCTTAGACTTGAAAAGGATGGACATGAGAATCGTAAATGAAAGATCATCATCAATCACTTTATAAATTATCTATCAACCACCCATTCTAGAGAAGTTAAAGTATCCTCAAAGACATGATGTGGAAATTCATTAAAAGTTGGAATCTATAAGAGAAAGGGAATCTTCAATGTTTAAAATTAATAACGACGATGTTAGAATATTTTGGTCCCAACTATGTATACCACTGAATCATGAGTTAAGGAAGGATTAATTGGATGATGCACATATATTTCCCTTCTCCATCCACCTAGGGAGCACAAAGATGTATCTAGGTATCAAAGAGAGTATTATTTGGACTATATGTAGAAGGAGATCATAAAATATACATCAACATGTCTTGTATGTAACCAAGTGAAGGCTAAAAGGTAAAAATAAAATGGGATGATGAAACCATTACCCATACATACATGAAAATGGAAAAACCAAACTGTGGAATTTTTCACTTGTCATACAAAGTCATCAAGATGTAAGAATTCTATATGGGTTGTTATTGATCATCATGTATAGACATCTCACTTCATAGTAATCTGATAGGTATTCTCAATCAATAAAATTGTGAGGATATATATTATAGATGTGTTTAGGCTGCATAGAACACCACTTTCAATTGTATCTTCTTAAGACACAATATTTACCTCTATGATATAGTAGAGTCAAAAAAATGAAATAATTAATGAGTCAAACATCAACATGGCTTATCAGCCTCAACATGATGGAAATTCTAAGAAGACAATCCAGACTGTTAGAGAAATATTTATAGTATGATCAATTGACTTTAATGGAAGATGGTATCAACATCATCCCCTAGTCAATTTTTCATAAAATAGTAGTATCCACTAAAGCATCCCAATGGATCCCTATGAATCCCTTTATCGTAATAGGTTCATAACACCTATATGCTGGGATGAAGTTGGTGAATAAAAACAAATGGTTCTTACAATGGTTGAGGAAATGATGGAAAAGGTCAGCAACATTTAGTACAACATCATGGATTCTTAGAGTTGAAAGAAGAGATATGATGACAATCATAAAAAAGACCTAGAGTTTGAGGTTTGAGACAAGTAATTACTCTGAATATATCTATGGAATAAATTCATGATATTTGGGAAGAATGAAAATATTATACCCAGATACATTGGTCCCTTTGAGATAACGGATCACATCGGAGAGGTATCCTATCAACTAGAACTACCCCTAACCTATCTTAATTACATTATGTGTTCTATGTATCACTCTTTATAAAACACATACCAGAACCCTTACATGAACTAAATATAGAGGTGGTACAATTGGAGAATGATATTTTATATGAAGAGCAGCTGATGATGATTTAAGACCATTGAGACAATGTTCTATGAAATAAAAAAATGCACCAGGTCAAAGAGTTATAGTGAAAAAATATGTTTTATGAAGTTACATGAGAATTGGTGGATATTATGAAACAAAATTAACCTCATCTATTTTAGTGTGTGAAATGAAAATTTCAAGGGTTAAATTTACAAAGGGGGAATCTTTTAACAACCCATAATTTTATAACAAATCGACCTACAACTAAAATCTTATATCAAAAACTAAAAAAACAAAATTGAATATACTAAAAGAGGAACAAATTCCAGGAGTCCAAAAATAATGATGGCTAAGGGTATACCTTCTAAAAAATTTAACACAATCAACATGAATTGAGCCACAATTTTGGATCACCACAAACCTTTGATCTTGATCACTTTTAAAAGCAAGCATATCTTCCAACATACTAACCTCCCACTATGCGTGAGTAACTATCATATTCAAATCATGTAAGGAAATACCGGTCTTATTATGAGAGATTATATTCCATGAGAAATCCAAAAATAATTTCAGCGAATGAAACACAATGGCAGAGCCTAATCCACTTGGAATAAATTGAGTTAATTATACTTATTTATTTTATGTCCTTGAATAATAGAAAAAGCCTCAACAATAGTAGAAGATCCCAACCCAATAAACACTGAGAAAATAAATGATTTATGATATACAAAAATTACAAATAAATCCACCACTATGGATGATACATTGAACACATGATCAATCAATATTTAACTTTACACCATTACTAATAGGATTTCATCTAACCCATAATCCAATAGACCTACGACCAAGTAATTTATCTCTTATAGAACAACCATGCGCACCGATTGAATCCAACACTGGAGGTAGCATCACCTATTTACAATAATGAATGGAGGATTTATGGAAAACCAAAAATATAAAAATGTTGTATTAAAGAGTTGGCTGAAGTACTTAATGGAAAATAGCCTTCCATAATTCCCAGATGGTGTAGCAAATATTAGATGATAATGATATTTTATAAATTATATTCCATTTGTGATTGAATTAAATAACCTATTATTCTTATATAAAACAGGCAAACATCCTTGGTTTTATTATCTAATATAAAATTTTAAAATACCATTAATCATCATAAAAATGATAATATAGTAATTTAATTATGGTCATGTGATCAGTATAAATATAGTATTTTGATAAATACAATTGACAGAAACAATAGAAGTGATACCCCTGAAAAGTAGGATCATACCCTATGAAGCCCATATATTGAGGATTCCAAGGGATATATCATCACTAAACATTACCGTTGACCAAGTCAAAGCCACGATCCAATAAATAAATCATTTCTGAAACCATTTATAAGAGAATTCCATGCTCATCAAGCCCACAAACCAAACCATGAACATTGAACAACCCCACAAAAATATCACCATCACGCACCTTACTATTAGAAAGTTTATTGGTGTAATAATGATCTATTTAACAGGACCCTAATAATATGAAAATTTAAATTATATTTTCAATATAATAATGGTGATATTTACTTCTGGTTGTCTTTACTTTATAAATGATTTAGAATTTAATATGTTAAAAAATTGTATTTTTGGATAATATGGAAGTTCAACTAATATTTCCTTTTGATGAATTAATAATTATTTAAAAAAGATAATTTAAATAAAATATTATTATTAAATAATATCTATCATTTATAACCGATGATATAATTTTGATGAAGTCAAATGTAATTTTTATAATGGTATAAAAACTAATATTGTCGAGAAACCCCATCAATTATCAATACATGTCGATTCTGTTTTAAAATTGAAAATTCATATATTAAGAAATGTTTTTGATGAATTGAATATTATTTTCAGAATCATCACATTGGAATTATCTAATGGTGGATTTTTCATAATTTTCTAAGATAGTCTAATTTTTTGGTAAAAAATAAAATACAGTATAAATATACGGTGTGTATTATGACATCATAATGACCCAATAGTGATGTATGAAATTAGATAAATGGGTATTCATGAAATATATTTGTTTATACAGTAAAATTATTTTATTTTATGGTTTTTTTGATTAATTTTATTAATCCTTAATGAATCCTACAAATCCAATAGTATATTTAATGGTTTATTAATCGTTTCATCAAGAACAACACTCACTTCTACATAACATAGGGTAATTTCATAGGAGTTCGGACCATTTGATTATAAAATAATGAATATCACTCCTCTTTGTAATAAATTATGTGAAAAACATGGGAATATTTTGTTTTTTGATTACTTTATTATGTAGAGTACAAAACATAAGTTTGGAATATAATAAAGAAACCCCCTCTATTTTCTTTTTTAATCCCACACAAGCTCCCATTTCTCTTCACTAAATTTTTTTTTCATAAACATGCCCTTTCCTAACCTCTCTAGGTTTCTCCTATGTTTCCCCTAATCTCTCAAGAATGTCATCCTGAATTATTGGAATCACCTTCTCAAGGTAAGAGACCTCTCACCCTTAATTTCCATTCAAGCACCATATTTGTATTTATCCTTATTAAATATTATGTGGTTATGTTGTAATGACCTTATAATTATCCCTCCAATGAAAAATATATTACCTAATAATGACAGATAATTTATCCCCACTCATTACAGGGCTTACCTAAGCCATTACTATATGTAAATTCAATAAGGGATCCTTTCCTTCTCCTCTTTATTCAAGAATATTATTCATTTTATGAATTTTATTTATAATTCAAAATTTTGGCATATGTTTTTGGGTACTCATCTATGCATACCTATACTTAATTTATTGGTGACATGCATGTATTTATTCAGCATTCCTTGATAATGGAGTAAATGTGATCAAATATGAACCAATTTTGAATTATCTATATGGAACACATATGGATGAACATGATTTGTGAGAGATTGGTGAACCAAAATTTATATATTTGTCCAATGCAGTGGGTAATATTTTAATCTTATGGGACTTTATTCAAGGGATTTGGGAATGAAACAACTCCATCATGTGAATTTTTCCACCATTTTTTGACATCTTGGCTACTATCCTTGACCTATGTTTATGGTGTCACATTTAATGTTGTTTCCTCATTACATTGTAGCATTTATGTAATCATTCCATATATGGCCTCTTTGTTCATGTGTATGATTCTCACACCTTTTATATCTCATTAAAGTGGATTTTGTGTAACATTCAATACCTTCCTCGTGTTATTCTATGTTTATTCCCTTACTTGGATTTATAACTCACCCCGTTCTTATATATGTACCTAGGTTATCCCATGTTGGTTTAAAAATGATAGAAAATTTGGATCATGTTGAATAAGTCTTAAATATAGCTTATGTACCAAATATATATATATATGTTTTTATGTAATGTAACTAATTACCCAAAAAACCAAGAATTATAGATCTTCTAGGTTGTATTATGTGTATTCATATCTAATAAATAAAGAATTGGTGTGTAATAAAGGAAAGGGTTTTCATATGGCTCGACTATACTATGGTAAGTGGGTAGTTAGATTGAAACATTCAATTTAGGGAGATGTAGAGACCATAGAGTGTAGGTTTAGGAGAAGTGCTTGTACGGTTTTCATAGGTAAGGGATTTAAGTTGGATTATTTGACCTTCTTTCATGGAAATTGCATGTAGTGAAATATAGATCCACTAATCAACATATCAGGTCATCCAATGTCTATGGTACGATCAAGATAGATTCCAGTTTAGCTCATTTTTTATATAGGTTTATCTCACTCATTAATATAAGATCAATTTTTGGAATAATTGGTCTAGGTCATGGAGAACTGGTATAGAGTTGTATCCATCAACACTTCATTGGGGGAAATAGTCAGAGGTTATCTTTCATTATCAAGAATATTCCCTACAGATTGGGGAATGTCAATTTCTGTGGAATATCATTGTCTTAATGATGAAAATATTTGAATTAAATCTGGGTATGGATTTGTTTGTTCGATACCAAGCTCGTATTGACTACCACAATTGGAGGGTGTTTCTCACATATCATGATGTTAATCAACATGTAAATCATTGGGAATGTGACATATAGGAAGGTCATGTAGGACTATATTAAAATATATTAAGTAAACTACCTATGTCTCTGGTAAAATGTTAAATTATAGAGAGATGTATTAGGCTGTTATTCCCCTCATGGTAGATCAGATTTGATATGCAATTTCATAGGAAATAATTGGACTATCACCTGATTGGGTAATACAGTACCTGATTTATCTTATGATGGGGGAGAAGCCTATTTCAGTTAAGAATTATATCATGGCTCTGATAAAGCTAGAACAATGTAATATTTGGTATGAAGATTTAGAAGAAAAAGGGTTCATCAAGACAAGATCCTCCCCTTGGGGTTCTCCGTTCATTTTTTTTCAAAATATTGTGATGGTTCCTTATGATTATATTATGATTATAGGATGTTTAATAAAATGGAGGTAATGAACTGATACCCACTTCTTAGGATTGAAGACATATTTGGATAATATAGATACACACGTTTATTTTTCCATAGTTGATCCATGGTAGTCTTCATTGATGATATACTCATATACTCCAAGTAACAGTAGGAACCTGATCAACATTTGAAGGCCATGTTAATCATGCTAAGGGAGTATCATCTTTAATACAAGATCTATAATTGTCATTTCTGGATCAAACATGTTTAATTTCTGGGGCATATCATCCTTGAGGATGGTCTCTATGATGAACTGGAGAAGGTAAGAGTTGCGGTGTCCTTGGAGTAGCCAAAGATCCTGTTTGACATACGTAGATTTGAAGGTTAGGTAAGATACTTATAAAAGTTTATTCAGTACGTCTCCCTCATGACAGTGCATTTTATAGAACTGAACAAAAATGGGATGAATTTTGTATGGTTTGACTCATTTTAGGATGTTCTTTAGGATATGAATAAGAAAATTAAAATAAAACAGATCCTAACCAAATGAAATCTTGGAAGGGAGTATACATTATATTATGAGGTATCATGATTCGTTATATAGAAGATTCGATGAAAAGAGGATGTGTTTTGGCTTTTATATCAAGATAATTGATACTACATTGATTCAACTATCCAAAAAATGACCTAGATCATATAGTATTAGTGAATTGAAAGAGATTATAGATAAATAATATACCTTCCTAGAGTTTTTCAGTTTATAAGGACCATGAAACCCTTATGTATATATTCTCACATTGATATTTAAATATTAATAATTGAAGGTGGGTTACATAACTCCAATCTATTGATTTTGATTTGACCTATACCCCTATAATGGGAAATGTATTTTTTAGTTATTTAAGAATGAAGACCCCATTTTTTGGTTTTTTTCAGAGTCTAGTAGTGAATGACAGTTGATGTACCACTTCACCGAGATGCATTTTGGGGTGTCGGAGTAAGTGGGGAAATCAATCCTAAAATCATTATATATTATTCCTTTAATTCTGAATTGGATTAAAAGGGGGTAGTTATATTGTATATATTTCATAGACTCAAGATAAGAAATTCATTATGGGGCGATACCACCTTACTAGTTTATTGATTAGGATGAGATATTTCACACTCCTAAGCATGTAATGGTTCCTAAAGGAATTTAGGTTGTGCTAATTAGGGACTTCAATTCTTCTATTTGGGTTGTGTACCTTGGGATGAAAATGTACTCATAGAATCATTAAAGAAAATATTAGTGGCTAGGGATGAAAATTGATATAAAAAGTCTTTTCCTAGGGTTCTCCACCTATCTAAAGGTGAAGGCTGATCACTAGTGGATCACTGGTCCCTTGTAGACATTTCCTATTACCATATTTATGTGGAAAGAAATTTCTATATATTTCAAGAATATTTCACCTTTGAAACCATAGGGAAATGATGTTTTGTGGGTTTTTATGGCTTAATTGACCAAGTTCACTAATTTATTTCCTATTTGGACGACATTCTCAGTGGATTATGTAGGGAATCATTATATTAAAATAGTTACATGAAGTTCTTCATTGCATAATATCAGTAAAGTATGACCAGTCCATTTCTTACTTTTGTAAGGGGTTATAGAAATCTCTAGGTATGCAAATGATTCAAAGAACCACCTACCACCCCTATATAAATCCTAGATCAGTTGTTAATAGAATATGGATTTGATTTTGTGGGATCTTGGTAGAAGAAATTATCCTTGGTTTATTTCTACCATAATAATATTTATAGAAAACCCATTCATAATTATCCTAATGAGGATTTGTATGGGAGACCATAGAGTTTTCCCTTGTGCTATCTAGAGAAGGGTGAAGAATAAATGATTGGAACGAGTCTCATTTAATAGATTTAATAATGCGTCTAGTTTATTCAAAATTAAATGGAGAAGAAAAATGTATTGAAAAAATCTTATATGGATTGGTATCTTCATCTGCTCATGTTTGATATAGGTGACCAGGTATTCTTGTTAGTGTCACTAAGATTTTTTCATTTTCTCTAATCTAGGCATGTGAAAATAGTTCCCATGTATGTAGGGTCATCTGAGATTATGGAATGGGTGGAACCCATGGCATAATATCTCCCCATATACAATGGTTCTAGGTCATGAATGATATGTTTCATATGTATCATATTTTATCATTACTCCCTAATCCATCATATACTCTTAATATTGATGATACTAATATTAAATTTAATGTATACTTTTTGGAGCATCTAAATAATTCTATGGATCATGGTGAGAAGATGTTTTGAGATAAATTTATCTCTATGGTCCATGAGTTATTCCAATATAGATATGTTTAGGGGGAAACATGGGAGTGGGAATAAAAATTTTGGGAGCAATTGCCATAGTAATTCACCAAGGAGACCAATGACGCGTTATGGTTTAGCTCTAGGATTATCTATACTATAGTGGGGAAATTGTAATACCTCACTCCTTTGTTAAAAAAATTATTTATATTTTAGTTTAAAACCATTAGTTATTAATTTAATGAAGATACCAAGTTAGTTTAGGGGAGTCTCAAAGGCATTCGGGAGGCTTGAGAGGAGGCCATGGAATGTATCCCTAAGGCTATAGTGCCAATGGATAGAAAATCAAAGGGCATAAAATAGACTGAAGGAATCATATAGGATAGAAGAGCTACTCAAAGCCCACAAAGCAACTAATGATACCCACTATCTATCTAGGTATTAAAAAACATTTTTTTAGTGGGGAAGAAAAGTATTCTCCCATATTTTTATCTTTTGTGTATCACTTGAATTTCCTCCTTTCCTCTTATGAAACATCCCACTATTGTTCTCCTAAATCATTATTCTTCATGCTTGGAAAAACTATATCATTCATTTTATGATTTTATTTATTTTTGATGTGATTGAATTCCCAAGGTAAGCATAAGATTTCGTCTTCCCTATTCATTTATTAAATCTGAATATATGTGAGTTCAAATGTTTAAGGACAATATGAACTATTTTTGTTCTTTTGTTTTCTTTTTTTCCCATCCCTACTCAAATCGAAGGCCAATAATTGACTAGTGTGGATACCCTAACATAAGTAGGGTGATTTTCATTCTACCAATCAATGTTTAACTACTTTGTATTATCTTACATGTTTATCAGCATGCCAATTTTTCATACATTTGACGTAGAACCTTGATTTAAAATGTTTCACTAATTAATCCTAGAACAACATAAAAATTATGAACCAAGCATGGGTATATTTAAATTGGTACATTGTTAACCCCTTTATGGTGGTCTTGGTTTATGCTTTGCTTAATTCTAGTTATATATAAATCCAAAGAGTGATTTATACTTTATGATAGACTATGTCTGTAACCTTTATTAATTGATAATCGAATAAAGTGTATAGAATGGGAAACAATATAAATTTTCTTGACCTAGGCTTGGTGATAAAATCTTTTTTAATATGATACATGATTATATTTTCAATTAAAAAAAATAAATAGGAATATTGGGATAATATATTTGGATTCTATATGTTATACGGAGGAAGAATAAATGAGAATTATAGGATGGACTCATTAATTTCATCTAACATATAGTTATACATTATTCGGAATATCAGGTTGAACTCCTTTAATTCCATTCTATATATGATTTAAAAATTCCATGATGAGATCCATGGAATAAACATATCACCAATGTGTACAAAATAATGGGACGAGTAATTAGATTATACCTAATATAAGATAGTTGGAATTTCAAGGTTGGTTCTATGATGTGATGTGCTAGTTATTGTTGGAGAATAAATTGAGACATTTTCAGAGACATATCAAACTATCTGAAGAAAGTCCAACATAGATGTCACTATGTTGCATATGGATTGAGGTTATTTTTTATTTGTTAAATTTCTTTATATATCTATTTTTATGAAATAAATCAATAAGAAGTCTTTTGTCTCATACTTAATATGATTTTATAGACTATTGGTGTTTTCCAATTTAACCATACTCACACCCTAATTGAATCAGCAGTTGGTACCCACGTAGACTTCACAGATGCATGGTTTTACAAGGTTAAGAACCCTATGAAAGACACTTGATTTAGTATGGGATAAAGCATGGAGATGGGGACCGAGAATGTACTCCAACCACTAGGGGTATTGGTTTATTTTTTCCCTTTTTATTTTTTTTTATTTTGAGACTTTTGAATCATCCATATATAAATCAATGATGGGTGTGCAATACATTTTCATATCGCATGTGTTATATATTTTATTGTTACATAATATACCCTTCAATTTATTTTCTTATGTATAACTATATTACATATATTTCATTTACTTCCATTTTATACACTTTGATCACAAGGACATAGTATCCCCAATGTAACATCATAGGCTATCACTGCTGGTTGGGAAACTTTGTCATATAGTAATTTAAGCATAGCCATTTCTTATGTTTCCATTTACTACGTTATGATGGAGAGTAAAATTCATGAGGATTCTATAAGGCTGTTTATTGTGGCTTGATTATAGAGAAATATCCTCAAGTATTTTAAAATAATATGAATTTTTAGTTTTTCCCCGGAGACACTAAATATATACAGTTCATGGATTTTCTGATTATTTGTGAAATATAATTTTTTATTTATAGATATATATAAAATTATCTTTAGTAGTCTCCCATGGTATAAAATACTATGTATAGTAATTTTTTTCATCACTGGACTCGATATTGTAGGTTCAGGGTTCCTTAATTGGTGTTAATTAATTTTACAGTTATATTTGGTAAAGTATGGATTGTAGAATTTTGTTGCAATGATATGAAAATATAGATAAAAAGAAGTGGATACATGATCTAGAATAGATGCACCTTGGTGTAATAACCATGAAAAGGCATGTTTGGTGTTTACATGATCTTTACTTAGTGTATGATCTAGAGGCATAACAGCACACCTGATTTTACCCTACTGAGGGATATGATTTGGTAAAACACATTCACATTAGGAACCATTATAAAAGATATGAATATTTTTTTAGATAAATTAATAGGAAATGATCATGGATAACCTATATAAAAACCTTGATATTCATATTATAAGAAATAAATTAATTTATTTGTGCATTTATGGACAATGTATAAGTAGAATTTTGAAATGATAAATTTCCGTGTTTTTTTGGTTTATAATATTGAAAGAATGATCATGTTAATTTTGGGATAGATATTTCTGGGGTTCAATTAAGACTTAAAATAGAACCCAATTTAAAAGAACCTGAATTGAACCAAGAGTGTCACTGGATATGAAAAATGAGTCATTATAGAAGACATCATATGATCAATTTAACTTATTGGTACGAAAAATTATATTTATAGGATATAATCCTGATTTGGTACGAAAATTTATTTTTATAGGATATAATCTTGATAACATTTGTTTATAGTGTTTATTTTTGAAATTGGAAAATTATAATGAAACTATAAATGGAATCTTATTAGATAAATGTTAGGATTATAGTTAACTAAAATGGCTATTTGGAACAAATGGTTGATAATTTCAATATATGCCTATTATGAAGGAAAATATGAATTTTACATATTTACTCATGATAGTGAGTTAGAAATTAAATATTGATTCATACCATTAGCTATTTTTATTAGTGAGTGACATTAAAAATTGTGAGGATGCAATTTATATTTGGGGTATAATGTAATGCTATGAGATTTTTATAGATATTTTCTTTTAATTAATACTATGTTGATTAGGAATAATCTAACACAACACCCTGCTAAAATAATTCATAATAAAGTTTTGGTAAAATAATAAAATACATGGTAAACAATGATAAATTATTATAATTTAATATAAAACCCAAAAATATGTAATATATTTTTGAAATTTTTATTATAAATAATTATATATATATATATATATATGCATTATTTATTATTATTATTAATCTTTTTATAATTATTTTATATACATTTAAACTCTAATTAATATATATAATAAAAATTTATTGATAAATTTTAATGAAATATTATTATACGTGTAATCAATATTGAATAATTAAGAACAAAATTATTTAACAACAAAATATTTTTTCACAAAGAATTTTTTTTCAATATATTTTGTATAATTAAACCATTTGATTTATTTTAAAAGAAGTAGAATATATTTAAAATATATATAAAAAATTAAAATAATGTTCCTCTAAATAAATTCAGTTTTCATGGAATTTGAATAAATTCACCTATTCACCAAAAATAAATTTTTTGAAAAAATATTAATTACGCATTCTGTGCGATGATATTACAATTTATTTTTACCACCATTAAAAATTTTACTCGAAAAAATTATTTTAATATTTTAAATAATTATTTAAAAATTAGATAATAATGATAATATTAATTTTGGTATATAAAATAATCTACTTAGGTAAACAAATAATCTACTATGTAAAAGGTAAAGTATATTAAAAGTTAAAACTATAACAAAAAGACCCACAATTCCAAAAAACAAATAAATTTTTATTGAAGGGTTTTATTAAAAAAATCCATATAAAACCTCTATTATTTTCAAATTTTGGACTCACATGTCTTGAATAGTGACTCTTGCTTTTATATAATTACAAAAAATGGCACTAACCTCACTTTAACTAGGGGATTCCACCATTCCATTACATAAAATATAATGAATTATAATTACTATTTAAATAAACTATTTTTAATTCCCCTATAAACCACTCAAACATTTTGTGGACCCTTTATCCAATGAAAATCCATAAATCCTCCATTTCATAGTGGTCTACCATTAAAAGTTCCAGATACTCAATGTAAGTACTATTCAGGTATTAACCTTTTTTGGTTTCTATATTTCACATAAAATCTATTTCAACCATTCTAGTATAATGAAATTTATTTTATTAATTTACTTAAATGTTATTGTTTTTTTATAACAACTATCTACAATTTATCCTTATAAAATATAATATCATCATTTGTGTGCACATGAAGACAACCACCTCCATGAAGCAACCAATTTATGTTTTAAAAAACACACTAAGTCAATGGTTATAAACGAGTATTTAATGAATAAATATGATATTTATAATATTTTTATGATTCAAAAGGGATAAAAAATACATACCTTTTTACCGTTCAACGGAAAATGAAAATATCCTTCATCAACAAACCGAGACTTCCACCTCCATAGCATGATGTATTTTTTTCAAATCCACCCAATATGAATGTTATAGGAATTTATATATTGATTTAATATTTTTTTTATGACATGATTATGTATCAAAAAAATTATGTTAATATATTACTTATTATCAATATATAAAATATTTTTTAGAAAAAAGTACACAAATAAGATCATTACTCACTCTGACTTATTTAATTGTGACTAAAAATTTCAAGAAATGAAATTAAAACATGATGAAACATTAAAAATAATATATTTTTGTATCATGGATAATTTATTAATGATTAAATTGATATCAAATAATAGTAATCAATATTGATATTCTAATGCATTGTTGAAGCAAATAAAATTGAAAACATCTTATGGAGAAAACAGACTATAACTAACTATTAGATGTATAATGAATTATTATAATAGAAAATGATATATGAAAATTTAAATTAAAAAGTTTTTTATATTAATAATTATGATATATATGTATATTATATCCGGGGTGAAAGTGATTTTGTCGAAGTTGAGAGTAATGGTAAGGGTTTTTCTCCTCTCAGTTTTGATTATTTTAGACATATGAAAAATTTACCAAATTTTTTATTTTTTATGGTTTATATAATGTAATGTTGGTGATATGTTTCATAAATGAAATGAAATTAAATGGATTTAAAATTACATACCAATAACTCATTATCTATTTTTTTATTCAACTATTACAAAATTCTTAAGGGATTTTTTTCTTGACAATACTCTTTTTAATTAATAATTAATCCTCTATGATTATGGTTATCATAATATTTTTCTATTCTTTTATATTATGCTATTAAATTTCCTTACATTATTTTTTAGAGAATTACATTTATGAATTTAATTTTTTTATAAAAATTTCGGATGTTAAGAATAAGTCTCATCCTCTTTAATTTAGATCTTGTTCTTCCAATACCATATTTAATATTTCTATTAATGATTGAATTCTTATGTTTAAATCCAAATATATTTTATTTATTGTGAGGTAAAAAAATATATTTTAAAATTATGAAATTTAATATCTATCATGTTTTTACAATGTGGTTTTCAATAAATCTATTATTAATAATAAATTTTCTTCAATTCATGATTGTATATTTTATCTTCCACTCCACATTCCCAATGGAATGAATTTATATATCATTCAATGATCAATTTTTGGTATTTATTTTAATGTGAAAATTTCAATAGTTTTCATGTTAATTTGATTAATATTATTTTTGGTGGTGACTCATAACTTCACCTATTCAATTCAATTTTTTTCTTTATCTTAAAAAGATCGAACAACTATGGAGTTAGTTTTCATGAATCACCCTATAAATTACTTTATGAAATTAATTTTTTGGATGATTTAATTATAAATAGTATCAAATTTAATTTTGATTTCAAATTATGTGATACCATTTCGAAATGATATTAAATACATTTTATTTATATAGGTTCTCATGGCATGATTAATAATTAATATCTAATGGAACACATAAATATGGATGAGGATGGGTGGGTTCCTCTATTTACATCTAATGAATTTTTTAATGTTTTATACCTCACGGTATAGAGATATTGAGCATGAAATAAGTGTGGCTAGATATTTTTTTAATATCTAGCATAAACTTGAAATGATTATCCATCTTTTGAAGATTGAGCATAAAATAGATAACGTTAGATATGTTAACAATTTAATGATTTCTGATTATTATATGTATTCCAATTCTTTTGGTTATATGACTATTTTTGGCTCCATTGATCCTGCCTATTTTGTAATTTTTTTCACATACTTATTCTACATAATACATTTGTTCATTCGATATTACATGCCCATCTATTTTTTATTATAACCTAATCTTAGCATTCTTGTTCACTTTAATAGAATATTATTCCTATATTGTTATTTTCCCATATTTTTGTGATCTTTACCTTTATTATATGTTGTTAACTTTTTTCTTTATTATGTGTTTGAGAGAACCCTTTTATTTTCTTTCCATTCCCCAGGTTATGAAGATGAGTATAACTTATGTGGAGTATAAAAGGGGGTCTAGTGTGGTGAGATTATGGAGAAATCTTCTCTAGTATTGTAGAGTAAGATTATTATATAAATAGACCTCAAAGACACTAAACCTTTATAATTATGGGGAATGGTTAGTATTTTTGAGATCTTATATGGAAATATCTATATGTTTTTCTTAGGTCATTTCACTTAGTATAAAATTGTATATGTAAATAATGTGTTTATAGCACCAGAACTGGGAGTGTGGGTCTAGGGTTCCTCTATTTGTATAAATTTACAGTTTTTCTAGTTTTTGGGATTCATTTAGTTATTTTTAGGATTATGATGAGAGAACATTATTGAAAAAAATTGATAAGTCTATGTATAGGATAACATCCTAAAGGTTTTGAAAGGTAGAGGTTATGAGGATTATTAGTAATTAAATCCATGTCTAGATACAAACAAGTGGATGCATTCTCTTATAAAGATTTATCTAGGGGTTATAACCCTAAAATGTTTGATTGCATGTTTACTCGATCATTACCTGGTATGTCACGACCCGTCCTCGGGGCCCGTGTCGCGACTACCCCAAGCCCGCCTTCCATAGGCCAGGGGCTGGCGACTAGCACCAAGACGTAAATCCCGGTAAAAAGGGAAGGCATTGCCTTTGTAAAGTAAACAAACACCACAGAGAATGCAACATAAGAAGTAAACACTAAGTAAAACTGAGTACAACAGTAAGTGCGGAAAAGTAAGTGGGCCAGTATACAAACCAAAACTGAATGTAAAGTACAAATGGAAAGGGAAAACAACAATTGAAAAGTAAGCCGCAACACCGAGCTGTCCACTGGAAATCCCACCTGAAGGGTGGGTACAGATAGCTCCACTGCTCATCTGGTCCCGCCGTCTGCTCCGAGTACGTCCAGCCCAGTGGTCCACCTCCAGGTACCGTCCTGCTCTGCAAGTCTCAACCACGATCAACGCTATCCGTCGTCTTCAACCAACACAATGTAGTGCAGGCATAGCCCATGCAGGGGTGAGTATAAGCTACTCAGTAGGGACCCCGAGACCCCCGAAGGTCACCCAGTATCCAAAAAGGATAAACCACAAAGGAAAGGTAAATCACGAAGTAACATCCGACACTGCTTAGGTATATGCCCATACATATACCTAAGTCATCAATTCTCGTTCGGCTCCAACATCCGAGCCCAAGTACAACCCAGTCCACACATGAATGAAAAACAAAAATCCACACAGGGTAGCACAAAACAATCCACATAGGAATGTAAAACAAGAATCAGCTCACTCAGGTATACTTATTCGAAAGACGATAGAGATGATCACTGATCCATCTAAGTCGTTGGACCCACAAAGGATCGATAGGTACTAGCACCCCCGTAATGACCCACAAAGGATCGATAGGAAACTAACCCCTGCAATGACCCACACAGGATCAGACCCACACAGTATCTGTAGGCGCTGGCTCACACAGAACCGCTGAGCGCTGACCCACACAGGATCGGACCCACAAAGGATCGGTAGCACTGATCCACGTAGGATCAGTGAGTGCTGTAGTCGTCGCCGTCAAATCCACCCAGGATTTCAGTACAGTCGTCGTCGTCAACGTAGTAGTCACAACCAGCTCTAGGGTTCCCACACACAGCAAGCTCGTTCGGGAGGGTCCGCTCCACGAGCCGAGAGGCTGATACATAAACTAACACATAGTCCAGAGTTGATGTATCCAAAAGTTTCGTATCTTCAACAGCAGCTCAACGTCGCAGACGGCGCGTCAATTGGACGTTCGGTCTGAGAGTTATTGGCTTTTTCGTCCTAGGGCCTCGGTTGGTTTTTAAGGAAAAACCAACCCGACCGTACTCCACCTACATCCAAACCTCGGGCGGAGTAAGCCAAAAGATTCGGCTCACTAAGAAGATACCAACAAAGTCGACGACACGTCAATTGGACGTCCGAAGCTCAAGATAAGAGTGTTTCCGCTCCGAGGGCCCGGTTGGTTTCGTGTACGAACCTACCCGGCCGAACACAAAGTAATCTGAAACCTTGAGTGCGATATACTGAACAGACAGTCTCGATTCAAGGATCGCATCGGAACTGACGGTGCATCGATCGGAGGTCCGTAGCCCATGTTATGGTGAAAAGAACGAAGACGGTCTGAAAACGGGGGTTTTGGGCCCGGACCGACCCGGCCCGAGACCCCCTGGTCGGCCCGAACCGGGTCAACCCACCCTGGCGCGGTCCAGCCCGGCCAACGCGGCCCGGCCTGGCGGACCAGCCTGACGGCCGGCCCAACCTGGGCCCAGCGCGCCCAGCGCGCTGGCCCGTTCGGCCAACGGCCGAGCCATTTGGCAGGGGGGCTGCCCCCCTGGTGTAACCGTGGCCCCCCTTTAATGGGGGCCATTTTGTAGGCCGGTCGGGGGAATTAATTCACCCAGTTTACCTTTATCCGGCCGGCCCGCACCTGCCGGCCGGTTCTGCCAACAAGGACCGGCGACGTCCGGTCCTTCCTCCTTCGCCGTCACCGGTGGCCCGGAACCGGCCGCCAGTCACGCTGCTCTGCCGCGGCCCAGAACCGGCCGCGTCTTGTTTCGTCCGGCGCTATGCGACGGCACCGCGCCCTTCCACCGCGGCCCCTCTCCGGCCGTGGTGTCTTCGGTTTTCTTCGACACGGCGTGATGGCGTCGCATCCTTGTTCAACTTCACGGCGCGGCGCAATGGCGCCCCGCATAACTTGCCGTACGAACCCGCGTGGTGCGACGACACCACGCCATTCCGTCCCAACCACAAAGAATCAAACAAGGATAAAGGAGGAGGGTCTTCCATGTTTGTGCGGTCCCCCCTCCCTCTCGTTAATCGATATCATTTGGTCGTATAAGTACGAAGAACGACAAACTAGAAATCACGAACGAAAATAATTAATTAAACCCCTACCTTGATAAAAGATATGAAGAACGTCGGTGTCACGAAGTGTGGATTCTAAGACATTGACAAAGATTTTGTCATGTAAAACCGTCACGAAAAGAGACGTCGCGAAGGAAAAATGTCGTTGAAGAAGACGTTGCGTCGCAGGTTGGTGTCACGGAAGACGGTCTCCGAGGGCTCGGCGCTCCACGTCGGAGATCGTTCGTTCTTTGCATTCTTCGTCAAAGAAAATGAAGAACTCAAGATTTCCTTAGCTTTTTCTCCAAAGGCTCTAAAACAACTAAACAACAACCCAATAAAATAAGTTCTTAACTTATTTTATTAACACATCAAGGCTTTTGAAATTCAAGTGTTTGAATTCCACATTAACTCACCTCATTAATTCCATATGTTAATAAACTTAAGTTAACAAAATTAATGGGAGTTGAGGAGGTTAGTGGATATGAAGGGGTGGGGTTCGTGTGGTCCCCACCACCCTCATAACCTCCCAAGGGAGGTTGGGTAGTTACCCAACTTCCATCCAAAGGATTAAACACTTAGAGTAAAAATAAAAATTGTTTTTAAATTTTTTATTTTTAACTTCCACAATTTTTATCATCAACTCTCGTGAAAACGCAACTCCGGAACAGGTGTTCCTAAGAAATTACCGGTGCTACGGTTCCATGGGTTTCCTTGGAATTCGATTCCGAGCACCGGTTCAAAAGTTAGAAATTCCCGATCATTCGTTCACTGAACGTACCCGAGCTAAACTTCGGATAGAAATCCCGGGCACACCGGGCCTCAGAATCAAGTGCCGTCTGAAACTACATTCTTGTAAAATCCCAAAGAAAATTAAGAAAAAAATTTCCATTAATTTTATAGGTCTTTATATTACTCCCACCACAAGGCTTTACGTCCCCGTAAAGATACATCGAAAACTTGGGAAACAAATGTGGGTGCTGAGCACGCATCTGGGCCTCCCGCTCCCAAGTGCTCTCCTAGAGGTTCCCGTGCTGCCATCTGATGCGCACTAGAGGAATTGACCGTCCATGAAGGACCCACTCCTGTCGATCCTCGATCCCCACTAGGACCTCTGCAAAACTCTCCCCATCATCAAAGTTAAACTCCCCATGGTCAATGATATGCGCAGGGTCGTGCACGTATCTCCTCAGCTGAGATACGTGGAAGACATCGTGCACCAGGTGCAACTGAGGTGGTAGAGCCAGGCGATAAGCCATCTTTCCAATCCTACTGAGGACCTGGAATGGTCTGATGAAGCATGGAGACAACTTGACGCCTCGGACAAATCTTTGTAATCCACATCGAGGTGAGGCACACAAAAAGATGTGGTCGCCATCCTCGAACTCTAGTGGCCTCCGCCTCCTCTCAGCATAAGACTTCTGCCGGATCTGAGCTGTTCTCATCCGCTCCTGGATGACCTGGACCTTCTCTGTCATGGCCTGAACCATCTCCGGTCCCACTAGTGCTGACTCCCCAGGGTCTGTCCAGCACAAAGGAGATCTGCAAGGTCGGTCGTACAATGCCTCGTATGGTGCCATCTCGATGGTGGAGTGGTAGTTGTCGTTGTACGCGAACTCCACCAAGGGTAGGTGGTCCTCCCAGCTGCGACCAAAGTCGAGGACGCATGCGTGGATCATGTATTCGAGAGTCTGAATGGTCCTCTCTGTCTGACCACCCCTCTGAGGGTGAAAGGCTATGCTCAAACGTAGTTGTTTCCCAAACGCCTCCTACAACCCCTTCCAAAGCCGGGAAGTAAAGCGAGCATCTCGATCAGAGACGATAGATGATGGTACACCATGAAGCCGCACAATCTCATGAATGTAAAGTCATCCCAAGATTTCCATTGAGCCCTGCTCTCTGATGGGTAAGAAGTGATCCGACTTGGTGAGTCGGTCGACAATCACCCAGGTGGATTCGTGACCTCTGGAAGTGTGTGGAAGTCCAGTCACGAAGTCTATAGATATCCCGTCCCACTTCCACTCCAGGACCTCTAAGGGTTATACCAAGCCTGCTGGTACTTGGTGCTCAGCCTTCACCTACTGGAAGGTGAGGCATCGAGAAACGAACTCTGCCATAGCCTTCTTCATGCCCGGCCACCAGTGCTATCGTTTGAGATCCTGGTACATCTTCACCACTTAGGATGTACCGCCAAATGAGATGTGTGAAACTCTCTCAGCACTTCCTCCCATAAAGCAACTGGTACCAAGGTACGTCCACTGAAAAGAATGTCGTTCTCTACCCCAAAGGAGAAACCATCAGGTGCCTGTCCCTAGGATATCTGTGCACGCCGCGTCTCACAGTCAGCATCCCCACGCTGTGCCTCTCTGACCCGCTGCAGTAGTGGAGGGGTGATTGTGAGAGACTGAAGGAAGGCCGCTCCATCTCTATCCACGAATGATATCTGCAAAGTGGCTAGCTGCTCTGTCGCCTCCTCATGTAGATGAATGCACGTCCTCCTACTGAGAGCATCAGCTACCACGTTCCCCTTCCCAAGAGTATAGACTATCTCAAAGTCATAGTCCTGGAGGAACTAGAGCCATCGTCGCTGTCTCAAATTCAGGTCCTTCTGAGAGAAGATGTATCTGAGACTCTGATGGTAAGAAAAGACTATAAAGCGCTCTCCCATCAGATAGTGTCACCATGTCTTCAGAGCAAAGACCACTGGTACTAACTCTAGGTCATGGGTAGCGTAGTTTTGCTCATGCGGCCTCAACTGACTTGATCCATAGGCGATCACGGCCCGCTCCTGCATCAGGACACATCCGAGCCCAGTCCCTGATGCATCGCAGTATACTACGTACCCTACTACCTCCTCAGGCAACCTCAAGATAGGTGTGCAGGTCAATCTCTGTCTCAGCTCCTGGAAGCTCTGCTGACAACTATCTGACAACACAAAGGGTTTCCCCTTCTTCGTCAAAGCTGAGAGTGGTGTCACAACTTTGGAGAAGTCTGGCACAAATCTCCGATAGTATCCCGCTAGTCCCAATAAACTCTGCACCTCTGTCACGCTCCTGGGTGGCTCCCAAGCTACCACTGCCTCGATCTTCGCAGGATCCACTGCAACTCCCGCCTCAGAGATGACGTGTCCCAATAAGTAGACCTCACGTATCCAGAACTAACACTTCGAGAGCTTACCATAAAGCTGATGCTCTCGGAGTGTGTCTAGTACAACCCGCAAGAGGTAGGCGTGTTCCTCCTTAGTCTTCGAGTAAATCAAAATGTCGTCGATGAAGACCACGACAAAACGATCGAGTTATGGCTGAAAGGTCCTGTTCATGAGGGCCATGAACACTGCTGGAGCATTGGTTACGCCGAAAGGCATAACCAAGAACTCATAGTGGCCATACCGACATCTGAAGGCCGTCTTCTTCACGTCCTCATCTCAAACTCTGAGCTGATGATATCCTGACTTGAGGTCTATCTTTGAGAACCACCATGCTCAATTTAGCTGATCAAAGAGGTCATCAATCCTCAGTAGCGGATACTTGTTACTCACTGTCACCTGGTTTAGGCGACGATAGTCGACACAAAGTCACAAACTCCCGTCTGCCTTCTTGGCAAACAATATCGGGAAGCCCAGGGTGAAACACTGGGTCAGATGAACCCATTGCCCTGCAAGTCCTCCATCTGTACCCGTAGCTCTCGAAGCTCAGCGGGGGCCATCCAATATGCTGGAGTCGATATAGGGGTTTTCCTAGGGTATAGGTCAATATAAAAGTCTGCCTATTTGTGAGGAGGTAGCCCTGGAACGTCGTTGGGGAAAACATCTGCATACTGATCCACCACTGTAGGAAAACCAGGACTCCGCACGTCAACAGCTCCTAGGATGAGGCTAGTCAACTGGTGAGTGATGGGCTATCCTCTCGTCCGTGGAAGTCCATCCTATGCTGAAAAGGCTCCCTTTTCGCCGGTGAAGGTGAACCTGCTCCCGTCGGTGCATACACATCGCACCTTGCGCCTAAAACAGTCAATCTGTGCATGGACTATAGACAACCAATCCATGCCCAAGATGAAGTCATAAGGCCTCGACGCCGCTACAAGAAGATCCCAGCCGAATCTCTCACCTCCTAGAGTAATCTCACACTACCGGAAGCAGTGCATAATCATCGAGTCTGCTCTTGTAGGAGTCTCTAGCCGTAAGGATTGAGCCAACGGCCCTGTCGGAATCTCCGAGATCTGAACAAGGGAAGCAGCTATGAAAGAATGACTCACTCTTGTGTCTATAAGTACTGCAACAAGGGTGGAATAGACACATATAGTACCTCGAATCATGTCGGGTGCACCGTGGTCGTAGGCCTCTGCTGCCTGGAGTTGTGCCTGTCTCTGCCTGCCAGCTCCCTGTGGTCGGGGTGGACCTCCTGGTGGTGGTGGCGGTAGGGTCTCAAAGCATCTCCCACCACCTGCTACTCGGCCAGCTCCTCTGCCTCGTCTGACTGCTCCCTACAGACTACCACAGTCGACCCTCGGCCTCTGTCTCGGTGGTCCCTCAACCATCTGCTGCTCCTCGGCATGGCGGGTCGGGCAATCAGGAGCCATGTGGCCCTGCCCGCCACATGAGTAGCACTGCCTGCCTCTCGAAAGACTGGCTCCACGCTGTGTGCCCCGCACTGCTGAGCCAGTGTCCTGAGGTCGTCTGCCTAAGGGTCTGGTCTGCCTAGACCCATGAGTCATCTGTCGACTGCCTGCTGCAGAAGACTCTGCTACGTGCCGCCCTGCGGTGGGTCTCGGCACTGGTGTAGACTCAGTAAGGTAGCTCTCGATAAAAAGGTCTCGCACCAGTACTCCTGTCTGAGTCAGAATACTGAGGGAGATCAGCGATGCCCTGATCTCGTGTCCCAATCCCTGCTCGAAGGTCTGAGCCCGGAAGAATGGGTCCCATAACATGTCTGTAGAGTGGCGCGAGAGATCGGTAAACCTCGTCGAGTACTGGGCGACCATCAAGCTGCCCTGCCGCAGCTGAAGAAGCTCCTGGATGCGCACCGCACGGAGGGTGGCCGGGACGAACTCTAAGCAGAAGAGGCTCTCAAATTCCATCCATAGATAAGATGCCTCATCATGCACCTGGAGAATCAAGCTCCAGCATCTGCCTATTGTTGCGTGTAGTAGGCTTGCTGCGAGGATCACCATGAGGTTTGCTGGTGTCCTCACTAACCTGAAAACTCTCACCACTGCCTCCGGCCAGTCCTCGGCTGCCTGGGGGTTCGTCTCCCCGCGGAACCTGGGCGGTCGCTGGCACTTGAACTCATATAGTGCACTGAGGCGACGTGCATCGTCAGCGGCTGGTGCTGGAAGCATCGGTGGCTCGGCGGGTAGAGGTACCGCCGGTGCCACTGATGACAAAGGGCCCTGCACCGATGCCTCGTCGGTCGGTGGGCTATCGTCATGATCAACTCTCGGAACCCTAGCTGGCTGCGGTCGTGGGGCCATCCTGAAAAGAAAACATGTGCGCCACGGTCAGAACAGTATACCTGGTGAGCTGATACAAAGTAATCACAAATAAAACATGAAACACACATGCAATCAATGTTTTTGTGCATTAAGTCCGAAATCAGAAGTCAGGGTCCTGGTGTACGGATACGTCGGCTGCTGCACTAATACTGGACTCCCTAGACTGATAACCACACTCAATACACTTAACATTATTTCTTATCATAGAAAAATATCAGAGTCCCAAGTTCTACGGTAGAGCTAAACTCCTCTAATACAAATTTTTCACAACCCGTCCTCAGGCCCGTGCCGTGACTACCCCAAGCCCGCCTTCCATAGGCCAGGGGCTGGCGACTAGCACCAAGGTGTAAATCCCAGTAAAAAGGGAAGGCATTGCCTTTGTAAAGTAAACAAACACCACAGAGTAAGCAACAGAAGAAGTAAACACTAAGTAAAACTGAGTACAACAGTAAGTGCAGAAAAGTAAGTGGGCCAGTATACAAACCCAAACTGAAAGTAAAGTACAATTGGAAAGGGAAAACAGCAACTGAAAAGTAAGCCGCAATGCCGAGCTGTCCAATGGAAATCCCACCTGAAGAGTGGGTACAGATAGCTCCACTGCTCCTCGGGTCCCACCATCCGCTCCGAATACGTCCCGCCCAGTGGTCCCCCTTCAGGTACTGTCCTGCTCTGCAAGCCTCAACCACGATCAACGTTGTCTGTCGTCTGCAACCAACACAATGTAGTGCAGGCATAACCCGTGCAGGGGTGAGTATAAGCTACTCAGTAGGGACCCCGAGACCCCTGAAGGTCTCCCAGTATCCACAAAGGATAAACCACAAAGGAAAGGTAAATCACAAAGTAACATCCGACACTGCATAGGTATATGCCCATACATATATCTAAGTCATCAATTCTCGTTCGGCTCCAACATCCGAGCCTAAGTACAACCCAGTCCACACAAGAAAGCCAAACGTAAATCCACACAGGATAGCACAACACAATCCACATAGGAAAGTAAAACAGGAATCAGCTCACTTAGGTATACTTCTTCGAAAGACGATAGAGATGATCACTGATCCATATAAGTCATCGGACCCACAAAGGATCGATAGGTACTAACCCACCCGGCAACGACCCACAAAGGATCGATAGGAAACTAACCCACGCAATGACCCACACAGGATCTGTAGGCACTGGCTCACACAGAACCTCTGAGCGCTGACCCACACAAGATCGGACCCACAAAGGATCGGTAGAACTGATCCACGTAGGACCGCTGAGTGCTGTAGTCGTCGCCATCAAATCCACTGAGTATTTCAGTACAGTCGTCGTCGTCGTCACAGTAGCAGTCACAGCCAGCTCTAGGGTTCCCGCACACAGCAAGCTCGCTCAGGAGGGTCCACTCCACGAGCCGAGAGGCTGATACATCAATTGACACATAGTCTAGAGTTGATGTATCCAAAAGTTCTGTATCGTGAACAGGAACTCAACGTTGTGACGCCCGGTCTGAGAGTTATTGGCTTTTTCGTCCGAGGGGCCCGGTTAGTTTTTAAGGCAAAACCAATCCGACCGTACTCCACCTACGTCCAAACCTCGGGCGCAGTAAGCCAAAAGATCCATATCACTAAGATGAAACCAAAAAAGTCGACGGCACGTCAATCGGATGTCCAAAGCTCAAGAAAAGAGAGTTTCCGCTCCGAGGGCCCGGTTGGTTTCGTGTACGAACCAACCCGGCCGAACTCAAATTAATCCTAAACCTTGAGTGCGGTATACAGAAACGACCGCCTCGATTCATGGATCTCATCGCAAATGACGGTGCATCGATCGGAGGTCCGTAGCCCAAGTTATGGTCAAAAGACCGAAGACGGTCCGAAAACGGGGGTTTCGGGCCCTGACCGACCCGGCCCGAGACCCCCCGGTCGGCCCGAACCGGGGCGACCCGCCCCGGGTCCGGGTCGGCCCGGCCTGGGCACAGCGCGCCCAGCGCACTGGCCAGCTCGGCCGACGGCCGAGCCGTTTGGCAGGGGGGGTGCCTTCCCCCCTGGTGTAACCGCGACCCCCCATTAATGGGGGCCGTTTTGAAGGCCGGATGGGGGAATTAATTCCCCCAGTTTCCCTTTGTCGGGCAGGCCTGCACCGGCCGGCCGGTTCTGCCAACAAGGACTGGCGACGGCCGGTCCTTCCTCCTTCGCCATCACCGGCGGCCCGGAACCGGCCGCCGGTCACCCTGCTCCGCCGCGGCCCGGAACCGGACGCAGCTTGGTTCGTTCGGCGTGGTGCGACGGCACCGCGCCCTTCCGCCGTGGCCCCGCTCCGGCCGCGGTGTCTTCGGTTTTCTTCGACGCGGCATGACGGCATCGCGTCCTTGTTCAACTTCACGGCACGGCGCAACGGCGCCGCGCATAACTTGTCGTATGATCCCGCGTGGTGCGACAACACCACGCCATTCCATCCCAACCACAAAGAATCAAACAAGGATAAAGGAGGAGGGTCGGCCATGTTTGTGTGGTCCGGCCACCCCTCTCGTTAATCGATATCATTTGGTCATATAAATACGAAGAACGACAAACTAGAAATCACGAACGAAAATTATTAAATAAACCCCTACCTTGATAAAAGAGATGATGAACATCGGCGTCACAAAGTGAGGATTTGAAGACGTTGATAGAGATTTCGTCGCGAAAAACCGTCGCGAAAAGAGACGTCACGGAATTAAAATGTCGTGGAAGAAGACGTTGCGTCGTGGGTCGTTGTCGCGGAAGACGGTCTCTGGGGGCTCGACGCTCCACGTCGAAGATCGTTCGTTCTTCGCGTTCTTCGTCAAAGAGAATGAAGAACTCAAGATTTCCTTAGCTTTTTCTCCAAAGGATCTCAAACAACTAAACCCCAACCCAATAAAATAAGTTGTTAACTTATTTTATTAACACATCAAGGCTTCTGAAATTCAAGTGTTTGAATTCCACATTAACTCACCTCATTAATTTCATATGTTAATAAACTTAAGTTAACAAAATTAATGGGAGTTGAGGAGGTTAGAGGATAGGAAGGGGTGGGGTTCGTGTGGGCCCCACCACCCTCATAACCTCCCAAGGGAGGTTGGGTAGTTACCCAACTTCCATCCAAAGGATTAAACACTTAGTATAAAAAATAAAAATTGTTGTTAAATTTTTATTTTTAACTTCCACAATTTTTATCATTAACTCTCGTGAAAACGCAACTCCGGAACAGGTGTTCCTAAGCAATTATCGGCGCTACGGTTCCATCGGTGTCCTCGGAATTCGATTCCGAGCACCGGTTCAAAAGTTAGAAATTCCCGCTCCTTCGTTCACTGAACGTACCCGAGCTAAACTTCGGATAGAAATTCTGGGTACATCGGTCCTCGGAATCAAGTGCCGTTTGAAACTGCGTTCGTGTAAAATTCCAAAGAAAATTAAGAAAAAATTTTCCTTGAATTTTACGGGTCTTTAAATGGTACATGAAAAGGGACCTATCTTCACACCAGATTTGACACTCCCATGGGATATGATTTGATAACTCACAAGATATATATGAACCATTATATAGAATATTAATATGTTTTGGTTAAAAAACATGATAAGAAATGATCATGGATAACCAATATTAAACCATAGAAAATCATTTTTTGAGGTATATATTAATTGGTATGTGCATTTACGGATACACTAAGTTGAATTTTAATATCATATATTTCAATAATTATAATGCATATAATATTTTAAGTAGTTTTATGATAATTATGGGTAATTTATTATTTGGATTAGGTTAATAAATACAATCTGAACTTACTAAAAATATCTAGATTGATGTAAATGTATCATAAGATAATAAAAATGTGAAAAAGGAGAATAAGTACTAATATTGATTTTAATTATGCATATGATGGTTTATTGTGATATTATTTTATCTTTACAATTTTTTTGTTCATTTTTTTAAATAGAAAAATAAAAATGGATCTATGAAAGGTATGTCTCTATAAAATCATATGTCTTATAGAAAACTAAGAAGCCATATTCAGAACAGATGGCTGAGAATCACAATATTTGCATATTATGAAGGAAGATTTGAGTTTTATTTTTTTACCCATGATTGTGAGATATAAATTATATACTGATTCATTCCATGAGCTATTTTCATCAGTGATTGATCATTAAAATTACAAGGAAGAAATTTATTTAAGGGGGGGATGTAATGTACTATGATTTTGGTATATATTTTCTTTTTATTAAATACCAAGTTGAATAACTTTATTCACAAAAGAAAAACATTTAAATGAACTATGATACATTTTAGATAAAAAAATTACAATACTATATAGAAATTGTTTCATTATAGTAATTTTATATGAATCTAAAAAATGTTATACTTATTTAAATTATTTTATTATAATAAATATATAAATATATTTTTGGGTTATGTATTATAATTATTACTATTTTTTATAATATGTTTTTTATATTAAAAACTAAAATAATTAATTTTAATACAAATTTATTGAAAAAATATAAATAATTCCTATTAAACAAGTAATAAATCATTAAGAGCCTGGAATAAGATTTATTAAATATTAAAATTCTTTTTCAAAAATAATATTACTATTTATATATATTGTTTATTTTCAAACCAATTGGACACTATTGAAAGATGTGTTATATTAAATAGGATAGGTGGAAAAATAAATTAATGTTTATATTAATATTTTCAGTAAGAATATAATATGAATAATTTCTTTTTATTCTTCAAAACATATTTTACTAAAAAGGGGTTTTATGTGTTATGTGAACTAATATTAAAACTATTTTTATCACCCTAGAAAATTTTGTATGGTAAATTTATTTTAATATTTTAAATTAGCATGTTAAAATTAGAAAATACACTTAATAATAGTAATGTCCATGACCTAGTTCTCCCCCATGTGATAAAGTTAGATAACTATGTAACCACATTTGCACCTCCAGGTATTATAGAGGCTTCCAATTAGCACTGAGGGTCCAATATGTATAAGGGGGGACTATACCCTCCATTACAAAATACTAAAAAATCCAAAACATGTAAAACCAATATTATAAATAAACTCTTATAAACAAACAAGAAAATTACAAATCTATGTAATCATAAAAAACCTCGGCATGTCATATCGTACATAAAACTAAATGTCATAATTAATTTCGTACAAGAAATAAATTGAAACAAATAATCAAAATAAATACTCCCAAAATTAATATTGAAACCCTTACATAGTCACATATATAAGATCTTGTCTATAAGAGAAAAATAATAATCAATCCAAGGTCCCCTTTCCCTTATCCAGTCCTACACCAATGTAGTTTTCCCAGATGCTAAACGATTCCCCATATAGGGTGTGAGTAAACCACAGTCAGACACCACCAATAGTATCTAAATAAATCCAGTCTAAATAATAGTATATTAATTAGTATAATATACATTGGAATTAATTCAAAATTTAATGCAGAACATAAACACAAGATCACTGAACCGTATGTTCCAGGATCACACATAGGTTTAGCACCAACCCGCATCCACATATAGTCGGATATATCTATCTATGCTCATCACTGAGTCCATGTGGATTCCCAAGCCCAAGAAAAATAAAAATTCATTTAACAACAATCATATGTTGTAATATCAAGATAAGGGTGAATTAAACTTCTCAGTTTTTCTTGGGATCTATATGAATTACAATGTTGCAACTGTTTACATGTTCCTAAGGTATATTACCTAGCCGAGGGAGTGTTGCAAATCAATGGAACCATTGTGAATTCATGTGCTAGATCTACTTACATTATCATAGTTTGTCATAACCTATTTTACTTCCTATACTAAGGATGGTATAATAGTTCAATTATCATAAGAAAAGAATTTTCAAATCATACAATGTAATGAAACTTGTGAAACATGTCAACATATTCAAAACAAGTTAATTTAGTCTATCTTACAATTATCTTCCCAATTTCAATTAAATGTCATTATCCTATTTAGTAAAAATAAAATTTTGTTCCAATATTAATTTATATAACATGTGTGACAATTCTTATATAGTTTCTAGATAAATCAAATTACTATATAACATATCATTATGCCATTTTCTGTCATGTCATTATGTCATTTTCCAATACCAATCCCATTATCTAATCACAATCCATGTGATGCATGAAAATAATCGATATTTATTTAAATATATATAATTTTTCAATCACCCAATTTTGTTTTAGGATTTTAGGTTCACATAATTATTGTTCTAACCAGAGGTCAATGGTAGGTACCCCTATCAGGTGGATGTATGTCAAGGTCCGAATCTCCATTGGACCAAACTAGATTTATAGGATGTGTAATAATGGGGATTCAATACAATATATATTATTTAAATAAATAGGGTCTTACACATGGAGTTTCTTCATGATCTCACATGTTTTATATACCAGAATATCAGAAAATGCCTTAGAGAGATGTTTTAGACCACATACCTCCAACAATTAAGAAGAAACTCGTGTATTAAATGTTAGGATCGATCAGAAACACCATAGTTGCATATGGCCAGCGATATATCAACAACATCAAGGATAAAAAATGATATCCATTCCTAAAATAAGATAAATACACGGATACCATGAGAAACTCACCAAATATAGATGTATCTATTATAGAACGGATCGAAGGATCGTGATTTGATATTGGAGAAGTCAAAGAAGCATTAGTGAACTCTTCTAGGTAAAATAGCAAGAATAGGGTTTTATAGGTGGATAATTATGAGTTAAATATGGTTTTTTGGTGGGGTAATTATGACTGAACCCTTTATTTTTCACCCCTTATTGGTTCCATCGGCTAGGCATTGGATGTTATCATCCAGCCGAGGGTACTAGGAAATGTAGTTGTTCCACCAATTACCATAACGACTAGTCTATGGGATCCTTGTGGGGACCCCAATTTTTTTGAAGGCTATTGGCTATCCGGTGGGATTCCTATAGCTATTACTTGTTACTACGACATCTACTTCCTATATGATGGAACTAAAGCATGTTCATTCCTTTATTCCACCACTAGTAAATGCTAGATTGCCTTTTTAGTTCATGGAATCACCATCATAAAAAATATATCAACCAATTATAATTCCTTATTTATAGAAATATAAATGGTTTAATATACATAAAGTGAGTGTGTGTGTCTATGTAAAAATGTGGGATCTTACAAACTCCCAACTATATAGTAGTCTATCAGGGAGTTCTGCTCTATGTATCACTGAGGGGTGTCAGCGAACAATGTAGGAAAACAATACAATATATATGAATCCTTGTCCAAGGTCTCCTCCTACACACACATATCCTACAACTATACTCACACTAGAGGAACAACCATTACTTGATTTTTATTCTCACTATGTTATATGATCACCCACACTGCATTATTCATCTAAGGTGTCCTAGGTATCGATAACATGATGTATGTGGTGATATCCTCCCACATCCGTTCATGAAAAAGAAAATGGTGTAGTTACCCAATAGGTTGCCAATATAGAGACCTGATCTCAGAAGCCTGATGCTGGTGTCTAATACCAGCATGTTAGAATGATTACAATGAATCAAATCCCAATGGACTGAAGAGTTTAGTAGTTTGGTAAACCAAATATATACACCAGGCTTTCATTACTAATTAATACACTAATTACAACATATTTTTTTATTTCAAGTATAACATTATTCCATGTATGATATCCTAGAATATATTTCATAGCACACCTCATAGATTCTGGGGGATGGAAAACATAAGGATGAGCTCAAATGCTCTAGAATATTAATTAAAGAGGAAGTAACAATGAATTGACGAGAATAAATAAACATGAAACATAATACAACTAAAAAAATTACATTAAACTAACTAGTTAATAAATATTCAATATGAAAAGGAAAATAACTAAAAGAAATACTATTTAATCGATGAACTGATAATGAAATTCATTCCTTGATATCTCAACACAAAATTTCATGGATAAATAATAAATGAATCAAAATGAAGAAATTCTTATTAATTGGATGTCATGTCGGAGGAACATGAAAACCTATACTGAAAGTCCTTTAAAAATATTGTTTAAAAATATTTGTAGAAACCTATTTAATGAGTGAAAATAATTTTCTTCATGAGAACCTGTCAATGGACAAAGAGTCTATATAAGTTCTGAGATAGACCTATCTTTTCTGGTCTAAATAATTCCTCATATCGAATAATAAAAATAAAACATAATAATAATAATAAAATATTTGTATTAAAAAAAGGATATGTATTTTTCAATATTTCCACACTTAATCAAATAAATATCAATGGGAAAAAATGTATTTAATAAATTTATATAGTTTAGGATATAATAATATCCCTGAAAAATAAAATGAATAATTAGTGGAAATTCAACATCTATTGATCATAGAAAATTGAATATTTCAAGTGGAGTAAAAAAATAATCAAGGAAGTGAATTTCAATACAATCATTGGAAAAATAAATCATAAACCATCAAGATGAATAATAAGTGTGGTACCAATAAAGAATATACTATATGGACTAGAAAAAAAATGATTTTTTCCATTGGTGAATTAAAACACTAAAAAACATCATATAAAAATGTTTTGATTAAAATAAATATTAAATTTTAGAAAACAAATTTAAAATTATTTTCATTGAAAATCACTTTTAAAAACATTATCTTTTAAAAATTTGATGTATGATTCCAGGAAATGATTCTAGGTAAATTAATACATGTCATAGAAGATAAAAAGAACATTCATTTTTCATAATAAAAGGATAGAAAAGTGACTTCTTCAAAAAGATACAAAGAGATTCGTTGGAAAACTTTTTTTAAAGATAAAAAGGGAAAAAAATATTCAATAAATAATTTCTTAAAGGTTAAAATTATTTTTTAAATAATTTTTTAAAAAAATGTTTTTTCAAGAAAATTAGTTCTCTGGAGAGGGAGATAAATAAAGTTAGGTTTTATTAAAAACATTTTCAAAAATGTATTAAATAACAAATACTGTAAAAAAGGAACTATTAATTAGAATATGTTTTAAAAAATGTAGGATAGGAAAATTAAATGGTTCTCTAGATAATGATCATATAATTTCCTCAAATGGAGATTCAAGGGTAAACAATCCTGAATAAAATTCGATTATGAAGTAAACACTCAAAAATACCACAAAATTGAAGTGAGAACTAAAAAATAAATAGATTGTGTGTGGATGTGTAAATACACAAAAACATTATAAGTATAACAATATATATTAAAAGAGATTACACACATAATATTTTAATAATAACATCAATGAGGAAGTAATATAACCCAAATACCAATGAAATTTTGTTGTGAAATTCTTTTGCATGTGGTAATACATAATTCAAATACATGTTGATAAAATAATTGAAATTTAAAAAAAATATTGAATAATTAATGAATTATGGTATGAAATTTCAAATTGGAATTATTCACCCCATATATAAGAAATTAGGCGCACAATAATAAATATTGTCTCATTGAATTGAAATTGAGATGAAATCCCTTACTACTTGGTAACTTGGGAATTATAATACACATGAAAAAAATACATTCTAATGATACTATAAATACAATAAAGATAAATTCATTCACAATATTAAATAAAATAAGTGGTTGTATATACACCAGACAAAATAAATAATTGGTGAAAATTATGTATTCCCCATGAGAAGAAAACTAAGTTAAGAATCTCATACCTTGTGTTTCATTTCCGTTGAACATCCTTTAAATCCTTTCTTAAAAATGTTAAGAATGTCAATAAATTTTAAAAGAAATATAATAATATTTATAATATAATATATTTTCTTTTCTTAATATCTTATTACCTTTTTTAACAACCTTTCACTATTTTCATCATTTTTTGTGTTAATTGGTTAGTTTTTTGAGTGTGTTTTGACTTGTTATTTATTTTTCTTAAGTGGATAACTATTTTACCATATCAAGGATTTAAAAAAAAATTTAAAGGTCATATATATTTTGGTATATATGTATTTATAATAATCCATACTATTTGGAGATAGGAAATGAATTTCACCGTTCATGGAGATGGTAGGTCATACGCACGCATGACCACTACTTCAATTTCATTGTCATATTTAAAAGAATTAAAATTAAATTATATATATATATATATTATAATTCAATTATAATATTTATTTAAAATATTTCACATATTTTTTTAAAGCTAGCTTTTATACATTCCATGTATAGCGTAAACGAATCGCATAGCATTGAGGTGGCGTTTGTCCAGACTTACACAAACAGTTGTATTGTAATTAAAAATTGAAATCTCGAGTGTATGTGTTATATAAATATTACATAAGAATTAATTATATATAAATACCAAATATATTATACATAAATAGTTTTCCATCATAATTCTCAACCATGAGATGGGGTAAAGGAAAAAAACTAAAGACATCATTTTATGGGGCAGTAGTTTGTCGAACGCCCAATGTAAGTTTGTTGCCCATCTGATAGAAGTGTATATAGGTGAAGGTAAAAAAATATCATAATAATCTATAAGAATATTTCTTATACTAGTGTTAATATATGATAATTAAATAATGATAATTTAATATGAGGAGAAAGAAAAAAATAAAAGATCTTGTGGAAGGATGTTATCTCTTCTTTGGGTAACTCCTTTTGGTTTGCATCAAAGTGATTCTTTGGATGAATTTATAACAAAAGGGAGGATATAAGGTTGATGAAAGAGATGTTTTTATATTACTATATTATATTATGGTCGGGCCAAATAGTCTTTAGAGGTGTGAGGAAGAGGGAGGGGTCAGTGAATTTTTATAGTGGAGGAGGAGTGGAATTCTTGTAAATTTTTTAAACGGGAATTTTACACCCATTTTTTCCATGTCCATTGGATCCAATAATGTACCCAATTACATAAAATAGAGGATATGGCAGATATATGATCATCTAATCGACCTTGGAAAAGGTTCTAGGTCATTTTGTCCCTTAATCGTAAGGTTTAGTCCCTTATTAATGTAATTTTTCTCATAATTTCTATAATTAATTTTAATTACCTTAACTAATATTATTGGTGAAAATCTATGTTGAAATTTTTATAAATTATAAATTATTTTGATTACAATTATTGAATCCCTTTTCCCAAATTCTAATCACATAAGTGGAAAAATTAATTTAAATTGGATCCCAAATATAGGACAACACAATGAGTTTTTAAAGAAAAAATGATCAAAATATTGAAATGTTAATATATACAATTCCAATGTGAAATTGATTCCAATGACCAAAATTTGATTAATTTTTTTTATTTATTATTTAAATAATGTTTAATACCAATAAAAAACTATAATTTACCCTCATAAAGAAATTAAAAGAAAAAATATATTTCAATGAAAATTTACTATTTTTCATTATTCATCATAAAATGAAACTTCACAGAAAAACAAAAAAACTAACCATAACCTAATATGGATGTATCTATTTAAAAAATAAATATATTTTTATAATATTTAAATTTTAAAAATTCCAAAAAAAATTAATATCAAATTGTTTATCAATTTAATGGTGGTAAAAGTGCAATTAAAAAATTATTGATTTTTATATGAAACATTGGATTTGCTCTTATCTTAAGATTATAAAATATATTGGATGATTGTTAAAAATATTTTATTTAATATATATAATATATTTAATTAATATCATTCTCTAATTTTAATTAATTAAATTTATTAATAAAAAGTTCATTTGGGAGCATAAAAATTAAAATATTCCATTTATATTCAGTTGGTTTCTATATTTTCATTTCGTTGTAATTGGTAACCAATTATTTCTTCGTACTTTTTTATAAACAATATATTTCCATAATTTAGTCATTATTATTCATAAATTCTAATTTAATAGATAGGTTATATGTTATTATATTTAAAAATAATATTTTAGTAATGTATTTTTGTTCAGTTAAACTCAATCTTGCGTGTAATAAAAGCTATCGAATAAATAGGTTGTTTCGTACGACAAAATATAACTACATATTGATTGAATTTAAATATCTGTCATGGATTGAATTTATTTAAAATAGAAATTATATTGTAAAGTCTTAGGGTATTATATTCCCTTATTCTCTTCATGTTTCATGTCATAGATACTATCGAATACAATGTTATTACTTTAGAATTTTGAGGCATTACATTCTCCGCACCATTATTAAATTTTCTCCTCGCTATGTAAAATCGATCTCATAAATATATGGTGTTGAATTATAAAATTCTTTTCCTAAAATCCAATATCATGAGAAGTGTAAATGAAACATCATCCAAATAAGAGAGATTGATAAATACAAAGGTCACATGGATTAACATATAACTAAGTTTATATGTAGAATAATATTGGTTGCATGTGAAATTATGGACATGGATAAAAGAGTTAATATGTATATGGATTTATTGAAGTCATCAATCACAAAAAAATTAATGATCAATGGAAATTTGAGGGCCTAAATTCCATAAACCTATGATGATTTAAAAGACCATTGGTTGAACAAAATTTATAGTATTAGGGAAACATTTTTTGATCCTTTTCATAATATTGAGTAATTCATTTATTGCACAAGAATATAAGGAAATTTAATAACTTGGTATGTTTAAATTTGAATGAACAATTACCTTTATTTGGGCTTTGATCAAATTCTAACTCATCCTTTAAATGATAAAATCCATATCCTAGCTTGTACCAATTTTTTGAAGAACTAAAATCATATTGTAATACCAATGAAACATGTCATTGTATTTGTATCTAACTATTTTACAAAACCAATATCGTTAATAAATTTATAACTACACCTAAAAAGTGAGACTACTACTTCATTATTAATATTTATTAATAAAATTGTTTCAGAAAAATAAATTATACATTAACCAGGACATCAAAATGGCCAGTGGTATGCATGAAACCCTTATCATATGTTTTTCATGGGGTTAAGTCCTACTACTTTTCTGGACATGATGGGTTGTCATCCAACATATAGGTCTTCATTTTCTAAAATTATATTAATATAATTTACAAAATAAATATGATGTAAATCCTTGAAATATGGTTAAGCACTAAATATCCTTTTAACAAATATTTTTACCATATATTTTTTTAAACATAATAATCTTATTTGAATATTATTAAAATGTAAAAATTATAATAATAACAATAAATGTGGTCAATAACATTAAATTGATGTCTCTAAAATATATGGGAATTCTTCCTCAATTAGATTTTATACTAGAACATATATCTTCCTTAAATGTTTCCAAAATATCCTTAATCTTGGTAAAATCTCATTATATAAAAAATAAAAGAGATTTTTAGGGCTTAGAACTTATTGTCAACATTCCTCTAATAATCCCATGATGGTACTCATCAGTATTCATTTAATTAAGGCATATGTTCTTCTAAAAATTTAACAGATCCTTAGATATTTCATGAATATTAAAATAAAATATTATTTTTAAAAATACTTCTCTAATTTAATTCTAGAATCTCAATAAATACAAAAACCATTTTATTTTCGAATAATTAATTCTTTAGTCTATGATTTAACCTAAGAAATTCATTTTCATTGTCTATTAAAATCTTTCATAATGGATTTTAAATAAAATTGTAATTATCCTAAGCATATCCCACGGGAGAAAAACACAATATTGGATGTAAAGTCCATTTTCATGCACCAAGTTATTCTAAAGTCATAACCAACACACCTTGTCAGAGTTATTACCGTTAGGTACATCTGTTCCAATACCATGTCTATATATAGTATCTAGAATTGGGTATATTTCTATAAATACCCACATAATCTCCACCTTTATAAAATTCAAGGATAATCTTCTATACTTCTCCTCAAATTCTACCTTAGGTATATATTCACTAATATATGTTTTCCTAAATCTAGTTTCCGAGGTTGCTACAAGACTTCCAGGGATACCAACTGTGGACACACAACCCCAAAATCCTAGAGCCCATGTGTACCACCATTATATTGGAAGGATTATAAGGATTCAAATCTCGAAGGACTAAATAGTTTAGAAGTATTGGTAAACCAGATACATACATTAGTCTTAAATTAAAAATGAATACACTAATTACATAATTTTTTGAGCATAACATTATTAAATCTATGATATACATGTTCATCTTTCATAGTTTCCATCTTAAATTCTTCAATATGAGAAAAAATAATGGTGTGCTCAAATATTTAGTAAGGGATAGTAAAGAAGAATCTATAAGGAATTTATTATAATAAATAAACATTACAAGTTAAAGAACTAATAGCACATTACTTTCAAATAACCCTTCATGCAATAATCTATATGGAAATAAAAATAAATGACAAAAAATAAATTTAATCAATGAAATAAGAGTTAAATTCATACATAAAAATGATGATGAAAATTATCTTGGATAAATAATAACTGAATCAAAATGAAGGCAATTCATAATTATTGAACATCATATCTAATGCATATGAAAACCTAAATCAACAATATCATTCAAAAAATAGATAACAATTACATGTAGAAACTTGTTTATGTTTCGCAACTAATTTCACTCCAAAGAAAATGTTGATGCATCCAAGGGAAATATAATTTTTAGGCCCCACACATCATTTTCAGCCTAAATAATTCCTTATATTGAATAATAAAAATAAATAACATGCCTTATAAAATATTTATATTGAATAAAGAATATAAATTTATCAATATTTCCCCAAATAATTAAATAATCTCCACAGAAAACACCATATATAAAAAATGGTATAGGGTATAGGAAATATTAATAGCCATGATAAATGATATGGGTAATTAGTGCATATACAATGTCTACTGGTCATAGGAAATTAAATATTTTAAGGGGACTGAAAAAGAAATCAATGAAGGGAATGTGAATAATATCCTTGGAAAAATAAATCATAATACATTTATAGGAAGAATAAAGAAAGTATCAATGGAACATATCCCAGGTGGAGTTAAAATTAATGGTTCTTGTATTTAATGAATAGAAATAATATAAAAATATCCTTTAAAAAAATTGAGGAAATTATTTTTTTGATTTTGCTAAAAAATTTAAAAATATGTTTCATTGAAAATGACTTCTGAATAAGATTATTATTTAGAAGAAACCTTTTAAACATACAAAGGAAGCTTTGATGAAATGATTATTGGTAAATATATATAGGTAATACATGGTTAAATGAATATTCCTTTTACATGGTAAAAAGGTTAGAAAAATGTATTGTTTGAAAAGTAACAAGAAGATTATTTTGAATACATTTGTAAAAGAACTAAAGGGTAAAAATATGTTTAATAAATCATTCTAGAAGAGTTAAAAACATTTTTTGAAACCACTTAGACAATAGGTATTTGATAAGAAAATATGAGCTTCAATTAAAGAGAGAAACAATGTGGGGTTTTCTTATAAACATTTTTTAAAACATATTGAGTACCAAACAGTAGGAAATGGTACTATTAATTAGAAAATGTTTTTAATAGACATATTAAAGGAAAATTAAGTTTTTCTATAAAATGATTAAATAATTTCCTCAAATTTAAATTCAAGTGTAAACAGTCCTGAATAAAATGAGACTGTGAAGGAAACCCCAAAAAATACCCTAACTATGATGTGTGAGTTAAAAAAAAGAAATTATGTTTTTAAAATGTAAATAAAAATAATACAAGAGTAAATAAAAAAATATTTAGTACAATGTTATTACAAACAAAATATTAATGTATTACTAACAATGGTGATGTAATATAACCTATTGAATTTAAATTTTGTTATGAAATTATTTTCGACAAGGTAACACTTAATTAAAATCCATTTAGATAAAATTATTCAAATTGAAACTAAAAAAATTATTACTAATGAATAATTCATGATATTACATTTCTAATTGGCCTTATTTACACCATATACAAGAAATTTTTTTCACAACAATAAAGTATGTCTCAAAAAATGGAAATTTAGACGAAGTCACTTACGTCTTGGTAACATTAGAATTATAATCCCAATAAAAGAAATAATTTCAGATGAAATTTTAAACACCATTAATATAACTGTATTAATTGTTTAAAATACAACATGGTTAGTATATATATCACATAAATTAAATAATTTTAGAAAATGGTGTATGTCTCAAGGAATTAAAAGTGAGACAAGAATCCCTTACCTTGCATTTCCTTTCATGTGAATATCTTTAAAAATATATAATATCGGTTTTAAGAATTTAAATAGCATATAATATAAGCATATTAATATTTTTTATATCGTATATGATCTTCTTATAACATCTTATTACCTTTTTGTTAACAACCTTTCATTTTATTAATTGTTTTAGGTGTTAATTTTCTAGTTTATCGAGTATGTTTGGACTTGTTCTATTTTTTATTATTATCTCGATCTTGATTTCATAATATAAATTAATTAAAAGAGGATTTAATTATAATATATATTAATTATAAATGTATTTATAATAATACATAATATTTTTATATAGAAATGAAATGCACTGTTCGTGGAGACGGTAGGCCGTATGTATGCATAAGCGCTACTTCCATTTCCTAATCATATTTAAAAGAATGAAAATTAAATGATATATATATTTTCACGTATATTATAATTTTGGTATAATAATTATGTCATATATTTCAAATAGTTTTATTAAAATCATAATTTCTTACATTCGATGTATAGCGTGAACAAATCACCTATTTAGGAGGCGGTAGTCCACACATCCGCAAATGATGTTATCATATTTACACATGATAAAATGATTGAAATTATGTGTCATATAAAAATTAAATAAGTATTAATAAAATATAATAATCATATATATTATATATAAATAGTGTTTACATCATAATTACAAACCATGAAAGGTGGTAAAAGAAAAATGAACAACATCGTTTTGTGAGGCGATATTTCTCTATACATGAACGAAAAGTTCATCACACCTTTGATGGAATTGTGTGTAGGTGTAGTTAAACCCATTAAAAAATATAGTTAATTTAATTATAATGGTTTTATTATATACTAATAGAATAAGTATTATTAAATAGTGGAGAATGAATTAAAATAAAATAGCTTGAGGAAGGACGTTACCTATTCTTTTTTAACTTATTTTGGATTGCACCCGAAGGCTTCCTCAGATGTATTTATGTACATTGGGAGGGATCAAGGTTTAGGGTAGGGATATTGGTGGCTTATTTGAGTAGTGTGTATTCAATACAAAGTATATTTATTGGTTTGTGGAAGTAAAAGGGTTGAGTTCATTTTTTTATAGTAGAGGTAGAGTAGCAGTATTGTTAATTTTTGAAAAGGGAATTAAAACGAAATTTTTCCAATGTTAAGTAGATCCAATAATGGACCCTAAACACGAAAATGGAGTATCGGGTAGAAATATTAACATACAATGGTCATTGGTAATATTTCTAGGTCATTCTGTCCCTTACGTTTAATGTTTAGTTCGTTGATAATATAATTTTTCTCTTAGTCGCTATAAGTAAATGTAATTACTATCAATAATATTTTCAAAAAATAAATAAATATAAATTTTCAGAAATTATACATATTAATTATTACAATTATTTAATCAATTTTCCATATTATAATAATATAATTGTATAAAATTAATTTAAATTTAGTCCTGTAGATGGGATGAAAAAGAGGGGTTTGACTGTAAAAATGTTCAAATGCATAAAATGTTTTTTATAAAATTTCAATGAAAATTTGATTACAGTGAAAAAACATAGATTAAAAAATTTATAATTTATCTAAAAAAATATTAAAACCAATAAAAAATTATAATTTATCCTTATAAATAAATTATACTATATAAAAATTTGGAATTGAAAATTCATATTTCTCACAATTTATCAAAAAGTGAATCATCACAAATAAATAACAAAAACTTACCCTAACATAATTTTGATGTTTCTATTTCAAATAATATGTTAATTTATTCATATAAATTTTATTAAAGTGCCAAAAATTGTACATATAACTATTTCACCATTAAAAGGTGGTAAAATTTCCTTGATAAAAATATTTTTTTATAAAAAATATTTTGTTTGTTCTTATCTAATGCTAATAAAATCCATTAAAAGATTTTAAATTTTTTTTTATCAATTATATAACAAATATATTTAATTAATATCATTATATATTTTTAATTAAATTATTTTTATTATGAAAAAATTCCTTTGGGAGTATAAAGAGAAAAAAGATCATTTATATTGAATTGGTTTCTATATTTTCATTTCTAATATATTTGAAACCAATAAATTCTTCTTTTATTTTTATACACCTTAAATTCTTATGTATTAGTTATTAATATTAATAAATTATAATTTAATGGCTAGGTTATATCCAATTATATTAATTAATAAGATTTTAGTAATATATTATTCTTAAGTAAAACTCGGTCTTGAATGTAATGCAAGATGTTGAGGAAACTCATTGTTGCATAACAAGCAATCTAACTCAGTATTGTGTGCATTGAAATCTATATCAAATTATGAATTTATTTAATATATTAATTATATTTTAATACCTTGCTATATTGTATTCCCTAATGCTAATTGTGTTTTGTGTCATAGATGATATCAAATACAATGTTTTACTTTATAATTTTGGGGCATTATAGCCGATGCTTGATCTTCACCTACTAATAGGTGAAGAATCTTTCCACAAATCCCTATGTATCATTCTTTACACCCATACACCATTAATTATCATAGATATTATGATACAAATTTCTCAAAACAAGATTTACCATCCATTAATAAGCTTGGAATTCCATCATCATCTCCTCACACATGCCCATAGTAACCAGGATGCAACCCTAGACATGAAGTACCTCATTGATGTCATGGAGCCAGCCCAATGGGGGATCCTACAATAATTGTTTTACCTATGAAATAAATTTTCCTAATTAGATAAATTAATTATCATTATATGAGTTAAAAAACATATACATTATATGTTGATGATAATGTTTATCGACCCCGAGATTCTTGAACATCCAGATAGAAATATACAGAGAGCAACATCAATCACCAATCAACGCATGATTCTCTCACTACTTCTGAAAATTTATTCCTAATAAAGTCATCAGAAACAATGATTCCCTTTCCCTGAGTGTATGATAACTGAATTTCAATATATTATGAATACTCATCTCACATCCTCGACTGAAGGATCTGGTCCCACTTTGAGAAGATTTAATATAATCTGGTGTGATCCATGTAAATAATGGATATCTTTATCAAGGATGATGTCACTAAAACATTGAGAAATTTACCACTGCTTAATGTTTTGGATCCTGAGTAGGTTAATTCCAATTAGGCATTCTCTTATGAAAGGAGGCATAAGCATATTCTTGATCCTCATACATCAAAAAAACTCCAAAATTGACTCCTTATTAATCAAAATACATGGTATACTTATTACCATGATCAGGTAAGGTGAATATGGGTAATAAAGTTAATAATATATTTAATTCATGATAATATTAATCACAATCACCATAACCAATAAACATTAGCCCTTTTTTGTTCATCCAAGACATTGACTCTTCTATAAGGTAGAAATCCATGTTGAATCATAGATAATAGCATGTTGGACCCAAAATTCTCCAAATCTCCAAGACGGTCATGGATATATCAAAATATACAAAAACATTCAACTTATATTTGTCCACAAAAACCCCAAACTCTATGATAATTTGGCCTAATTAGTGAACTTTTTTAATCTATAAATTACATTTTGATATCTTAGAATAATGTCGATAATCTCTTAACGTACTTAGGATGATTTCAAGAGGCTGTTCAGTGAATTCTCTATATTGGGTGTAAAAAAGATTTTATCAATAAAAAAACACAAAAAATTGATCTAGATAAATATAGAATGTCTTATTCATAAAGCCCTTAAATACCATAATTATGTTCATAAAACCAAATTGAATTACCACAAACTTATACAAGGCCTACATGCTCATGAAAGATGTTTAGGGTATGTCAGATAGTCTCACCCTCAACTGATAATACATTAACATCAATCCAAACCTAGAGAATATTTTGGAACTCCTTAGCTAATCATAGAGATAATAAATACATAAAAGGGATATTTGTTCTTTGTCTTCGTCTAGTGAAGCCTATGATAAGTCACTTGTAAATGCAATGATAATCCCTCTTTCTTTGAAAACCATATAGGAGAAACCCAGGGTTCTATAATAGGTCGTATAAATTTATTTTTTTTCTTGATATTATAACTAGAATTCCAGCTCCCAAATATTTATTGGTTCCATCCAATAGAGTGGTATATAAACAAGTTTATCTCATCGCTTAAAATCAAAAGTGAACTCAAACTCCCACTCTAGTGGTAAGCTCTATAATTCTTTTGGAAGGAAATCCTAAAATTGGTCCACCATTGAAAGAAAAATACTCGACTAAAAATCACCTTCATCAAAGAAAAGGATTTTTTACATGGACCGTGAGATAATGCAATATATACCGAACTCATCATGGATTGTTAGACATGATATTTTATGGTTTTCTCTTTTTAAATTTAATCATTCAACAACTTATATTGCACACAAAACTGATAAAAACTATCAAAATATTATTATTTAACTCTGATGGTTATCACATAGTCATTAGATTAATTAGAATTAATGAGATTAACTAATTCAAGAAAATATTTTTTAAACATGTTTAAAATATGAATTCATTGATTGAAAATAAATTAAGAATGAAAATAAAATCCAATTCAATATAAAGGAAGTGTTTATATAAACAACTATTTTTGTGCCCATAGTGGAAATTTATATTAATATACTAAATTAATCACTATTACTAAAACATAATACTGAAATTTATTTTTTTTATATTGAGAAAAAAAATTAAATTCATTCAATATGTTTGATACTCTTAATATTAGAATAAGTATAGTTTTAAGCATAAAAATAAATATTATTCTAAAAGACAGTTTCACCATTTTTTGATGGAACACCTATTTTAAATCTAGAGTTTGAATTTTTATAAATTTTATTTGAAAAAATAAACTTCAATTTAGAAATATTATTATAAAAATTAGTTTGAGGTTAATTTTTCGTATTTTTTAATATGTTTCCTTTTTTATGAATATTAAAAAATAATATATTTTAAATAAAAATTCCTTTTTTATGCAATGTAATTTTATAGTTCAGTTATTTTTAAAATTTATTTTAAAGTATAATTAGTTCAATTATACTTCAGTAAAAACAACATAGGTCATTAGAATCCATTTTACATTGAAATTTGATGTGAAAACATTTCAAGCCTTTGAACAATTCACTTTTAAACCCTGCTTTTTCATTATGTCAGTGAGATGAATTTTAAATTTAATTTTTCCAATTATGTGAATTGAATTAGTTAAAATGGATTCCATATTTTGTATCACAATTTTGAGATTAGGTTAAAATTTCAAATGCATTTTTATTTATGAAAAATTTATCGTGGGAAAACATTATTAAATACAATATAGGGAAAATAGTGAAAACGGTTAAAGTTAAAAGGTAAAAGATTAATATGCCTAAAAATTACATAATTTAATATTGGATGACATATATCTTGACCCTAAAAAGTCTACAAAGAATTAATCAACAATATCATTAATTGAAACCAATTCCAAATTAATGGGTTTGTATTTAATAATAAAATAACGATTATTCCAAACACTTAAACACACATCTCTTCGAGTATAAATACCACCCCTCACCACACCATTTTGACTCAAATGATTTAAATATACTTAAATCTATCCAAAAACTCTCCTCCACACACTCTCAACATCGACCTATTGTTGTTATCATCAAAATATCGAATCCAAGGTCATCAAGGGGTCCTCCAAGGAGGTGATATACCAGAGGTAATTTCCACAAAACACCTCTCTTAATTTATTTTCATTTTATAATTTATCATCAACTACTTCATCCATAAAGTAATAATAATTACATAATCATTTACAAAAGGGAATTTAATTTTTCTAGTCTAATTTCTTATACAAACCCATTTTTTACCTCCTATTATTCAATGAAACGAAACCATTGTCCAAATTATGCCAGTTAATTGCCTCTATGAATAATGATTTTGTTCATGTTCAATTACTGGAATCATGGATGGTCATATAACCATTTTTATTATTAAATATGATTTTAATAGGTATATTATATTAATTTCATGTTTATAACTAAAATATATTCATAATATTAAATAAAATGATACTAGTTTTCAATCATTAAATACCCTCAAAATAAACCAAAATTTTATCATTAACATTTTATTAATGGTATCATCATCATGTATGAATGGAAAATGATTAATGAGACTACTTAATCATATGGAATTGAATTAATAGCATTTAATTACACTTATGTAGTTTTATTTACAATTGAAAATAAAATCCATAATTTTTCATAAATGAAACGATCATGAATCCTTGAAAGGAACACACCTAAATCCATGAAAATAATGAAATAATATTAATTAAAGTGTAATAATATGTTTTAAAATCATCACATAAGGTAGTATAAATAATAATATAGTTATTTAATGACTAAATAACATTTTTAAACCATTATACATGGGTTTAATGAATTCTACACTAAAGGGAAGAGTGAGGTAAGTGTTTTATCATATCACTTTAACTTATCTTAGATTTATGGATTATTCACTACTTATTCTTTTTTCTGGTATATATAAAAAATTTAATATATAATATAATTTATCTCATTATCTTCATGGGTTTCAATGTTTTAGTGGATAATTATTACTTTTATGGGGCATACAATTCAAATTATTACAAGTGTGAAAGGATTTATTAAATAAATTTTCATTCCTTGGGTTAAACATCTTTTGGATTGATTATGTCATGCTAAGTTGATTTGAGAGATTAGTTTTTATTATATCATGTGGTACTTCCAATTGTCTTATGTGGATTTAAAAAAATCATATTTTCTTTCCATTTGAAAAATGTAATGACATCTGTAAGGGACATTGTCTTAGTCTCCTTTCATTGAGGAAAATTTTGAAGTTATACAACCACTTATTTGATGAGGTTTTTTACTTCCCCTTTCACGTATCATATCCTTATCATGTTATTTCTTTATTTTTGTTAAATCCCATTACTTCATGGGGATTATGATTCAATTGTTTCAAAGTGTTTTGAGACACTTTGATTTAAAAATATCCTATAAAATTGATTATTCAATATATAATTAATTCTTTTGACCTAAAAGAATGAGTGGGGATCATATTTGTAAAATCCCCTCAATGCATTAACAGTGTAATGAGATGAATACTATGGCTAAATTAAATCATTTTTTACTTATATATATTAAAATTTCTTATGAATGGTATTGAATATAGTGGTTCATGTGACAGATACATGACATCAAATAATTATGTATTTAATTAAGAAATAAATCATTATTATCCAGAGGATATTTACTATGAAAAAATCTATTCGTTAATTTCATTCTTAGTTAACTGAATAAATAGATTTTTTTCAGATATTTAACATTCCATTTTTATTATGCACATTGATTCATTATGTTTTCCATTGTACTTAACAATTACTATAAATTTGAGCTATCCCATATCTTATGATTTATTTTTCCTCAGGTTTCCATGAAGATTATTATGATTTATATGTTAGTGTTTTTTCCCTAGAAACAAACTTCTATTTACTTTATGTTAAACTAGTATTCATTGTATAAATATTAATCAACTATTTACCACAACATGATTGTTCTTATGCACACCATAGTATGTTATAATGTCCTAAGAATACTTGTCGCATTAAAAGGTCATAGTATATCCCTACTATGATTAAAACCTGAAAGTGCCATGAAAAAATTCTTGAATATATATTCAATGGCCATACGATATCATTTGAAGGGTCACAAATGATACAGTCTATGAGGGTCGGTGACTCATGAAACATTGAGGCACCTTCTCAAGGTGTGCACCCTTGGTAATATCGTGGAGGATATTATGAGAACAAGACCAGCCAGTAAGAATTCAAAATTTATAAGTTTAATTGGATGTTCCTATATATAGATGTGTGTATTGTTCCATAAAATTTAATATTATTATTAATGGGCATTACTACACATGCACCTAGATGTATTGAAAAAAACCATGATGACATATGCTCGCAATGAGGATGGATATTATGGAGGTGTCATAAGTAATAATACATTAATGAATAATTGGAGAAAAAGTTTTCACTTATACAGAAGAAGATATCTCATGAAATTTTATGGAAATGATATATCCTAACTAAATCCAATTTCATAGTATTCTCTAGGAATGTTAAATTCCGGGAATTGAAAGATTGAGAAATCTAGAACCTGAATTTATGGCACTTGCATACAACCCACATGATTGGGTATATCAAAAAAAGTATTATATTACACGATATGCATTCGTATGAGGTAAAATGTCATTGCGACATAAAATTACTTATCTTGGGTTCCATTACCCATTTATAGACAGTAATCTTGTACTTTAGGCAAACCCACCCAATGCTAATACAAAAGAGGCCTAGAGGGTCACACACTAAGTGTATCCATTATATTAGTAAATTAATTAATTTATTTTAACATGTTGAATAAATATTATTCTCATTTTTGGTTTAAAAATTATTCAAGTATGCCTGAAAACATTAATTTTGTCACTTGTTATTCAAGATAATATATTGTGGACAAAATAGTTTTTATTGGTGAATAATGAAATTATATTTATTTAATAGAAATATAATAATTATTCCATGCCCTGTAAATATTGAGGATTGGAGGACCAAGTTATAGGTCTTTGGAGAAATAATATTAAATATTATTTGGTTAAATAAAATATAAATATAACCTGCAAGTTAAGAACATGTCATGGAAATAATAGCAATTATATTATTTTTTGACATGGGGTTTCACATGGAATAATAAATTATTTAATGAAACCTATGATAATTATTTATTATTACCTGGTGAATTAAATTCCTCGTTATGTTAATATTATCTATATAATCCATATGGCCATTCGACTAACTAACCAATTGTTGTGTGCACAACCTACATGGAGAAAAGATCTCGAGCCCAGAGAACACTTCCCTATCCAAAAAACCTCTCTAGAATAAGAGATATCCTACTCCACTAGATCAAGGAGAATTCTTTTGAATCAATTATCAAGGTGATCGAAGATGGAAATCACAAGTGCAAGGATATTCAATTCTATCACCTAGAGACTCCTTCAGCGACATCCAGAGATATGTGGAGCATGTATGGATAACCACTTCAGGATTCTTAGCCTTAGATTCTACATCATAAGTAATATGCACCTCAGACCCATGTTCGTACGCATCAAAAAAGAAAGAGTCACCTTGATGGTAATTAAATAATTTAATTAAATTAATTATAAAAAAAATTTGATCCTCAATTCTCAGTTCCTAGTTCTCTCCTTTGTATTTTATCTTTGATTCAATTCTATGGATACTGGAGTTCATAATTGTATTAATCCTAGATTCATCATTCATTATGGTGATTTTAAATGTTGGGTATAGTCCCATATTGTTCATCTGTTACACCTAGAACCTAAAAGTGGTATCAAAGCGGTCATATTTTCATTTATAATTATTTAAATAATTCGTTGGTGATTTATGCTTTAATAATTTAATTTTACAATTCATGTTAATTATTGTAATCAGAATTTTGATATTGGTTCCTCCCTCATCATTTCATGTAGTTCTGATAGAAACAAATAATTTTATGATGAAAATTAAATCGAGGTTCTTATTAGGAAGGGTTGATGGTTCTGTCTTGATAATACCAGAATACACACTATTTAGTAAGATGTACATATCATGTATTAGTGTTCAATTCATCATGAGTAAATTAGAAATTACTCAATCCATTTGAATTAATGACATGCAGTGTAGTTAATTCTTACACCGTGTGTTGACCAAGATATGATGTCACATGGTTAGCCAGACTACAAGTCGTGTGACCCATTGGACATGGAGTGTAGTCCCTTCGGGTCAGGGTTGTGTCGTGTATCCCATACAGGGATTTCCTAGCTAGTGAGTGTGTAACGTTGAGTCTACTTGGTGTGTGTCCCACTTGACACACCATGTACTCCAAAGATTTCTGAAGTACAAATCACATGATGTTTCCCCAAGCATGTACTTTGGATGGACGATGGGGAGGGTACACACCGTGTAACCAGATCTACATGTCGTGTTGTCAGATCTACACGCCGTGTATTGTTTCTAGATTACACAGATTTAAAACTATGTTATAATATTACGTAAACCCTTAATACATATACCTTTTGTGTGGGTTTAAAGATGATACTCAACATTTGATAGGTGTGTGATATATATATATATATATATATATATATATATATATATATCTGTGTGTGTGTGTGTTTAACTAACATCTACGTGATGTTCAAATATCTTCACATCATGTATGCTTTGTATAAAAATTATAATTCTACGTGCATGATACATTTCACAAAGAATAAAGTGTATACAAGTATAAATTCATGCTGGGTATTTATTGACAGGTATTAACTAGGTTGCCTGTAGGGTCATTGTTTTTTACAAGGCTATGAATGAGAATCTGAATGGAAATTTATAAAAAGGATTAAGATAATAATATTGATTAATTAATTATAATTATTAATCAATTCAAATGTCATTTATCATAATAAAAACGATTAAGGAACTGAATTCTAGTTTTATTAAATTCATAACTTGGTATATGTATGTGGATGATCCGGAGCTATACTGGACCATTGTATGTGATTGGTTTCCTTTTAATTAATTTATTAAATTAAAATTGATGTACTTCATGTCTTCTCTTCATTAATATGAAGGGAATGCATGCCCAAGGTTGCTTTTAAGTAAACCCCCTTTTACCCCTCACCTGTGTGTGAATTAAAAGCATATGTAAAAGATGGAGCTCCCAAGCTAGAGGTGGTGGTTCATGTTAGGAGCTGAGGAGAAACCAATCTTAGGAGATATAAATGTGGACATGTGGAAAGCTATAAACACAAACCTTAAATGGTTCAATGTGTTTCTCCCCTATGCCAGGGTTACTTTGTCAATATCTAGATTAAATAACCAATAGAAAAGCTCATGATCATATCGTTTATTTCATTTCTGTCAATTTTATGTTTATTTATTATGGATGTTTAACATGATCACATAATTAATGAACTAACAAGCATACAATAAGGAAATAAAATAAAAAAGGCTTATGTGTAAATATTATCTATACATGGTTAATCACTTATGTATATCCCACTTAACATTTATAAGCATGTGAAAAGATAATAAGTGTAAAATTATGCATAAAGGTTAAAAATCCCTCAATTAAACATTAAGTTGATATATCCTTCCATTACATCGATTAGAATCGAACCATAGTTCAAAGTGCTCGACCAACCCTAGTTGGGGTGCTTTCAATTATCGGGGAATTCCAATTTGATGTTTTGGGCTGACATAAAATTTTAAATCACAGGTTGACGTCCCTAGCAGGACCTGGTGTAACTGGGTGGAAAAGTTTGAGGAAAACCAAAAAATAAGGATTTCAGGATTGGGGAGCCCACTCAATGAATCAAGGAGTTTTGAGTAAATGTAGTTGGAATTTGTAATGCCTAACTAAAACCTTTCAAGTTTCTTAACCAACCATAGTTGGGGTAATGTGAAGGGGAATATAGATCTTTGTCGATATAATGTCCATGAAATAGGATAATTTGATGTTAATGGTGAGGGATAGTTGGTTTTGAAAAAATAGTGGGAGACTAATATATAATAATTTACTTATTTTTCTATATTTATCATGAAAATTTACTAAAACTCTATTCATCATCATTTGTAGAAACAAAAATCAAAATGACATAAAACATATCATTTTGATCCGTATATGATAATGAAAACCTACCCACCGACACTAATTTACCAGAGTGGCAAAGGCTCCATCGAGTTATCCTTCTCCATGATTAGAAACATTATGAACTACACAAGCCTCTACGAGTTGCGTCTAGAAATGACATGAGTGATGAGTAAATATCTATGTATAAAACCCATCTAAATGACGCTACAAATATTCAGTGACTCATGCTATAATGAATGGCCAATGATCTCTTAAATCAACATGAGGAAATGGATGGTTATAAAATGACATCTCACTTTCGGGATATCTATCAATATAAGGTGATACATGAGAGTTATGAGATCTCCAATTATTTTTTTCTACTATGTTTGGAGATTCTATGCCAGTTAGACCACATGTAGTCAAGTTTATTATCTACATTGAGCATCTAGACACAATACGTAATAATTTCCAAATGAGTTGCATACAGATCCGATACTATCATCGTTTTCTAACACTTTCTCTCGTTTTATTTCATATTATAATATGAGAAATAATGAGAAGAGTCTATCGGAGTTTCTTACCTGTATTCTCTAAGTTGATAAGGACATGGGGTTTGGAAAACCCATAATCTTTATAGTGAATATGAAGAGGAAGTATATGGAAAAGGGGAATAAGATTTGTTAACAATCTAAAGCCTCTGATAACCATCCAACAAAGAAGAAGAAGATCCATAGAGGGGCATGGAAAAAAAGGTAGTGTGCTTTTCATGTGGCAAGTCAGGCCACTGGAAGAGGAATTGTACCTAGAGGCAAGGGGAAGCCAAAGGTGTGTTCATTATCGAGTGAAATCTTTCAATGTCAACACATTGGGTATTATATACCTCTTGTGGGGATCACATATGTATTCAAATGTAAGAACCATGTATATTCTGGAAAATTGCCAGAGGATAGGTGGATCAACAAGATGCAAATGGTGCAAGGTTGGCCACTCCTTCCATTGGTGATTACCACCTCACATTGGTGACGAGAATGATTAGTGTTACATGTATACTATTATGTATATAGTGTTTTGAAGAACAGTTTTTCTATATTGAGTTTATATACAGATGTATTTATTTTCATTTTCATTAATAAATTTTTTCACTCTTATAAGGAAAACATATATAATTGTATGGTGAATTTAAATAATGGTCTATTTGTATTAAATTATGAGAACCAATTATTTTTAAATTGATAACAAACGAAGTTCACATGAATCATACATCACCCAGTTGTGGAATAACTATCATGTTTATTTAAATGAGAAGTGTCAGACAAAGCTCTATTATGACTTTTATTTTATCTCTGTCGAGATAAAACCACTTGATAGATGTCACACTAGTTTATAAGGTAAAATGAAAAAATTAGCATTTTTTGGACAGGTTGAAAGGGAGATAGAGATTCTTGGATTGGTACACATTGATTTTCATTGACCATTTCTAGTAGAAGCTAGTGGGGGATATTTATACTTTATTACTTTTACATCTGACTACAGTAGATATATATATGTCTACTAAATGAGGTATAGGTCCAAGTCCTTTGAGAAATTCACATATATCAAGAATGATGTGGAGAATCGTCTTGGTAAGAAGATAAAGATGCTTCGATCGTATTGAGGTGGAGAATATCATAACCAAGGGTTTATCAACCTTCAATATGAGTCTGAGATTCTCTCTAACTGACTCTACCTTATACACCACATTAGAATAATGTTAGTGAAAGGTGGAACCAAACATTATTGGACATGGTAAGGTTGATGATGAGTCATAAAGATATTCTATTATCCTTTTGGGTACATTCATTTAAAATTTCAAAAAAAACATTAAACTAAGTACCAAATAAAGAGGAAAATGGGATTCACTTCAATATATATAGTGGAAGGAAGCCCACTTTTCCGCGTATATGTGTATGGGGATGCGAGGAATTTGATAAGGGTTTATTAGGAAATAAACTAGAACCTTAGAGTACAAAGTGTAAATTTATAGGGTATCCCAAGGATATAATGGGATTCTACCTATACCACCCCACTAAAAGGAAAAGCCATTGTTTCCAGACAGGTTGTCTTTCTTGAGGGGGAGAACATCCCCAAAAAGGATAGTGGGAGAAAGATGGACTTCGATGAAGTTGATGCTCAAGATACACTTGAGTTTGTAACAGAACATATTCCACATGTTGAAATGGAATAGGTAGTTCCTAAAATTCAAGAACTACATAAGAGCACATGATAGGTAAGGGAACCATAAAAATATAGTTTCCTTGTCACTAAGGACGGTGAATCATTGTTGTTGGAAAATGATGAACCTCTCTCCTATAAGGAAGTAGTATAAAGCATAGAAGATTCAATATTTCGGGAATATATGAATTCTAAGATGGATTCCATGTATTATAACCATGTCTCAATTCTGGTTAATGCACTAGTTGATATAATGCATGTTGGGTGTAAATGGTTATTCAAGAAGAAATTGGACATGGATAGTTATGTTAGTACCTATAAAGAAAGGCTAATGGATATGGGTTTTTAATAGCATCATGGAATTAATGATGATGAATCATTTTCCCTAGTTTCCATGTTCAAATCCATACAAATCCTACATTCTATAGATGCTTTCCATGATGATGAGAATTGTAAGATGCATGTCAAAACTGGATTTCATAACAGGAATATTCAAGAAGATGCCTATATGACAAACCCCAAAGGGTATGTGACACGAGGTGATTCTAAAAGGGTGTGAAAGTTTTAGAGATCCATTTATGGCTTAAATAAATCATTTAGTTCAAATAAAATTTGATTCGACAAATCCATAAGAGATTTTGGTTCCATTAATAATTAATGTAAGACATGAGTTTATAAGTGGTTTATTGGGTATGTGGTCATTATCCTAGTAGTGTATGTTGACAACATATTGATTATTTGAAATTATATACTAGTATTGTAGTTAGTCAATGATAAGTTGAACAAGTGGTTCTCCATGAAGGACTTAGGCGAAATACGCTACATTATACGGATCATGATAATTTTTGGTAGATCCAAGAGGTTTCTTCAATGTACATACATCGACCAAATAATAAAGAGATTTAGTATGGAATAATCCCAGAGGGAATTTTTTCCTATGTCACATTGTATATATATTTTCAAGAAAATGTTTCTTGAGACACAACATGAGAAATATAAGATTTTTAATATTCCATACACTTTAGGGATAAGATCTATTATATAATCCATGTTATGTACAAGATTTGATGTTGCCTATGCACTAATCATGGTAGGAAAATATCATGCAGATCTAAGATAATAGCATTAGAATATTGTCTAGACCATGCTAAAGTTTTTTAAATAACTATGGTTATATTTGTGGTGTGTGGAGGAGATGAGTAGCTTGTCATCAAAGGGTATAATGGTGTTGGTTTTTAGATAGATCGGAATGATATGATGTCAAAATCATGATATTTTTTCTATCTCAACAGAGGAGTTGTGATATGAAAGAGTTCAAAGTAGTCAGTTGTTGCTGATTCTATAGTGGACTCTGAATATATATAGGCTTCTAATGCATCCATGGAAGCCTTCTAGATTTGGAAATTTTTTAGGGAGCCTCATGTGGTTCTTATAATTATAGATCCCATTACATTGTATTGTGATAATACTACAGTGGCGGCTCTTGAAAAAGAGCCAAGGTCACATACTCCAAAATTATTACCCCTTGAGGGATTTCTATCAAACCAATGAAGTTATAGTGATAATAGTGTCCACAGAAGATAATTTGGAAGTCCCCTTGACTAAAGGCCAATCTTAAAAGAAACATTAATATCATGTGAGAGCAAGCAGGATGAAAGTGGTTAGCAATTTTCTCTTTTGAAAGTGGGTGTTTGTTGGAGTTGGTTCCCTAGAAACGAACTCATTTGTACTTTATGATAATTATATATTCATTAGATGAATAATAATAAACTTCTAATCACATAATTATTGTTCATCTATGTGACATAGTTTGTGATAATGTCCTATGTATAGTTATCACATTTTAAGGGCGTTGAAGATTCCTGCTATGATGAGAACCCTGATGTTCCATGACACAATTATTGAATATAACTTATATAGATAGATTATATAATTTTAAGGGACACAAATGATACAGGATATTAGGGGTGGGGACTCACGAAACTTTGTGGCACCTTCTCATAGTATGTTCCCCTGGTAATATCCATAAGGATATTACGAGAACAAGACCCGCCAGAAGGAAATCCATATTCATTAGTGTCATTGGATGTTCCTATCTGTGAACGTGTGTATTTTTCTTTTGACATTAATATTATTATTAATGGTTATTATAACTCTCACAGTTAGATTTATCGATGAAAACTATTTTTAAATATTTTCGTTGTGATGTAGGATATGTTGGGTGCTTCGTGAGTAATACTGTATTAATTAATAATGTGAGAAAGGATTTGTCACTTTTATTGAAGTAGATATCTGAGACCCTTTGATGGAAATGGTACATAGCCTAACTAAATCAATGGTCTTTGTGTTCTCATGGAATGTTCAATTTCGGGAAGTCAAAGAATGAGAAATCTAGAACATGGGATTATGGAACTAGCATGATACCCGATTTATTGGAGATATCAGGACAATGGGATTATATTACATGGTTATAATATATATGACGTGACATGTTGTTGCGATATCAACTTCTTTATCTTGGGTGGATTTATCCGTTGCTACATAGTAATCTTGGAACACATGCAGGCACAACTAATTCCTTTGAGAAAGAGTCCTGGAGGGTCACACACTAATTTTATCGATTATCTTAGTTAGTATAATTTATTTATTTAAATAAGTTGAATAAATATTATTCATGGTTTTGGTTTAATAGTTATTTATGTCTACCTGGTCACATTTATTTCATCTCATGTTATTCAAGATAATATATTGCAAACGAAATATTTATTTATTGGTGAATAATGCAGTTATATTTTTTAAGTAAATAAATATCCATTATTCAAGGCCCGGTAAATATTGAGGAGGATTTCCAGACCATGTTATAGGTCAAGTGATAAATAGTACTAAATATTATTTATTTAAATATTATTTAAATATAATGTGCATGATAATCGCATGAAATAGAAATAATAGCATTGATATTATTATTTGATATGGGGTTTCACATGGAATTATAAATTAAGTAACGACACCTATGCTAATTATTTATTATTACATGGTGAATTAAATTCTCCATTATGTTATTATTCTCTATATAATCCTAGGGGTCATTAGACAGACTAACCAATAATTGTGTGAATAAAATCCTTGGAGAAAAGCTCTCAATCCAAGATAAATCTACCCTCTCCAAGAATGATCTCAAGAACAAGAGAGATACTCCTCCATCAGATCAAGGAGAATGCATTGGAAGCAATTATCAAGTCAATCGATGGTGGACATCATAAGCACATAGATATTCTGTGTTAGCACTCAGAGACTACTTCAGTGACATCTAAGGATATGTGTATCATGTGTGGATCACCACTAGAGGATTCCTAACCTTGATTTCTACATCACATCAAAGCTGCTCCTCGGACCCATGGTCAGACGCATCAATGAACAAAGAACCACCATGGAGATAATTATATAATCTTATTAAATTAATTAAAAACAAAATATGTTGATCCTCTATTCTCAATTAAAGGTTCTCTCCATTTTGTTTTATATTTTATTCAATTCTATGGATACTAGCAGTCATCGTCGTATTTATCCCATATTAATCAATGATTTTGGATATTTTCAAAGTTGTGTACGTGCGCTTCCTACTCTTCCACTATGCCCGGAATCTACATGATATGTAGTGTTAACCTAATTGGGATAATTATTTTTTAAACTAAAAAAACAATTTTATTATGTTGAAAATTTAATTTCAATTTCATGTATGTATCTAGTGTACCAAGACTACTAAACTATCTGGTCCTTCGTGATTTGATTCCTATAATCATGAAAATGTAACAAAGCAAAGAACCAACTTTGGGATACTAGGTTGGTAGTCGTTACAGTTAGTATTAGAGAAGTTTTAGTATAAACCTTCAGAACTATATTTAGGAAAAAATATATTATAAAACATAACCCACTGGTATAATTTTAGGATAAGAATAGAAGAACATCTCAAATATAATATATTTATGATTATGAGATTACATATGAATAAATTTTTCAATTTCTGTTAACTATTTCAATTTATGTTAACTATTAATAAATTACACGTAACAGAAAGAATGCAAACCTCACCAATGCACATAAACTGAAGAGTAAGAATGACAACATCTCTTCTGAGATGTAGCCAATATTTCAAAGGATGGTATTTAAAAAAAATTCCCTTTATATGAGGACATAATATCATGTTTTTACAATAAAAAAAATAATTATCTATGCCTTTTGACTTTATGGGAATCCAAGATAAGAATATAACGACAGAGAAAGATATATATAAAGGTAAAAAGGAAAGAAGTGTTTTTCCACAAGTAATAATTGTAGGATGAAACACCATATGAAGTAATTGAATGGATTGCGAGTTTATCATAAGTGCACAGATAAGTGTCACCTATAAAAATAGTGTAAAGGGAAGGATACAAAGGTTGATATTCATTGTTTCAACAATATTAAGATGGGGCCTGATGCAAATGAATTTTGAATGTATTATGGGAGTACAACAAAGAAAAAGATAAGGGATAATGGTAAAACCTATGAAATTGATATATCTAGAATTGAATGATTATTGTGATTGTGTTTCTGGATCTACGAAATTATTTCTATGAAATTATCATTATAAGAATTATGAAACGTATATGTATTGTACTAGAATAATTTTTCATTTTGCATTAGAGAGAACATATTTAGTAGAACCAATGACCAGAAAAATTGAATCTGTTTAATGTTTATATTTTTTAAAACAAACATTTTAATAAATGATAAAACATAATATGTGCTCTATGTTGATATAATAAATAGATGATTATGGGATAACATTAGTGACCATGAAATTGGTTAGGTACATTGATGGTTTATCTTTGTTGTATTTTACAACATATTTGTATTTAATTAATATATTTAACAACTACAAATCAGATCTATGTTTTCATTATGGTTTTATGGTGATTACCATGTTCTAAGATATTATGCGATCAAAGTATTTACATGTTTGGTATTTTTCTTTATAAACTAATTTATTTTATCTAGGGCTATATATTTGATCAAATTTTTGGATTTGGAATGTTGTCAGTAATATTCAGAATGTTTCTGAAGGTTAATTACTCCTGGAATGAGTTATGTTTGTTTTTTTATATTATTTGTTAAGGTTAAAGCATGATTTATTATATTAGATATAATGTGATAACAATGTCGGTATTAGTAAAATTTTAAAGGAAAAAATAATGACTTTGTGGAGATTTTTATTAATAAAAGTTTCATAGGAATAAATAAGTCATCTTAGATATCCATTTTATTGAATATGAGATAACGAGGAAATAGATGGAATCATAACCAAAGGATAATATTATGTTTATGACATGGAATGAAATTAGTATATTTTATTTTTTTTATATTTTCTAATCCGGACAGTAAAAGAATTCCTCAACCCTAGGAAAGGAATTTCAAATTAAAAATTTTATTCATTTAATTTTCTTATGAGGAAATAAATGCACTATTTAACGCATCATAGATTTGTGAATTTGTGATGTTTTACAATCTGATGACCATGTTCTCTATAAATAAATATCAGAACATGATAGTTTTATTTATATTCCCTATCCTGTTTTTCATTTCCTAGTAATTTTACCCTACGTTATATCCAAATTTTGTGGTGACATTCTAATTTACCTTTCTCTCTTATTGAGGGGATTTTTTATTTACCCTATTTATAAATTAGGTTTTTTAAAAATGTATTTTAAATTATTATCCTTTGGTTTTTGAAGTACAATTTTAATTTCGGAGTATTTATTGAAGGAGGGGAGAATATAATACCCTGATATTTTATGGTATGTCTCTTTTTAAACTCGATTTTTTCAATATCTCATGTTACATAGAACCCCAAGCTTCATTTTTTTGAAAATATTTTAATCTATTTGTGATAGTTATCACCTAGCCATTAGAATGACGAGAATTAATTCTATTAACTAAATTATAGAAACATATTTTATACATGTTTATATAATTAATTCATTGATTACGAATAAATTATAAATGAATTTAAAAGCAAACTGAACATAAAGGGAGTGTTTTTATAAGATTCTATTTTTATTCCCACAATAAAATTTTATATTAGTAAATTAAATCCACCCATATTATTGAAATAAAATAATAAAAATTTATATGTTATATATTGAAGGAAATATTTTTAAATTCATTCAATATGTCATATATTCCTATGATAAGAATAAATCCTTATTTAAAAATAAAATATATATATTTTTTTAAATGGAATTTTTCCACCATTTGATGGAAACCCTAGTTTGAATATAAAATTTGAAAATTGTATAAATATTATTTGAAAAAAATAAAACTATTTTTTTAATTTTAATATAAAAACATTCTTAGGATGAGTTTTTGGTATTTTTATTAAAATTTTCATTTTTTATGAATAATTGAAGATACTGATTGTTTTGTTTCTTTTTGATAATTTACTTGTATATTTAACTTATATTTTAAATTGTTTTAATTTATACTTATTTCAATTATACATCAATAAATAAAACATATGACATTTTAATCTATTTCAAAATGAAATTGGATGTAAAAAAATACATGATTTTGAACGTTTCACTCTCAATACCCTCCTTTTCATTGTGTCTATTAGATTAATTATAAAAAAAATACAATTATCTAAATTAAATTAGGTAAAAATGTTTAATTATTTAGAATCATAATTTTAAAATTATGTTGTAAGGTCAATTTCATTTTTTGGTATAAAAATATATAACGTGGTAAAAAACAATTTACCATATTATAGAAAAAATATTTAGAAGGGTTAAATTTAAAAGGTAAATGCTTAACATCCCAAAATATTACAAACATTAATAGTTTGTTGATGTATTTTTCAAACCTAAATGGCCTAAAAATTATAATCAAAAATATAATTCCTATAAATTACTTCAACTACAATGTGGTTGGATGTAATTATAAAATAATCATTATTTTAATTACTTAACTCTGACTCTCCACTAGTATAAATACCAACCATAAACACCCAATCTCAACTAAAAAGCCTTGAAGATCATAAAATATCTACCTAAAATGATACTATTAAATCTCCAAAATTCCATGTGCTTATGGTACCACCAAAAAATTAAATCCATGGTCCTTATGTGGTCCTCTAAGGAGGAGTTGTTGAAGAGGTAATTTTCTCAAAAGAAATACCTTAATTTCGTTTCTTTTTCTATTTTTTCCTCACCTCCATCGTCCATAAAAGAATAATAATTCAAGAATTAAGTAAATAATAGATTATTATGTTTCTAATGGAATTTATCATATCTTCTTCTTTTATTCCCTCATATTATTCGAAGAAATAAAACTATTTTCCAAATTATGTTGTTTAATCATCCTCATGAATAATTATTTTGTTCAATTTCCATTATATCCTTCATGGATGGTTATAAAACGATTATTATAGTTAAATTAAATTTTAAAATGTTTTTTATATCCTATTTAGTGTTTTTAACTAATATATAATCATAATGAAAAATAAAATGAAACTAGTTCATAATGTTTGGAAAAACCACAAAAATAAACCAAACATTTAGCATAAACATTCTATCAAATTTATCATACTCATGAATGGAAAAAATATAAAAAATTGAAAAATTGAAACTCTGAGATGTGAATTAATACCATTTAATCCCACTTCCAGAGTTTTATTTCTAATTTAAAATAAAATCCATTATTATACAAAAATGAACTGATCATTAAAGCATTAAACAAACACACCTACTGCCATGAAAATAAAGAAATATTATTCATGAATGTATAATAATATTTTATAAAATAATAATATAAGGTATTATAAATATTAATATAGTTATTTAATAAGTTAATAGCAATATTTAAACCATTATATAAGAGTTTATAAAACATTACACTAAAGGGAAGCATGATGTAAGGGTTTTCTCAAATCAATTTTACTTCTGTTAGATTTATTCCTTAATTACTACATATATCTTGAGTGTGGTATGTATAATAAACACTGATAAGTCATATCATTAATCTCATTACCTTCATTGTATTGATTTTTTTATTTTATAATTATTACTTTCATGGGGAATACGATTTGACTGGTTAGTTGTGTTAAGATATTTCCTAACTCAATTTTCATTCTGTGGGATAAACATATATTTAATTGATTATGTCAGGATAAGGCTATGTGTGAAATGAATTTTTATTATATCATGTTTTGTTTCAAGATAAATTTGTGTTTATTTATAGTGAATACACATAATTGATCTGTTGGATTAAAAAATGATCATTGTAAGGTACTTCATCTCAATCACCTTTAATTGAGGAATATTTTGAAGTTATACACCCACATTATTCTTTGAGGTGTATATAAAACACCTTTAACATTTCATATCGTTTTCATGATATTTTTTAAAAAATTATATTACATTATGTGGATTATTATTCAAATGTTATAAAGTGGTATAGGACACGTTTATTTAAAAATATATTTCAGAATAGGTTATTAGATATGTAACTAATTGTTTATACACAGAAGAATATGTGGGGAAAATATATAGAAAATACTCTTGATGCATCAATAGCCTCGTTAAATGAATATTGTTAAAAAATTAAATAGTTGTTTAACCATAAATATTAAATATTCTTGTGGATGGTCTTGACAGAAGTGGTTCATGTCCCAGATACATGAAGTCCAATAATAATTTCATTAATAATTCAATTATTTTTAACCAGAGTATTTTAAATATAAAAAAAATATAAATGCATTTAATTATCTATTTATTTATTTAATGTAATTAGTTTTCACATATTTATTATTCTCATTGATTCATTTGTTATTCTGCTGTAATTAACCCTTACTGAGAATTTGAGATAACCCCTTTCATATGATTTATTTTTTCACATGTTTCCAAGAATATTATTATGGTTGATATGCATGGTTATTCTAAGGGGTATAATTGTGTTATCAAAGAAAATAATTTTTTTTATTTTGAATAAAAAATAACTTGAATTTCAATTATGAATCTAGTTTACCAATACTACTAAAATACTCGGTTATTCAAGATGGGAATTCTTATAATCATGTTAATGTAATAAAGTAAGGCCAAAGTTCCAAGATATTGAGGTTAGGTTCCTTACATGTGTGACCAGCCGGACTATCCCATTCACTTTGATGGATATAGTTTCAATTTTAGAAGATAGATAAGTCACTCTCCTGTGATATAATTTTGTATTTGTATGTTACAAAATTATATGACCCTTACCCAGAATCAAATTGAATAATTCCATTTTTATCTCTCGTAGATCCCATAGAAAAAATAACCACCAATTTGATAGAAATCTATTTAGATCACCTAATTGTTGGGACGGAGAGTGATGGAAAGAGGGGGGTGAATTGCCTTTTAAAAAAGTTTAACAATTTAAGAAAAAGTTAAAGCGCAGCGGAAATAAAAGAGGCAAGATACAAAAATGATAACGGAGTTCGGCCTAAATCCCAAGCCTACGTCTCCACTCCCAACTCAACCGTTGAGAGATTTATACGACAGCTTGCTTTTTAATGGTTGTAGCAAGAAACCCACTAGACTCTAAGGCAGCCTAGAAACCTATTACAGCTTTCTTTTTATTGGTTGTAGCAAGAAACCCACTAGCCTTCTTACAGGTGAAGGCTAGCTCACCTATGACTCAAGTCTTTTACAGGGAAGGCTTGACTAACCTCTTCACACCTTGAAGGTGGTGTGAAAACCCAAACAAAGGGAGGATGAGAGAAAGAAGGGTTTGTATGCACAAACTCAAAATAATGCTCAAAATGATAAAACAATAAAAAACGTAAAGAGAAGAAGTCTTGGGAGCTAATGGATTGATTGGTGATGATGAAGAGCGCTCCCAAGCTTCTATGGTGGTGCTCCTTGGTTGTGGAAGTGAGTTGGAGCAGGTGGGGATCCTTGAAGGAATGCGCCGGAGGTTCGCCAAATGATCGAAAAATGTTCCCGTGGGCTACTATGTTTTTCCAGGGCTTCCTAGTCTTCTATTTATAGGAGAGGAACACCCAAATGGCCGTTGGGGGTCTTCGGAGCCGTTGGAGAGGCCTTCGGAGCCGTTGGGATTCAAAAGTACAAGTCTGGTCAAAGCCCAACGGCTAGTTTGACTGGGCACACCGGTTGGCCGGTGGTGTCTCACCAGCTGGCCGGTGGTCCACCGGCTGGCCGGTCCTGAGCCACCGGCTGGCCAGTGCTCCAGATAGAGAGCAATCTCTCTGCCCAGGTTCTATCGGCTGGCCGGTGGTCAGCCACCGGCTGGCTGGTGACAATACCGGATGGTCGGGGAGCTCACACCGGCTGACCGGTGGCTCTGGACAGAAACCATTGCTACTGCCAGAGACCACCGGCTGGCCGGTGGGAATCCACCGGTTGGCTGGTAGACTCAGAGAGTCTACTTTCAGTCCTTCTTGGCCCAAATCCTTGGCAACCTTTTTCCTATCATCAAAAACACTTGAAAACAAGTTAGAACAAAAAGAGTGATTGTGATCATTAAAATCCAAGAGAGAGGGGTACAACAATCTCCCCCTATTTTGATGATCACAATCACCAAAACAAGCAATGTAAAAGACTAAAATGAAAGGCATGCTTTAAAGGATAAATTGAAAAGTAAAGAAAAGTATGAGAGAAATATTTCTCCCCCAATCAACCAAGGAAATCTCCCCCTTTGTGATTATCAAAATAGCACGGGGCATAAAATTTGATTGAAGGAAAGGATTGAAAAACAAGATAGAGTTTTTAAACCAATTGAAATTTCTGAAATTTGAATTGAAAGTTTTAAATTGAAAGTTTTGAATTGAATGTTTTGAATTGAATGTTTTGAAAGAAAAACGAAAAAAGGCTTAAACGATCCTAACTCCCCCTAAATAAAAACAACAAATCACCGGGGAGAGGATTTTAGAACCGAGACAAATTTTGGTCCGGAGAGACTCACTAAAAGGGATTTTTCAATTCAAACTTGTCTTGTGGCGGGTCTTCTCCTATGAAATTCATCGTTAAAGGAAATGGTTTTGGGCCTTCCATACTAGGAATTTTTGCAGTCTCACTCGTAAATTAAGTGCCCGATCTTTTTGCAATAGTTGCAAAATTTATATTGGGAGCTCCCCCTTACAAAAATAGTAGGAGCATGGGAAGAGGAAGCTTGCTTGGAATAGCCAAGCCCTTGGGTGGTTCTAGATATGCATTGGGAACCAAGGAGCTTCGAAAGGTTATGTTCACCTTTGGTGAACTTAGCTAGGGATTTCCTTAAATCCTTGATTGTTGATTCCATAGAGTCAACATCGGGAAGGTTTTGGATCTTGAGGGACAAGTCTTCCTTCTCTTTGAGAAGTTGATCCTTTTCGGAAGAAAGAATTTTGAATTTCTTTTTTAAAGCAATAAATTTGGAATAAAGTTTGTGAAAACCTTCCTCCAATTGATCTCTCGCATGTTGGAGATCCTCGTAAGATAAATGATTGAATGAATTGGAAGAACAAGAGGAAGAGGAGTCGGAAGAGGTTACCTCATGAAATGCCATTAGACATTTTTTACCGTTGTCTTTTGAGGAGGAGGAGGATGAGGAGCTATCACTCCAAGTGGCCTTGAATGCCTTTTTCTTTTCCTTTTGCTTGGCCCTTGTCTTGTGGAGTGGGAAATCGGGCTTATAATGGCCTTTCTTGCCGCACCCATAGCATATTACCTCGGGCTCGGATTTTTCGTCGAGTTCTTCCTTTCGAGCCTTGCAAGATTTCTTCTTTTTGTTCTTCTTCATGAATTTGTGCATCTTGCGGGCAAGGTTCTCGATTTCTGAATCGCCGCTTGAAGAGGAAGAAGATGAGGAGGAGGAGCTTTCTTCTTTTTGAACTTTGAAGGCAATGTTCTTTGGAGTTTTGATGAGTTTGTCTTCCTTTTCAGCTTGCCTCCTCATGGTGATCTCGTAGGTCATGAGGGATCCGATGAGCTCTTCGACCGGCATTTCTTTTAAATTCTTCGCTTCTTGAATTGCCGTGACTTTTGGTGCCCATGAACATGGTAAGATCCAAAGGATCTTCTTGACCATCATCTCTACAGAAACATCATCTCCAAGAGACTTTCTCCCATTACAAACATCAGTAAAGAGAGTAAACATATCAGTAATATTTTTAGATGGATGCATGGTAAAAGACTCAAAATCTTGACGGTACATATCCAATCGAGTATCCTTAACTTTGTTGGTCCCCTCATGGGTAACCTCCAAAAGTTTCCAGATTTCATGAGATGAAGTGCATGTGCAAACTCGATTGAATTCATTACGATCAAGGACGCAATGAAGAGCGTTCATGGCTTTTCCATCAAGCTCGAAATTTTTAATATCGGCTTGAGTCCATTTGGATTCATCGGGAGAAGATAGAGAGTAACCATGCATGACAATTCTATAAATAGGATAACCTATACTTCTAAGAAAAGTAGACATGCGGGTTTTCCAATAGTTATAGTCGGTTCCATCAAAGAAAGGAGCACGACCCAATGAATAACCTTCAGGGGCGAAAGAAGATGAAGCCATCACAATGGATCTTGAATTTGAAACCGGTTAAGGTATTACACAAACACTAGCTCTGATACCAATAGTTGGGACGGAGAGTGATGGCAAGAGGGGGGGTGAATTGCCTTTTAAAAAAGTTTAACAATTTAAGAAAAAGTTAAAGCGCAGCAGAAATAAAAGAGGCAAGACACAAAAATGATAACGGAGTTCGGCCTAAATCCCAAGCCTACGTCTCCGCTCCCAACTCAACCGTTGAGAGATTTATACGACAGCTTGCTTTTTAATGGTTGTAGCAAGAAACCCACTAGACTTTAAGGCAGCCTAGAAACCTATTACAGCTTGCTTTTTATTGGTTGTAGGAAGAAACCCACTAGCCTTCTTACAGGTGAAGGCTAGCTCACCTATGACTCAAGTCTTTTATAGGGAAGGCTTGACTAACCTCTTCACACCTTGAAGGTGGTGTGAAAACCCAAACAAAGGGAGGATGAGAGAAAGAAGGGTTTGTATGCAGAAACTCAAAATAATGCTCAAAATGATAAAACAATAAAAACCGTAAAGAGGAGAAGTCTTGGGCGCCAATGGATTGATTGGTGATGATGAAGAGAGCTCCCAAGCTTCTATGGTGGTGCTCCTTGGTTGTGGAAGTGAGTTGGAGCAGGTGGGGATCCTTGAAGGAATGCGCCGGAGGTTCGCCAAATGATCGAAAAATGTTCCCGTGGGCTACTATGTTTTTCCGGGGCTTCCTAGTCTTTTATTTATAGGAGAGGAACACCCAAATGGCCGTTGGGGGTCTTCGGAGCCATTGGAGAGGCCTTCGGAGCCGTTGGGAGTCAAAAGTACAAGTCTGGTCAAAGCCCAACGGCTAGTTTGACTGGGCACACCGGCTTGCCGGTGGTGTCTCACCAGCTGGCCGGTGGTCCACCGGCTGGCCGGTCCTGAGCCACCGGCTGGCCGGTGCTCCAGACAGAGAGCAAGCTCTCTGCCCAGGTTCTACCAGCTGGCCGGTGGTCAGCCACCGGCTGGCTGCTGACAATACCGGCTGGCCTGGGAGCTCACACCGTGTAACACCCGAGATTTTTATGAGTAATATTTTGTTTTTATATATATCATCAAAGGAATATTTCACTACATACAAGCTTGGCTTACTTTACACGCAACCGCGACCTTCCTCGATAGCTTGCGTCGTACGCAATACTGAGTTTCACTAAACAACGATATGCTATTAAAATATTATTAAAACTAGCCGTTATAAATAGTAATAACCACTTTTTGAAATTTTATAAATTTTATCTTTCAAAATGGACTTCATTTTTGGATTCGGAATATCGAAATTAGCCTAGGGTGAAATTTTGGTATTTTTCTGAAAACTTTCATTTTTTGATGAATAGTGAAACCACTAAGTGGTAGGTTAAAAACTGAATTTTGCATAAAAATTAATTTTACCGCTTCTGTGAATGGAATTTCAAAAATCCGACAGACACGGTTAATATCAAGGACTAAAATGTGGTTCAATGAGATGAAAATAATTTTTGGTGAATAGTAACTTTTTACTTTTGTTACCACGGTTAATAGTAAATAGGGTAACTAAGGGTAAATATGATATTACTATTACCCTATCACATGTCCTAATTCTATTGGATAAGTGTAGGTCGACCGAAAACAACCTTATGAATATAATATGACCATTTAAGTCCACTTGGATTAGATTAGGACATTTATTATTAATTTATTTAAAGAAGGGTTAAAATAGTTAAAATCAAAATTTAATAAGTAAATCATTTTTAATATGGGGTTATACATAAGATAAATTAGACTATAAATATTCATTAGAAAGCTAAAAAGATTTCTTACATGATGGTATTTTATTTATAATTTTTAGACATTAAATAATTTAATTTATTTATGACACAATGATGATGCAGTAATTATCTTATTAATGAAATATTGACATAATTGATGTTATAAACTTCAAAATAAATGTAATTTGAGACTTTTTATGAATTAAACTAATTTTCTAGGTTACTATGATATATTATTGTTGATTTAATCAACTTGTTTTGAACATATAATTCTGTTATGACTTTCACAAAAATCATATATCAAATAGTGTCAAAATTGACACAAAATAGTTTTTAAATCAAATATTATATTATTAATTGTTATTTTATTCCTAAAAATCTAAGGTTCGGCCAAATGACTTAGATACGGATATATATATTAATAATAAAAAATTTGGGGTTCGTTTGGCATGTTATAGTAAGTGTATTAACCATATAGTGTAAGAAAACAAAAAGACACGGTAAAAATTAAATTATTTAACTTAGAGTTAAATCTAATTGATAAGGTTAAAATAATAACCTAAACTTGTCTAAATCCTATTGGTTGATATTATTTCTACCCATCCCCACTTTAGCTTCGAAATAAGACCCTTTGGAACCATTATAAACCGATTTTGACTTTAATATAAAATAATATTTTGAGATATTCCTAAGGTGCCCCTCTCCTCCCTTATAAAAGGGCACCTCCTCCCCCTCCTCCTCACACCAATTTGAGCACTCAAGCTCGGCCAACCCCTTCCATTTTCTCCTCTCCACTTCCCTAGAATAATCCTAGAGGTCCTGGTCTTCTTCAAAGACGAATCTTAGTTCCCTAAGTGGAGGATTCAATGAGGCGTTTCAAAGAAGAGGTAATATCCATTACCGATCTTTTCAATTTCTTTCTTCTTCAACTTCTTCTTCTTTAGTTGTTTCATGATAAAGTAATAACATCAGTATTACATACATACTGATATGTTATTATAAATATGAAACAACCCTAATTCGCCTTCTATCCATCCTACGGAAAAATGAAATCATCGCGTGTGCATACGTACGGAATTCCGTCTCCACGCCGTGGTGTAATCTATTTTCCACCATCACCTTACAAGGATGGGTATAATGGTGTAATGAGTAACTATTTATGATTATTATAAAGTAATATTGATACTGAAATAATATACATATACTCCAATACAATTCCATGATCATAGGAACGATATCATCACTCGTGCGTACGTACGGAATACCGTCTCCACGATGTGATGCGACTCATTCTACATGATCATCATTACATAGTAATTATATAAATGAATTGAATGAATAAATATGATATATGTTACACTAATGCCATTCTGGATATAAGGTATCTATAACCTTAAAAGAAGAATAAGAATTTATTCGGCAAAACACGCATAAGAACAAAAGGCAATAAAGACCCGAGTAACAAGTAACAATGAAATATTACTAACAAGAAGCTAATAATATGACCATATATGATATCATATCAATATGTATGATTCTGGAATAAGTCAATAACATTATTTAAACCATTATACAAGAGCTTCGGATACATACAAAGCAAATCGGACCTAAGGTAATGTAACAGCCCGAGATTTTATGAAAAATATTCTTTTTTTTATTTCACTAATGTCTTGTGTTGTACGCTACACCAAAAGGAGCTTTCACAACACGTATCCTTGACTTGCCTTGCACGCAATCGCAACCTTCCTCGATAGCGTGTGTGGTACGTAATACTGAGTTTCACGAAACAATGATATGCTATTAAAATATTATTAAAACTAGCCGTTATGAATAGTAATAACCACTTTTTAAATTTTAGAAATTTTAGCTCTCAAAATGGACTTCATTTTTGGATTCGGAGTATCGAATTTAGCCTAAGGTGAAATTTTTGTACTTTTCAGATAACTTTCATATTCTGATGAATAGTGAAAATTACTAAATTATAATTAAAAACAACTTTTTTAATCGAAATAATTAATAGTGATAAATTATTAATTTGAGTGGTTTTAAAGTATATTTAGAATATATTTTTACAATTTAATACAATGTTGGTCATTGGTTGTAATTTCACATTTAAACCAGACATAATCAAGTGTCAATCTTTTGGTATATATTGTTTCCTAAAAACACGCTATTTATTTTAACAGCGGGATTTAATTATAAAATTAATTAATGAATCTTCTATGTTATGAATTTGGTAAAATAGACTTCATTTTTGAATTCGGAATATGAAATATAGCTTAGGATGAAATTTTGGCATTGTTCTGAAAAACTTCAATTTTTGATGAATAGTGAAACTACTAAGTGGTAGTTAAAAAAATTAATTTTTTCATAAATCTTAATTTTACCGCTTCTGTGAATGGAATTTCAAAAATCAGAGAGACACGGTTGATGTCAGTAAGTAAAATGTGATTCAATGAGATGAAAATAATTTTTGGTGAATAGTAACTTTTTACTTTTATTTACCACGGTTAAAAGTAAATAGGGTAATTAAGGGTAAAAATGATATTAATATTACCCTAACACATGTCCTAATCCTATTGGACAAGTTTATCTCGACCAAAAACAACCTTAAGTGTAAAATATTATCATTTAGGCCCACTTGGATTAGATTAGGACATTTATTATTATTTAATTCAAAGAAGAGTTAAAAGAGTTAAAATCAAAGTTTATTTACTAAAACATTTTTAATATAGGCTTATACATAAGATAAATTCGATTGTAAATATTCATTAGAAAGATAAAAAGATTTACTACATGATGGTATTTTATTTGTAATTTTTAGACATCAAATAATTTAATTTATTTATGACACAAAGATGATGCAGTAATTATCTTATTAATGAAATATTGACATAATTGATGTTATAAACACCAAAATAAATGTAATTTGGGACTTTTTATGAATTCCACTAATTTTCTAGGTTACTATGATATAATAGTGTTGATTTAATCAACTTGGTTCGAACATATAATTCTGTTATGACTTTAACAAAAATCATATATCAAATAGTGTCTAAATTGACACAAAATAGTTTTTAAATCAAATATTATATTATTAATTGTTATTTTATTCCTAAAAATCTAAGGTTCGGCAAAATGACTTAGATAAGGATATATATATTAATAATAAACAATTTGGGGTTCGTTTGGCATGTTATAGTAAGTGTATTAACCATATAGTGAAAGAAAACAAAAAGACATGGTAAAAGTTAAATTATTTAACTTAGAGTTAAATCTAATTGATAAGGTTAAAATAATACCCTAAACTTGTCTAAATCCTATTGGTTGATAGGCTTTCGACCCTTCCCCACTTTATCTTCGAAATAAGACCCTTTGGAACCATTATAAACCGATTTTGACTTTAATATAAAATAATATTTTGAGATATTCCTAAGGTGCCCCTCTCCTCCCTTATAAAAGGGAACCTCCTCCCCCTCCTTCACACACCAATTTGAGCACTCAAGCTCGTCCAACCCCTGCCATTTTCTCCTCTCCACTTCCCTAGAATAACCCTAGAGGTCCTGGTCTTCTCCAAAGACCAATCTTAGTTCCCTAAGTGGAGGATTCAAAGAGGCGTTCCAAAGAAGAGGTAATATCCATTACCGATCTTTTCAATTTCTTTCTTCTTCAACTTCTTCTTCTTTAGTTGTTTCATGATAAAGTAATAAAATCAGTATTACTTACATACTGATATGTTATTATAAATATGAAACAAACCTAATTCACCTTCTATCCATCCTACGGAAAAATGAAATCACCGCGCGTGCGTACGTACGGAATACCGTCTCCACGCCGTGGTGTAATCTATTTTCCACCATCACCTTACAAGGATGGGTATAATGGTGTAATGAGTAACTATATATGATTATTATGAAGTAATATTGATACTGAAATAATATATATATACTCCAATACAATTCCACGATCATAGGAATGATATCATCACTCGTGCGTACGTACGGAATACCGTCTCCACGATGTGATGCGACTCGTTCTACATGATCTTCATTTCGTAATGATTATATAAATGAATTGAATGAATGAATATGGTATATAATACACTAATACCATTCTGTAAATGAATTATCTATGACCTAAAGATAAGAATAAGAATTTATTCGACAAAACACGCATAAGAACAAAAAGTTACAAAGACCCGAGTAACAAGTAACAATGAAATATTACTAACAAGAAGCTAATAATATGACCATATATGATATCATATCAATATGTATGATTCTGGAATAAGTCAATAACATTATTTAAACCATTATACAGGAGCTTCGGACACGAACAAAGCAAATCGGACCTAAGGTAAGGGAAATATCACAATCTCATTTTTATCCGAGATTGTTTATTCGTAAGTATTTACTGGGGTGTATTTTATCATCCACATCCATGTTTCATAAATATGTAATATTATTTCCATCCAACTACAATTTTATAAATCCAATTTTACCCTTCGGTGAGTTTTTAGTAAAATAAATGAAAGGAATCTTTTGTCATTTTCCGTACGATGTACTTTTTGACTTTTCCGACAAAAGTACGAGAAGAATGTTTTTTTAACTTATACGGCATGAATAGATTTTTAAAACAAAATTTCCAAGAATCTTCCTTTACAAGTTTTCAAGTCTATTTTTAATCAACTTCTTTTATTTTAAAGTCATATGACATGTTATGAAAGGAAGAATGTTTTTGAAGAAGAAAGGATATTTTCCTCAAGAATGGAGTTCAAGTATTTTATCAAAATTATTTTCCATCTAAGATAATAAAAGGGTTCTATTTTTATCCCTATTATTACATGGATTTGATTATGTTGTGATGGAAACAATTTTATGAATTCCTTTATCATATATGAATTTATTTATGATGTCATGATGTTTCAAGAATCCCATTTTTGTTACATGTGTTATGCGAAGATGTATGTTTTATGATTATGTGGCACACATAAGAAAGGATTCATTATAAGATGGGTGGGACCTATATCTCCCTCCAATGCATTGGGTAAAGATTTTATATCTCATGAGATAGACATGGCTGGAACGGAAGGTTATTTCGGTTCAGTGATACAGGACTGAAACGAGGAGTGAACTCGGTTCAGAAAGGGACTTTGTCCACTAAGATAGTCTTGGCAATGAGTCATGACTAACAAGAAATGATTTTCCATGATTATGTGTGCATGCCACAAAGTTTCAAGTTTTATGTTATGATTATGGGAATCTCATTTTCACTTCTATGATTTATTCCATGATAAGATATTATGATCTCTTTTGCAGGTTTTGATTTTCAAAAAGATATGATTGATTTTTATTTCCTTTATTTTCTCTTGCTGAGCATTTGAGCTCACCCTTTTATGTTTTCTTTTCCCCAGGTCAGGAAGATGGATATTAAGTAGAATATGCTAAAAGGGACCCTAGATATGATGAAATAAATGGGAGACACTGTAGAAGATTTATGAACCAGTTGTTTATGTTTCCCAGTTTCTAAAGACACTATACCTATACGGTCCTTTGTGGTTTTGTCATATGTTGTAATAAGTGTGCTTCAATTTTGAAGTATTAACAATGTATGTAAAGTTTGGGTCGTTATAGGTAAGGTAAATATCACAATCTCATTTTTATCCAAGATTGTTTATTCGTAAGTATTTACTGGGGTTTATTTTATCGTCCACATCCATGTTTCATCAATATGTAATATTATTTCCATCCACTTACACTAGTTTAAATCCAATTTTACCCTTCGGGGAGTTTTTAGTAAAGAATATGAAAGGAATCTTTTGTCGTTTTTTCGTACGAGGTACTTTTTGACTTTTCCGACAAAAGTACGAGGAGAATGTTATTTTTAACTTATACGGCGTGAACGGATTTTTACAGTTTCATAACGCCTCGTTTTCAAGAAGCTTCCTCTACAATATTGCATGATTATTTTTAATAAAACCCTTATCTTTTAAAATTGCATGGAATTTTGTGAAAAGAACATGATTTTAAAGAAGAAAGGATATTTTCCTCAAGAATTCATTTCAAGTGTTTTATCAAAATTATTTTCCATCTAAGATAATAAAGGGTTCTGTTTCTATCCATATTTTTACATTGATTTGACTATGTTGTGATGGAATTATGTTTATGAATTCCTTTATCTTATATGAATGGTTTTATGATGTCATGTTGTTTAAGAATCCCATTTTTATTACATGGGTTATGCAATGATGTATGGTTTATGATTTTGTGGCACACATAAGAATGGTATCATTATGAGATGGGTGGGACCTATATCTCCCTCCAATGCATTGGGTAAAGATTTTATATCTCATGAGATAGACATGGATGGAACGGTAGGTTATACCGGTTCAGTGAAACAGGACTGGAACGAGGGTGGCTCGGTTCAGAAAGGGACTTTGTCCACTAAGATAGTCTTGGAAATGAGTCATGACTAACAAGAAATGATTTTCCATGATTATGTGTGCATTCCACAAAGTTTCAAGTTTCATGTTATGATTATGGGGATCTCATTTTCACTTCTACAATTTGTTCCATGTTAAGATATTATGATCTCTTTTGTAGGTTATGATTTTCAAAAAGATATGATATGATTTTTATTTCCTTTATTTGCCCTTGCTGGGAATTTGAGCTCACCCTTTTATGTTTTCTTTTCCCCAGGTCAGGAAGATGGATATTAAGTAGAATATGCTAAAAGGGACCCTATATATGATGAAATAAATGGGAGACACTGTAGAAGATTTATGAACCAGTTGTTTATGTTTCCCAGTTTCTAAAGACACTATACCTATACGGTCCTTTGTGGTTTTGTCACATGTTTTAATAAGTGTACTTCAATTTTGAAGTATTAACAATGTATGTAAAGTATGGGTCGTTATAGTTGTTATCAGAGGAAAGGTATAGTCAACCATTGGAAACTAGGATGTGAAAGCCTTAGTAAGAACCCTAAGGATAAGTCTAAGCATAGAACACAATCTTAGTGTTTTAGAAATGGCCATGAATAACCTAGGATAAGACCTTAAGCGTGAAAATTTTATTCTTGAATTATGTGGTTTTCCTATTATAATTAGTGTTGCTCACACTATTCTTCTTGGTTTTAGTCAATGGCTGGAACCCGAAGGAACCGTGTTAATGCGGAATGCGATGGGCAATGCAATGATTGTCCCCCTGAGCAACCAAACGATATGGGAGCTGGAATGAAAAATCTTGTAGCCATGCTCACACAACTTTCTCAAGCTATGAATCATGTAGGACTTCCAAACGAGCAAAGGAAGGAGCAAAATTCTGTTGAATCCTTCATGAGGTAGCGTCCACCTTCTTTCAGTGGGTCTGCTGATCCATTAGTTGCTGAACAATGGATTAGTACTACTGAAAATATATTTTCAGTTCTTCAATGTTCTGAACATGATAAAGTCATCCTAGCAGTGTATCATTTGGAAGGAGATGCTGATCAATGGTGGAATTTTATTAAGAATACGAGGCAAAGGGATGAAATTGAGTCTATGGAATGGGATGAGTTCAAGAACTTATTTTTCAATAAGTACTTCCCTCGTATTCTCCGAACAAAGATGGAGAAAGAGTTTCTTGAACTGAAGCAAAGGGATGATGAATCTGTTGGTACCTATGAAGCAAATTTTACAAGACTTGCAAGGTACGCTTCTGGTATTATTATCCAACCTGAGAGTAAGATCGATCGATTCTTTAGTGGCTTAAAACCAAGTCTTCGAAGGGCATTATCCATAAGGGACTTCAATAGCTACGAGGAAATCGTTCGATATGCTCTCAAAGTCGAGATGGAGATTGGAGTAACCCATCAGTCATATGGGTTTGATAAGAAGAGGAAAATGGAATTCAAAGGAAAATCTAAAGAGCACACTGAAAAGAAGATGAGCTTTCCCTTATACTCAAACTGTGGAAAGAAACATGGAGGGAGTTGTCTTAAAGGGACAAGTAAATGTTTCAAATGTGGAAAGGAAGGTCATCGGGCATCTGAATGCCGCGATAATGGGAAGAAGATGTCTAATGATGCAAACAAAGGAAGGGATACACAGAATGAACCTACTACACTTCAATGTTTCAAGTGCAAGGAGATGGGGCATTATGCCAATCAATGCCCAAATCCAAGGGTTGATGATGATGGTCGACATCAACAAACTCTTAAGGCTAAAGACAAAGGAAAGTCACATGCAATTTCTATCAGCGATGTGGAGTACGATAACGATGTGGTGAAAGGTACACTTACCATCCACTCTAAAGTAGCAAATGTTTTATTTGATTCTGGATCCACCCACTCTTTTATTTCTGAAGAATTTTCTAAGGGTATCACCGTATTACCTCAACAATTAGATGTTGAGTTAGCTGTGACAACACCTAATGGCACATCAATCGCATCAAAAGTTTATAATTCTTCTCCGATCGAAGTTTGTGGGAAAGTGCTTCCTGCAAATCTTGTGATCCTTCCTATAGTGGAATTTGATGTGATTCTTGGCATGGATTGGCTTTCTTTATACGGAGCTCATATCAATTGCCAAAGAAGGTAAGTCACATTTCATATTCCAGATCAATCTATGATCATCGATCAATGCAAGGATGAACATAACCTTCCAGTGGAAATTTCTTCCATTTTATGGGTATTGATTCCACTAAATGAAGGTTATTTATCTCAAATGGTTGGTGAGAAACTCGCGATTAAGAATATGCCCATCGTACGGGAGTTTGATGATGTCTTTCCAGAGGAATTACCGGGTCTTCCACCAAATCGTGAAGTTGAGTTTTCAGTAGAACTCGTACCAGGAGCATTGCCTATTTCAAAGAAACCTTATAGAATGGCCCCAATTGAGTTGCAGGAATTGAAGAAGCAACTCCAGGAGAATCTTGATAAGGGATTCATACGCCCTAGTGCGTCACCTTGGGGAGCACCTGTTCTATTTGTTAAGAAGAAATATGGATCAATGAGACTCTGCATTGATTATCGAGAACTTAACAAGATCACTATCAAGAACAAATATCCTCTCCCACGCATTGATGACTTATTTGACCAACTACGTGGAGCTCAATACTTTTCCAAGATTGATCTTCATTCAGGGTATCATTAATTAAGGTTCAAAAGGGAGGATATACCAAAGACGGCTTTCCGTACAAGGTATGGACACTATGAATTTATAGTGATGCCATTTGGTCTTACTAATGCCCCTGCTATCTTCATGGATCTAATGAATAGAGTCTTTAGAGACTATCTTGATCAATTTGTGGTAGTCTTTATAGACGATATTTTTGTCTATTCAAAGAGCAAGGAAGAGCATGAAGATCACTTGAGAATTATATTGAAGACCCTGAGAAAGGAGAAGCTTTATGCCAAATTTACCAAGTGTGAATTTTGGCTTCAAAAAGTTGCATTTTTGGGTCACATAATCTCAAAAGAGGGGATATCTTTGGATCCAGCAAAAACAGAGGTTATCAAAAGATGGTCGAGACCAACAACAGTAACTGAGATCCGAAGTTTTCTTGGTTTGGCTGGATATTATAGACGTTTTGTAAAATATTTTTCATGATTATCTAACCCACTCACCAAGTTGACTCGGAAAGGAGTTAAGTTTGTTTGGACAGAGGAATGTGAAGAGAATTTCAAGGAGTTAAAAAGAAGGTTATCCAGTGCACCTGTGCTCACACTGCCTTGTAGTGGAGAAAGGTTTGTGATCTACAGTGATGCATCCAAGAAGGGATTGGGGTGTGTTCTTATGCAAAATGATATGGTGATAGCTTATGCCTCACGACAGTTGAAAATCCATGAGCAAAATTACCCAACACATGATTTGGAGTTGGCTGCGGTAATCTTTGCATTAAAGATTTGGAGGCATTACCTTTATGGTGAAAGGTGTGATATTTATACTGATCATAAAAGTTTAAAGTATATTTTCACACAAAAGGAGCTGAATATGCGTCAAAGAAGATGGTTGGAGCTGATTAAGGATTATGACTGCTCAATCCATTACCACCCTGGGAAAGCAAACAAGGTGGCAGATGCATTAAGTCGACAAGACCATGCTAGTTTATCCATGATGAGGATCACAAAAGATCCAATATTTATGGATTTACAAAGGATGGATCTTGGAATTATAATGGAAGGGGAAAAATCTTATCTTTCTCAAATGAATGTTCAACCATCTATACATGTGAAGATTAAAGAGGCACAGAAAGAAGATGTCGAGTTACAAAAGAAGGTGAGAAATGTTCCTGAATTCAACCTTTATTGTGATGGGATAATAAAGTTCAGGAATCGGGTTTGTGTTCCTCCCATCCCCGAATTAAAGAAGGAGCTGCTGGATGAGGCTCATAGTTCTTCATTCTCTATTCATCCTGGAAGCACGAAGATGTATAGGGACCTGAAAGAGTACTTCTGGTGGGATGGCATGAAAAGAGATGTTGCTGAATATGTCTCTCGATGCTTGGTTTGTCAACAAGTTAAAGCTGAGAGACAAAAGTCTAAGGGGATGTTACAACCATTACCCATACCCGAATGGAAATGGGAAAACATCACTATAGACTTTGTCACAGGACTTCCTAAAACATCCAAAGGAAATAATGCTATTTGGGTCATAGTTGATCGTCTTACAAAGTCTGCACACTTCATTGCTATTAGAGAGGATTTCTCTCTAGATCAGCTTGCCAGGATATATGTAAAGGAAGTGGTAAGATTGCATGGAGTACCACTTTCTATTATATCTGATCAGGATCCGAGATTTACCTCGAAGTTCTGGCGAAGTCTTCAGCATACTCTGGATACAGAGTTGAGTTTCAGCACTGCTTATCATCCTCAGACAGACGGTCAGTCTGAGAGAACAATTCAAACCCTAGAATATATGTTGAGAGCTTGCTCTATGGATTTCAAAGGAGGTTGGGATCAACACCTACCTTTGGTGGAATTTTCTTATAATAATAGCTTTCACTCCAGTATTCAGATGGCTCCTTATGAAGCTCTCTATGGAAAGAAATGCAGGACTCCAACTTGCTGGGATGAAGTTGGGGAAAGAAAGCTATTAGGACCTGATCTCGTTGATGAAATGGCAGAAAAGGTTAGATCTATTCAACAACACATAAGAGCAGCTCAGAGTCGACAGAAAAGTTATGCCGACAACCTAAGAAAAGACCTAGAGTTTGAAGTGGGTGATAAAGTGTTCTTACGAATATCTCCCTGGAAGAGGGTTATGAGATTTGGAAAGAAGGGGAAGTTGAGCCCTAGATATATCGGTCCTTTCGAAATAATGGATCGTGTTGGCAAGGTAGCTTACCGATTGGTGCTTCCACCAAATCTCTCTCAAGTTCACAATGTGTTCCATGTATCTCTCCTGAGAAAGTACATACCTGATCCTTCACATGTACTCAGCTCAGAAGTTGTACCGCTGGAGCAAGATCTTTCTTATGAAGAACAACCGATAGAGATTCTGGATCGTAGCGAAAAAGTCCTACGAAACAAGACCACTCGATTGGTGAAAGTTTTATGGAGGAACCACCAATTAGAAGAAGCTACATGGGAGCTTGAGGATATGATGAGGGAGAAGTATCCTCATCTGTTTGTTACAAAGTGACGAATTTCGAGGGCGAAATTCTTTTTAAGGGGGGTAGAATGTAACACCCGAGATTTTTATGAGTAATATTTTGTTTTTATATATATCATCAAAGGAATCTTTCACTACATACTAGCTTGGCTTACTTTACACGCAACCGCGACCTTCCTCGATAGCTTGCGTCGTACGCAATACTGAGTTTCACTAAACAACGATATGCTATTAAAATATTATTAAAACTAGCCGTTATGAATAGTAATAACCACTTTTTGAAATTTTATAAATTTTATCTTTCAAAATGGACTTCATTTTTGGATTCGGAATATCGAAATTAGCCTAGGGTGAAATTTTGGTATTTTTCGGAAAACTTTCAATTTTTGATGAATAGTGAAACCACTAAGTGGTAGGTTAAAAACTGAATTTTGCATAAAAATTAATTTTACCGCTTCTGTGAATGGAATTTCAAAAATCCAACAGACACGGTTAATATCAAGGACTAAAATGTGGTTCAATGAGATGAAAATAATTTTTGGTGAATAGTAACTTGTTACTTTTTTTTACCACAGTTAATAGTAAATAGGGTAACTAAGGGTAAATATGATATTACTATTACCCTAACACATGTCCTAATTCTATTGGATAAGTGTAGTTCGACCAAAAACAACCTTATGAATATAATATGACCATTTAAGTCCACTTGGATTAGATTAGGACATTTATTATTAATTTATTTAAAGAAGGGTTAAAATAGTTAAAATCAAAATTTAATAAGTAAATCATTTTTAATATGGGGTTATACATAAGATAAATTAGACTATAAATATTAATTAGAAAGCTAAAACTATTTCCTACATGATGGTATTTTATTTATAATTTTTAGACATTAAATAATTTAATTTATTTATGACACAATGATGATGCAGTAATTATCTTATTAATGAAATATTGACATAATTGATGTTATAAACACCAAAATAAATGTAATTTGAGACTTTTTATGAATTCCAGTAATTTTATAGGTTACTATGATATATTAGTGTTGATTTAATCAACTTGGTTAGAACATATAATTCTGTTATGACTTTCACAAAAATCATATATCAAATATTGTCAAAATTGACACAAAATAGTTTTTAAATCAAATATTATATTATTAATTGTTATTTTATTCCTAAAAATCTAATATTCGGCCAAATGACTTAGATACGGATATATATATTAATAATAAACAATTTGGGGTTCGTTTGGCATGTTATAGTAAGTGTATTAACCATATAGTGTAAGAAAACAAAAAGACACGGTAAAAGTTAAATTATTTAAGTTAGAGTTAAATCTAATTGATAAGGTTAAAATAATAACCTAAACTTGTCTAAATCCTATTGGTTGATAGGATTTAGACCCATCCCCACTTTAGCTTCGAAATAAGACCATTTGGAACCATTATAAACCGATTTTGACTTTAATATAAAATAATATTTTGAGATATTCCTAAGGTGCCCCTCTCCTCCCTTATAAAAGGGCACCTCCTCCCCCTCCTCCTCACACCAATTTGAGCACTCAAGCTCGGACAACCCCTTCCATTTTCTCCTCTCCACTTCCCTAGAATAATCCTAGAGGTCCTGGTCTTCTTCAAAGACCAATCTTAGTTCCCTAAGTGGAGGATTCAAAGAGGCGTTTCAAAGAAGAGGTAATATCCATTACCGATCTTTTCAATTTCTTTCTTCTTCAACTTCTTCTTCTTTAGTTGTTTCATGATAAAGTAATAACATCAGTATTACTTACATACTGATATGTTATTATAAATATGAAACAACCCTAATTCACCTTCTATCCATCCTACGGAAAAATGAAATCACCGCGCGTGCGTACGTACGGAATACCGTCTCCACGCCGTGGTGTAATCTATTTTCCACCATCACCTTACAAGGATGGGTATAATGGTGTAATGAGTAACTATTTATGATTATTATAAAGTAATATTGATACTGAAATAATATACATATACTCCAATACAATTCCATGATCATAGGAATGATATCATCACTCGTGCGTACGTACAGAATACCGTCTCCACGATGTGATGCGACTCATTCTACATGATCATCATTACATAGTAATTATATAAATGAATTGAATGAATAAATATGATATATGTTACACTAATAAAATTCTGTATATAAGGTATCTATAACCTTAAAATAAGAATAAGAATTTATTAGGCAAAACACACATAAGAACAAAAGGCAATAAAGACCCGAGTAACAAGTAACAATGAAATATTACTAACAAGAAGCTAAGAATATGACCATATATGATATCATATCAATATGTATGATTCTGGAATAAGTCAATAACATTATTTAAACCATTATACAGGAGCTTCGGACACATACAAAGCAAATCGGACCTAAGGTAAGGGAAATATCACAATCTCATTTTTATCCGAGATTGTTTATTCGTAAGTATTTACTGGGGTGTATTTTATCATCCACATCCATGTTTCATCAATATGTAATATTATTTCCATCCACTTACACTAGTTTAAATCCAATTTTACCCTTCGGTGAGTTTTTAGTAAAGAATATGAAAGGAATCTTTTGTCGTTTTTTCGTACGAGGTACTTTTTGACTTTTCCGACAAAAGTACGAGGAGAATGTTATTTTTAACTTATACGGCGTGAACGGATTTTTACGGTTTCATAATGCCTCATTTTCAAGAAGCTTCCTCTACAATATTGGATGATTATTTTTAATAAAACCCTTATCTTTTAAAATTGCATGGAATTTTGTGAAAAGAACACGATTTTAAAGAAGAAAGGATATTTTCCTCAAGAATTCATTTCAAGTGTTTTATCAAAATTATTTTCCATCTAAGATAATAAAGGGTTCTGTTTCTATCCATATTTTTACATTGATTTGACTATGTTGTGATGGAATTATGTTTATGAATTCCTTTATCTTATATGAATGGTTTTATGATGTCATGTTGTTTAAGAATCCCATTTTTATTACATGGGTTATGCAATGATGTATGGTTTATGATTTTGTGGCACACATAAGAATGGTATCATTATGAGATGGGTGGGACCTATATCTCCCTCCAATGCATTGGGTAAAGATTTTATATCTCATGAGATAGACATGGCTGGAACGGTAGGTTATACCGGTTCAGTGAAACAGGACTGGAACGAGGGTGACTCGGTTCAGAAAGGGACTTTGTCCACTAAGATAGTCTTGGCAATGAGTCATGACTAACAAGAAATGATTTTCCATGATTATGTGTGCATGCCACAAAGTTTCAAGTTTCATGTTATGATTATGGGGATCTCATTTTCACTTCTACGATTTGTTCCATGTTAAGATATTATGATCTCTTTTGTAGGTTATGATTTTCAAAAAGATATGATATGATTTTTATTTCCTTTATTTGACCTTGCTGAGCATTTGAGCTCACCCTTTTATGTTTTCATTTCCCCAGGTCAAGAAGATCGATATTAAGTAGAATATGATAAAAGGGACCCTAGATATGATGAAATAAATGGGAGACACTGTAGAAGATTTATGAACCAGTTGTTTATGTTTCCCAGTTTCTAAAGACACTATACCTATACGGTCCTTTGTGGTTTTGTCACATGTTTTAATAAGTGTACTTCAATTTTGAAGTATTAACAATGTATGTAAAGTATGGGTCATTATACACCGGCTGACCGGTGGCTCTGGACAGAAACCATTGCTACTGCCAGAGACCACCGGCTGGCCGGTGGGAATCCACCGGTTGGCCGGTAGACTCAGAGAGTCTACTTTCAGTCCTTCTTGGCCCAACTCCTTGGCAAACTTTTGCCTATCAACAAAAACACTTGAAAACAAGTTAGAACAAAAAGAGTGATTGTGATCATTAAAATCTAAGAGAGAGGGGTACAACACTAATACCCCTGTATTTAACCCTAAATACTATGTCAATTGTCATAATCCCATCTTTTATTTCTATGAAAACCCCATGATATATTACAAAAACACAAGAGGAGGTATATTTCATAACAATCATACATTTAAAAATGGGCGGAATTGAATCAATAATAGTAGTATTAGAATATATAACTTACAACTGACTCACCCCTATACCTTGGGCTCTATCCCGACTGCATTGTGATGCTCTGTCCAACTGATACAATCACTCATACATCTAGGTTACACCCCTACCCCTTTATGGGAATCCATTAGAACTCCAACTACCAATATTCGGTGGGATAGTTGAATACCTTCCAAAATACTACATTTTTCACAATCCTCTACCACTAGTAGATTTTGGAGTGCTCCTATAAAACCTCTACCGGTAGCCCATCATACCACAAAATTGGATCTCTACTATAGGTTCATGAAACAGGAAGTACATGTGGCCAAACCTTAAAAACTAAAATCACTACCCCTTCCTAAATCATCGGATAGTTTTCATCTCCCTTATATACTCTTCCCATACCTATCTTGGTGGGAATTCCCATATACACTCTTCCTTCCACCAGAAGAACAAATCCCTGATTATGCAGTCGAACCTATCTTTAGGCTACTTTGGGATTCCTTCAAGTACCCACTTGTGATGTTATCTTGATTCATTATGTCAAATATTTTGTTTAAGTTGAATAAATTCACATGACAATTGATCACATATTCAAAATCATGCTTGAATAACTCTAACTCATTGATCTAATATCTATCCAGTAAAGGAGAAAAATGCTATAGGACAGTAAAGGGATCAACATCATTCATCACAGATATAATTCCCAGCATCAAGATCATGAAATATCAAGCACTTTCATCCCTGAACACCTTTTAATAACAGTAACTTATGAATTTATCATCAAATCCTTATAGGGATAGGTCCTCATTCTCTCCATCCCACATGATAATTTCCCACCGGTTCATCTCTAGTCCTTATAGAATTTAAGAAGTATATTTCCCCGTCCTCTATAATAATTTTTCTATGTGACTAAAGATCAAATGGATGGACTCCATACATAACTCTACCACCCTATGTCCTCCATCTACAGTGAATGTGGATAGTTTTTACAACATAATCTATTTTCTCAGATCACACGTCAAAGGAAAAACATGATTAGTCTCCCTATCCATATATTTTTTGACCTATAAGAAATTATCATCGAGATTATTGTCCATTGGATTTATTAGTACTATATGTAGTCATTGTTTCACAATGTGAGATATGTTCTCATTAACACTCTATCGATTTTGAAAATGGAGATAAAAAAAATATATTTCTCAATAAGGTTCTGAACTCTCCTGAGATCACAAGGTTCAACACAACATAAACTCAAAAGGAAAAATAGATAAAAAATTATCCAAGGTCACAAGTTCAATTTATTTATTAGATTACCAAGTGAATTATTCATATTCTAATGGATATTGTTTTATTCCTTTAACCATGAAGGTCATAACATTTTATGGGCACTGAATAAATCCCTCGAATAAACAATCCATGATATCATAATTTCTTACATGTATGACATGAGTCGTGTATAATCACATTTTGCTATTATGACCAATGAGTAATTTTTCATAAAATAGATACATTACACAAATAGTCTATCACTCATGGTGGAATAAAATTGTAACTATGATAAAATAATTATTAAGAAAAATAATCCCATATATGGAAACATGGATCTTTCCTAACATATGGGTTAGTTAATGTAATGCATTAGCTCATTAACAATATCTAAAAAATAATATTCTTTACTCAACTTTTATAAAATAGTAATAAAAATAAAAATCCACCCATGGTACCACTTTCTAATTTCCAAAACCTGAGTCTCTCTCACATGATTGAGTAGGGTCATTATGTGACCTCAGGCATGCCTCCCTAAATAATAGACTCTTATGACTAGTAGTGGGAGTATAATATATATAGTGTAAGGAATATAACCACTATTAAAAATTACAAAAAATAGATTAAACATGTTAAAAACTAATTTAAATAAATCATAACAGATAAATTGGAAAACACCAAATAAATCATAACATAATATTCCATGTCATTTCATCCTGTATTCAAATCTAAATGTCATACTAAATGTCATACGACTAAAAATCTAAAATAAATGCTCAAAATAAACTCCCCAACAGTGGTCATGAACTTGATGCGCAATCACATGTCCAAGATGTTTGATTGTTATTGATGGGAAATATGTCTAGAGGGTGGGGGTGAATAGTCATTTTAAAAATTAATGGCAAAAACTATATGAGTTTATAAAATATAAAACCTTAGTAAGTGTAGTGTTTTTGAGTTAGGATTCAGTAGAAATAAGATGTAAAATAATAAAAGATTTGTAGTGGTTCAGATAAAAAATATCCTAGTCTACTCATAAATCTCATATACTCCTCATGGATACTGGTACCAACTAAGAAAATCACTTTTAATGGTGTTATACCCATGTTTATAGACACATCCCTTTGAACAACCTAGAGGCACAACTTAGAATTAGATACAGGAGATCGACGTGGTCTGTTAAACCTAGATTTTGGTTTGGAGTTAAAACCGTAACTTCATTTTTGGATATGGAATAACTATAGATAAAGAAAAACATTATTTTGATGATAAAAGCATAAACTAGACACAAGAAATTAAAAATTGAAAGAAAAATGAATACAAGAATAAAACAAATACAATAAATTTAGAAGATTATAAGAATGTTGATGATTTTTTATCTTGATGATCATTGATCGCTTGAATAATAAAATTTAAAAGATGTTATCCTTCAGTTTTCACAACAAGAATGTAGAAGTCATTGAATATCATGAACAATTCAGAGCATAAAAATGTCAAAGAAGTATTGCACAATATTTGATTAATGATATGCATAGATATATGATATATATATTGTTGAAATCTCTTGAGACATTAAAAGAAGATCCTATAGGAGTTTATCTGTGTCCAATATTTTCAAGACACATGTTAATGCATAACAAAATAACAATATGAGTGTAACCTATAGTTTTTAAGCCCCTAAATAATAATATAAAATTATAATTGGAATTTACATTTCTTCATGAAATATTAATATGAAAAATTAATATTATAAAAATATTGTATTAATTTTATAGCTATAAATTAATTTAAATAACAATATAATAATTTATATTATTCATGTATGGAAATTACATTAAAATAGATCACAATATGAAATTTAATTTACATCTATAATGGATCGTAAAATTAAGGTTACAACTATTTCTGAAACTTTAAAAAATTATTTCAATGTAAAATGATATTAATATGATAAAAATAATTTATTTTAATAAAAAATTTGAATTATGAAATACAATTTTAGAAATATAATTTTTTTACTAATGATGGGTCATTGTAATACCATTGTAATTGAGAGTAGTGACTCAAGACCCATTGTTGGGATCAAATGATAGCTGAACAGAGTATGACCTACTGTTGCAATTTTAAGGAAATATAAAACAAATTACAAAGACATAATAAATTCCAAGAATCAAATTTTTGAGAGGCTTCTTTTGAAGAACTAAATCTTTATCTCACCATATTAAGTCCACCAGTGACTCATGAGTTTCCATTGCATGAAGCCGACAGTGGCTCATGGACTACCATTGAATTCGAATAATAGATCATTGAAAAACAAGAATTATTATTTCTCTATGATGCATAAGATAATGAAATTGATTAGATGGAAATAACTTTTTAAGAAGACCAAAAATTAAAATAAAATATCACTTTAAATATTAAAAGAATATGCAAGTTAAATAAAAAACAAATTAAATAGAAATAAATAACTTCTCGTAACAATATGGAAATATTTACTGAAAACTAAATCACAAATATTATAACAAAAAATAACTTATACATCCAAATCTAAATGTGCTAATGGAAATGAAATACTTATAAAAAAATTAAATAAGTATAACTTGAAAGACATGTATAGTAAGTGGATGGAATAGTTCAATCTATTTGTTGTATAAAATAGTGAAGAAATACCTACAACTAGTTGTATAGAAAAGGGAGGGAACCAGTAGCGGGTTAAACATTAACCCACCAATTATGCCCAATGGTGGGAAAAATCACCCATAGTTGAGGTCCAATGGTGGGTAAAATCCCCCACCATTTAGGTCCAGTGGTGGGTCACTAACCCAGTAGTAGGTTCCAATGGTGGTTAAAATCACCCACCATTTTTAATATTCCAATGGTAACTCGAAATCCAATGTTGGTTTCCAATAGTGGAACTTCGAGAAACCAATATATAAAACAACAACGAACTAAAAGAGAAAACCAATATGAATAAGATGAATAACTAACTGATAAAACCCAATGAAAAAAATGGTAGTGAAGAAACTAGAGGAAATAAAATGAAATATTTGAAGAGAATTCGAACTAGAAAAATAATTTTAAGATAAACTCACAAAAACAAGGTGTCCACTTGAGAACATGAGAAATAAAGATATATAGAAAATTATAGTGAAGATATCAGAGGAATAAGAATGAAAACCCAATAGTGAGACACATTATATTTTAAATTTTATGAGTGGGATAAAATAATGCGATCAGACAAGTGACATGAACTTGATCTAATGGCAGATAAAACTCCCTTGTTCTATCTGATAAATAAACAAATGTACAATATACGTAAAAAATTTCCTGCATCAAAATGGGGAGATGGTATTCGAGTGATATAATAGCAAAGACTTATTGCACTTCGGTTCAAATTAGAAACACAGCACAGACCCACATGTGGGGGATCTAACCCGACATGGCATGATATAGGGTCCTTATACATGGTCCATACATTCCATAGTCATGAACTATGAACAAATAAAACCCTATCCAAAGTGTGCTCTTATGGGATTGACCTCCCACATGGGTTGAACTTCAATCCCTCTAAAGGTAGTAAAGGGTTTGTTCTAAGAATCTTGTGCAGAAGAATCAATCATTGGGCCCTTTCCCTTGTCCATACCTATAATTATGATGTCTACCTAGGTACCAGACCGTGACTTGAATAGGGAATTTGTAAAAATCAATAGTCAACCACCAAATATGGATAATAAAATGTATTCTAAATAATATTTCATTAAAATATAAAATAAACATAGAAACTAGTTCATATATTATTGCATAACATCAAAACAAACATGCCGACTCTCGAGCACTGGGTTGACACCTAGTGTCATCTAAATCATGCTTCATCTTGATGGCTGAATATCTATATTATATCCTCTTTTAGTATAGGTGGGTTTCCATGAAAAGGGAAAATCATACATTCATTTCACTACCAACCAATTAAATATTATCAAACTAACATTTAATTACATATCTCATGTTTTACTAGAAACTATGTGAATCATCATGCCAGAGCTACTTTTGTGTTCCCAAGGAACATTATCATGCCAAGGGTGAGTTATAAATCAATGGATCCAATGATAATTAATATTATAGGTCCACATACATGATAAAAGGAAATCATAACCTACAAAAAATCCCATTCTAGGGATGAATTAAATGATCATGTATCATACTGAAATAATAGAAAAATGATACAAAATCAAAGAAAATTATAGACATATCAACATATGAAAAAAAATTTAATTAATTACAATTACCAATTATATTTAAAATTCCAATTAGAATAAATTATCACATTTTATCTAGTTACTATTGTTATTTCAATAATAACACATATAATAAGTGTGATAGTTCCAATACACATTATAAATAAATCTAAATCCCATTTCATTTATCAAATATCATTATTATTCATTCTATTATGTCATTTTCCAATTCCAAACTAATTATTCAACTACAAAAATTTTAATCTAAGTTAATTATAAATTCATAAGGTAATTTTTTCCAATAACCAATATTCAAAATCATTTTTAGGAATCTAGGTTCACAAAATACTTGTTCTAAACAAATGTTGAGGGAGGTAACCCCTCTCACATGGCCACAAGTCCGTATCTGAATCACTATTGGACCAAAGAAGATGCATGAGAGGTATATTAACCATGATTTAATCCAATCTATAGGGTTTCATTTAATATGGCTAGTGAAAAATGAATTTCTACATGATCACACATGTTTCACCTAATAGAAAACCAAAATAGACCATAAGGAGAAGTTTCAAACTTATTACCCCAAGAAACAATTAATGACCACAAAGATTAAATATCTAGATCAATGTGACATACCAAAATTACATATAGATAGTGATATGTCCAAAAAATCTATGATATAAGAATAGTAATGAGAAAACAAGTGGAATACACCAATTCCATTAAAAAATAATTAAATTTAGTTGATTGGAATATAGAAAGGATCAATGGATCAATGTTCGATTTTTGAGAAGTTAAGGGAGACTTGCAGAACCCTTCTTGGATGAATAACATGATCTGGGGTCAAAGGAGAAGTAATATTTGAGTTTAATAAGGGTTTTAGGTGAGGAAATTATGAATCCATCCTTTTCTTTTCCATCCCATATTTGTGCTACCATCCAACCAATTGGTTTCACCAGCTAGCTAGTAAAGCCAGGCATTGCGCCTGTTCCACTAAGAACCCCATGAGAAGGATGGTGGGATACCTATAGGGAACCTATTCAATCCCGAGGCCACCAAATTTCTTATTTAATTGATTAATCTATTCTAAGATACCAACTATACATTGACAAGATGGTGGATTGCGGGGGATGTCTCCACATTCTCTAGGGAGAGCGCTCTCAGTTCTCTTGGTGACAATTAGGGTTTTGCCATGAAATTTTAGGCATCTTCTAGAGCTCCTCCATTCCATGGGTCGTTCTTCAACTTTTCTTGTATCACCTCTCTCCCTTTTCTATACTCTTCATTTCACCTTTTAAGTTTTATTTCATTGTGTCTTCTTTCATGGTGTTCCTGGATCAAAGCTTCAATATCCCTCCATCGCTGATCTTTTCATATTCCCTATCATGACCGATCCCATATTAGTCCAATGGGATAGTTTTGATTCTCTCTTGTGATTGTTTCAGTCGCGCATTTTTCTAGGGCTTCTGTTTTCTAGTTTGGGTTTTTTATATCGGTTGTGTTCTGCTTTTCCAAGTTGCTTCTGGTTTTCTTTCTTTTTCTAATGGTCATCATGTATGCATGGTAATGGATCTATGGTTCCATTACATGTCAACTTTGACTTCTTTCATGGGGCTTCATGGGATCGATGACAGTTCTTCTAATGAACTCCTTGGTCGCGAAACCTTTTCTGACATTGAGTTCTTATGTGCCTATCCAAGTAACATATGGCGTAGTGGTTAAAATGAGGTTTTGGGATTTTTGGTTCAGTGTTTGAAGGGATTCATGGTTGTAGTTTCTCTAGGAGTGAGTCCATTAATGTTGGTGACATTCTGTAACACCCCAAGATTTGATAATGTGTTATTCCTTCAAAATAATTCAATAACTTTCACTACACGCAACACTGAGTTCAAGCACACCATGACTTACCAAAAAAGCCGTTAAAAAGAGGTTATGAATAGTATTAACTAAATTTTAAACATTATATAATCCTTAAAATTTTTGAATCCATATTATGAGTTTCTTAGACATAATGTAAGAACAAATTCATTTTCAGTATTTCACTTTTACCAACTTTTAATAGTGAACCCTTTTTAAATACAATATTTTAAACTTTTTGACTAAATGGGGACATCAAAAATTTAAAATGAAACATCCCAAGCTTCTACGGTACGCTTTCCTTTGAATAATACAGTAGCGTGTGTTGTACGCAACTTCGAGTTCTAACAAACACCACAACCATTCAAACTAGCTGTTATGAATAATAATACCTACTTTTTGAAATTATATATATTTTATATTTTAAAATGGAATTCATTTTTGGATTCAGAATATTGAATTTAGCCTAGGGTAATATTTTGGAACTTTTCGGATAACTTTAATATTTTGATGAATAGTGAAAATTACTAAATTTTAATTAAAAACAACTTTTTTAATCGAAATAATTTATATTGATAAATTATGAATTTGAGTGGTTTTAAATTATATTTAGAATATATTTTTACCATTTAAAACAATTTTGGTCATTGGACATAATTTCTCAATTAAACCGAACATAAACAAGTAACAATCTTTTGATAGTTATTATATCTTAAAAACACGATTTTTGTTTTGACAGCGGGAATTAATTTTATATTAATTTCTGCCACTTCTGTGTTTTAAATTTAGAAAAATGGATTCCATATTTGGAATCAGGATGTTCAAATTGTGTAAATAGTTAACTTTTATTTTTAGACATTTTAAATAATTACTGAGGTAAATATTTTATTTACCATTGTTAAGGGTAAATCCGGTAAATAAGGGTTAAAAAATAATATTATAATAATAAAAAATAACCCTAAAACGTGTCCTAAATTTATTGGTTGATACCGGTTCGACCATGTGAATCCTTGGTTCGATTTTGGGACCTCATGGTGCCACTTGTAAGTGATAGGGACACTTTATTTTAATTAAGTTAAAATGAATACAAAAATGACACAAGCATATATCTTTTAAAAAAACAATTCTTACATAGGGTTATATATGTTGGATATTCAACTATAAATATTCATTAGAAATATAAAAATATTTCATACATAATGATATTTTATTTATAATTTTTAGACATTAAATAAGTTAATTTATTTATGACACAATGATGATGTAGTAATTACCATAATAGTGAAAATTTAAAATAATTGATATTATAAATACCCAAATAAATATAATTTGAGACTTTTAATGAATTAAAATAATTTTCTAGGATAATATGACATATTATTATTGGTTTAATTAACTTTTTTAGAAGTAATAATTCTTTTATGAGTTTCACAAAAATCAACTATTGAAAAGTGTCAAAATTGACATAAAAGAGTTTTTAAAACAAATATTATATTATTAATTGATATTAAATTCCTCAAAATCTAAGGTTTGGCCAAGAGACTTATATCATGATATTGGTATCATTAATGGACAATTTGGGGGTCGCTTGGATGTATATAGTATGTTTATTTACTATATAATATAAAAATACAATGTGACATGGTAAATGTCAAACTAATTAACTAAGAGTTAATACTTAAAGATAAGGTTAATATATTAACCCAAAACTGTCTAAATTCTATTGGTTGAATGGATTTCGACCTATCTGAACCTTAAAATTTTAAAAATCTAATTTTGAGCCATTAGAAACCGAATATGATTTTATTATAGATTAATATTTCTAGCATTTCCAAAGGTGCCCCTCACCCCACTTATAAAAGGGCACTCCTCCTTCTCATTTCTTCACACCTTCAAAGCCTTTTTCTTCGGCCAAAATCTGCCCAAATACTCTCCCAAATTCCCTCACTACAACCTAGACGCCTTATTTTTATCAGAAATCCAACCTAAGGAGCCATTTTGATCAAATCAAAAGGAAGAACCCGAAGAAGAGGTAATGATTTCACCACCCTTTTCCATGTTCCTTTCTTCTTCCACTTATTCTTCCTTTGTTATTACCATTCTAAAATAATAACTCCAATATCATATATATACTATGATGTTATTATAAATATGTTACAACCATATTCAGTATTCTATGCACCCTTTGAATAACACGTCACCATATGTGCGTATGTACGGCTTGCCGTCTCCACGTCGTGGTGTAATTGTTATTCAATATATTATTATTTGTATGGGTATAATAATGATGTGTAACTCATGTAAATAATAACTATAGCATGTTAATTATTCTGTATATATGATATACCATCAATTTATGCATTATTCTAATATCAAAAGAATGATATTGTCGCTCGTGCGTACGTACGGACTACCGTCTCCACGAACGCGATGAGATTCATTCTCTATCGTATCCATTCAAGTATAATTCTTATTTTATGATTAATAATAGTATATAAGGACTTGATATCATTCTGGATATGATTAAGATACAACCTATCCATTACAAACATGGCTTGCGTAACAAAACATATAAAAGGAAACGAGTAAGTTAACACCCGAAACAACGATAATACAAAGATATTATTAACAAATCAATGTTAAAAGATCATATATGATATCATATTAAATGTATATGATTATTTTATAATTTAATAACAATTATTTCACCATTATACAGGAGGTTAACCTACCCCAACCAAGGAAAAATACAAGGTAAGGGTTATTTCACAATCTCTTCATTATCTGAGGTTGTTTATACGTAATGATTTACTAGGATATCTTTATCATCCACATCCATGTTTCTTCGAAATGCATTTCAGAACATTTTTTTTACTACTTACAAAGAATATGGGTTAAAGTCATTTATACCATTATGTGTTTTTAAAGGAATCATTCCATCGGTTTCCAAACAAGGCACTTTTAACCTTTCGACAAATTTAAGGTAAGAATGTTTTTTTAACTTATACAGCGGGTGCAGCTATTTACCACCGTTATAAAATCGTCAAAGCTTCCCTTACAAGATTATAAGAATATTTTCAAAGTAAATGTTTTATTTTATAATTATGTGACTTTTAAATGATTTGAAAATGAATATTTTAAGAATTATTGAAAGGTACTCTTTATCAAGATCATAATTTTAAATGTTTTAAATATTTATCTTTCTAAATCTTTTAATTAATGTCCATATTTTCAAAATTATTTTAAGGATTTGTTTATATGGACATGAATGTTTTGAAATGATATTTCTTTTCAAAAGTATCAAAGTGGTATGGGACACTTTGATTTAATTTTTTTTAAATTACTTCCTTTATAAATGTGTGACTTTTCAATGATTTTGAGGAAAGAGATATTTATATCAAATAGTTTTGATTTCATCTATGTCAACATCCTTTGATGGATTTTAAGCTTATTTGAAGTTGATTTATTATTATTCAAAACTTCTATATTGTATTGAAGGTTTTGTGATATGTTTGTCTGTGGATGTGCTATTTTTATACGATTCATAGTTTATGGTGAAAGTATTGAAATTTCGTATGATAGTTTTAATATGAATGTTTATGTTATGTTTAAACCTTCTCATATGGGAATTCATTGGACGTAATATGTGACAAGTGGGGCCCTCTATAGCTCATCGATGCATCGGTAGGTCTCATGAGACAAACTAGTGTCTTGGCACAAGGCCTTGGCAAAATCTTATTTGTAGTCTTGGCACGAGGCCTTGGCTATGTGGTAATGATAGTCTGGCATTATGCATTCCATCATTATGAAAGTGGTTATTGATATTGCTTGTGATTATTAGATTAGTAGAATATCCATGTGAATAAGTAAATGGCATTATTTCATTTTACTTTTTCCATACTATGTTGAAGTTCAAGTTTAAAAGGCTTTTGTTTTAGTTATACATTTCTTTAAATGTTTATTCTTATTTATGAAAGTTTCCGCTATATTGTTATCCTTACTGGGCATTTGAGCTCACCCCTTTTCAATGTTTTATTTTTCCCAGGAAGTGAAGAAGTAAATTATGAATGACCTACAGGGATATTCTGTGGGCATATGAGTGTGGAATATGGAGACAATATGTTGTTGTAGTAGTTTCTCACATTATGATGTAATGTAATACTTATGAATATATCTAGTGTTTCCAAGGCTACTAAACCAATTGGTCTTTTGAGATTTGATCCATCTTGTGATCATGACAATGTTATGTAATAATGCACCGACTCTAGGTGACTAGGGTTGGGGCGTTACAATTGGTATCAGAGGAAGTTTAGTACAAACCTTGGAAGATCGATTTAGATAAACTCTAATTAGAGCACATAGATTTAAAATGTACTATAAGGATTAGTATAGAAGAAATTCCTAGAATTTTGGTATTGTAGAGATTTTGTGAGTTTTCCGAGCAATACATCCCTGTCTGGATACAAGCAGGTAGAGGCGGCTCTGGCACAGATGTACCTAGGGGTAAAACCCGAAAACACCGCTTTGAGATAGACTCGAACGGGAACTGGTGTTTGACAACGGGCCTTGCTGCACTCTTGGTTACGACACTCCTGGGGGATTTGCTTAGGATAATTCTCATTTTCTTTACAAACCATTATTAAGAGTTTATGAGTATATACTTCCTCAAAGGAGACATTTTTATGATTATGGATTATATCCATAAAATATTTAATTTATGTTATGTGTTTTATAAGTTTGGGATTAGGTATTGTTATTCATAAAATAATCTAGTGTATGCCATTGTTTAGAAATGGAGCCCAGTAGAAGGAGTGATAATTTCAGAAATGCACATGATCCAAAGAGAAAGAAGGATCATATCTTTAATGGTCTTAAGCCAGAATTTATAAGAGAAATAGTCTCCCATGTATTATCATCATATAAAGAAATAATATCATGTGTTGATAAGATAAGTAAAGAGTTTACTAAGTCCTATGGCTTTTAAGGGAAGCAAGAGAAGAAAAGGATGGAAGAGAGAAAGATGGATAAAGGAAAGAGGGAAAAGAAGAATTTTCCCATATGTTATAACTGTGGGAAGAAACACCCTGGAACTTGCCTGAAAGGAATGGGAGTTTGTTATAATTGTGGAGGAAAAGGGCACAAAGTATGTGACTGCAAGGGTAAGAAAATGGTTTCAAATGTACAATGCTTTATTTTCAAGGAGTTTAGACACTACGTCAACCTATGTCCCAGTCATGAGACTATGCTGCAAATGATGCTATTAGATAATAATCAAGTTATGATACTACCACAGATGAAGAGGAATGATTAGAGTTATTTTGTTGATTATGTCATTTGAGTGTTGTATCAAAAATTTACTTGTTATAATACTTATGGAGTATATAAGGATTGTACTGGAGTACTATTTCATTAAGGACTTGAGATTGTGTGGAACAAAGAAAAGTGACTCAATAGCAGGATAAATTTTTGGAAAATATATGGTTGAGAGAATGATAAACCATAATATAGTTCTGATACTGACGTAGTTATTTTGGAATAATACATGATTGATTTGGATAAATTATATTGGATATTCTTGACTACCTTGAAACTGATTAATGATTTGTATATTCCATCATTGTTGGGGTTTAAAACATTTTTGGATTGAAGGAGTATGTCTATTATTCTTTATGGAATAAGGGATCATGAATGTAATCAATAAGGTTTTATGGTAATTCAAGATGTTGCAGTGTTTTAAAAGAATACATGATTAAGGTGTTCAAATGTTATTACGCAGAAAAAAGGATCATTATTGTGTTTACCTTCCTTATAAATTTTGTACTGAAGAATTTTGGATAGTTCTAGTTTGGATTATTTTGATTGCCATAAATGTACAACCCGGAGGTCGGGCGGCAACCCGTCGCGTCCGACAAGGCCGTGAGACTTGAACCCACAACCGAAGGGCAACAAGGGTGTATCACCTACCACTGACCCACATGATGTCTGAGATTAAATAATGTAGTTTTTTTTAAAGATCTGGTAGATGAATTATAAATTCGTTTTTTTGGAACCCTATACGAATAGAATAAATAGAATATTTTTTTTACAGTGAAAGATGAGTTTGGTGTAGAATATAGTTAAAGGATGGAACTCTACTTGTCAAGAATATATTTTTCTTCTTCTCTTATTCTATGAAGAAATTAATTCTTATACTTTATTTAAGGAATCCAAAAAAAATGTGTTATCCTAATACCCTATGTTTTGATGAACTGATGGTATTTCAAATCATCATAGATTGATGAATTTAAGGACCTCAATTTTACACTTGATTGTGATAGATGACCTCAATCACTACCTATAAATATTTACGTTTTTTCTCCAATTATATGTCTCTAATTGCCACCAATGTTCTCCTAATCGAGATCATAATTTGGTGGTGACCCTTTCATTTCTCTTTTCCTCATATTAAGACTAAATTTTAGTAACCCAATTTCCGATGTGGATTTTCCCACAAAGATATTTTCTATTTTCAACCTTTTATTTATGAAGAACAATTTCAAATTGCGAGGATGCAATTTATTGAAGGAGGGGAGAATGTAATACCCCGGGATTTCATAGTGTGTTATTTCTTCAAAATAATTCAATAACTTGCACTACACGCAACACCGAGTTCAAGCACACCATGACTTACCAAACAAGCCGTTCAAAAGAGGATAGGAATAGTATTAACTTAATTTTAAGCTTTATATAATCCTTATAATTTTTGAATCCATATTATCAGTGTCTTAGACATAATGAAAGAACAAATTCATTTTCAGTATTGCAATTTTACCAAATTTTAATAGAGAACCCTTTTTAAATACAATATTTTAAACTTTTTTACTAAATGGGGACATCAAAAATTAAAAATAAAACATCCCAAGCTTCCACGGTACACTTTCCTTTGAATAATACAGTAGCGTGTATTGTACGCAACTTCGAGTTCTAACACACACCACAACCAATCAAACTAGCCGTTATGAATAGTAATACCTACATTTTCAAATTATATATATTTTATATTTCAAAATGGACATCATTTTTGGATTTGGAATATCTAATTTAGCCTAGGGTAAAATTTTGGAACTTTTTGGATAACTTAAATATTTTGATGAATAGTGAAAATTACTATATTTTAATTAAAAACAACTTTTTTAATTGAAATAATTTATATTGATAAATTTTGAATTTGAGTGGTTTTAAAGTATATTTAGAATATATTTTTCCCATTTAATACAATGTTGGTCATTGGACATAATTTCACAATTAAACCGAACATAAACAAGTATCAATCTTTTGATAGTTATTATATCTTAAAAACACGCTTTTTGTTTTGACAGCGGGAATTAATTTTAAATTAATTTCTGCCACTTATGTGTTTTGAATTTAGAAAAATGGATTCCATATTTGGAATTAGGATGTTCAAATTGTGTAAATATTTAACTTTTATTTTTAGACATTTTGAATAATTACTGCGGTAAAAATTTTATTTACCATGGTTAAGGGTAAATCCGGTAAATAAGGGTTAAAAAATAATATTATAATAATAACAAATTACCCTAAAACATGTCCTAACTTTATTGGTTGATACATTTTCGACCATGGGGATCTTTGGGTCGATTTTGGGACCCCATGGTGCCACTTGTAAGTGATAGGGACACTTTATTTTAATTAAGTTAAAATGAATACAAAAATGACACAAGCATATATCTTTTAGAAAACAATTCTTACATAGGGTTATAAATGTAGGTTTTTTGACTATAAATATTCATTAGAAATATAAAACGATTTCCTACATAATGATATTTTATTTATAATTTTTAAACATTAAATAAGTTAATTTATTTATGACATAATGATGATGCAGTAATTACCATAATAGTGAAAATTTAAAATAATTTATATTATAAATACCCAAATAAATATAATTTGAGACTTTTAATGAATTACAATAATTTTCTAGGATAATATGACATATTAGGATTGGTTTAAGTAACTTTTTTTGAAGTAATCATTCTGTAATGAGTTTCACAAAAATCAACTATTGAATAGTGTCAAAATTGACATAAAAGAGTTTTTAAAACAAATATTATATTATTAATTGATATTAAATTCTTAAAAATCTAAGGTTCGGCCAAGAGACTTATATCATGATATTGGTATCATTAATGGACCACTTGGGGGTATCTTGGATGTATATAGTAAGTTTATTAACTATATAATATAAAAATACAAAGTGACATGGTAAATGTCAGACTAATTAACTAAGAGTTAATACTTAAAGATAAGGTTAATATATTAACCCAAACCTGTATAAATTATATTGGTTGAATGGTTCTCGACCTATCCCCACCTTAACATTTAAATTATCAACTTTTGAGCCATTAGAAATAGAATATGAATTTATTATAAATTAATATTTCTAGCATTTCCAAAGGTTCCCTTCACCCAACTTATAAAAGGGCACTCCTCCTTCTCATTTCTTCACACCTACAAAGCCTTTTGTTTCGGCCAAACTCTGCCCCAATACTCTCCCAAATTCCCTCAATACAACCTAGAGGCCTTATTTTGATCAGAAAGCCAACCTAAGGAGCCATTTTGATCAAATCAAAAGGAAGAACCCGAAGAAGAGGTAATGATTTCACCACCCTTTTCCATGTTCCTTTCTTCTTCCACTTCTTCTTCCTTTGTTATTACCATTCTAAAATAATAACTCCAATAACATATATATACTGTGATGTTATTATAAATATGGTACAACCATATTCAGTATTCTATTCACCCTTTGAATAACACGTCACCATACGTGCGTATGTACGGCTTGTCGTCTCCACGTCGTGGTGTAATTGTTATTCAATATATTATTATTTGGATGGGTATAATAATGATGTGTAACTCATGTAAATAATAACTATAACATGTTAATTATTCTGTATATATGATATACTATCCATTTATGCATTATTCTAATATCAAAAGAATGATATTGTCGCTCATGCGTACGTACGGACTACCGTCTCCACGAATGCGATGAGATTCATTCTCTATCATATCCATTCAAGTATAATTATCATTTTATGATTAATAATAGTATCTAAGGACTTGATATCATTCTGGATATGATTAAGATACAACCTATCCATTACTAACATGGCTGACGTAACAAAACATATAAAAGGAAACGAGTAAGTTAACACCCGAAACAATGATAATACTAAGATATTATTAACAAATCAATGTTAAAAGATCATATATGATATCATATTAAATGTATATGATTCTTTTATAATTTAATAACAATTATTTCACCATTATACAGGATGTTAACCTACCCCAACCAAGGAAAAGTACAAGGTAAGGGTTATTTCACAATCCCTTCATTATCCGAGGTTGTTTATACGTAATGATCTACTGGGATATCTTTATCATCCACATCCATGTTTCTTCGAAATGTATTTCAAAACATGTTTTTTACTATTTACAAAGAAAATGGGTTAAAGACATTTATACCCTTATGTGTTTTTAAAGGAATCATTCCGTCGTTTTCCAAACAAGGCACTTTTAACCTTTCGACAAATTTAAGGTAAGAATGTTTTTTTAACTTATACAGAAGGTGCGGCTATTTACTACCATTATAAAATCGTCAAATCTTCCCTTACAAGCTTATAAGAATATTTTAAAAGTAAATGTTTTTTTTATAATTATGTGACTTTTAAATGATTTCAAAATGAATAATTTAAGAATTATTGAAAGGTACTCTTTATCAAGATCATAATTATAAATGTTTTAAATATTTATCTTTCTAAATCTCTTAATTAATGTCCATATTTTCAAAATGATTTTAAGGATTTGTTTATATGGACATGAATGTTTTGAAATGATATTTCTTTTCAAATGTTTCAAAGTGGTATGGGACACTTTGATTTAATTTTTTTTAAATTACTTCCTTTATAAATGTGTGACTTTTCAATGATTTCGAGGAAATAGATATTTCTCTCAATTAGTTTTGATTTCATCTATTTCAACATCCTTTGATGGATTTTAAGATTATTTGATGTTGATTTATTATGATACAAATCTTTGATATCGTATTGAAGGTTTTGTGATATGTTTGACTGTGGATGTGCTATTTTTATACCATTCATAGTTTATGGTGAAAGTATTGACATTTCGTATGCTAGTTTTAATACGAATGTTTATGTTATGTTTAAACCTTCTCATATGGGAATGCATTGGAATTAATATGTGACAGGTGGAGCCTGCTATAGTTCCTCGATGGATTTCTAGGTCTCATGAGACAAACTAGTGTCTTGGCACAAGGCCTTGGAAAAATCTTATTTGTAGTCTTGGCACGAGACCTTGGCTATGTGGTAATGATAGTCTGGCATTATGCATTCCATCATTATAAAAGTGGTATTTGATATTGCATGTGATTATTCGATTAGTAGAATATCCATGTGAATAAGTAAATGGAATTATTTCATTTTACTTTTTCCATACTATGTTGAAGTTCAAGTTTAAAAGGCTTTTGTTTTAGTTATACATTGCCTTAAATGTTTATTCTTATTTATGAAAGTTTCCGCTATATTGTTATCCTTACTGGGCATTTGAGCTCACCCCTTTTCAATGTTTTATTTTTCCCAGGAAGTGAAGAAGTAAATTATGGATGACCTGCAAGGATATTATGTGGGGATATGAGTGTAGAATATGGAGACAATATGTTGTTGTAGTAGTTTCTCACTTTTTAATGTAATGTAAGACTTATGAATATATCTAGTGTTTCCAAGGCTACTAAACCAATCGGTCTTTAGAGATTTGATCCTTCTTGTGATCATGCCAATGTTATGTAATAATGCACCGACTCTAGGTGACTAGGGTTGGGGCGTTACAGTTTGTATCAGAGGAAGTTTAGTACAAACCTTGGAATCTAGATTTAGATAAACTCTGATTAGAGCACATAGATTTATGATGTACTATGAGGATTAGTATAGAAGAAATTCTTAGAATTTTGGTATTGTAGAGATTTTGTGAGTTTTCCAAGCAATACATCCCTGTCTGGATAGGAGCAAGTAGAGGCGGCTCTGGCACAGATGTACCTAGGGGTAAAACCCGAAAAGACCGCTTTGAGCTAGATTCGAACGGTTACTGGTGCATGAAAATGGGCCTTGCTGCACTCTTGGTTACAACACTCCCGGGGGATATGCTTAGGATAATTCTCATTTTCATTACAAACCATTATTAAGAGTTTATGAGTATATAATTCCTCAAAGGAGACATTTTTATGATTATGGATTATATCCATAAACTATTTAATTTATGTTATGTGTTTTACAAGTTTGGGATTAGGTATTTTTATTCATAAACTAATCTAGTGTATGACATTGTTTAGAAATGGCACCTAGTAGAAGGAATGATAACTCCAGCAATGCACATGATCCAAAGAGAAATAAGGATCATATCTTTCATGGTCTTAATCCAGAATTTATAAGAGAAATAGTATCCCATGTATTATCATCATATGAAGAAATAATATCCTGTGTTGATAAGATAAGTAAAGAGTTTACTAAGTCCTATGGATTTGAAGGGAAGCAAGAGAAGAAAAGCATGAAAGAGGGAAATATGGATAAAGAGGGAAAAGAATAATTTTCTCATATGTGATAACTGTGGGAAGAAACACCCTGGAACTTGCCTGAAAGGAATGGGAGTTTGTTATAATTGTGGAGGAAAAGGGAAAAAAGTACGTGACTGCAAGGGTAAGAAAATGGTTTCAAATGTACAATGCTTTATTTGAAAGGATTTTGGACACTACGCGAACCTATGTCCCAGTCATCAGACTATGCCGCAAATGATGCTATTGGATAATAATCAAGTTATGATACTACCACAGATGAAGAGGAATGATTAGAGTTATTGTGTTGATTATGTCATTTGAGTGTTGTATCAATAATGTACTTGTTATAATAATTATGGAGTATATAAGGATTGTACTACAGTACTGTTTCATTAAGGACTTGAGATTTTGTGGAACAAAGAAAAGTGACTCAATAACAGGATAAATTTTTGGAAAATATATGGTTGAGAGAATGATAAACCATAATATAGTTCTGATACCGAGGTAGTGATTTTCAAATAATACATGATTGATTTGGATAAATTATATTGGATATTCTTGACTACCTTGAAACTGATTAATGATTTGTATATTCCATCATTGGTGGGGTTTAAAACATTTTTGGATTTAAGGAGTATGTCTATTATTCTTTAAGGAATAAGGGATCATGAATGTAATCAATAAGGTTTTATGGTAATTCAAGATGTTGCAGTGTTTTAAAATAATACCTAATTAAGGTGTTCACATGTTATTACGCAGAAAAAAGGATCTTTATTGTGTTTACCTTCCTTATAAATTTTGTACTGAAGTATTTTGGATAGTTCTATTTTGGATTATTTTGATTGCCATAAAAGTACAACCCAGAGGTCGGGCGGAAACCTGTCGCGTCTGACAAGGCCGCGAGACTTGAACCCACAACCGAAGGGCGACGAGGGTGTATCACCTACCACTAACCCACATGATGTCTGAGATTAAATAATGTAGTTTTTTTAAAGATCTGGTAGATGAATTATAAATGCATTTTTTTGGAACCCAATACGAATAGGATAAATAGAATATTTTTTTACAGTGAAAGATGAGTTTGTGGTAGAATTTAGTTAAAGGATGGAACTCTACTTTTCAAGAATATATTTTTCTTCTTCTCTTATTCTATGAAGAAATTAATTCTTATACTTTATTTAAGGAATCCTAAAACAAAAAATGTGTTATCCTAATACCCTATGTTTTGTTGAACTGATGGTATTTCAAATCATCATAGATTGATGAATTTAAGGACCTCAATTTTACCTTTGTTTGTGATTGATGACCTCAATCACTACCTATAAATATATACATTTTTCCTCCAATTATATGTCTCTAATTTCCACCAATGTTCTCCTAATCGGGATCATAATTTGGTGGTGACCCTTTCATTTCTCTTTTCCTCATATTAAGACTAAATTTTAGTAACCCAATTTCCTATGTGGGTTTTCCCACAAAGATATTTTCTATTTTCAACCTTTTATTTTCGAAGAAAAATTTCAAATTGCGAGGACGCAATTTATTGAAGGAGGGGAGAATATAACACCCCAGGATTTCATAGTGTGTTATTTCATCAAAATAATTCAATAACTTGCACTACACGCAACACCGAGTTCAAGCACACCATGACTTACCAAACAAGCCATTCAAAAGAGGTTATGAATAGTATTAACTAAAGTTTAAACTTTATATAATCCTTATAATTTTAGAATCCATATTATGAGTGTCTTAGACATAATGTAAGAACAAATTCATTTTCAGTATTGCACTTTTACCAACCTTTAATAGTGAACCCTTTTTAAATACAATATTTTAAACTTTTTGGCTAAATGGGGCATAAAAAATTTAAAATAAAACATCCCAAGCTTCCACGGTATGCTTTCCTTTGAATAATACAATAGCGTGTGTTGTACGCAACTTCGAGTTCTAACACACACCACAACCAATCAAACTAGCCATTATGAATAGTAATACCTACTTTTTTAAATTATATATATTTTATATTTCAAAATGGACTTAATTCTTGGATTCGGAATATCAAATCTATCCTAGGGTGAAATTTTAGAACTTTTCGGATAACTTTAATATTTTGATGAATAGTGAAAATTACTAAATTTTAAATAAAAACAACTTTTTTAATCGAAATAATTTATATTGATAAATTTTGAATTTGAGTGGTTTTAAAGTATATCTAGAACATATTTTTACAATTTAATACAATGTTGGTCATTGGACATAATTTCACAATTAAACCGAACATAAACAAGTATCAATCTTTTGATAGTTATTATATCTTAAAAACACGCTTTTTGCTTTGACAGCGGGAATTAATTTTAAATTAATTTCTGCCACTTCTGTGTTTTGAATTTAGAAAAATGGATTCCATATTTGGAATCAGGATGTTCAAATTGTGTAAATAGTTAACTTTTATTTTTAGAAATTTTGAATAATTACTGCGGTAAAATTTTTATTTACCATGGTTAAGGGTAAATCCGGTAAATAAGGGTTAAACAATAAAATTATAATAATAAAAAATTACCCTAAAACGTGTCCTAACATTATTGGTTGATACATGTTCGACCATGGGAATCTTTGGGTCTATTTTGGGACCTCATGGTGCCACTTGTAAGTGATAGGGACACTTTATTTTAATTAAGTTAAAATGAATACAACAATGACACAGGCATATATCTTTTAGAAAAACAATTATTACATAGGGTTATATATGTTGGAATTTCAACTATAAATATTCATTCGAAAGATAAAAAGCTTTCCTACATAATTATATTTTATTTATAATTTTTATACATTAAATAAGTTAATTTATTTATGACACAATGATGATGCAGTAATTACCATAATAGTGAAAATTTAAAATAATTGATATTATAAATACCCAAATAAATATAATTTGAGACTTTAAATGAATTAAAATAATTTTCTAGGATAATATGACATATTAGGATTGGTTTAATTAACTTTTTTCGAAGTAATCATTCTGTTATGAGTTTCACAAAAATCAACTATTGAATAGTGTAAAAATTGACATAAAAGAGTTTTTAAAACAAAAATTATATTATATATTTATATTAAATTCCTAAAAATCTATGGTTCGTCCAAGAGACTTATATAATGATATTTGTATCATTAATGTACCACTTGGGGGGTCTCTGGGATGTATATAGTATGTTTATTAACTATATAATATAAAAATACAAAGTGACATGGTAAATGTCAAACTAATTAACTAAGAGTTAATACTTAAAGATAAGGTTAATATATTAACCCAAACCTGTCTAAATTCTATTGGTTGAATGGTTCCCGACCTATCCCACCATAAAATTTAAATAATCAACTTTGGAGCCATTAGAAATTGAATATGAATTTATTATAAATTAATATTTCTAGCATTTCCAAAGGTGCCCCTCACCCCACTTATAAAAGGGCACTCCTCCATCTCATTTCTTCACACCTTCAAAGCCTTTTGGTTCAGCCAAACTCTGACCAATTACTCTCCAAAATTCCCTCACTACAACCTAGAGGCCTTAGTTTGATCAGAAAGCCAACTTAAGGAGCCCTTTTGATCAAATCAAAAGGAAGAACCAGAAGAAGAGGTAATGATTTCACCAGCCTTTTCCAAGTTCCTTTCTTCTTCCACTTCTTCTTCCTTTGTTATTACCATTATAAAATAATAACGACAATATCATATATATACTGTGATGTTATTATAAATATGGTACAACCATATTCAGTATTCTATCCACCCTTTGAATAACATGTCACCAAATGTGCGTATGTACGGCTTACCGTCTCCACGTCATGGTGTAATTGTTATTCAATATATTATTATTTGGATGGGTATAATAATGATGTGTAACTCATGTAAATAATAACTATAACATGTTAATTATTCTGTATATATTATATACCATCAATTTATATATTATTATAATATCAAAAGAATGATATTGTCGCTCGTGCGTACGTACGGACTACCGTCTCCACGAACGTGATAAGATTCATTCTCTATCATATCCATTCAAGTATAATTCTCATTTTATGATTAATAATAGTATCTAAGGACTTGATATCATTCTGGATATGATTAAGATACAACCTATCCATTACAAACATGGCTTACGTAACAAAACATATAAAAGGAAATGAGTAAGTTAACACCCGAAACAACGATAATACTAAGATATTATTAACAAATTAATGTTAAAATATCATATATGATATCATATTAAATGTATATAATTCTTGTATAATTTAATTACAATTATTTCACCATTATACAAGAGGTTAACCTACCCCAACCAAGGAAAAGTACAAGGTAAGGGTTATTTCACAATCTCTTCATTATCCGAGGTTGTTTATACATAATGATCTACTGGGATATCTTTATCATCCAAATCCATGTTTCTTCGAAATTTATTTCAAAACATTTTTTTTACTATTTACAAAGAATATGGGTTAAAGTCATTTATACCCTTATGTTTTTTTAAAGGAATCATTCCGTCGTTTTCCAAAAAAGGCACTTTTAACCTTTCGACAAATTTAAGGTAAGAATGTTTTTTTAACTTATACAGCAGGTGCGGCTATTTACCACCGTTATAAAATCGTCAAAGCTTCCCTTACAAGCTTATATGTATATTTTCAAAGTAAAGGTTTTATTTTATAATTATGTGACTTTTAAATGATTTCAAAATGAATATTTTAGGAATTATTGAAAGGTACTCTTTATCAAGATCATAATTTTTAATGTTTTAAATATTTATCTTTCTAAATATTTTAATTAATTTCCATATTTTCAAAATGATTTTAAGGATTTGTTTATATGGACATGAATGTTTTGAAATGATATTTCTTTTCAAAAGTTTCAAAGTGGTATGGGACACTTTGATTTAAAATTTTTTTAAATTACTTCCTTTACAAATGTGTGACTTTTCAATGATTTCTAGGAAAGAGATATTTCTCTCAAATAGTTTTGATTTCATCTATGTCAACATCCTTTGATAGATTTTAAGATTATTTGAAGTTGATTTATTATGATACAAAACTTCTATATAGTATTGATGGTTTTGTGATATGTTTGACTGTGGATGTGCTATTTTTATACCATTCATAGTTTATGGTGAAAGTATTGACATTTCGTATGCTAGTTTTAATACGAATGTTTATGTTATGTTTAAACCTTCTCATATGGGAATGCATTGGAATTAATATGTGACAGGTGGAGCCTGCTATAGTTCCTCGATGGATTTCTAGGTCTCATGAGACAAACTAGTGTCTTGGCACAAGGCCTTGGAAAAATCTTATTTGTAGTCTTGGCACGAGACCTTGGCTATGTGGTAATGATAGTCTGGCATTATGCATTCCATCATTATAAAAGTTGTATTTGATATTGCATGTGATTATTCGATTAGTAGAATATCCATGTGAATAAGTAAATGGCATTATTTCATTTTACTTTTTCCATACTATGTTGAAGTTCAAGTTTAAAAGGCTTTTGTTTTAGTTATACATTGCCTTAAATGTTTATTCTTATTTATGAATGTTTCCGCTATATTGTTATCCTTACTGGGCATTTGAGCTCACCCCTTTTCTATGTTTTATTTTTCCCAGGAAGTGAAGAAGTAAATTATCAATGACCTGTAGGGATATTATGTGGGGATATGAGTGTGGAATATGGGAAAAATATGTTTTTGTAGTAGTTTCTCACATTATTATGTAATGTAAGACTTATGAATATATCTAGTGTTTCCAAGGAAACTAAACCAATCGGTCTTTCGAGATTTGATCCTTCTTGTGATCATGCCATTGTTATGTAATAATGCACCGACTCTAGGTGACTAGGGTCGGGGCGTTACACATTCTATTTTGTCTACAACTATGTTTTTGGATACATTTATGAGGGATAAAAGTAGAATGATTTGTAATATGTTGTCCTTGTAGGATGAAATTTTTGGGATTTAGTGGTTTTTTGATTTTTATGTGGTGTTTGGTTATGGTTTTTCTTGGAGGTGATGATGTATATAGTGAAAGGTTAACTATGATATTCTGATAAGGTTATGAATCAATGATGATGATGACATGGTGATTAATTGAGATGATGATAACGTGTTCGACAATGATGATGGATGGTGAGATGACTTATGTGTTAGATGATATAAGGATTATTTTTTGGGACTTCCACTGATGTGAGAGTATAAATAATCTCATAATTTTGTGTTTCTAGATTTTTGAATCTTTTATGTGGAATTTGGCTCACCGCCACTGTATCCTTCCATTTTTAAAACCAAATAGAAAGATAATTTTCAATCATTCAGTAGGTGGACTGCACCAGCTAGCTGGTGGGAATTTAATTTGTCATTTTCCATATGCCACCACTAGCTCTTTCTAGATCACCACATCTAACCCCTGATCACCTGAAAGTATACATTTCATGATGGTATAAGGGATAATTTTTTTAAAAAAAATAGTTTAACAAATATTAAGAGATATGTTACCTGGGTAAAAATATTGGGTCATAAAATCTTAATTTTTGTCCTCAAAATAAGTTACTTAGGTAGAAAAACAAGTTTCCATGGTAAAATTAAATAATGGTTAAAGTTAAAACTATGGATTAAATAACCAATATTACTCAATACTTGTATAATATTGTGTAGTAGAGTGGTTTTTCAAAAAAATAATCCTAATTCTTCAATTATTGTAAAATTTTGGACTCATATTCCTTGAATTGTGACATATACTTTGATATTATTATAAAAATGCCTCCCAACTACCTTATAAATATAGACTTCTGAAAACCTTATTGCTGAAAATCTAAAAAATTTGAATTAATATTTATCCTATAGTCTTTTTAAATTCCCCCATACTCCTATACCTCTTTTTGGAGCCACTCGATCTAGGAAAAGGCCTTAAATCTTCCATTTAGAAGAGGTCCTATAATATAATGTTAAAATTCTCAATGTGACTACTAATCACTTATTAACATATTTATTATCTATATTTATCCTCCAAATAAATATTAACCATTCCAATATAATTACATAAATATTATTTATATACTAAAATGTTATTATGTTAATGATATAACACTTATCTGGCCTCCACTTCTTTAGAAAAAGGAGAATGTCATTAATGTGTACATGAATACTAACTCCTACATGAACCAATGCTTTCTATTTTTTATAACATCCATTCTTGGATGGATCAAAAATGTTATTTAATGAATAAATTTTATTTTTATGACATTTTAATGATACTTAAAGGATAAACCATTTTAATTATTTATATCATTCTATAGAAAATTAAAATATCCTCTCTGTGCACATGTATACTACATCCTCCCTGTGTTTTGAAATTGTTAAAAAAAGAGGGATTTCTTGGTATTTTCCCTTTTAAGTCAATTTTATGTTTCAAAATTGTTTTATAAAATGATTTTATAAGTAATATTTAAGTGAATTAAAAATAACAAGATCCCATAGGTCAGAGATCCCTTATATATTCCATTTTCATTAGATTTTATATATGCTTCTCTTATGTGACGACCATGGATTGATTTATTGTGAGTATATTAATTATCTATTATTACCTCCATTGTATTTTGTGATCATTTATCAAACAAAATAGTTATTAAATAATTTTTAATGAAATGATTTCAAATGTATTGTTTTAATAATAAAATGGTTGGTTTTCATTATAAAAGGTGGTTCGAGATTTTTGGTGGTACAATAATAGTAATTTTCTAACACCCTTCATATGATATAGGCCATATACAGATGTGGTTTTTTCTATCGTAGGGATTGAAAAGTGTATTCATATTACAAAAAAATAATATTGATGCACAAATCATCTTTTGTGAAGGAAAAAAGTCTTTGTGTCATAAAAGACTTGAATATGGATGTTTTTATAATGAATAAAATGTCTAAAAATATAGAATAATTTCTAGGAGGTATTTTTAATTGATAATTTATGTGATATTTCATTACAGGGGTAATAAATTATATTAGTTTTTGGAGTGTCAGGGGATATATCTATATATTTTAGAAAAAGAGCTACAACTACTATAGTGTAAACATTTCATTGAAGAATCTAAATAGAATACAAAGAGAATATTTTTTGAATGACCTGTGTGAATTGAGATAGCTACTATTAGGATATACTTAATGGAAGATCTATAACTTATGAGAATAATAGAACCACAATAACTACACCCTTGATGGTTTGGTGTTTATCACATGTAAATATTTATTGAAGAGAACCATTATGTTATACATATTCCTTCATAAATCTCAATTAAAACAATTATTGGTTAGGTGGAAAGAGAGAGGGACCATGAGATATATATTTCTTCTTTCACAAAACACTTAATAATATATAAGGAGTATTGATATCCCCCAGAATATTGACACAACATTGGCGTATTCATGTTGGGGTAGCCCATAGTTGTGAGCCAAGTAAAATTTTCATATTATTGTGTGTATTTTCTATAGTAATATATTTTTCGTACATGCGATTACTGGGTTTGAAGAAGTTTTACATATATAATAAAAATACCAAATCATATATGATTAAAACATAGCACATTAATGCACCCCCTCATAGGGAATATTTAGGCATATGGTTGTAACAAAATAGTAATTATATTTCTATTATTTTTTCATTATGATATAGTTTTTTTGTAACAATTATCAAAATTAGTGACCATGGGAAATGATATTTTCAACTTCTATTTATATTATTCAATTAGATATATTTACCTATAACACATGTACTAATATTATATAATATATTCACATTTTATTTAAAATTTTAATTATAATATACAATAATGAATATTTTTTTCCATGGAACGTATTTTTTTTATATTAAACTCTTATATAGTTTAATAATGTCCAATTTTAACAATGAAACGTATATATTTTTAAGAATAAATTTTAATAAAAAAAACACAGGATGTTACATTTTTCCCCCTTCAGTAGTCTTATCCTCAAAATTACAATTTAAGAACACAAGAAAAATTGAGGGTATTTTTTTCTTCCTTACATCCTCTTGTTCTCTTATTTACTCATCATGATTAGGATTTCAAAAAAATACTTTGACTATGATTGATATTATGTTTCATATAGCGTTATCTATATAGTACAAGATATTTAGAAAATTCACCTCAAAAAAATAGCACACTCATATTGTTCCACCTCGGGATTAAATTATTAAACATAGTCGGTGTTGAATTTTATTTATTTTGAATAAGTTAATGTTATCAATAATAATGATGTCGAATTTTTTGAGAAAGTAATATTAGATGGAGTATGGAGCACCCAATAATTTCTATTAAAAGATTTACGGAAGTACCCAAGTGAAAAATTAATAATGTGTTGATTTTAGAGGATTAGTGATTACCTTGATGTATGGAGTTTCAAGTACCTTAAAATTTGTAATATTATACTAATTTATGAATATAAATAATGTGGAATTAAATGTGATGATAATATAATTATCTTTTCATTAAGAAGGTTTCATATTTAATAATTATTAAAAATAATTAATATAGAATGATATTATAACATTATGTTTTTAGAAAAATTCAATTATTAAAAAGGGATTGAGTTTATACTATTATTACATGGAGTCTACTTTTCTACCATATATTGGAAAATATATTTCATGGGATAAGTAGACTTCTTGAAAGATCATTTGTAGAATATGTTAATGAATACTTAATAAATTTGAGGAATTTGAGTTACTTGGAGTATATTGATCGATGGATACTACATATACATAATGAAGTTGAGAAATATATCTATGAATATCAATTGAAATAATTATGTAAGGTTGATGACTAATAAGACTTGATGAAGATACATGTATGATGTTTGAAGAAGTGTTGAAGTTGGTTGAGGCACTAAGTACTATTGTAGTACTCTATGGTGATTTTTATGCTATATATTATTTAAAATTATTCGAATGATAATGAATCATATTTTAATTTATTCCAATTAAATTTGGAGAGTCTGAGATATTTTGATGATGTTTGGACATGGGTGGTGTCATGACCTAACACACTTGGGCCCCACATAGAATGATGGAAAGTTGAGCATGACACCCTAATCCCACCTCTGATTGGTCGAGGGATAAAGATTGGTTCTTTGAAGGAATATGTCATAAATCGGATGCCTTATCCAAATAATCTTATAAACATGAACACCTCAATGTATATCCCATGCACAAAAGATAGATAATATTATAATTACGCAAGAGGGAAAAATTATGTAACAACATCTAAAAACACTCTGAGTACAAAAAATAAATATATAATATGTATGAAGGGATACATAAATCCCCAACCATAAAAAGTGGATCCCAACCTAATAATCAATGAGGAGGTATGACCCTACTCATGACCACTAATATGGACCACCGTCCTCGATCACCATCATATATTACTAGTAAGCTACAACAACACTAGGGATTCCAAAGTCACCGTTTATCAACATGTCACTTCTATAAGACATGATATGTGTGGAAAAAGACTATACATGGGTGAGTATATAAAAACCTTGTTAGATTCATAGAAAACTAAATAGAAGAAATATAAATAAGTACTCAGCTCATCCCACATGAGAAAGAGGTGAGAAGAGTCCCAACCTATTAATACGGCCATAGATGAAACTAAATTTAAGAGAGAGAGAGAGAGAGAGGTAGATCATGATATTTACAGCATGTAATGAATTATGAGTTTTCTTATGGCTCTAATAGTAAATAATGTATAAATTCTAGTGACCTAACATAACCTCTCTTGATCTAATATGGGTGACATAGACCTTACCGATGGTGCATCATGGTCAATGAGGTACCAACCCCTACTGAAGGACCCATAACATGACTAATCTCATAGAATATAGACTACCAACTATATGGATAGAATACCAACACCAAAAGTGGGAATGCGTGGATAGGGTGTACCAAACATAGCTGTATAATGTAAGCAGGGGACAAATTCATAGACATATATGTGTAGTTGCGGGGGGGGAGGGGGGACCAACTCGATGTCACTCTAGAGATTGAACTCTAGTTTTGACATCAGTAACCCATGTTAAAAGAAGGTATTCACATACTCTAACATGTTTCAAATATTTTTTGTTGAGACAAATGCCACTGTCACATCACATGTAGTATTCTACTCTAGAAGGACAAATCACTTGTCCATTACCAACTCCAAATAAAGATACACAAGATGTATAACTCACTCATGAAAGCACAGACAAGGTCATTCGAGTAATATGGGGTAAAATTCTATATTTATTCATGGTCTTGTCTGGACAATAAATTCTACAACTAAATAACTATGTACCCAAAATAGGTTCAAATGGAAACAATGTCTTGTAGAACCCAGGGTCTCAGCCATGCACTCCTTGTACACATTTCAATTACCTAACTAGTGTCACATGTTGTGAGTGCCCAACCACATGAACTTGTGAAATTTGACATGGACTAAAACCCTACCCTCCTCAAAAAATAGAAAAAAACATCTATATATGGATGAATTCTGAATATCCACTACCCGAAGAACGTAGTTTCATCTCCCCACACAAATCATTATCACACCTCTGATATAGCCCAAAGGCTCGATCCTTGGTCTTACATTTCTAATCCACCATTGATTATCACCAATATAGAAAATCATTATCACCATCACCGATCACACAAAAAATTATATAACTGAGGTGTGATAGTGATAAAAATTACATCAAAGGTCAATTATCCGGCCAATCATAAGAAAATGATGAATACCTTCCGAACAAGGGTAGAAAAGAAAATGTAAAAAAATGAGTCCATTGAATATAATTTTAAACTCATCCATAGGTAAAAAATCATATAAAATAAATATACATGGAAAAACTAATGAAATAAATAGTTCCATAGTTGAAAGAAAAATAATAAATCAACAGGTCCTTTCTAGAAGTAGGGGAAACAAATAGGGATTCAAATTATATAATTAATATATTCTTAAAATAAACTTATCTGGGTAAAAAATTCATAAACTAAATATCCCTACATCATCTTTAGTGGAATGCTGACGAAGAACGAGTTCGCAATGATTTTGATGGTGAGTTTTGTTGTATATGATCTTAAATCCACAATCCACCCATTGGCCTCTCATCCCCATAGTGGCTCTAAATTAATTGTGTTGTGTAACTAGCCCAAGAGAATTATTATAAGTGGGGTAAATTAAGGGTATTCTATGTTATAGAATCTAATTATACCATTTGATCATATATTTAATTTATTCTTTTAATTCATGAGATATTAGACCATGACTGTACATTAACCCCATGTCTGATGAGGATTTACCTTATATTGTTTCAAGGGTAAAATCAACTACTTGGACCCAAATATGGTCTTAGTTTTCCCATATAAGACTCCATTCAAGAATAAATTAGATATTTCTTAAAATATGTGTATAAATTGCGTAATATATATTATATATCAATTATGTTGTCCGACAAAACTTGTAACTCCATTACAAGGATAAATAAAACCAATAATAATATATATAAATATCTACACTGACCAAAAAGAAAATAGAATTAGTCCTTATAGTCTAATCACCAATAAGGATTTTCACTCTAAAAATCTCAGCCTACTAACAATGTGGAGTGTACGGATCTCATATATTGATCTCACATTCATATGAACTCATTTTGAGGTTCTCATGTTGAAAAATATCTCACACGGGTTGAAATAATTACCCATAAAGGATCCCATCCTACCAAACCTAAATTTTTACTAGGAAATCCAAAAAGGTGGATCCTTACTTGATGTCCACATATCTATAGAAAATAATGTGTAATATATTTTTTATGTGCATCCTTATATATGACATGTGAAAGATTCCATGAAAGTGGTCTAATTATGGCAGTAAATCCATGTGGTAACCAACATCACCAACCTAGTACAGGATATATAATGGCTTGATAATCATTAGGGAAAACTTTTTACCTAGGTAAATAAATTGAAAACCTAATCATGGAGAGACTCTCAATAACATATTATATCACTAATGGACTCCAAGGGCCTATGAAATTTGTCTACAAATGATTTCTATAGACTATAAGAGGTCTTCATATGCCCCCAAATAAGATGAATTTTCTCTATTGTCACTTGCATCAACGTCATTACCATAAATGATAAATCACATATTTCTACCAATCATGGTGACCTATAGGTTATCCCATACAATTCCTTAAATAGTTACATAATGATAATAGAGTGATAAATGTTATTTTATGTGAACTCCCCTAATGGTTTTTTATCCTAGTAGCATTAACAAAAGTACACTACACACACATTATACATGTCCTAAAAAACTAAAATGATTTGTATCATATGGTAATCTATCTAGGGTTGTATCTCTATTCTCATCTATAATAGGGTACCAAACAACTCTTTTAATCCATAACACAATTTTAATGGAAACATAGAATCACGGTTGATGACAATCATCATGGGTACCCCATGATGTCATATGATCTCCCATATATACAAACACTCTAAACTCACTATCGAACTATTCTCTTAGATGAGAACTAAGTTTGATGACTTAGTAAATAAATCAAAAATCACCTATATAATTTTAAAACTTCTTATTTTCCATGTAAACCCCATAATAAAATACATGGATATTCCATCTTACATTTACTATAGGATTTTAATAGGTGGATACATTCCTACTTGAACATGATTCTCTACCTTCACTTATTGATATGTGTGGAATCCAAAAACAAACATAAAATCACTCCTCCTCATTATTTCCCATGAAAACTACTACTGAAGGTACTAGAACATTATTTCCACTATAGGGCATACCTCCAAGGGGGTTGTATGAAACTACGTCAGCACCTCCTCACACAACATGTCCATAACTACTATCTTTCCTCAGAAAAGGATAACATTCTCCCATATTTTAGAAAATATATATGTAGACTCTCTTGAGGATATTAATATTGATATAAATTCAAAATAGATATGTACCAAATTATTCTTAATCATTTATCAATAATGTAGTGGATTCACAACTATAAAATGGAGATATGTTATCCCTCTCTCTTCTATCAGGGTCAGGTAGAGTGAGGCTAAATGGTATAATCTATCCTCCCACAATAAAAAATATATTTTCTATTATAAGAATCTAGTACCACATTTTCATTTCCTAGATTATATATTATATTGATGTTTTAGTCCTATAGTAATTACAACCAAGAAATATTTCCCTAGTTAAGGTCTCTCTAGGTAATGATGTACTTAAGACTTTTGTGGTTGGAATATACTAAAAACCACTCACCTTGATGAAAATTTCATCACACCATTAAGTAAAATACAATAACTATGAATTCCAAGTCATGGGGCATGTAGTTCATCACATGTAGTTTCAACTATGTATACCTATAATGAATCATCATCTAAATCTACATTAATAACCATATGAAACTAGTTATAAAGGCATAGTAGAATTCCATGTACTCAACACCCTCCTCTAACAATATCACAAAACAGGAGCACCGGTCAACATTATCCTTAGCTTCTCAAATTCTTTCTAATATTATTCGATCTAAGGGAATGATTTACCTTTTCATAATAAGATATTCAAAATAGACACAATATTATACATATCTAATAATAATCATCGATGGAATATAGATAAACTAATAAGACATCACACCACTGAAACACTATTGAGTGGGTCCCATGTTAGTCATACCTTTATTTTTTCAGGTATACAAATACACCATGTTCTAAGATGACATGCCCCAATAAGTGAAAGTCTCTAATCAAGATCTGAAAATTCAAGATCTTGGAATATAACTGGTTCTCCCATGGTATGTACATAACTATATTTAAGGGACGTGTACACTCCTTCTCATATAATGTATAAATGAGGATGTCATTAGTAAATTCAACCATGAACTGGTCCATTAAAGGATGTATTATCATGTTCAGAATGACCATTAAGATAGATAGGGAATTCATCACATGAAAAGGTAATCATCAGAAACTCATAATTCCAATAAGAAGATAATAGATCCCAAATCATAATGTTTCCTCATATATGAATCATTTAAACGGGTCATAAAGCACTGAACCAGTTTGAGGCAACATTGTTCTCAATTCTATTACTGATGAGGAAAATCAATTTCTCACATCGATTCCGATAGACATGGAAAGCAAGTAGTGTTCGGTCTTAAAAACGATATCCAGGACCAGATGGATTCACAAACTATTTACATCAAAGCTAATGAGATATTGTTCAGAATGAGGTATGCATGGTGGTTAAACATTTTTTTAGGGGTGGGTAGTTCAATCATGGGTTTAATTCATAGTTCATTTCCCTCATTACAAAGGATGAGAATTATTTTGAAATAGGTCAATTTAGACCAGTTTCCCTTGTTAATACATTTCATAAAGTCATTACTAAAATCATGTCTAACAGGCTTGCTTGTAATTCTGAGAAAATAATACCTTCAAACCAAATTGGTTTCATTAAAGGCAGGAATATTCCAAATTTACATCTCAATGCATCGGAATGCATCAATCATCATTAGAAGACAACTTGAGGAGGAAATGTGGATATTGATATTGATGTCAGGAAAGCCATTGACATGATTTATTGGGGTTTTATAAATGTTTCAAATATTTTGATTCATTGTGAGGTTCATCCAATGGATCAAATAATTTCTTGAATAATCCCATATCTCAATTTTGGACAATGGGTCATGAGAGGGTTATTCTACATGCTCAAGTGGAGTGAGATAGGGGGATTCCCTCTCAGCTATTTTGTTTTCCATTGATGAAGATTATCTGAGTATAATTCTTCTTAATATGATGGATAAAGCGGAACTCTCCCCTATCAAAATGAAAAGAGTTATATGTGTTATATCTAATTTGTTTTTATCTAATGACGCAACGGACCATTCCAGCCCACGATCATGATATTGTCCGCTTTGGGCCGAGTCGGAACGGTGTTGTTTTCCCTAGGCTCTTTCTATCATTCAAACCCCAGGAAAAGGCCTCGTGATGGGAGAGGTATCCACACCACATTATAAAGGGGTGCTTCATGCTCCTCCTACTTTAATGTGGGATTTCCATAACCCACCCCCCAAGGAAGGAACATCATCCTTACTATCACATCAAATGGACACTAGCTCTGATACCATTTGTAACGGTCTTGTCCAGCCCACGATCATGATATTGTTCGCCTTGGGCCTAGCCCACACAATTTTGTTTTCTATGATCTCTGCCCATCAGGAAACTCCAAGGAAAATGCCTCATGATGGGAGTGGTATCCACACCACCTTATAAAGGGGTGCTTCAGGATCCTCCTCCTTCGATGTGCGATTGCTATAACCCAGGGCCTAGTCCAGCCCATGATCATGATATTGCCCGCTTTGGTCCTAGCCCACACAGTTTTTTTTCCCTGGGCTCTGCCCATCAGTAAACCCTTAGAAAAATGCCTCATGATGGGAGAGGTATCCACACCACCTAATAAAGGGGTTCTTTGTGCTCCTCCTCCTTCTATGTGGGATTTTGACAACCCACCCACCCCCCCCCCCCCATAAGGGCCCAACTTCCTCGCTGACACATCAAATGGACCCAGCTCTGATACCATTTGTAACAGCCCAGTCCAGCCGACGATCATGATGCTGTCTACTTTAGGCTTAGCCCGCACAGTTTTGTTTTCCCTGGGACCTGACCATCATGCAACCCCCATGAAATGCCTCATGATGGGAGAGGTATCCACACCACCTTATAAAGGTGTGATTCGTGATCCTCCTCCTTCGATGTGGGATTTCCATAACCGGTATTCATGTGCTGGTCGTGTAGTGGCTATGAACACAACCATGTGGGGGTGACCTGCAGACCACTTAAATCGAAGTACAGAAACAGAATGTACCTGTTCATTACTTCAAAAGTACATTCCGTGTATTTTATTTTTTTTCATTAAAGGAACTGGGGTCGCGTCTAACCACCAGAAACGTCTTCTTCTAGGTTTCTTTCGATGTGAGAGTTGCGATCCTTTTCTGAGCCTCAGAGCCTCCATCAAATCTTTGATTCAACCGTCGTCGATTGCATTGGGATCGTCTCATTAAGCTCTTCCTTCTGATTGATCATTGTTTCTTGATTCCTCTTCTTTTCCATGTTATCCCGAGTTGAATGTTTTAGTATTTTTTGTAGATATACAGTGTTCTTAGGTGATTCAAGGTTTGAGGTTCACTTATATCAATATCCCAACATCGAGGTAGGTGGTTTGTGCCTTTCCGTTGAAGGTATTTCCGTTATATGTGAAACATTTCCCAATACCTTTGAATGGGGTATTGTGTTTTTACTATTTTAGCCATATTGTTTGACTGCCATGCTTGTATGCTTGAATAGAGGTCAATTGATTGGGAAAAGGGTGAATTTCTATGCTTTGGATGTTTTTTCCCATGCATGTTTAGTTTTGACCATTTTTGTTTAGCCTTTCCTGTTTGGCTGCAGTTTGTTTTCCATGCCTAGTATTGTAGGATGGTGTGATTATCTACTCTGATGTGCTGATATGATATAGACTGTGTATCTAAGTAGTTCTTAAGGTTTACTTTGTCCTTTACGGATTGTTATGCCCATTTGATTTACCCAGGGTCGTGAGAACATGTTGTAGTAAGACCATAGGGTAAATTGATGTTAGGGATTTCCTAGAGTGTCTTTATAATTTTATGATGCGAGACCACATGGGGAGTTGATGTTGAGTGATTCCTCAGAATGTTTTTAGTTCCTCGACATAGGCCATAGGGGGAATAGATGTTGAGTGATTCGCTAGAGCGCCTTTAGTACTGATACAAGACTATATGGGGAATTGATGGTGAGTAAATCCTCAGAGAGTATATAATTAAGCTGAACCAGAGGGGTTAGACTATATGTGATTCCCAGAGGGTTTCTAGTACTTAATTTATAGGTAGGACCAGATGGGATAGTTTGTGAGTACTTCCTAGAGGGATACCTGTTTGTGGTTATCTACTTTGATTAGTCGTGGCTTGATATTTGAAACTATGGAGTGTTACTGTTGTGTACTTCCTTGTTACTATTTTTCTACACTTTTACCTTCCATATATTCACTGACTATTAGGTATAGATCTTGTGGAGGTTGCCTACTAGAATTCATCTCACACCCTGTTTGGGCCATGCTTTTAGGACCAAACAGATTATATTGGCGCACGTATAGATAAGGTCAAGAGCCCTTCTACTTCAGGTAGTTGACTTGATGTGGAGCTGGAGAGCATGGTACCATGCTGAGGCTTGCGATGCAGATGAGCTGTTTTTTGTTTTCTTTTGTGCCTTGGTTTAGTACCGTTTGTATTCCATCATTGTGATTTTTCTGGATTCTTTCCTAGACATATGTATCATGCATCATTATAAATATATGTGTTCTCCAATTCATTATTTCTAGTCTTCCGCTGTTTATTTTTGTATGATGTTATTACTGCTTCCTATTTTGTACATTTGTTTACATCCATTGTGCACTCTGCCAATGAGGGCATGGCTTTTCCACTGTCAAACCCAAGGCCCTCGCTAATAGTTGGTAGCCTCTAGTATTCGGGAAAATGCGCTTGAGGCCATGTGACCAACTGGGAATGGGGCGCCTCTGGGTGGCTTACGGAACCTGGATATTACAAAGTGGTTATGGAAATCCCACATCGAAGGAGGAGGAGCACGAAGCACCCCTTTTTTATGGTGGTGTGGATAACTCTACCATCATTAAGCCTTTTCCTGGGGTTTTTTTGATGGGCAGAGCCTAGGGAAAATAAAACCGTGTAGGCTAGGCCCAAATTGTATAATATCATGATCATGGGCTAGACTGGGCCGTTACAAATGGTATTAGAGCCGGTGTCTATTGGATGTGCCAGCAAGGACGTTGGGCCCTTCTAGGGGGGTGGGTTATGGAAATCCCACAATGAAGGAGGAGCTGCATGAACCACCACTTTATAAGGTAGTGTGGATACCTCTACCATCATGAGGCCTTTTCTTAGGGGTTTCTTGATGGGTAGAGCCCAAGGAAAACAAAACTGTGTGGGATAGACCCAAAGTAGATAATATCATGATCGGGGGCTAGACTGGGCTGTTAGAGAAGAAATTTTAATTTTCACATTGGCAGATAGGAGAAACACAACTCATATCAATAATTATTTTCTTCATTATGAGAATGTCTCTAGATAAAAGTTTAACTTGTGTGAATCCTTTGTTTATTTTGGCATGAATATTCCGAAATCAAAGAGGAATCAACTAATCAACCATCTTGGAATAAAGGAGGGATCACTTCCTTTTGTCTACCTTGTAATCCCTCTATTTAGTGGAAATCCTCAAATCTCACATTTTGAAAAAACCTTAAGTCAAACTAAGAAGACACATTATTCTTGGAATTGAAAATATCTTTAAATGGAAGTTCATGTTTTCCTAGTCAAACATGTGGTTACCTAAAAAATCTTCTACTCTATTATGGTGTATATTTGGCCTATCTTTTTTATTAAGAATGTTAAATCTATGTTGAAATTTTTTGAATAGAGTGGGATCTTAATGTAGATGAATCTTATCAGTGCCATGAGAAAAAATATTGATTTCTTATTCTGCATGGAGGATTAAAAATTAAGAATCTGGGGTTTTTCAATCAAGATGTGTAGGTCAAATTTATTTGGTAACTTATTCACAACACTTATATTTATCTATATTTCCTAATAAGAAGTATTCATTCAAGATTAATTATAGGGATGTTGGTTTTTTATGATTCTTCCATCTAGACTAGTCTTCATGTTGTTTTCTATAGCATACTTAGACATGCTCAATTGCTGGTTAATGTGAAATCATACCTTAGTTTCTGGCATGGTAACTGTTTAGGAACCCCACTCATTTATAGAATAAATACTATGGAGCATGAAATTGATAGTATCAATATGATCAAAGAGAGGATCGAACAAATGGGTATACTACCTAAAGACATTGCTGCTACTATTGTTGGATATGATTTTATTAATCAGGAAAATACTTTGATATGGGAACAATCTCTTAGTGAGCTTTTAGATTCTAAAGGATTATAAAACCACATGATCCATGGAGAAAATAGTTGGATTGGTTCATTGACCAAGAAATGGATTCTCCCTTCAAGATTTACCTTACTTTTGATACTCTTTTATAATAAAATACCATTGGATGATAATCTACAATGGGTCAAGATTTCTCTGTGCTCCAGGTTCATATTATGTCATCAACATTGTGAAGATGTTGACCATCTGTTTATGTGATACAATATAGCATCCTCATTATGGAATGTTATTCCCAGTATTTTGGAATTGAATCCTATTCAAACAAGTTCTATTTTGAATTTCCTAGAGTCTACTTTCTGAGTTCATCAATCAAAGAAAATTTCTTCTCTCCATCATGTTGCATGTTCTGAAATCATCCTTGCAGTTTGGAGGGCCTATAATAATTCACATCATTACCAGTCTCATTTTATGGAAAGCACTGCAACTTCGAGAATTATTTTGGTTGTTCAAAAAGAAAACTGCATTCTCTCGGAATGTTGTATCAACTCTGTAAGGGACTTATTGGTGCTTAAAAATCTGAATCATACACGTATTTTTCCAACCCTCGAGGTATAATAGTGGCCTTTTGGTCATCCCCTTACTTTGGTTGGATGAAGTGTAATATAGATGGGCCATCACGGGGAAACCTAGGACCTTCTGGAGTTGGGGTGATGTTTAGAAACTACAAAGGGGATGTGGTCAAATGCATCTTTGGTGGATGTGGTCAAATGCATCTTTGGTGGAATGTGTTTTAGCTATGGTTGTTCAAGCCATAAGGATGAGTCAGACTAAACTTTCTTGGAAGATGATAGGTAAATGAAACAATTGTCTTCAAAAACAATAATCGTTGAACTTCATTACCACCCAAAATATCCGATAAGAGAACTACATTGCAAATGATCTTGTGAACAAAGGAGTCAATGAAGAGGGAAGCATCCACTGAAAGAATGTACCGAATGAATTTATTCCAATAATATTTTATGATAAATGTAAAATACCTTCATTTCATCTTCTGTAACATTCTCTAGTTTTAATCTATGTGCTCTTGTGTTCACATTTCTCAAAGAAAATTTTTCATTATAATTTACTCCTTATAAACCTATAACTAGTGGTAACAAGTCTAAAATTCAATCTCTAAGGACCATCTCTCTCCCTTAATCCAATTGAAGAATTCACTTATACTTGAAAACGAGTACTTATTCTTGATCATCACATGATTATACATATGGTTACCAATGCATTTCCTTAGGATCACATTCACCTTCCTAAAAAACAACATAAGAGCTACCTAGTAGGATACATAGAGTCTAATTAATTCCTTATAAAGTTGATACTCTAACTACACCCTCAACACCTGAAGCTAATTGTGTTCCATTTGATATTCAATGAAATATGTCAAATTAGTACTAGGATAAAATTCAATAAAAAAGTCATTTTCCTGGTCTAAAGTAAATTCTAGATCACCATTGAGGATGATATCTAGGTGTTCCTACACAAACACCAGAAGCATGATGTATGTTGATCCTACTACACCATGGTCCAAAATCACCAATAATCTCTCTTTATACTAATATTTCATTCTCAAAATTGAAGGATAATTTTTTCCCATCCACCCATCAACACCTGAATCTCCTTCGATGATATTCTAACAATGAATATACCACGAATAACAATTCAATTCCTAAAATGTTGCATATATCTTCATTGAAACTAAAAATATGTTTTATATAAAGGTACCTCCACTAAGAAACTGCTTGCATGGTCGATATATGTTTGAAATAGTGAAATCACTCCATTTAGGAGTCTATACCCTAATGGTTAAGCTAAATCCTCTTTTGAAATCTCAATATCTCAAAAATTGGATAAATAAATGAATAAATGGCTCATACATGTGTCTATACATACTGGTTCTAAATTATATAATACATAGATCATTCCTTCAATCAACTTATATGAAGTCTGATCGTATACATTCATAACAAGTATCTCAACATGCCCTTGGCCACCATACCATTAAGCATGGCATGAACCACCCATAAGTGGTGGTGGGAGTAGGTCATAATTTCTTCCTCTATATGTATATATGAATCCTAGGGCTCTACATACACCTATCAACAACACCTCTAAAGGGGCCACCCTAACCAACTCTAGGATGTCATCGATTGTGACAGTACATCATCCATGGAGTTCTATCTACTATTGTTTATATTATAAAGCATGTTATGTTAGGAAATAATGATCCATATAACCACTCATATTATAATAAGAACATATTTACTCTCTTGAATGACTATATCCCTAATGGGATCCTAATTCTAGGGGTCCCTATGAATGAGCACGCATGTAGGGAGACCACATGTGCCATAAACATAGAGCCATATATCTGCTCAAATATATAGAAGAATCATCTCTAGGATATCCACTCCCAGCTTAATTTACCTGATTGTTCTCTACGAGGAATCTTTTTATCACCAAGGTTCACTCCAGGTCCCCATCATATGCGTGAATTCATAGAGTGACCAATCAAGCTTGGATATTCCTATGGAGTCTTTACTCAAAAATCAATACCAAGAATCATCCATCTTGTACATAATATGAGAGTAGAACATGAGATCAGTGATCCTCGATGCATACTCAACAATAGTCATCTCACCATATAGTGGATCTAAATGATTTTGAATCCATAATGAGAATAAGTTCGATGGACAATAATCTTCATTGAACAAGAATTAAAACTCCATCCATGATAGTTTAATCTCATCATGGATCTTAGTGATCCAACCCCATCAATTCCATATTACTCCAGAAAGAAGATAGGTCATTATTGAAACCATCTAATTAGGTAGGTTTTTTATAATTCAGAATACAAAAATTTGGAATCTATCTTATCCTACGCTTCCTAATGGTTTGTCTCAAAATAGAACATAATTGTTTTCTTCAACTAAAACAATTACAATGTTCTAAACCTAAATGATTCATCTTCATACTCCATAGGAATAATCAAATTATTTAAATGACTATGAAATTTTTCCTAAAATACTAGAACAAAATCCATTCATTACTAAAGGGGTGTGATCAAGGAACTCTACTCACATAGAAGGAACACCTCGTGAACAATAGATTGATTTTATCATGGAGGTATCCTAAATATAATAATATGTTCTATGGTTAGTTGATCATATATTTCTATGTTTTCTCGCGAATGACATGGAAGTCAATGACCAATTCTTATTTGATTCATGTACCATAAATATACCTATAAAAATGTCTTAATGTGGGATGTTGATAATAAGGTTATCAGATTTCTAATATATAGATACGTCAGCTATTGTACCATCACAAGGTTACCTATCCTGATATTAGATCATGATGCAGCTTAACACCATTATACTATGTTCACAAACCATTCATCACAACACGTATATCTTTGAACACTATAACTAGGATTAACAGTAAATAAATACTACTCTATCATGAACTCAACAACTAAGACCCCACTTGGACTAAAAGTAAGCAAAGTGTGACACCCCAAGGACACCTCTAATAAACCAATAGCTGTAGATTAGCGTCATGTAGGAATATCATAAACCATTGTAGGAATTATCCTAATTTACCAATACATATAAACAGACCTCTAATTATATCATTATAATAAAATATGGATAAAATTGTTTTAACCTAATAGAAACTAATTGCATGTAACAAAGTTCAAGAAAAATTAGTGTGAAACAAAATAAATATATCCAATGTATAAAGAGGAAAATTAAAAACCTAAATAGAAAAAAGGGAGTTCAAAATTAAAAAACATATCAGGAGAGAGAAACATACTTGTGATATATAATACAAATAATTTACCTTGATCACCATCATCATGTATAGATGAGATCCACCAATACAAGTCCCACCAATTTCATAATCTAAATACTTTTCTTAATCCTAATGCATAAAACATGTAGGAAAATCCCATGGAATAGTGGGTATATTCATACCATGTTGGACACCAAAAAACCATAGGGAAGTAAAAAATAATAATTATACTACAAACCAAAGAGACAAAGAGGGGAGAAGATTATAAATAATTAGATATATACAAAGACAGACCAGGCCAATGATACAGAGGGGGGAGCTCTTGATCTCCACATACAGATCAAAATGATAAGTTTAGTTGTTAATGCAATAGTCATTATTTTCCAAATCCATGTATCCAAAAGTATACTCACTAGATATGTAGTGGGGGACCCATGTCTCACTAATTTAATGTCATGATTGAGGGGGTATAAACACATAGTGTTGGACCCATGCATAATTTGAGATCATATTGAAGGGGAAATGAAATTATAAAATAGAATATATTTTCCATTAGTGGGTATTAGGGGAGGTGGTGTAACACCTTGTGTTTGTTTGAATTATTTTTTTCAAATAAATTTTTTCTTATTGATATTTTTCATTTCATGCAAAAATGAATATAATTTATGTTATATGAAGTTCTATTTTATTCTTGATTTCTAATAAACACCAAGTCAATATTACACTAAAGACAACACATAGAGTAGCTTATAGTACATGAAACACTATTCTTCACAATTTTTACACAAAATAATGAGTCTCTTCTATATATTGTGTTACATAGATAACTGAGTTTTACCGAACTACAATATACTATTATTAAAATATTATTGAAATTATCACCTCAATTTTGGAGTGGAAGATATGAATGATATTGTATAAAAAATGAAACCATGGATTACATATGTATATAAAATAAATCCTTTGGTTATCAATTATTTTGAAATGAGAGTAAGTATTTTTTGAGAATAAAGAAATTTCTTTACAATGAAAATTATTTTTCTATGTACGAACTCGATTTTATAAAAATAAATCCAAAAAACCACTTTTAATGAATATTTTAAATAAAATTCAAATAATATATATTAAATAAATATTATTTACACTCATCCAATATATTTTATTGGCATTAGATTTGAATAAATCCAATTATATGAATAAAAAGATGTATTTTCTAAAAGGTAATTTTACCACCGTTTATTGAAGAACCCATTTTAAATGTAATTTTTGAAACATTCAAAGTTACTATATGAAAAGGTAAAATTCATTTTTTAAATCATATTATCAAATTTTAATTTCGGTGAATTTTTTTTATTTTTGGGAGAAGTTTCATGTTTTCCTGAATAGCGAAAATACTGAATTTTAATTGAAAATGTTTTTTTCATGTAATTTAGGTTTACAGTTAAATTAAATTTTAATTTTGTTTAAAAGCGTAATTAGATCAATTATATAAAAATTAATCCAATATAAGTAATTATCATCCATTTTAAAATGAAATTGGATATGAATGCATTCAAAAAAATTGGAAAATTTCACATTAAAAAGTTGTCGCCTCAACCCATTTGTGTGATTAATTTTAATTTAATTACTACTAGTTATATGAAAATAATTTTAAAAAATTGATTCCATATTTTCAATCAACATAATTTATAATATCTAAAAATTTCAACTTAATTTTTGGCCAAAAATATTAGTGAAAGTAATTAAGATTAATTACAATGATTAAGGTATAAATGAGATTAATTAATGTGTAAGCATAAAAACTAAGGTGTAACAATGACCCTAAAATTGCCAAAAAAATCGTGATGAAACAAATAGGGATATATAATTGTCCATTTTTAAATTTTTGGGCATAAGTAAAATGTGTAGATAACAAAATTCATTTCAAGAATACCCAATGTGTCCTTTTCCTCATTTATAAAAGGCTTCCTCTCCTCCCCATGTCTTCACACCTCTAAAGCCTTTTGTCTCTTAAAACCCCACCGAAATGTCCTCAACAAATCCCATACATTCATCCTAAAAATCAAACCAAGTAAGACTTTTTAGGGATCATGGGGTTATTCTCCATGATCTACACTGTTTGGTATAACATTCGAATCCTAAATATACTGATATTTTTTTATATTAAGGGTTCTACCTATACTAACACATTCTTTTATCAGATGGGATACACAATAATCATTCGTGTTTATGAAAGACTACTTCTTTACGAACTGATAACATTTTTTGTTCCATTTAATCCTATCAAGGTTGGTAATAATGATGTAATTTATATTTTAACATGATATTTATGATATTTATGATGTATTTATTCTTATGTAATTATTATATAATTGTTAAATTATTTAAATCCATTTTTTTAAAAAAAATAACTTTGTTTGTGGATGTGTGGACTATTGCCTCCTCAAACAATGTGATTCATTCCCACCTCACATAGAATGTATTAACAATTGGTTTAGTGAACTTATATTATATATATGACATAAAAATTAAAATGGAATTATATATATATATAAATATATCTATTATTTAATGTCTTTATTTCAATATGACAAGAAAACAGAAAAAATGATCATGCATAAATAAAGCCTACCGTCTCCATGAACGGTGTATTCCATTTCATATTTATATCTATTATAAATTATTATAATTATTTATAAACATAATAAATATTATATTTAAATCAGGTTTTAATTTATGGAAATATTAAATAATGATCTATGTCAGAGGATCAAGAACAAAAAGTCTACCATATCTGAAAAAACAAAGCGACTATTACCCAAAGCATAACATTAACAAGGAAAAATTAATAAATTGGTAAAATAAAGTCATAATAAAATAATATATGATATGATATATATTAATATGGTTATGTGGTAAATTTTTAATAAACCTACAATTATTATAAATAATTATTTATTGCATATGAATAAATTCAAGACTTATTGTAAGGGTTTTCACATATCAGTTATATTTCTGTAAGATTAATACCTTACTCAGTACTCATTTATTTTTTGTGGGGTATATATTTCACATTAATATATTATATTATTATTATACATAAATTTAGGATTATTTAAATTTCTATTTTATTATTTCTCTTTCATGGTGTTTATGTTTTAAATGCTACCAAATTGGTAATATAATTTTGTCTCAATTTTCTTTCTCTGAGCCATGTGATTTATTATGCACCAATATTATTTTACGAGCTGTATATAATACAATTTTAAATTTTATATCTTCAATATAATTATTTTTATGAAAAATAAAACTTCATTTAATTCTATTTTCTTACATGGTGAGAATGATTCAAAGTTTTCAAAGTGGTATGACTGTTTTTCTATAATCCATCATTTATCTGGATTTTATTATTATTATGCTTACAATGATGAAATATTATGATAAATATCTTAATAAATCTAATGTATTTTCTTATATTATGTTTAAAAATTATATATCCCTGTATTGGAACCATTTTGATGCTTTTTAATCTTTAAGATTATTAGGAAATTGTATTTATGGAAATCTAACGTTATTTCTCTCTTTGCTAGAAATTTTTTTTCCATAAATAATCTTAGTTTTCTAAAATGGATTTCAATTTTATGTACTATGATGTGCAAACTATATTGTTACCAATGGTTTAAACTTTTAATAAATAAAAATTTAATGGAATCTCCTTTTTATTTCCTATAAAGGCACTTTTCTAATATTTTTACGATGCAAAAGGAATGTTCGACATGTACAAGTTTATTTGGTATCATTACTTATAAGATTACATTAAAGGTTTACAGGGATATATATTTAAATAAAATATCCCAAATATTCTATAAATTCAATTATTTAATGATTTTTTCAAATAAAAAATATTTCCAAAATGTATTATATAGTTTTATAAGACTTCTTTATATTATTTGAAGGTAATTTTTTAATGGAAATGTTTATAAAATGGTTATGTATTAAAAACTTTTTTAAAAGAGAAAACTATAATTTCCTAAAGAAATGATTTAAATGATTTCTCATAATTCCTATATATGTTTTCAAAGTGGTTTTAAAGAAAATTATTTTGAAAATATTACAAGTTTTAAAAATTAATTTTCAATGAATATTTATCTTCCAAGAGATCATTCAAATCCTTATCCTTATAAGATGTCATAATTTGATATAGTTTAATCTATATTGGGGACTTGATCAAATAAAACCCTACATATTATTTCTTGAATGATTTATGTTTTGATGGAATGATGTTTTTGACACATTTTTCTCTTCCATAGGTTATATGTTTTAGAACCCCACTTCTTTTAACGGGTTATAATTTCAGAAAATGATTATGAAATATCTCACTTTTCAATAGGTTTTTAAGTGATGAAAATTTTAAGATACCCATTTCATTTCATGGGTTATGATTTTATTTTTATGAAAACAAACTCTTTTTATGTGTCATGATATATGGAATGTTTTATTATCTTGTGGAACTTGTATGTATGATCTTATTATGTAATGGGTGAGACCTATATCTCCCTTGTTTACTCTTACTCAGTATGTCATCTCACCACTTTATTATGTTTACTTTCCTAGGGTTATGATTAATGTTTTTACATAGGAGTACTAAAGGGGAAGATATTTATAGGGTACATTGAGGATATTTCACTAAATTAGAAGAATGTGTTCTAGTTTTCCAAAGACACTGAACTATTATGGTCTTTTGGAATTTATTTTTATAATGTTCTGAATATTTATATAAAAATGATGTAACATCCATGTATGTTATTCCATGGTCACTATAGTTGGTATAAATGGAATGATTTACTCTAAATTTTGATTCTAGGATGTGAAATATTTAGTGAGATATCTTGGGAAATTTCTAAGGATACATCTAGGGATGTATCTAACGATAAGTTAAAGGATAAGTTATTGAATAGAAAAATGTACTATAATTTTTGGAAATGGATTGAGAGAGTGGTTTCCAAAAAAAAATACTTATCTAGATACTACAAGTGGGTGTGGATCTAAAATAGATTTATATTGCGGTAACACCCTGAAACACCGTATTGAGATAGACTTGATCAGGAACTGGTGGATGAAAATGGGTATTACTAGGCACCTGGTTGGACACTACCGAGGGATATTCTTTGGAAATTCATAAAATCATCATTATACATCATGAATAATTTAAAAAAAATACAAAAATGAATAACCTATGGTAAACCTAAGGTATCATAGATTAAATAAGGTATCATGATTAAGACATCATATAAGTAACTTTTCAAGATTATGTTGGTTTTCACCATGTTAAGTTTTCCTCAAACTATGCTCTCTCGTTTTAGGTAATTGTATGGACTATATGGAACTGGGTTAAATTTGAATGTTTTTTATGTGGATGGTATGAGATTTACAAAAAATTATTTCTTGAGTAGTAATATCATGAAGATAATTATAAAGATGGTGTGATTATTTGTTATACTGCTGATGTTAAAGAGACAATGAATAACATGTGAAAGTTAATGGATGTTCATTTAGTATTTTTTACATTAAACAGAAAATGAATTATTATATTTGGGATGGTGATCCTTAAGACATTATTCATATTTCACATTAGAGGAATGTGGTATTAAGGAATAAGTTGATGAATCCTGAGAAATGGTTTTATAATATAGATGGGTGATTAAAGTGTATATGTTTTTGGAATTCAAAGATTAAGTTATACGAATTATGATGTTTATAGGGAATGATTTGAGAAGTTTCTCTTTAATAATTTTTAAAAATGTGTTAAATGATACTGATAGTGTAAAAAAATTATTCAATAGAAATTTTACATTATTAGAAGGTAACCCATAACAAGTACATGATAATAAGAAAATGATATTATATATTAATAATGTGACGATGATATGGATAAAGTAAATTGGATAGAATTTTTGACCTAAGAACTGATAAATTATTTGATGAAAAATTGGGTTATGTTAAAGTTGATGAAGTTTAAAACTTCATAGATTTAGGAAATATATCCATTAATTTTGGAAAAAATAAAACCTGCATGTTTTTTAAAGGGATTTATGGTAATTCAAGTTATTTCTATGTTTCAAGAAAATATAAGGTTAGGGTGTTAACATGTTTGGAATTTGATAACCAAGGGATAATTTATGATACATGTTAGATTAATGTTAATATAATTTTGTGACATTATTTTTAAAATTTCATATTTTCATCTTCTGTAAGGTTTACAAGGTAAACTATTTTTGTAATTGTTTATGATTGGAATGAGGTTTTATAGATTAAATTATTATCCCACCATATATGAATTTATTCATATTGGATAACATATTCTAAAAAGTTTTTGATGTGTTAACTAAATAATTATTTAATTAATTATCATTATATCTCATGATCTATTAGTAATTTAGGAAAGAATAATGAACCTTCAATTCATTGTGTAAAACAAGAAGTTGAAATTGTGCAAGACACAACCAAAGATTGTGATTGTGAATATGTAAAGGAATAAAATCATGTAAGTGCATTTCTTTATGTGCATAGATAGTAAATGAATTCCCAGACAATAGAAAAAAGATATTTATAAAAAAATTATTCTAATTAATTTGTTTATGTGATTCTATGGTCTTATAAATTATCACATATTTAAGGTTTTGAGGCACTTATCTTTCTATTAATCATTCAAATATTGGTGATCAATGATATTTATCACTCTAAAAAATTATTTAGGTGTTTCATCAATTTCCAATCATCACTCCAAACCTATGTTCTTCTATGTGGAAACCTAGTTATGAGTTACTTTGGGTAACCTCTACGGTTATAACTTTACATTTTCAAAGATTTTTTTTATTATTTTTTACGACGTGGGTACACAAGAATGGAAAATTAATGTTTTATAACTTCGATATCTCAAATGAATTTTGACGGATAATTTCTTTATAAGGTGGAATAATGTAACACCCCATTTGTTTTTTGAAATATTTATTTAAAATTAATTTAATATTCTTGATATTTTTCCTTTTACACTACACTGAATGTTTCTTGTGTTATATTTAATAACCATGTTATTATTTCTTTGTACTCAACACCAAGTCGAACATGCATTAAAGAAACATAGAGTAGCTTCTAGTACAAAAATCATTATTCTTGGTTTTTTTAAAGAAAAACCATGTCGCTTTGATATCGTGTTTCACTTGCAAGACTGAGTTTTATCAAACTACAATATACTATTAGTAAAATATTATTATAATCATCACCAAGATATTATATTGGAAGATAAATTAGATTAACTAAAATATGAAACTATAGTTTAAACATATATATAAAATGATTCTTTTGGTTATCAATTAATTTTAAAGGAATGTAAGAACTATTTTAGAATAATAAATTACTTTTCTAAGAAAACCATTTTCATATGACCAAACATGATTTTATCTTATGAAATTAATAAAATTGCTTTTTAATATTGTTTTAAATAAAATTTATATATTATATATCAAAATAAATATTTTTGATACTCATCAAATATATTTTATAGTATAAGGTAAGAATAAATCTAATTATATGAATAAAAAGAGGTATTTTCCTAAAGGGTAATTTTACCACATTTCAATGGATAACCTATTTAGAATATAATTTTAACACTTATATAATTTTTAAATAATATAATTGAAAATTAATTTTTGAATGAGTTATATCAAAATTTAATTCGGCTGAATTTTGGGTATTTTATCTTAGAATAGTCGTGTTTTGATATATAGATAAAAGCACTGAATTTAAATTGAAAACTACTTTTTCATCTATTTTATTAATAATTTTAATTTTAATTTTTTTAATTTATAAGTAGATGAAATATATATCAATTAATAAAATTTAGGTCTTCAAATCCAATTTCCCAATGAAATTACATACTAAAACAATTCAATCTTTTTAACTTTTCAACTTTAAATACACATTGTCTCATCCCGTCTATGGGATTAATTTTAAATTTAATTTATGTCACTTATATGATTAGAATTTGGAAAAAAACTGACTACATATTTGGAATCAAAATAGTTTATATTATATAATTAGGCAATCTAATTTATTAACAAAAAATATTAGTGAAGGTCACTAAAATTAATTATAGTGATTAAGATAAAAAAACATAATTAATGACTAAACATAGAAAATAAGTTATAAAAATGACCCTACACTTGTATAAAAATTATTATCTGGTTGTATCCTTAAAAATTTGGGGGTAAGTAAATCACAGGGACCATTCAATTATTTTTATGAATACCCGATGTGTCCTTTTCATTGTTTATAAAAGGCATCCCCCCTCATTCCACACATCTCAAACCATTTGGCTCAGCCAACCCCTGAAATAATATATTCAAATATCCACTCACTCATCCTACATGCCAGATTTTTGGCATAAATCCATCCATGTATTCCATCTGGTGAAAACCAAAAGGAGTTACCAATAAAAGATGTTACAAACTTCCACAATAAATTTTGTTTTATTTTTATTATCCACCCCATAAAATATTCTTATTTTGTCAGTAAATAATAAAATCACTACAATCAATATACAGATATGTTTTTATGTTATGTTTTATACCTATACTCAAAAAAAATTCCATCAAATGGGATACACAATCATTTTTCGTGTGTACGGAGGACTATCGCCTCATTAACCAATCTCCTTTATTCTTCTATTTACATCTTTCCAGGTTAGAAATAATGATTGAATTTATAATTTCATATGATATATATATTTATGATATTTATGATGTATTTATTCTTCTCTAATTATTATATAATACATAACTTCATGCATTATATTTTGGGTAAATACAATAAATCTGTTTGCGGACATGTGGACTGATGCCTTCTCAAAACGATATGATTTGTTCTCACTTTACACAGAATGGATTAAAGATGGTTTTATTGAAATTATATGATATATATGAAATAATAATTCAATTTTAATTATATTATATATATATACATAAATTTAATTTACAATCATTCATTAAATATGGTAAGAAAATGGAAATAATGTGCATGTGTGCATACGGCCTACTGTCTCAATGAACAATATATTCTATTTTATTTTAATACCTATTATATATTATTATAAATATTTTTATAATGAATATATATGATATTAAAATATATTTTTCATTCATTAAATATGTAAACTATTTTATAATAAATAGGATCGAGAAAAAAAGTCAAAACGTATACAAAAAAACAAAGCTGTTATTACCTGAAGTATAACATTAACACATAATTATTAATAAACAGCTAATATAATGTCATAATAAAATAATATATGATATTAAATATATGATTATGGTTCTTTATTATATTTTTTATAAAATTATATTTTCTATAAATGAGGATTGAATGTGTAATAAAAAGTCATGAGTTAAGGTAAGTGTTTTTTCTCTCACTTTTATTTCTGTGAGATTTATGCCTTATTCACCACTCATTTTGTTTGTTTGTATTATATACTTCCAATTAATATATTCTATGATTATAATACTTAATTGTATGGGTATTTACAAATCCATTTTATGATCACTCTTTCATGGCATGTATGTTTCAAAATTCACAAAATTGGTAAAGTAATTTTGTCTCTGTTTTCCTTCCATTAGACACATGTTTGGTTATGCACATATATTCTTTTAATAGGTGTATATAATTACATTTTCATTTTTATATCATAAATAAAATTATTTTAATTCTATTTTAAGCTTCATCAAGATTCATTTTCTTTTATGGGGATATTGATTCCATGTTACCGAAATCGTAAGACTTTGTCTCTACAATCTCATAGTTTTTCAGGATTTGTTTTAGGATTATGATTACATTGATGAAATATAATGATCAATATGTCGAAAATAACATTAATTTTATTTTCCTATATTTATACATAATATCTCCACGTATTGGTACAATTTTTTTAATTTTTGGTCCTTAAGATAATTAAGAAATATTTTTTAATAAAATCCAACATTATTTCTCTTTTTGGTCAGAAATTTATTTTATTCAGAAGACCATTTTATCAAAAAAAAAATGTTTTCATAAATGATTTACTATAATGCGAAAAATATATTTTTCCCATTTTTTACCTTTTTAACTAATAATGTTTTAAAAGTTATATCCTTTCCTTTTTTCGATCCAGGCACTTTCTTAAGCTTTTTATAGTGCAAAAGCAATGTCCAGAATGTACAGATATAAACGTCGTCATTTACTTGAATATTTATATGAATGATTATAATTTTATTTTAAAATAAATTTTTTCCTAATAATATTAAAATTCATCTTTTAATGTGGGTTTCAAATAAAACTGTTTTATATGGTTCTTGAAGATTCCTCTATATGTTTCAATGTTATTTACAAAAGAAAGTATTTTCAAAATTATTATGTTTATAAAATTAGTTTTTCAAATAGGAAGGGATATTTTAATAAATAAATTCATTAAGTTATTTTTATATTTTTTTATATATTTTTTCAATGTTTTTTAGAAGAAAAGGATAATGTAAATGGTGCATGTTTAAATAACTGATTTACAATGAAAAAGTTTGTTCCAAGTGATCTTTGGAAATCCTTCTCTATCTAATAATTCATCCTTTCATATAATTTAATATTTATTTCGGACATGATCAAATATTATTTCATTAATTTCTTATGTTTTAATGTAATGATGTTTATAACACCCATTTTTCATCTGCATTTTATTTTGTTTTGAAACCTGCTACTTTTTATGGGTTTTGATTTGATGAAATTATTATGAAACATTTATCTTTTCCAAAGGGTATGATGTGATGAAATATTTATGATACCAATTTCATTTCATGTGTTATGATATGATATTTATGAAATTCATATCCTTTTATGGGTCATGATATGATTAATGTTTTATAATATTATTGAGCATATATGTATGATTTTATTATGTTATTGGTGGGATCTATATATCCAACCAATGTATTGGGTAATGATTTATATATCATGATGTATTGATGGGAAAATTTTCAAATGGAGTGACTTAAAATGGGAAATAACTATTCCCAAATCCAAAATGGGAAAATGGTGCGTCCTGATCCAAAATGGGAAATATATATGGCCTGATCCAAAATGGGAAACAAGTGTGTCATGATCCAAAATGGTAAATAGGCCAGTCCTGATCCACTATGGGAAACAAGTCTGTCATGATCCACTGTTGGATATTGGTGTGTACCATTCCACTATGTTTATGGTCTTAGTAATTAACCTTGACATGGGAATTTTTATTCTATATTTATGATAGTTCCACACGTATAAGAAAAAATATTATGTATTAGGGTTGACTTTTGATGATTTATCGCCCTTATGATTCATGCATATGAACTGTTAATATTTATTCTATGATTGATATATATATATAATTTTACATTTAGGGTATGATATTATAATGTTATGACCTTGTTATAATACACTAAATCTAATGTTATACTTACACATCTCCCTTTTTTCCCTTTAATGATTATCTGATCTTGCCCATTTCTTATGTTTCCTTTCACCAAGTAACGAAAATACGTTTTAAATAAATGTTTTATAGGGGAAGGTCTTTAGGGGATGTGTTTAAGATCATTTAAAAAACTGGGAGAATGTGTTCCATGTTTCCATAGACACTAATCTATTATGGATCTATGGAATGCATTTTTATAGTGTACTAAATATTCATCGAAAATGATATAATATCCAGGTGAGTTAATCCTTGGTTGTTATAGGGTGGGATATCGAATGTTCTTTACCAAATATTTAGGGGACCCATTATCAAATATATAAATTTTTTTAGGGGGTACCATCCCTAGTGATGCTTTGAGTTTTGACATCAAAAACCTATGTTGGAAGAGTTAATATGCTCATTCCACCTCATGTAAAATCTCTAATGTCAAATCTATAGCCACCGTCATTTCCTATAATAAATTATACCAAGGAAATACTAATATTGGGTCCAATTATAGTCAAAATATAAATATATATGAGTGATATAACTCACCTGAGAATGTACATGTATGTCCTTTTGAGGTACATTGGGTGTACTCTATTGTTTTTTCATGGATATGTCATGTTGATCCACTCACCATGTTATGTACTATGTACAAAATTATTGGTTTGAGGGACATGACTTGTGGGACCACCAAGGCTCCTTGGCCTATACTCTTTGTACATGGATTTTCTGACTGACTATAGTAACATGATGTGTAAAGCTAGTCACATAATCGTTAGTTATTTTCCTCTACCCAAATACCTAGTCACTGAAACACATGGACTATATCAAATTTAATATGATAAATATTTGTTTTATTGAATATTTTTATTCTAATAATTGATTTAATTATCCCTAATTTATTTTTAATGGATGATTTCATTAAATGTTTTAATTAGAGCATGAATTTGAAAATTTAATGGTAAATCCATTTCTCCATTTCAATTTCACTTTAGTATTTTTCATATAGAATATTTTTTATGAGGAATATTTTCATTATATTTCATGTGTGTAATATACATAAATAAATATACTTTTTAAATTTCAATTATTAATGATAGATTCAAACATTGTGGGGAAAGAAGGGGCCATGATGTTAATGTTTATGTGGATCTTACTGGATTGGTCTTATCATAATAATTCTAACATAAATTTATTTATAAAAACATTATTGTACAGAAACATTGAATGAAATTAGATGATTTTTTTACAATTTCACTCAACTGCAGGAACATCTAGTTTGTATGTTATCATGGTCCAAAACACATGTGATGTTGATGCTTCCAAATTCATTGAATATTGTATGATATAAATGTTATTATTAATTATTCGACAATAAATCATTCTAAAAATGGTTGAAGTTTCAAGAAATTTAAGGCTGATCATTCAACAAATCGGGCAATAAGTTCAGAAAAGACTACATTATAATATTCATTCAATAAAATATTTGAAAAATGTATGGACCTTATTGAAATTGAATATGGATATTCTATCATGGTTTATATAATATCAACAATGATGTTTCTATTCCATCTTTAATAAAATTAAAAGAAGCTGATATTTTGAGGGAGAAAAAATGAGACATTGAAGAATAAATTTATTGAAGAAACATTTTCCATAGTAGGGTATTTTTGGTCCAAAATATGATTAAATGTTTGGAGGAAATAACTAAAGAAAATGGTTTCAACCTACCTTATTAATAAATATGTTATTCTTCTACCCTGTAATGGAATAGTAATTTTAGTGAGCCATTTTGTCGGAATTTTTTGTTTGTTTTTTGATGTAATAGTTCATTTTTATATTTTTATTAGTTTATCTACTTTTTTTAATTTTTTGATTTATTTATTTTCTCTTCTTTAATACCCCACTATGATCCTTCTCAAATCCATGAAAATTAAAAATTGACACCATTTATTATTCGAAGGTGGGTTTGGTGATGCATTGTGTTTTTTGTGTTTCAACATGTTTTATTAATTATCTATTAATAATTTCAATTGTAGTGAAATGAGTTTCGGTTTATGTTTCACCCCAAATTCTCTAATAATGGGGTTTTCTTCTATTTTATCTATATTCCTCTCTTCATTTCTTATAATATTTCAAATAGAGATCTCGTGAATCATTATAGTGATGATTTAAGGGATATTATGTCACGAAAAAAGAAAAAATAATGTGTGTGAGTGGCCTTCATAAGCGAATAACACTATAGTTAAACTATATTTCATTGATAGGAAAATAAAAAATTATTTATGTAGGATTCATGAAAAATCCCACATATTAATGTTTCTCCATTAACAGAGAGATTCATCGACACACGCACAGTTTTCTATATAAACACTAATAAAAACATAATTCTCAAAAATAAAAAATTTCAAATTAATTGATGGTGAACCCTCCTATAAAACACAAATATTTTATAGTATGTAACTTTTTATACTTAAAATATTAGATAGATTACGTTTCATCCAGAACTAAGAATAAATTAACCCTGATATACTATTAAATATAAACATAACTATTTGAATATTTATTTGACCATTATAAATTGTAATATAGACATTAGAATAATAAACTCACCTATGAGTGTATAAATACAATTTAGATATCTCATAAATGAAACTATGATTTATTAATATCATAGAATTAGTAAATAAGTGTTTTAAAAATAATAAATTCAGTGATGGTAATTTTTTTGAAGAATAAATAATTATTTAAAATTTTATAATTAATATAATGATTTAAAAAAATATTTTCCTAAAATCTAACCATAAATTAATATTTTTTTCATTATAATTATAAGATTAATTTATGATACCATAATTGTTTTTCAAAGTGTTATAATATCATTTATAATTTTAAAATCCATATTTTTCAAATAATGTATGTTTTATATCTCATATTTAGAAAATTATTTTCGAAAAATGGATTACATTTTTGAAATATACACATAGAAAAAAGGTTGTTCTCAATATTTGGATTTTTATGAAATAGTAGATTTTTTTATAAATAGTGAAATACTATAATTTACGGTATTTAAGATTATAAGTAAATAATTAAATTATTGAGTTGTAGATGATGTATGTATCAGGTAAGCAATCATTGGATCAAAAAAACATGATCTACTTTATATATTGGTGAAAAAAATCAATACTATTGAAAATCCAGATCCAAAATAAAACACTAATGAATAAAATAATCAAAACAAAACCCATGACCTCCACCATAAATACCACCCTTCTCCTCACACCATCCTATACTTTGATCTTGGTAATATTATTCCCAATTCTTCTCCCAAACCTCTTACCCACGTTCTGGTATTTCTGGTATCAACGAAAGATAATTTCCATATCCCTTAAGGTGGTTCTCTAAGAGATGACACTCACGTGGAAAAACATTCCCTCTCTCCCTATTGGAATTTTATTTATTTTCTGATCACTTATTAACCACCCCATTCAAAAGTAACATGGTAAATATAGTATTATATTCACACTATAATTTTATTATGTTAATTTTATATCCACCATCTATTCACATCTCTTCCACTTTTGTTCTGAAAATGAAACATCATTTTTGAGATTTCCATTCACCACTTTCATGGATAATGATTTTCATTTTCTAATATCACCTTAATTATTGGTCATAAAACCATTATAATGGTAAAAATAGATTTTAAATTTTATATTATAACATATTTAGTGTTATAGAAATAGAATATATACACAATACTAATTAATATAACAAAACTACTATGTGATCACTGACAAAACACCAAAAAAACATAAAAAGTTATCATCATAATTTTAAGGAATGAATCATCCTAATATATGGAAAATAATAATATATAAGATCACATAATTTCATTTATGTTCATTAATAACATATAATTTAAATTTTGTATAATTATTCCTATTTTAAACAATCCTTCATACATGTATACAACTGAAAAAATCATGAAAACCAAGGAAACGGACACCCTGAAATGATGAAATTGAATCTTATAACTCATAGAAAATGACATAAATAATGATACTAAAATTATAATAAGTCAAAAAAATTTAATAGATTCTAAATTAAATTTTAAATTAGTGTAATTTAATTATCCAGGACATTAAACACAAGTGTGAGATGCTTTCATACATAATGTAATGGATTTTCCCTGACCTTCATTTTCCTTTAGGGGAATATTTCTCTCTCTTTACCCTAATTTAAATATTAATTAATCTGATTGACTCATCCTAAATTCTGTGTGTATGTTCCAAACATATCTACCTACCTCAATTCTACTTTCTTTTATGGGGAAATAGATGTTTTATAATGTTGTCTTCTCAATTCCACCAGACAAGCAAGCCCGATTAAAGAGAACATCCCAATTTATTCAAAAATTAATATACACTACAAAATATTTTTTAAGGCACAAATAATTTTATAAAATCAAACGGTTTATCATTAAAAATATTATTATTTTTATTTCAGGTTTTAGGAAAAAATTATGTCGTTTTTTCTATAAATACTCTTATATTTTCCCAGAACCCGCATTGAAGTGGCCCATTTCTAAAGTTTATTAGAAACTATTTATACTTGTTTTACTTCTATATGAAATAATTTATCACGATATATGCCTATTTTCCATTATAAATGTCCATTTATTATTTAAATCCTTTCTTTAATATACAACATTATGACCCACTAATTTCTTACGCCTTATGACATGATTATGATACATATTTCATTACATGGGTAGACCTTATGTTAATTTAATATTATTAATTGAGATTGACCTATTGTGATACCATATACTATATTTTATTTAATAGTTTATAATAATATTGAGTAGGGGCATATTATCTTGATACCATTTTCTATATTACTATGGATATTTTATGATTATGTTTACTGATTGACGAAATGTTTTACATTTCATTTGATAGTTTCAATATGAATGTATATCTTGATTATGTTTCACCCATTTCATATGATAAATATGTTGGAGTTATTAATTATTTGGTGCGGCCCTCTATAGCCCCTTGATGCCTCGATAGGTCACATGAGATAAACTATTTTTCGTATTGGCTAATGTGTTACCCGATTATGTTTGATATCTTGGAAAAAGACATTACAAAATGTTTATGATGTACCACATTATGGAATCCCTCATTATTAATTTTTTTTATAATACACATTATTCTCCAAGTATAATATCCATGGTTATATTATTTTTCATTTGATTATTTATATTTCATTATTTGATCATCTTTTATTCCTACCATATTATACCCTTGATTTCATTTTAATGGCTTGTGTTGATAGTTATTGACCTTTAAATATTTTTCATTTTAATTTTTGATAGGTTTCGGTGAAATTTTAATCTTTCCTAGGCATCTAAGTTTACCGATTTATTTTTTCATTTTCCCCCATGATGACAAGATGTATATTTTTTGATGTGTAGGGGTAAGATAAGATTATATGGATTTTTTCAAATGAGTTTCTATAATGTAATACAAATATATGTATCAACGTATTCAAAATCTACAAAACTATTTTTTCCATCAGGGTGAAATCCATTATTTATAGTACCAATCTAAAAAATTAAGGTATTGGTTGTGGCCTACTGGGGTGGGGGTGTTTAAAGTTTGTATCAGGGAATGTTTGGTAGAAGAATTGGAAACTTGATTAAGGAAACGATAGATTACAGAAATATACCCCTCTAAATAAAATTTAGAATATTATAAAACTAACAAAGCTTATGATTTAGTGATTAGTTATGCCTAAATTTTCAATTTACAATAGTTGTTTTAATAGATTAGGATGAAAAATTATGTTTCATAATGATATGATATAGTCTAGTGTATTTAATTATTTAGAAATAAAATATCATAGAAGGAAGGGGAAACTCACCACTGCACATGCTCTATAGAGTTATGTGGATTAAATATTTTATAGTATTATTCTTATATTTTGAAGGTAAAAATTCTCCAAAACATTGTAATCATATGAGGATATAGTATCTTTTGATAATGAGATAAATAAAGAACAATCAGTGTATTATAGAATCAGAGGGAAGAACGAGAACAAGTGTATAACTAGGAACAAGATAGATAATGTAATGAATAGAAAGAAGTATGTTCCCATATGTGATAATTATGGAAAGAAATAGTCTGGTACTTTCTTAAATGGAATGGGAGTTTGATAAAAGTGTGGATATAAAGGCTATTGTGGTTGTGATTTCTAGGGTATGAAAGTGGTTGTCGATGTAAAATTATCTAACATTAAGGATATGTGCCACTACCCAAATCAATGTCCTAATATTTAAAAGAATATAACCCAAAAGAAGATAATGGAACTTGGTAAAGATTATGTTACTACTTAATATGAACTTGAATGATTGAAATGCCTATTAATAGATACAAGAACTATTTTATTTTAGAATTCTTTCAAGAATAATATGGTTATAAGAATTATGAGATACATATGGATTTTACTTCTGTACTTCTTGTTGATGGAATGGGAAGCTTGTGATGAATAGAACCAATAATTAAGGGAAATGATTCTGTTGATTTATTATCTTCATTAAAACATATTAATTTGGAATGATAAACAAAAATATGTTATTTATCTTAAGATAGTAAAAAAAATTGTTAATGGGATAGTATTGGTTACCGGGAAGGTGGTTAGTGATCTGAAGGTATATGTCATGGTGGAATTATTAGAGGTTTGAATTTATGGAGTATATTCAATAAAATTAGTTTTTAATCTTTAAGGATTCATGTCTTAATAAAGGATTAAAGAAAATTAATGTATTCATATATTTGTAATGTGATAATAAGAGGAACATTATTTTGGGAAATATTATGTTAAGTGGATTTTTGAAATTCATTGACCTCTCTTCTAACCTTTTAGTCTCAGAAACATGACAAGTATATTTTTGGATGAGCCATATGTTTAACTATGTAGGGAATAAATTATATATATTTATTAAGATTAAAGTATAATTTATCATATTGAATAACTTCTACTAACTTTTTTGTATCAGTAAACATATAAATGATAAATGAATGACTGGTGGATATTATGTTTCATAAAAGTGATTTAGGTATAAATTTTTTTCGTGATTATCCATGTCTATATTTAAGAAATTAAGTGGAGATAGATCAAAGAAAAACCAATATATGGGATTATGAAATGGAATGGAATTATGTAATTTTAATTTCTCAAGCACTTTATCTAGATAGTAAAATAATCCATCAACTCCAAGGAAATAAGATTTTGGAACAAAAGCACTGACTGTGAAATTTTCCTACTTCAAAAATAAATTTTACATTATCCGAACACAAATTTACAGATTTGGGATTATTAAATTTTAAATGGACTTGTTCTCTATCACTCTCTATTAGAAACGTGATATTTAGATTTTTATTCAATTCCCATATTTTCATTTTTCACCAATGTTATCCTATTAAAATTTTAAATTTTCTAGTGACAATCATATTTCCCTTCCCCTATTATTAAGAGAATGTATTATTAAAACAATTTACAATCTAGGTTTCACACCAAATAATTTTCAAGTATCAACAGCTGATTTTTTATTTGAAATTTCAAAATTGTGAGGACACAATTTATTGAAAGAGGGTTAAATGAAACACCCAAATATTTTATGGTAGGCCAGTTTTCAGATATAACATCTATGATAGCTTGGGTTGCACGAAACATTGATCTTAAAAGAACTATGATATATTATTAAATATTCATATAACCATTGAAATAGTGATGTTACCATTATAAATTTTAATCTGGAAATTAGAATCATAAACTCACAAATGGATTTATACAAAAATTGGTATCTCATTAATGAATGTATGATATATCAAAACCATGGAATAAGTAAATATTTGTTTTAATAATGATAAATTAAGTGCTTGTTTTTTTATGAAGTGTAAATGTTTTTTAAATATATATAGTTAGCATAAAGGTTTAAAATAAAATTTATTTTCTTAAAATAGATTAAAATTTTGTATTTTGTTTCATTATTATTATATGATTTTTTTATTAGACCATAATTAATTTTTCAATGTGTCATTAAATTAGTTATAATTTTAAAATATGTAATTTTATAATAAATGATGATTTTATTTTTCATATTTAGAAACTTATTTTCATAAAATGTAGTCCATTTTAAATCTACATTTAGAAAATTAGTTAGGGAAATTTGAGGTTTTTTTATGAAATTGTTGATTTTTTTCTGAATAGTGAAATACTGTAACTTACGTTATATAAAATTATAAGTAAATAAACAAATTATCAATCCATGGATGTTGTATAGAAGATGTAAGAATCAATTAGTTCAAAATAACATTATCGTTTTACTGTATTTCTTCAAAATAATCAATATTATTGATTTTTTAATCCAATATAATAAACTAATGAATAAAATAATCAAAAAATGCCCATATCCTCCACTATAAATACTACCCATCCCCACCCATTCTCCTCACACCTTAAATGACTTGGATAATAATAATATTATATCCAATTACACTCCAAAATCTCTCCCCTACATTCTAGTTTTTTAGGTATCACCAAATGAAAATTTCCAATTCTCTTATAGAGGTTCTCAAGGAGACGACACTCATGCGGTGAAACCTTCCCTCTCTCTCTTTCAGTTTATTTTCATTTCATATATGTTCCTCAGAAAACATTCCCAGTGTAATATTAAAACTAAAATATCATATATATTCTGAAATTTTATTATTTCATTGTTATATCCACCATCAATTCTCTTATTTTTCCTTCTTTTGAAAATGAAAGCATCGTCGGTGATTTGTCGATCCACCACCTTCATGGGCGATGATTTTTCGTTTTCTGAGACCACCCTATTATATTGTCATAAAAAAATTATAATGGTTAAAAAATAATTTAAAATACATATTAAAACATATTGAATATTCTAGTACCATTATATATAAATAATATTAATTAATAAATCATAACAAATATATGATGATTGAAAAAATGTCAAAATAATCTAAACAGTTGTCATTAAACTTTTATCTAATGAGTCATACTAATATCTAAAAAAATTGATATATAAGACCATTTAATATTATTTAAGTTCATTAATAACCTATAAATTAAATTCTATTTAACTATTCCCATTTTAAATGATCTTTCATTAAATTATACAAGTGAACCAATTAGGGAAACCAAGGAAATGAACATTCTTGAATGAAACAATTGAATATTATAACTCCTTAAAAGGCCATAAATGAACATAATAAAATTAAAATAAATCAAATAAATGTTCAATAGGTTCTTAGTGAAATTATTGTTGAATATAATTTCATTATCCATGATATTAAGCACAAGTTCATAACTCTTTCAGACATGAGGTAAGGGATTCTGCTTGAACAACCATTTTTTCATTTAGGTTATGATTTCTGTCCCTTAACACCAATGTAATAATTAATTATTCTTATTTATTTCACTTAAATTCTAGTTTCATGTTACAAAAATATTTACCTTGATGAATTATTTTTTATTTGATGAGTAAATACATGTTTTATAAGGTTCCCTTTTCAATTTCTCTCAATAAGAAAACCCGATTAAAAGGAACTTCCCAATTTCATACCCATTTTCATGTAAAATCCATTACATATTTTAACCCACAAATATTTTTATTAAATAAATATTTTTATAATGAAAAAGTATCTTAGTTACTTTTTGGTATTATGAAAACAATTATTCCATTATCCTCATTTAGATGCTTTTATATTTCATCTTGAACAACACTGAGGTGGATAATTTCAAAAGTTTCTGAAACACTATTTTTCCATTTTTTAAATTTAGTTTGACCTCAATTATATTGATATAATACTATATAACTTATTAATTTCTATGTATGATTTAAATCCATTCTTTCATGGAAACCATTATGATATTCCAATTTTTTATTGTTTATGTAGGAATTTTGATACCCATTTCTTTCTATGGGTAACCACTGTGTTAATTTCTAATTCTTAATTGAGGTTTATCTCTTCCGATACCATATACCATATTTTATTGAATTCTTATGATAATTTTGACTGGGGATGTACTATATTGATACCATTCACCATACTACTCTAGATAGTTTAGGATTATTTTGATTGATTAGAGAAATTATTTACATTTCATATACTTGTTCCAATATGAATGTATATGTTAATTAAGTTTCCACCATTTAATTTGATTTATGAATTGGACTTATTATGGGTTATATGGGGGAATCTATAGCCCATTGATGAATAAATAAGTCTTATAAGATAAAATAGTCTGCGTAGTGTCTAATGTATTACCTGATTTTGTATGGTGTCTTAGCTGAATCCATGATGGTATGTTTATAATGTACCTCAATATGAATTCATTCATTATGAAATTAGGTATTGAAAATAAATGTTATTATTTGACTAGTATAATATCCATGTTTAAGTTTCAATCTCATTTTATTATTTATGTGAAATTATTTAATCAACATTTATTCCTTCCATATTATGCTCATGTTTATGTTTTAGTGGCATGTATTGTTATTTATTCACTGATATATACAATTAATGTCTATTTTGATAGATTTAACTATATTTCTTACCCTTAATAATCATCTTCGTTCACCCATTTATCATGTACTATTTTTCCCCAAATTCCATGATGTATATCATTGTCGACATTTCATGAAAATCTAGCATAATAAGGAGGTTTCAAAAATTGTTTCTATATTGTATTTCATTTCAAGTTATAATATAATTAATTTTTTGTATATAGTTTTTGTAATGCTACTAAACTATTCGGTAATTTTTGATGTGATATCTTGTTCAATGTACGAGTGTAATAAAGTAAATCACTGACTCTAGTGTACATGGGTCGATGTATTTAGACCACCCATATGTTAGTTGAAATAGTTGAATTTCTAGAAAAATAGTTAAGAGTGTTATACAAGTCCACATGTAGGGAGGAGGTGTTTCCAGAGCTCATTGAGGACCTCAAAGAATTCCTTAGGAAAAGAATTTTAAAATCCTTGTACAAGGAACTTAAAGAATTATCAGATGACTTCATAAAGTGACATAAAAATTGAACTAAATAATAAAAAGTGTCAATTCCTCCTAATTTTTAAGAATACATCAAAGAGGTGGTAACTACACTACTGAAACCTTCTCTCATACACAATTATATAATAATATTGAATACCATGAAAAACTAACCAACACTTGAATATGGTCAATTGGAGAGAGTGGACTTAACACTATAATCTCTTTTTTTAAAATTGTTATCAAAGTGAATTCACTATCTACATTTAAATTTTTCAGAACAAGCATTTATATATTCTCTGGATAGTGATGAAGATAAGGAATAAGAGACCCCCATCAGGGAGAATAAATTGTTGGAATTAAAAGAGAAATAAGTTTATGGGGGGTTTCTATATAACAATGTCGATTACTATATTTAAAAGGATCCTAAATACTTGAATTCATCCATTTTAAATCATTATAAAATAAAAAAATTAAATTATTTTCCTTATTATTTCCATGTATACTAGACACTTTGGATATTATCCCAATATGATGTTGAATATGTGACTGAAGTAAAAAAATGGTCCAATTATTTCAATTTTTCCCAAAATGCAGGTTGTACTATACTTCTGAGGTGGTGTAATTGTTTTATTCTATATTAGGAGTCATCTACAACACATGTTAGCAATTTTAATTTTTGAGGGAAAAAATTTTGGGTTTCAAATCATGAAATCCACATCCACTATCTGACTTGGATAAACTCTAGAATTGACAACTAGAGGCATTCAAAACCCGGAACCAACATGGGCAGGGGGTACAAACCAAGCCTTATCCCTCTTGTTCCACCTCTATTTCAATTTATTTAAATTTATATTAATAAAGTTCTTATATTATTTATTTATTTTCCATTTATTTTTTGAAGTGGTATTATCTAGGAGCTTAATTGGGGGTTCTAAAACATAAATAAATCAACAAATCTAAGTATTATCCTTCATTCTCTAGGGGTTTTCTTCCCTTACTCAATTATTTAATTATTCATAAATTAATGGTATTGATATTTAGGAGTTTCATCATTCTAAGGAGTATTTCATTTTGTTATATTTTTATTTCTCAATATCTTTATGATTCAATGAATATTAATTTAATTATTACCACTTGAATTTATTTTACTAAAGAATTAAATATTTTTTTTAAAATGAAAATTTAATGATTGCTAATGTGAAAAACATTTCTTGGATTTTTATTTTCAAGATTTTTAATTAGTTTGGATAATTTTTTAAATACATTTCTATGAAACACTTACTCATAGTTTTTTCATGTTCTATGTGGATTTTTGAACCCTTTTTATATAATATTCATAATACCCACATCTTCTTGGGAGAAACAAGTATTTCTTGTGCAAACAAGAACTTTTTATTATTTTATTTCAAATCATTTATGTTTATTAAATATTTTTTTAAATGATTAGAGAATTTATTTTTGGAACCCTAATTAAACATGATATATAGATTATAAATCAATCCTTATTATCCCTTTGAACATTTGATTTATTATAGGTTTAATCATTATTCAAATCTAATTTTTCCTTACCCACCTTAACTATTAATATTTTGTCATCGATATTTCAGCTTGAGTTTGGGTTAAGGGTCTTATGTGTGTTTTTATTGGAAAGAAATTAAATTTAGGGAGTGTTGGGGTATTTATCAAGATTTCATTTCATGTATATATAGAAATTTGTGAGATTCAATATTCATTTTATTTAATTTGTGTCATCATGTTATATAAAAAAATGAAATAAAAAACATAAATTGTTTCATGGGTTGCTCAAAAATCAGAATCACCATACTGTTATTTTTAAGACTATTTGATATTAGGTGGTTGTGGTGATATCTATTCTAAGTGAAATTTTCTAAAAAAATAAACACATGAAAAACTATAAAAAAAAGTATAATTTTTAATATTTTATAAATTTTATTCATTACTTGAATCATGACCCCTGTTATTTCAAAAAGAGGGTGTTGAGTTTCATATGTATGGGGAAGTAACTAAAGTTCCATTCCTTTGTTTATATTTATTATTAATGTAGTATTATTTAAGAGTTCATACCCCATTTTTTGCCTTAAATTTTTAAATGTTTTTTACCCTCCATCCCATTTCTATAAAAATAATATTGAATAAGAACTCATGATTAATAAAAGTTTTATGTCTCACAGTGTTGAGAAATGAGAATTTTCACATTCCTATCGTGACACATTAACTTTCAAAGTATGATCATATGTATATTTTTAATTTATCATTAGTGGATAATTTCATGAATATCATTGTGAGGTATGTATTATTGATCCATTCATGTATTAATGAGGTTAAAAACAATTGAATATAAGAGAATTTTTTTTTATTTTAAGAATTTAATATGGGTATCAATTTATTTTTTCCTAGGACTGAAAAAATGATACGTGAGGGAGAGTTGATAAAATTTAATTTTATTTAGAATATTTTTTTAATTTATTTATCTATTTTACCAAACATTATATTTAATAGAATGTTTTATAAACTTTTATAATTATAGCGTAAATTTTAAAATTTCTTGTATGTTCCATTTTTCCCATTCAACTGAACTTTACTTCTTATAAATTATTTTTATGATGAACATTTCATGATGTTTTTAGTCAATTATATGTTAATTGTTATAAATTTTTAATTTAGATAATGAAATATATATCAACTGTTTGAGTGCAAGGAAGTGTCCATAATGTCAACCCTATTATGGATCTAACTAGATGTGTCACACCCCAACATTTGACCATAAATTGTTTTTCCTTAATGGATTTGCCAAAAGTTTTGATAGAAGTCAGAAGATATTATGTGGGACATTTCATCCAACTAGAGTAACTTATCTTTTTTAAGTTATCATGGCCATAAAAACATGTGTAGTTGATTATTCTTAATTCAATGCATCTTTGAAGATTGAAATGCTATTTAAAATGGCTAATCTATAGTACCTCCAAAACAGCAATTAAGATGCTAAAATTTTAATGGAGAACATGAATGAAACTAAGGACAATGTTTCTACAAGATTACATTTCATCATTGAGCCAATTAAATACCTAGAAATGCATAGTAAATTAGTTCATTGAATCTGGATATGAATTCTCGATATACATAATTACAAAAATTATCTGGCCATAACTTCTTCAATACATGTCCAAATAATATGAACTTTTTTGGGAGAAAATATGATACATGGAAGAATAACATTCTTAATGATAACTTACCTAGATTAGGCAATTTAATTTTTCGAAAATCGATAGAATAGTTTAGGATGGAATTGAATAAAATATTTTCCACCTTGGTAGTCAATAATATGTATTTCATCTCCTCTTCAAAGAATATAAATTCTTATTGATCAACTTAGAATGATTTGTTTATTTTTTTCAAATATAATAGTTATTTTTTTATATTTTAATTTTTTTCCCTCCTTCCCTTTAATTTATCATTTCATTATTATCCTATTTGTATTCCACCAATGTGATCCATCTGAACACCCAAAAAATACAAAACTAACCTAATTTCTTATTCGATGAAGGGAGCATTGATATATTGAGTTTTGTTATTCCATTTTTTTATTTTATTCTAATATATTCAATAGTAGTAAAATATATTTTAGATTATGGTTCATCCCACATTCTATACAATTAGGTTCTTGTTTACATTAATCGATATTACTCTCTACCAATATTATAATGTTTCATAGAGAGTGTTGGTGTAAAATTGTAGTGATGGTGTGAGGGTGATTATATCTCATTCATAAGGTTGTTGTGAGATAATAACAATTAAAATGGGTGGATGTTAAATGTGAGGGTTGATTTTTACACAAGATAATCTATTGATAATTAATATTTTAAAGAAAAATTATTTTCTTTATTGTGAACTCCTATAATGAATAACTTCTTATAAGTATATTCTTTTCATATCTTTTGTGTTCTTAATAGTATTTTTAATTGTTATAAATATATATTTATATCTCAACCCTTTTGTAAAAACAACTATATTTTCATATTTTGTATTTAATATAAACATCATAAAAGAAAATATATTGTGTGTGTGTTTGTGGCCTTCATAAGAAATCACCCTTAGTGTTTCACTATATTCCATTATTAGAAAAATATAAAATTATAGAAGTGGGATTCAGGAAAAATCCTAGATATAATATTCATATATAATACACTTTATTTATGCATGAATTTCATTGAATTCCCATCTTACTCTGAAAGATATATTATACCTGCAATTCCACAAAAACCCATTCCACAATAGTTTTCCATTAAGCCATGCCAAATACTTATCATGGGAAATATTTCTTCCATCCTCTAACTAAATAATGTAGTTCCCTCACACTTCATGAAACATAAACATGCCTATCATTTCTAACCAAGGTCTTGATCCATGGTCTTCCATTTTCCACCATCAATTATTTTCTTGCACTATTGGAAATCATTTTCTCTATCATCAATCATAAAAAAGAACATGGGTCTATCCTTTGATCAATATATGAAAAAAATGATAACCTCCTACCTATAATAATCCAATTTTGAATAATTGAATAATTAGTTGAGAAATATATAGAAAATAATTTCCATTCTTCAATTTTTTTATACCTTTACATCAATCCAAAATTCTAAAAAATTAAATTAAATGGGAAAAACAATGAAACAAAGAGGTCCAAATCCAAATAAAATATAACAAATCAACAATCCCATACCAAATATAGGGATATAAACAAGAATTTGATTCACATAATTAATCCATGTTTGAAATAAAATTAATGTGGAAATAAATTCATAAATTACAAATCCTGACCTTCTTATGGGATTGATTACTCATAAATAATTATTCAATGTTGATGTGGACTATGAGTTTAATGAAATTTAATCATTAATACGTGTTCCTTCCTTGATCTCTCAACATAATATCTCTTTGTAATTCTCATGACTAAACATCTATCCCTATAAATTCCATACAAGTTCAGTTAAAAAGGTGGATACTTTGTTAAATCATCTAATCATTACTTTAAATTACTTATTTAGTATAATAATTTTAATAAATCTAATATATGTACATGATTTATCAATGACATGGGTTATGATTTGAATAATCGTTATGACATTCCTTGGGTAAAAAATGAGTTATAAAATCAATGAAGGCCTTGGTTTCCCCATAAAAGACTCCCTATAAGTGGTCACACATTATTTCTAAAAATATAAATGCATGTGGTTTAATGTATTTATTATCTTTAATATATCTATTTTAGGGTCCCGTGACACCCATAAATCAATAAACCATTAAAGAAAATCCGTAAAAAATAAAATAAAATAAATAAGTTTCCAAATGAAAATATTGGAGTCATTAAAACTAGTAAACATCCATAATATAGATTTTTGATGATCTTAAAATGAACTGCATTCATTAGTGTGTTTTGAATTTTCAATCTATAGTAATAGTTACTCTGAGATGTTGAAGGATGGGTAACAATTATTTACTCATCTTTAAGAGAATTTCTGAATTAAATATTGTGTACTTGGAAACTAATTTAGTTATAATGAATACATAAGTGTTACTCCATGGTTTGGAAGGAAATGTTAGAGTTGTACTAATAATTGGTATGATATATAAAGGGTTGATCTAGTACTATTAATATTACATAAGTTTCGTATATATGTATTATGGAATAGGTAAGAGTCTATAGAGTATATTCAAAGTTAAACACCCAATAGATAAGATTCGTCTTCTCATACATAATGGTGGGACCAGAATTCTAAGGAACATTGAAAGGAGACCTGAGGAGTTTGAAGAATACATTAAAGAGGAATATAAAAGAAATCTATGTATTTTTATATAAGTTTTCAAAATACCATGGAATATTTATAAATTTGTTATTAAAAGAATATTTATATAGAAATAAGGAATAAATATATATAATTATTTATTAGAAATATCATACATCTTTGAACGATAATCTATGGATTATGGATTATTTATCTTGATTTCGGTGATATAACTATTATTTCAGTCATGTTAGAATGAGGAATGAATGATCTTGAGTTGTGATAATTGTGAATTGTGAAAAATATGAGGAAGTGGTAGATATTTTGGGGTAGTCAGAGATGGAATATTTGAATATTTTGTAATATTATTCTATAATCATAGTTGAATAACAATGTCATATTGATAAGGGGTAAATCCTGAAAGATTCATATCCAACAAATTATACATTTAAAAGTGAATATAAATATCTTTTACAGGATGTATGGAAGGCCTATAATTATAGTAAATTGAATGATGATATCACTATATAGATATTAAAGAATATCCATATTCAAAAATTGAAATACGATCCAGGTGATATTATGTCAATATAAATCATAATGTAAGGAGAACGAAAAATGATTGAGATCTTGACATGATTCATTTTCAGATATCATTACTATATAATAAAAATAAGCAGTGAACAAACAATGGTATGATACGAAAATACTGTTCATTGAAGAATAAGGAGAGGAAGATAATGTGAGAATGGTTATGCTTCTCCTATAGGACTAATTCATAAATGATTGAAAGGTGACTTTTTATTATTAAAGCATAAAGGATACAACCTATTTCCCAAACCAAACTATGGGGGTCAGAAGAAATGAAGACCCAAAGAGTCCCCCACAACAAAATTATTACAAACTGAAGGCAACGGACCCAAACTCGAGTAAACAACCAGCCGATCATGCTCGCTACCTTCTCGCGATAAAGAATATGCCGCAAATTTGGCCTCCCTCTTAACGTATCGAACCACACAACCCTGGATAATCTCAAAGAATCATCACTTGGTGAAATAAATTAAATTCCAATGAGCAACTATATTCCCATGCAGAGTACGAACCAGAAGTTCAGAGTTAGAATAATTAGCAAACCAAATGATTGATTTATAGTATAGGTAACCACTTATTTATTATATTATATCATGGAAAGAGATCAAAACATATTATTCTATTAGATACTTGTTATTACATCCAACCATACATCACGAAGAGGTAGATGGATCTGATTTTTGAATAGTAACACATGGTTAGTTCTAGTGTATGGAAAATTTCAAGTTACTGGTTTCATGTAAAATAGTTTTCTCTAACATAATTGGTTCAAGTATGCATTGTTCCCATTATTTATCATGATAATAAAAGATACCCTCAGTATGAGTTGGATAAAAGAGTATACACTAGGTAATTAATCATAAATATTATAGGAAAACCTCATTATAAAATCTTTTTGTTCCTTTTCATTTGGTTTAATATTTATCATTGTATTTATTCAAATCAAATGTGAGTTGATATAGGGTGAGTTCAATTTATTTAATAGGTTAAAAAGTTAAAATAATGGTTTTAATTAGTGAAAAGTCACACACACTTATTCATCTCCACTCAATGTGGTTATAAAAATCTTATTGAAACATCAATTTATACTAGAGTAAGGTTGGCTATCTAATTGGATTTCGAAAAAAATTGAATATTTTAATATTTCAATAGTTTTATTTTCCCTTTCCAAATTCATGATAAAGTGTAGGAACAAAGAAAATTAATCTATAACTGTTCTAAATTCTATCTCTTTCATGTCTTGGAATAATATATGGATAAAAGATAAAAATACTAAAAAGACAACCTTCTCATTAAGAGAACAAGAAAATAAAAATTCTATATTCTATAATAACCAATATATGAGATATGAAATTAATATTAATTATTTGGGGATAAAATTCACTACCACAAACATGGAAAATAATTATATCCCAAAATATTCAAAGATTTATCATGAAGATGAGAAAAATAACATTTATTTTAATGATTGTACTTTTGAAAACCCAATTAATTGCAGGGAAGATCTTATTTTTGATGAATTTTATGATAAAGAATATGATGATTCATGTGCATACCTTTATGAACCCCTATAGGATATTACTAAATATTTCACTACATTTTCTTATTTTTTTAATGACATGAAGAATGAGACCACCTACCTAGTGCAATGTAAAATTGTGAAGGAAGTGTCATCCTTACAAAAATAATTGGCGTGTAAAAATTTCACCAAACAAGTCGAGGCCCAAGTTCCAATGAGTATAGATCAAGAACAAAAATTTTCCAAAAAAACGAAAGAGTTACTAAAAAGTCAATAGAAATATTAATCATTCAATGAAATTCAATAAATGTTATATGTATTGGATGAAAACAAACATCCAACATACATGCCAAGAATTCCCAATTAGAGATCAAATTCGAGAGAATAAAAGAGATTGATGATTCATTATATGATAAAGCCAAATTGCCTAATGATTTTTAATAATAATATTAATAATATTAAAATAAATTTTATAGATAGATTTCAATTAGACTTAGATGAGAAAAGTATCGTCAATATGATGCGTATTTAATTGGGGGTAAACATGAAAGTCTTAAATCAACAAAATATAAAACATCAAAATGATATGGGAAAAGTGATGTTCCAATAAACTATTCAAATTAGGATATCTATCCTAAAATATAAATATTATGTGGAAAAAATAGATTGCGATCATATAATGATGAATCTAATACAATTTCAAATCTGAAGTTACCATCCACTATTGAAAAGTATGATGGTAAAAATTATATTCTCATGTATGATGTATATAATGAAAATTGTTTTTACGAAAACAAACTTATGAAAAAAAATAGGCATTTTGATATCATATTATTGTAAAGTGGAAAATGATAATTTTACCCAAGAATATGATCTTAGGAAAATTTTCAGACTAATATTCTAGTCCTCGAATAGGGTTTTTACCCTTGGACAAGAGATTGGTAGAATCAGAGCCATTAAAATTTTATCATAATAATTAATAATTGAAAATTAATTAATTGAATATTAATTTACTCAAACAAGTTCTTTCAAAAAAATTATTTGAATGATGTTTTTGATTGATATTCTATGTCTTCCATTGAGTCTGGAATGAAGAGTTTTTCCTATACATGGCACAAACTCAGTTTCGGCGCTGGGGTCGGGCCGAGCCCCTTATTAATTTTTTTCAAGTATTCTTAAATTTCTTTCCATTAATTTAACCCTTACATGGATTATTGTGTATGCCTAGAGGAATAAATAGAGGCACCATCGTAAATCTTAAGACATTCTGGATCCTCATGTGGGATTTGTGGAGTATGGAAATGGGTTAAGCTTTGACGGATTCTTCCCAAAGGTAGAAATTTTTATGTTTTCCCATATATTTCTATATATTTAATGTGTTTATGCTTTAAAACCCTTTTATGCATGATTAGGACCCCTTTGAGGTCAATGTTTATCTTTAGAAAATAAAATAGGGTTTGGGGCTTATTTGAGGGGGTTCCCTTTTAAGAATCATGACCACGTGAATTTTCATTTATGAAAAAATTACATGTGTTCTTCCTATTTAGGGAATATTATCTTCTCAAAAAACATGTTGTGTAAATTGTATACATGATCTGCACTAGTACTCCACCATGTTGCCGAGAACATGGCTACACTACCTAGGTAAGTGCAGATGGCAGTGTAGATTACACGGCCAAACCCCATGTTGGTTACACTTAGTGTAAAGGTACATGACCTGATAATATACATGGGATGACCATGTGAGGTCCATATGTAGGTACCAAATGTTGGGTACCTGTTGTCTTCATGATAAACACACTCTATACATTTTCTTTGAAATACCATGTTCTGTTATGGTACAGTCCCATGTGTGGTTTTGGGAGAACACATATTGTACAATGTATACATGTCATGTACTGCCTCTTTTCTATAATTTTTGTATTTCTTGTATCTCAACAACTCAGTGTCATAATTTGACCAAGGGGTGGTTCATTCGGTGAATATTTTAATGTAGATTGTAATGGTAAAACACTTGTCGTTTTCTATGGAATCCTAGTTGGCATTTCAGGATTTTTCCAAAACAGGGAGGTTATTTAAATAGAAAATGAATCTAGTTATCTCTATAGAGTGAGACCTTGATATGATATGATACAGGATATATCACTATTGAAACATACTTTTGATGTTTTTTTGATGGAGATATATCTTTTTCTAGATGTTCTGTTCTAGACCAGGAGTCCATGAGGTTAGTTACTTATAAGGAAACCCTATAGGATTCATCTTCTTACATTTCAACTAGAGGACCCCATATAGGATGCATCTATCTTATTCCTATTACCAAGGGTCCCATGATGGATTTTGTTTCATAATTCTAACTTAGGGAAAACCTTGTAGGATCCCTTTAACTGTATACCATTCTTAGGATCCCATGTAGGATGGCTCAACCTATATACACTATTTTGTAGGATCCCCTGTAGAATTTCCTTCTTATATAACACTCTGAGGATCCCATGTGGTATTCCTCTACATTATTACCATTGAGTATCACATGTAGGATTTATATTTTTATCGTCACAACTGAGTATCCTATGTAGTATTCCGTCAGTAATGCGTCCACCTGAGGATTCCACAATGGATGAATCTATAGTTTTTTGACTTGAGGGACCCATTGGTGCTCTGATGTTTGACCAACCCTGGGATATTATGTAAGGTTTGTGTATATATGGTAGCAGGTGTCACCTCAGAACCCATAATGAACTTGTAAACCTATGAGGTTGAGTTAGTAGTAGTGGGTTAGGAATTTTTCCACCCTCAGTCTTTTATTTATACATATATCTATATATTATTGATTTAGTAGTTACCACTAGAGGTTATTATTGGATTGTAGATAATGTGGCTAACGTGATGCATCTTTCTTTCTATTTTTAATTCTGGGATGTTCTTCTTGGGCTCCATAGTATTTGTTATTTAGGGGCCTAGACTATTTTCTTTGAACCAGACATCTAAACCCTACTATTTATTATATTTACCAGCATACCCAGAGGTACTACCAATTACATGGTAGCTAGGCCTATATATTTAACTATTGTATTATTGAGATTTCAAGATATACATCATCGGATCCTATATTGGATCCTATAATTATGATATACGATCATGATGTCACTATTATTGATACACACTGATGATTACAGTCTCCTATGTGATGTGGATGTTTTCTCTGTCATCAAATTTATATATTTTGTGTATGATTCCTCTCTCTTCTAATTGATAGGTCGTGAGGAGTATTACTCTATCCTTGATCAGATTATAATCATAGATGGTTATTCTTTTCTAAGTGATATGGATGATTACAGACTCCCCGAATACTAAATAGAACAGAGTGCTAGACATGCTATTTCAAATCATTGGATACTCATGCATGATTAAAATCCCTTGATTGATTGGGATGATTCCATTCTCCCTGATTAGATACCTCAAGGGCTGGTCACGATTTCTCAATTATGAGCTCTACCTAAAGTTCTCCCAAGGTTTAGAACCATAGGGTCATTCTGGGCCTCAATGTCCTTAATGCCTATGGATTGATACCTTGGGATCATAAATTGGACTATATATACATGGAATGATTATCATGGAATAAATCTCTATTGTATTTGTTTTATTTCTTGATTTAATTCCCTAGAATCCATTTTTATTGTGACTGGAGTTGAGTACTGGTGAACCAAGGGTTAGGTCGAAAATCCCACTATGGTGACACAGTGTTCTCAGAGACTTTCATTCCCTGGATGAAGGTGGTATGGTTGATTAGAATTATATACACACATATTGACATAATTATACAAGGCTTGAGTGGTATAAAAGCAAGCTCACAACACTTGAACAAGATGTCTAAGGGATCAAGATTATTGACAGCAGGATAAATTACTTATGTTTTTTGATATGATTTTTCAGTTTAAAAATGAATATTCATACATATATATGGGAATATATATATATGTGTGTGTGTGTGTGTCTATAGTTAAATATAGATATACATGAAAACATCTTTCCCGTATGATTAGGATCATGGACCTTAGGATCGATTGTGGTTTCATATTATTTATTTGATTTATTTATCTTCTCACTTCTGTCATAACTAGGATGGGAATATTGAATGAACATGCACTTATGATTTTAGATTTATAGGTTCATAAGTGGGTAAGACTACTAAGATTATATTATCACCCATGTATATGAACATTGGTGTGTATTCATAACTTAAAACTTATCTTCATGTCAAGAAACGATGCAAGGTATACAGTACTACAGCTCAGGGTTTCATGATTGATCATATCCACTCGTGTGGATTATTATGATCAGTATGATGTATTTCAATACTGTCACAAAAACTGGGTATTTAGTTTGGCTTCGAGTTAGTAGTGGAGAATTCATCTTTTATTTCATTTTCCTTTATGTAATCTAAGATGTACGGTCAGCCTATTGGGTGACCAATGTTGTATTACATAGCTATTTGTGATTTTATAGCATTTCATTTATTATTATAACATGTTCTATTGGATTTTATTTATGGATTTTTTATTCGATTTTTAATTCTATAGATGATATCTTGTTATTTCCACTATGTTTACTTTGATATGTGGGAATAGTCCCTCCATTGGCCCACCCTTGGCAATCACTATAGTCGACAACCTCTGGAATATACAGAGGTGCACTCGAGGCCTTATAACAAACCATCTTGAAGAACTTGTTTAGTGGAATCTAGGTCATGACATAAAAAAGTTGTACCATAGAAGGTTCCTTACTATTGTATTACTATTTGGGATATGTTGTACAAGAGTATTATGAAAGGATGGGACCTATGAGGGAATTTGGACCGGTGCCTTGAGAACACATGTTCTGGTAGGAATTCTTTGTTTATTGGGATATGTTATTGTTGTTATAATCTTCTAGGTTATATTTTTATATGATTTTCTATCGTAAAAATGGACTTGTTGTGTGGATGTTACGATTTATTATAGAGTATAGGTTTTTGATCATTGGAAAGTTGCCAATGATTTATTTTTTATCTTGGCTAATAAAGACAAGTGGCATCTCATGAATCATATTTGGAATATAGTATTCACATGTTATAGTCCTAGTAGTGTGTGATTTTACTGATGAAAGAGGAAATTTTTTTAAAGTGTCCAAAAAAACTAAATTATTTTTTCTGTATCCATTTTTTTGATATTATACTAAATTAGGCCTACATGAATATATATTTCATTATAATGGAAGGCTATGTGGATCTAAATTGAGATGTTTGATGGAAAAGTTGATGAATATGTCCTTATACAAGAGAGCTAGAGTGACCCATGGTAGGTCGATAATGCACATGATTTTATGTTTTTAAACCCCTTGTAGGGTTTTTTCATAGGTCTGTTTATTTAATGTGTCATTAAAAATCTATAGAGTTTTTTCATTCATATATTGGAATTAAATTATACTTAAGCTACCCTTGTTACTGGGGATCATGTCAGATCACTGGGTACAATACTGATAGGTACATGGACTTTTCTACTGGATTAGACCTCGAGGGTGTATTACCAAATATGAAATTCTGGTGAGAGTAAGTTCAGTATCTCTTCTATGTTGGTATTGTGACCTCCATGGACAAGTTCACCGTGAGTATGCTCAGAGAGTATTTGGTCCCTTGTAGTACATTGTGATAGTTTCGACCCTCATATGTTATTTATATACTTACCTCCCTTGGATTGGTGTGATATTTTAGGCTATGTGGTTAGACCTTGTGATCTAGTTATGAGACATGATTAGTATGAAGAGTTGGGAGACCTAGTAGCCATTAATTTTCATTCTGATCCTTATAGGTCGATGTCAGTTTTGATCAAGGGAATAATATATGAGATGTTGCACTAGGTTTATGAATTCCTTATTAAGCATTGAGTTGGGTTATATTCTCTTGTTGAGACATATTCATTATGGGTGCCCGATATTTGAATTATAGGTGTGATGAGGCCTTCAACATTTTGACAAGAACATAGGGTGCTTTGGTATCAAGACTAAATTCGATGGGCAGGATTGTTTGAGTGCCTATCCCAGTGGACCAGTATTTTCTCTTTTTCTAATTTAGTCCAAGTGAAGGTGGAAATTTGTATCTAGAACGATGCTGGGTGATGGGAGATCATGCAAATAAATCATCGCACAAGTGGGGTTCCTGATTTAAAATAGGATTTAAAAGGGTGATTCTAACTTATTTGAACTGATATACCTTATAGAATGGTTATATGGATTTAATTGAAATCAACTATCGAGAGTATGAGTCATGTGTTAAAGTAATATTTTATTTATGCATTCTATAATTTAACTCACAAACCTGTGAGTGGCTCAGTATGAGCTGAGGAATATTAGTTTCAAAGACATACCATGGTCGTTGTTTCCTAGGAGTTATGGGTAAATTATTAATGTCCCTCTGTGGTAGAGGAAGCATCAGAAATAAATTGGGTTCCGTGAGATGGTTGACTCATGGATAGACTTGGACATGTATTGTCAGAAGATTTTGTGTCAGGAGTTGGTAAAATCCATGTGGAGGAAGTTTTTTTAGTATAGATTGGAGAGAGTTGTACACACAATTTGATGACTCCTAGTTAGAGACAATCTTTTCATATCATGACATCGCCTTGAGTAAAATGAGAGATATTTATATACATATAGATATTATTTTATTTTAAATTTAATGTTTGGATTGACAAAGGAACATGTGGAGATCATGCTCGGGGAGTGGTATAAAGTAATCCATATGGTCGGAGTAAACAATTATCCTTTGAGGGTGGTGACCTCTATTTTAGTTTAAATTACCCAATTTTCATTGGCCTTTAAGAACAAAGGTTTGTTTTGAGATTATGATAAGGTAATTCATAATGTATGGATTACTAGATTGGTCACAGTTAAGTTTCCTCCACGTAGGTGACAATTGTTTACGCTATGAGACTGGTTAGATGAAAGTCCAGATGGTGATTTTGTGTAGATACATTGGTTGAGAGCATGAATTCTGGTTTTTCCACCATGGCTTCTATGGGGAGATAATTTTTATGGTAGAGATATTATAAAAACCCATGTTTTTTGGAATCGAATTTTGAGCAAAAATTTTAATTTTTTCTATCGAGTGATTATAAGTGGTAAAATGGAAATTTTCTTTTGTAATATGATCTTATATAATTTTTATGACCACTCCATTAGCCCAAAACACAGTGTTTATCCTATGAAAAGTGTTTTGTAGAATTATAATTCATTTAAATTATAGTGAAATAATTAATAATTAATAATTAATTAATTAGATACTAATTTATTGACGTAGGTTCCTTTGGACATATAATTTGAATAGAGAATCGGATTGAGATTTTTTCACCTCCATTGAGTCTACAAATGGGATTCCTTCTTAGGCGGTGCATAAACTTAGGTAGGGTAGAATGGACATGGTGAGACCCTTTTTTTTCTTTTTCTCTCTCCATATTTTCTTTAATTTTCTTCTATTCCTTCCATGGGTTCTCACATACTCCCCCAGGGTGGGCTTCTTTTTCATTGTGAATCAAATAATTAAATGGGGATGGAGAGACATAAACAGTGGGAAATAAAGAAATTTAATGCTTAAAATTTTAGGACACACCATGTATTGTGCTTGGCTTTAAAATTCAGGACAAAGAAGTGGCCCAAAGAAGGCCTCATTGACTGCCTCGCGAAGCCACATCATGGAGTTCCCCAGCACCGCGGCCACCGCGAAGAAAGGAGGAAAGAGGCTCCGTGAACTCATTTGATGTTTGCGAACCCGCTGCGAAGCAAGTAGGCGGGACACTCCGCAACCACATTTGACGTTCACAACCCGCCGTGAAGCAACCAAGTCCCTCTTCTTGTCGTGTGAACTATACTCCACGGCGCCTCTTGCCTGTAAATACCAGGCTCCCCCTGAGCCCAAGATATAGACAATCATACATTTCGACTTCCCACCTCCCGAATCGCGAAGCATCCTTCTGCTCTATGAACCAGGAGTTGTGCGAGGTACTTCTACTCTGTGAAGTGCCTCTCCTTTGTCCTGTTCTTATCACCTCTTCTAAGAGGGATTCCTTTCATGAAGCCTAAGGGATTTCTCAAAGGATGTGGATCCCCACGGGGACCCGGGTCATCGTGGAGCATTTACGCTTTGTGAAACACCCTTAATTTACCCATGATCCACATTCTAAGGCAGGGTCACTGTACTTCACGAAGCAAATTGCTTCACGACACCTTGCTCTATGAAGTAGTGCTCCGTGAATGCCATTTGATTTCGCGAAGCACCCCCCATTTGCACCTTTTCCCTACGCTTAGGCTAAGGCACCCCACTTCGCGAAGCACACCCCTTCGCAAGTGTCCTCCACCACGCAGAGCAACAGAGCTCCACAAGGCCCTTTCCTATGGATCCCTCTGCTTTGAAATTTATTTTCCTGTGTGACCCTACAGGTTTGCACGATGTAACATCAAAGTCCCCTGGATGATACTTCCTGTTGCATTGCTTTGCTTAATGCTTCTTCGCATAGGCACACTAAAGGCTATTGATTTTTCGCATAGCCATGCTAACATAGACCCCTCGATGGTTCACTCCGCGACACCCCCTCACTAAGGTGTTGTCGATGCCTTCCCTCCCATAAGGAGCAGAGGGTACCGGTTATGTACGTCCTAGGGGTGTGGAGAAAAACCACGTCGTCCGAGCTGCAGGACATTAAACTGCCAAGCACCATTGTCCTCAGCACATGAAGTTAAATTGTGACATCAATCCATGACTCTCACATGGGGTTCCCCCACCTTGGACATTCTCCATGCCCGATGGTCTCCACAGGGGATTATATACTCTTTATGGGAGTGGAATTTTTTCCCAAGGGAAGGGCAGCCACCTTGGTGTAAGCACCTAGCTTTCCTTCCAGGAGCCTGCATCCCTACTCCTCCTTTCATCTTTGGTCCCCAAGGCCAGCACAGGGTGTGATAGGGAATGGGGCCTCTCCTTTTTTCGGTCCCAAGTACCTCTCCCACTACGCTTTGTCGCCATCAGGGCTCCGTCCTAGAGTAATCTCAGACTTCCTGGGCCTCCTAGAGCATAATACCCACTTCACTTCCCACGGACGCACCTTTCGCGACGTGGTCATCATACCTTTATATCCTCTTGTTTCTCACACCGAGCATGACTCATGTGGACTTAGAGTAATCATCGACCATGACATCATCCCCATCCCACATGACATTAAACTGTATTCCCAAACACCCTCTTGAACTACCAGGACTTTGATCCATGTCAAGGAATGGTACGTAGGAAGTCTCCCTGAGGTTCAAGCCCAACAATCATTTTCCTCGACCGTATTCATGTCGGTGTGCCAAGCCCATTTCCTCTCGAACTACGGGGAATTGTATCAATGTCAAGGTATAGTATGTAGGAATCCTCCATGAGGATCAAGCCCACCACCTAGTCATTCTGACCCTCTTCATGTCAGTTCACCAACACTTTGGGTAGCCTATAGTGTAAGCCCCACACCAACCTGAAATATGTGGTATTTGATCCTTGCTAAGGCAGGGTAAGTAGGAAGCCTCCACATGGTTCAAGCCCACCATCCAGTTGTTTCGACCCTCTTCGCATCGATTCTCCCCCGTCCCTCATGATGTTAAACTATATTCTTTGCACCCGAACTATGGGGACTTTGATCTATGTTAAGGCATGGTACGTAGGAAGCCTCCACGAGGTTCAATCCCACCACCCGGTTATTCCGACCTCCATCACATCAGTTCACCAAACACCTTGGGAATCCTAAAGTGTATGCCCCAACACAACCCGAACTATGAGGACTTTTATCCATATTAAGGCATGGTACGTAGGAATCCTCCATGAAGTTTAAGCCCACCACCCAGTCATTCTGACCTCCTTCACGTCGGTTCACCAAACACCTTGGGCCGCCTCAGAGTGTATTCCCCAACCCATATGAACTACGTGGTGTTTGATCCATGTCAAGGTATGATACATAGGAAGCCTCCATGAGGTTCAAGCCCAACAACAATTGGACCCCAAGTCCACCTTCAGCGGTAATCCATTGTCACCTCATCCAGCAGTAAGCCGTTGAGACATCATCCAATGGTAAGACATTGAGACTTAATCTAGTGGTAAGCTGTTGCGACCTCATCCAGAAGTAAGCCCTTGAAAACCTCATTCGATGGTAATCCATTGTCATATGAACTACTTGGACTTTGATTCTCTGCCATGAGGATACATAAGTGTTTCGGTGCGGATGTGCGTCGGGTTTCTGTTCCGACGCTGTTCCGCCAGGACGCGTTCGCGCATGCACCCGTCGACCCGAGGGGATGGGCGCACGGCTTGTGGCCCCGCAGTCCCGCTTTCCAAAGGCGGGCGGCATCCGTCCCTTATTCAGGGGCGTCTGCTCCTTGATCGAAACCGGGATGATGGGATGTCAGCTCCTCCTTCCGTGGACGTCTCCTCGGAACTCGTCGCCTAATCCGGGTCTCCCTCATAGATTTAAGACGTGCTCGTGAATCTCGTTCCTGGCGCCATGTCTCCATGGACACCGGTTAATTACGCTGCTTCCGCCCGGACGCTCCAAGGAGTCTGGTCGGGGCAGCAACCTGCGGTGAGGAGACCGGGTAGCTCTGGGTGTTGGGGGCGTGTCTTAACACTGCGGCTCTACATGTCTGTCTTCCGTCCCTAATAGGGCTTCTCGAAGGCATGATGGCCTGAGGCATCCCGCGCTGGATGCGGGGAACTGTGTTACATGAGGTTTTCCTCAGCTTCCCATGTTTAACACGGGGTATGCCGCGAGTTTAACGTCCAGCGGGGACGGCATCGGACTGATCAACACGAGAAGTGGATCAGATGACAGAACCCCTTGCGGGGAACCTCCGACGCTGGGGCCAGCACATGGGCGGCTTCCTGAGTGAAGTGGAGTGGAATGAAATGGCATGACCCCACCGGGATGTGGCGGCCCGGGTAAGGATCAGGATGGATGATGGAGTGAAGAGCTTGGACCCCATAGGGGCTTCCTACGTACCGCGCGTTAGCACGGATCAAAGTCAGCGTAGTTCAGATATACAGTTTAACGTCATGCTGGACGTTGGCAAGCCGACTCACAAGGAGTTCGAGGCTTCCGGGCGGAGGATTGAACCGAACCACCTCGCACAGAGGGGGATGGAACGGCCGGGTGTATCATAGTTTTACGTCATGATGGACGTTGGCAAGCCGACTCACAAGGAGGTCGAGGCTGTCGGGCAGAGGATTGAACTGAACAACCTCGCACAGAGGGGGATGGAACGGCCGGGTGGATCACAGTTTTACGTCATGCTGGACACTGAAAGGAGAAATAGAAAAAGGCAGTGGGGAAGCACAATGGAGATACACACATGCAGTCTCCCACAGGGGCGGATTCATAGGTGAATCGACGCAAGTGTGAACCCGGGAGGGGTCCACTGATGGACGAACCGACGTGAATACGACCGGGACGACCAGGTGGTGGGATTGAACCTCGGAGAGGCTTCCTACGTACCCTGTTGAGGAGACAGGGATCAAAGTCCACGTAGTTCGTTCTGTCAGGACTTACGCACTAAGGCAGCCCAGATGCGGCAAAACTCAGTTGGAGAGGGACTTGGGCCAAAGGTGAGAGACCTCGATCCCTGTCACGCCCTCTACTGGCTTCGGCAGTGGGGAAGCACAATGGAGATACACATGTGTAGTCCCCCACAAGGAACTAGGGGTTTGTAATACCCTACCCCCGTGGGCGAAGTCCACTCTAATAAATCGTCCCTAAAGAGGGGCAATCCCGACATCCCTGCAGAGACGAGCGGGTGGGGGCCACATCCAAACCGGGGGGGACCCTGCGTGCGGGGCACGAGATCGGGTGATGCGGACGGTTTAACGTCTTGCCGGATGAAGTACAGTTTAACGTCGTGTGTGGAGGACGAAGCGGACGGTTTAACGTCTTGCCGGACGAAGTACAGTTTAACGTCATGTTGGACGAAGATGCTTGGCAGGTTAACGCCTTGTCGCGCGGACGAGGTGCAGTTTAACGTCATGTTGGACGAATTACAGTTTAACGTAATGCGGGACGAATGCTGAACAGTTTAACGTCTTGTAGCTCGGACGAGGTGCAGTTTAACGTCATGTTGGACGAATTACAGTTTAACGTCATGCGGGATGAATGCTGAATAGTTTAACGTCTTGTAGCTCGGACGAAGATGGTGCCGCCGATGGGTCCATGTCACTTCGCGCAGGCCTAGAGGGCCGCACGGGAAGACAATGCACGGTGCGGGCACCCGGGATGAAGATCATCGGGCGCCACGCAGGCGGGTACCCTCAGGGGGTCAAAGGGGGCGACCCTGGCGGTTTGCGCGCAAAAGAGGAACTTGGCGCGCAATACCGCGGGTCGGCGCGCAATTGGGCGGGCTGGCGCGTAATTGGGCCAGCGCTTTGCGCGCGGAAGATGGAGATTGCGCGCACCGGGCCTCTGATAGCGCGCGGGGGCAACGGCCCATTCTTTAACGAATTGCCACTTTGAAAAAGGGGGGTGCGCACAATCGGGCTGGATTGCGCGCACCCGGGGGGCAACTGCGCGCACGAGGATTCTTTTGCGCGCGAAAGCCTCCGGGTCAGGGATTGGTCAAAGGAAGGAAGCCAAAGGGTTGCGCGCGAAGGCGAACCCCGAGGCCTGCTTGCGCGAAATAGAGGAGTTACCTGGGGATCGGCATTGCGCGCGAAAGGGGTTGGATTGCGCGAACGAGCGACCCTTCGAATTCCTTCAACCTTCAAATCGTCGAGGGTCTCCTTATATTTATAGGCAACCCCGGGCGCGGAATCCGGTTCAAGGGCACGCAATTTCCTTCGCGGGCACGGAATCGGGCCCGGCGCGCAAGGGAGTCGCGCGGGCCACGGGCGCGCAAAATTGCGCGCCGGCCTTGCGCATTGCGCGCATCCCGGGAGGAATTCGCGCCGCACTTCGGCTTTGCGCGCGGACATCCAAAATTCCGCGCAAGGCCTTCGGGCCCTTTGAAACATGCTTCTGACTCCAGATATGACCTCGCTTTCCTCATCCGGAACTTCGTTTGAGGAGCAACGGACTTTTCCGGCGTCTACAATAAGAAGTTTCTTCAAGGTTCAAGCCCAAAACCATCATGACCCCATGACAGATCCATCACATTTACCATCCAATTCACAGAACCTTCCATCATCGATCCTGATTCATACATGGGCCTCCACATCCTGGTGGAATCATACCACCCCATTCCCCATTACATTTGACAACATTTAGGAGGCCTCCCACATGATGGACCCAATATCGGTGTTCCCTCCAGGGGGTTCCCCCGTCAGATCCACTCTAGTCAGTGTTCTAATCAGTCCGATTTGTCTCCCCGAGAGGATAAACACGCGACATACCCTGTGTTAAACATGCGAATATGAGGAAAACCTCAGATACATGCCTATGGAATATGATTCCCCGCGTTCGATGTGGGTTTCCTCGGGCTTCCGCACCCTTGAGAGTCCCTATAATAAGGGACAGAAGACATACACGCCAATCCCCTAGCATCCAGACACAGTAGTGATGCCCCAACGTGACTACTCCCCTAACTGAAGGTTGTTTCCCTAACCGGACCACTTGGAATGTCCTGGCCGAAGAAGAGTAATTAACAGATATCCATGAAGATATAGTGCTAGGAAGAGTTTCATGAACAACATATTAAATCTATGAGGGAGACCTGGACTAGGTAATGATTTCTGAGGAGGAATCCACGGAAGGAAGAACTGACATCCCATCATCCTATTTCGATCAAGAAGAAAATTTCCCAAAATAAGGAACAGATGTCATTCGCCTTTGGAAAGCGGGAATGCGGGGTAACAAAGTAACGCCTGTCGTACTCAAGTAAACGGACGCGCGTGCCCCAAAAAAATCATTGGAGATAGAAATGGTGAACACACCGTGCAGATCTTCTCCTCAATATGGAGATTTGTAGTGCTCGGAGCATCAATAGATTGACAGGTCACCAGATCCAGCTATCCGGTGTCGGGTCCCACCATGAAAATAGCGGGCCTGGTGTGAAACCCACCAGAAGTTTGGCAGTAGGACGTTGGACATCTTGTTCTATGATGTTGTTAGTGTGGATCCCTCTTACCAGTCACGGAATACGAGATGATGTTGGGGCATTGGTGATCGATTCATTTTTCATTCATCACTGATGAGTTCATCTCTCTGCTTCTCAGAAATCATGTTACTGCCATAAGAACGTGATCTCCGCCCGCCCGACTACGCAGGGGCAGGGGAAACGCCAGCACAACCGCTCCACGTGGCTTCACCGCTTCCGCAACGGCTTCTACGTTCACAACCATAGGGCGCCCATGCCCCATATCCCCATCAGAAGTTATCCAACGAATGCTAATTAATGACCTCGTACGTTGTTATGAGGAGGAGGGTATAATGCCAACCAAAGATATGGTTTGTCTAGACCTAGAGGCATTCAGGCCCCACCGTCAATGCCACCCCTAAGGGCCGCACAGGGAGCCATTGCTCCCCACCCCGACATACAACCACTTCGGGAGCCTGTCCACATAGCGCCTTGATGACTCCATGCCTTACACTGATGAGGTGGGTGATGTCCAGCCCAGCCCGATCAGAGTCCCAATCCAGGGGCTCCCAGCAAGGGCTCCCACCTAACCGTTTCAGCGTCGTCTCCTTGCCTTGATGAAGGAGGAGTAGGTAAGCTATGCACCTGCACCACCAGCCCCGGCTCGTCTGACCCGACGCCAGCGTCGGGCACAAGATGAGGACGCCTGCCAAGGGGCTCAACGTCAATGGATACTATGGCTAAATCCACCGCCGACACATACCATCAAGTCATTGCATACACTGAGTAGGGGCGCTTATACGCCCAACTGGGATCAAGGCCCCAACCGCCCCACGGGCAGGCTGGGTCGACTCTCCTGGTCGCAAGAATGAGTAGGGGTCGTCATGAACCAACCCGCAGTGATGTCACCCCGTACAGAGGTCCTCCCCGTACCACTACCACAGAGAGTGTGGGCCTTCCCCACTCCGAGGCTCGTCATGGAGGTTCACCCCATGCTACCCCCAATTAGAATGAAGTTCTTCCACACATTAGTGATGCTCGACACGGAAGCATCTCCCGTGCCCATCACACTGGGTATGGAGTCCTTCCTCCTGCAACCATCCACCGATGTAGGGACATCGCCCCTTTGGTCCCTCTCCAATGTGGGGATCCACCCTATGTCCACTCCGCAGCTAGAGAAGGTCCATCTTGCCCCGGTAACCAGAGGTGTGAAGGCCAGCCCTGCTCCACCCGCACCATGCATGGAGGTCCTCCCCATGCTCCTACTAGTTCCAGCGGAAATTTTTCCCAATCTAGTGTTGTTCAATGTGGTCCTCCCCATGTCCACTTAGACATTTGTCCCGGTGCTCCTTGCACCTCAACTTTCTCGAGTGGAAACCCTCTCTGCCCTAGCACCAGTGCGGCCGAAGGACCCCATGTCAAGAATCAGCTCTGTCCCGAGGAGCCACCAAGAGGCAGGAAGGTGGGACGTCGCTTCCACAAGAAGAATCCCAGGAAGGCCTAGATGAAGATCAAACTAGTCTACTTCTCAGACTCTAAAGCAAAGTACGAATCATATTGGGAACCCTCCCCTCGCCCATCCAAGTCAAGGGACGGGGCAGGGATGAGGCGCATCAGCCTGGTGCTCCCAGAATACAAGGTCCATAGGATTCCCGCCTTCCTCCGCAAGTTTATCCAGGAGGATGAAAATTTTTCAAATCCATAGGTTACGGTCGTGCAGTCACCACCATTGTTTTCTGAAGTGCTTTTTACCTCCACAGGAGATCATAGAGAGCTATTTTGGGGACTAATGGCAGGCGAGCAGCATCATGACCTATCACCAATAGCCTTTTCCCCTAAGCCAGTAATGGCAGCCGTCATCCTGTTCTACCGTGACGTAGCGTCCAAGTCGCTTCACTCTTCAGAAGATAACCCGAGAATCGACGGCCAGTCAGCCCCTTCGCCATATTCTCCACCGGCCAACCTGTCGTTCCAGTGGTCTGCCTTAGTTCTACGGCCAGTTCCTCAACTACCCCTAGTTGGCGAGTGGAGAAATCAAAGTCCAGACCTTGAATTTGAGTCGAGGACCTTCTAGAGAATCCTTGTGGTGGACCACTTCCCTAAGAAGTTCTGGTCGGTGGAAGGGCAGGATTTCTACATACCGGATACTCTCACCCCGGAGTAAGTTGAGTGTTTCCGCTACACCTTCCGGGCGACACATTTTAGTCTTCGTCATCAGTACGTGGTATATCCAAGGAGTCGAGAACATTTTCAAGTCATCAGCAAGCAGTTCTGTCTAGTCGTTCTGGTCTCACTTCCTGCGGCCCAGCACCCCGAGTTACTAGGTCGCTGTGAGGCCCTCTAGCAGAAATGCATTCATAGTATCAAGGTAATCTACAGGATTATTAGGGAGGCTACTCCCATGTGAAAATCCATGGCTGGGGGAAGTATGCTTCCCTCCTCTTCATCCCTCTCCGGTTGCATCCCGACTCGCTATGAGATATTGGGGACATGCCCCCAGGAAGGTTCATGGTCCACATGCCCGACGTAGTGTAAAAGGAGGATGAGATGGAGTTTATCGATGGAGACTTACCCCCTGAGGGTGTACCACCACTTTTGGAACCATCGAGGAGGTTTAATCATTAGTAGAGGAACACCCTTGATCTCCTTGTGTCCACCGAGTCATTGGTACTCGGTAGGAATACCGGTAAGGGCAAAGAGCACGAAGGAGCTATCAAGCACTCCGACCCATCTGCCTTAGGGTAGAAGACAGAGGAGGACACCAAGAACGCCACATTGCACCAGTAACTTGCTGAAAAAAAGAGGTTGGTCGATGAACTCCTGGTTGAACGCACTTTAGAGCGACGGCCTAACTACGGAAATCCTTGGTCGGGGCAGCAGGGGTAGGAACAACTCCCCTTGGTGAGATGCCTCTGGGAAACCCTGATCATACCACTTCTGCGGACAGGGATGAAGCTTGAACTCATGGAAAGAGGGAATGGTATGTCTCAACAAACCCTCCCGAACAATGAGGCAATCCAAGAAATCCAGTCCGGGTTCCCCCAGCTGCCACGCAGGCCGCTCCACCAGTCTATCCATAAGCCGATGAGCCTGTATGTCATGTTTGAGAACCCGGAAACGTACTCGTGGTTAGGGATCCCCATCAAGACAGGGACCCCCGTCTAGATAATCCTATGGTAGTGATCATAACCCACCTTGAGGCGTTGGAAACGTGGAAGGTGGCAATCCCACCAGATGGTAAGCCATACCTGGCATGGGTGGATGATATGTCAGCGCCTCTGGGTTTCAGGAATCCCATCTTCTCCCCCTTTAACAGGATAGAGGACCCGCCGCAGCATCTGGCCTACATCATCTCAAGGTTTGGGCCCATGTTGGGGACTCAAGTGTAGCAGGAGGCTTCTATGATCTGTTGTTTTGTTGAGACACTAGAGGGGCCTACATTCGTCAGGTACAGCCGGATCCGCATCGGATCCGTGACCATCTAGGAGGACCTTCGCATGTAGTTCCTCTACAAGTTCAGCTCAACCACCCAGAAGACCAGTATCGCAGACCTCTTCAATTTCAAGAAAAATCCTGATGAGTGAGTCGCGGACTTCATCGCTCGGTGGAAGGGGCTCACATACTCTCTTAACATTCCACTGACTTAGGAAGAATTATTTACGATGTGCGAGGGGAATATCATGACTGATCTGGTTCCTTCCCTAATCACTCATAACTATCCCTGAGGGTTCCAAGACATCTCCGACAACTCCCAGCACCTTGAGGAAGTTCTGCAACAGGCCAGAAATGCATGTCTTCTACCCCCTGTAATCCAAGCAAGGAGATCTGCTAGAGCCGAGCCCACCACGGTGGCCCAAATCAAATCCCACAGGTAACTAGATTCGCTACCGGTAGCACCAGCCCCATAGCCTCGCAGAGGCCCTCCACCTCAGGCACAGCCTTCAGCTCTACAGCGTCCTCATAATCAGAAGGCGCATCTGCGTAATGCGCCGCCACCGCCCGAGCAGGACAATCAGGGTCCACCTCCTCGACATGCCCCACTGTCTCCTCATCAGGGCTAGGCACCAATGACCCCTATCATGAAATAAGACACCGGACTTACTCATTCAGTGAGAATCAGGTCCTCGGTTACTTCCATAGCACCTTAGAGCTAGGGATTGTAAGCTTGCCTGAGTGCAGAAGGTTAGCAGAGTCGAATCTCAAAAATTACCCTAACTACTTCCCCTATCATCAGATTCTGGGGCACACCCTCAAGTTGTACTATGTGTTTAAAGACTGGCTCTAAGACCCAGTCGACAAAAAAATAGTTAGGATGGGCCTGGCCCTGGCACATGTGGTGGGTGTCTTTGTAAGTTCAGGCAACGGTAGCGATCGCGAATGCGACTGGCAGTAGGTTTCCAGTCGTGGATCCCAGAAGTACGTGGACTGGATGGCTCGTAAGATGGTTTCTCGAGCCCATGGAATCATTTGGGCATGCCTGAATTAGTTGGATCCTTCAGATGTTATGACCGCCATTTTTACATCATCATCTCAGCCGACCTCTTCCCAGAAGAACGAGCATCTACGGTGCAAGAAGAAGCAACGTGCCCCGCCATTGTCGTCGTCTTCCCGCACTCTCATTGAATTCATTCCCCTGATATGGGGATCCCTCCATGAATTTACCCAGAGGTGGATGATTCGTCAAGGGATAGTCAAGGGTATGATTCGGTTAACACCGTTGAGTTGGTAAACCCCTATATGACCCCCGACGAGGGGGAATGCCAGGAAAAGCTCTCCAACATCCCCAGCCGATGCCAAATTCAGTGGATCCGAGACCATATGGTTCATCAAGGCGCATCAGTTGGAACCTCCATCTAGGCTATTCATGCCACTGAGATCAGGAAGCAGGCTCAGTGCAGATCTTAGCACTCGCAGCCTCTTCATCTGGTGTCGTCAGGACTGCCTCCACCACCGTTTGAGCTACTGGATCAAGAAGACCCACTTCGGTCATACCACAACCCGATTCGCCCCCATATAGGCCAATCTTACTCATTTGGTCCTCATCTGGCAGCGACTCTCTGAGATTGGACTAGTGAGCATCGGGATATACCTAGTACTATTAGGTCGTTGGTCCAGCCGACAGGGCCCTCTATGCCTTCAATCACAGAGCGCCTTCCCACAAGCAGATGTTCACACCTAGCACAGAATTACGATTTCATCATGCACCTGGCATGCATCCCATCGAGGCTTTCCATCCTTGAAGCCCTCCGCATGTTTCCAGATATGCGCAAGGCCCTCGCTGAGGATTTAATAATCCCCCTCCAGTTTGAGAAGGAGATAGCAGCAGCGGAAGCTTTCCATGCTGAAGTAGTTGAGAATTCCGAATTCCAGGCCATAATTTCATTCTTAGGAGAGGATGAAGGCTCTCCCATACAGGGGCACATCCTCCCATTGTACATCACCGGCTAGTTTAATTAAGTGAAGGTTCACCGTTGTCTCATTGACAACGGCTCCGAGATCAACCATATCTCGATGTGCACGCTGCAGAAGCTGGGGTTATCTGAGGATGACCTGACTCCCTCCGATTTTTGGATCCAGGGTTACGAAAGGACCGATCATACCTCGGTCAGCACGATCCATCTGAAGACCTGGCTCGGTGGCCTAGTTGCCAATACTGAATTTATGGTCATCTCCCAGGAAACTGCGTACAATGCATTGATGGGAAGACCATGGCTCCATCTTCACGCGGTGGTCCCCTCATCAAATCACTAGTTCCTTAAGTACTCCCTAAATGGTTGATTAGGTGTACTACAAGATGATGCATTTCCTTTCACCTCTTGTGAATCCCATTATCTGGATGCTGAATATTACAAGAGAAAGGATAAGCAGATCTTGGTAGGTGAGGTTGAGCATTCCCCAGTCACAGCTAACCCCTGGGCAGGTCTGGATGACGCCTACATCTTCTTGATCCATCGATTGGATGCCACGACCCCCATCATGGGGAAATTATTTTTTGTCTCTGGTATAATATGAAGGCATATTCGCATGTCCATGAAACAGCGGAAAACCACCTCATACTCCTACACAAATATGGCTCAAGTGATCCTGGAACCTCCTACCACCGTACTATATCGGGATGTCCACCCCATGGAAACGGTAGTACGACATACGCGTCCATTTCGCAGGGCTGGAATTAACCGGCTCATGCTGATGCGCCACTATTACTTTGTTTTCATCAAGCGTGGCCCCTTGGGCCAAAGACCAGATGGGATTGGATTGACTACCTTCATCGTTATGGTCTCAGTAGTGCGTGAATCTCATACTATGTTGTCCACTACTGTCCAGGCTGGTAGCAGCCTCCCGTTAGGTTCTTCCAACCTAGGGGAAGCCTCGCCCGTTGGAAATCCCTCCTCTTCCAGTGATGAAGAGGATCTGTAGGATGTTCCCTCTACCTTTGAAGAGGCATATCTACCATGGTCGATGAACTGGTATAGGTTAACCTTGGTAGTGAGGCAGATATGAGACCCACATTGATCAGTGCCACAATGTCCCTCGAGGAGCAGCAGTGTTATGTAGATTTCCTAAAACAGCACCGTGACGTGTTTTCCTGGAGTTACGACAAGATGTGAGGACTTGATCCCCAGGTATTTGTCCACCTCCTTGGTCTCCCGACAAATCATCGCGGGTTCAATAATCCTCCCCGAAAGATGCACCCTTCTCATGGTTCCATGGTTGAGGCTGAGGTTGACAAGCTCATAAAATCCATCTTCTTCAAGGAGGTCTAGTACCCCAAGTGGCTAGCCAACATCGTTCCAATCAAGTAGAAGAACGAACATATCATAGTCTGTATCGACTTCTGAGATATCAACCGCCATTGTCCGAAGGATAATTTTCTCCTTCCGGTGATAGAATTGTTGATCTATGATATGGAAGGGTTCCAAGCCTTCTCCATCATGGATAGATACTCTGGATATAATCTCATCCGGATGGCCCTTGAGGGTGAAGAGTCCATAGCTTTTAGGGAGCCCCAAGGTACTTTCTATTACCAGGTTATGCCCTTTGGCTTGAATAATGATGGTGCCACTTATCCGCGGGCCATGCAACACATATTCAAGCCGATCCTCGGGACATTAGTGGAGTACTATGTGGACAATATGGTGGTGAAATGTTTCCAGCACCATGACCATCTCAAAGACCTTGAGAACGTGTTCGGCTTCCTCCGCTCCCACAAATTGAAGATGAACCCATTGAAGTGTGCCTTCGGGGTCACTTCTAGGAAGTTTCTTGGGTTTGTTGTTAGGTACCGAGGAATCGAGATCGACCCAGAGAAGATCAGGGCCATCAGCTAGATGCCTCCCCCAAGCAATATTTGGGAGTTTTGAGGCTTCCAAGGCCACTTAGCCTACATACGCCGATTCATTGAGAATCTGGCTGGCAACAGTAAGCCCTTTTCTCGGCTAATGAAGAAAGGCTCCGCCTATGAATGGGATAATGAGTTCCAGACCGCGTTCGAGGAAATTAAGTAGTATCTGCTACAGCCTCCAGTCTTGATTCCAAACGTCTATGGGAAGCCTCTAATCTTGTACGTGACTGCTCTGGAATGATCTCTTAGTGCCCTTCTCACCCAGAAGAACAACGAGGGGACAAGAAACAAAGTCTCTACTATCTTAGCCACATGATCCTCGATGTGGAGACCAGATACTCCATCATCGAGAAGAGATTCCTTGAACTTGTATTTGCTATAAAAAATTTGGGGCATTACCTGTAGCACCATGAGGTACAACTGGTCTCTCGGGTAGACCCGCTGAAGTACATTCTGAATTTCCCCATGTTGACTGGTCATCTAGGATGGTGGGCGGTAATCATCCAGCAGTTCTACATCAGGTTTGTTCCCTAGAAGGATATCAAAGGACATGCATTGACAGACTAACTATCTACCAATCAAACCTCTGTGGACCAGTCCTTGGACATGGATTTTCCTGACAAGGCAATCCTCTCAGTAGATCATGTCATCCCATGTTGGCAGGTGCACTTCTACGGTGCCTCCCAGAGCCCCACCGGTAGGAGGCTCAACGATCCTCGACTCAATAGAGTGGGCCTGGGTATCGTCTTCATTACCCCGGCACAATCCATTCTGTCGTACTCATTCCTGATGTTAGAAGGCTACACTAACAATGAGGAAGTGTATCAGGCTTTTATCACTAGCCTCGAGCTGGCCCTCGAGATCGTTGTACCCCATTTTCATGTGAAAGGGGACTTCGAGCTAGTCATCAGGAAAATTAACGGTGACTATTCTGTCAAAAAGCCATCGCTCGTACCATTGTTGGAACACACCCTCTAGCTAATGGGCCAGTTCCCTTCTCAACCTGAGGTTACCCATGTCCCTCGGTCACAGAATGGTCAAGCAGATTCTTTGGCTAGCTTAGCTGCATCACTTACAGAGCCCAAGAAGAATGATATGATTATACACGTGGCGCACCGGAGAGTCATTTTCCCCATCACCCCAGAGGATGACGATGACCTGTGGGTTAGCCATCCTACCGCCGGAGCTTCCACATCAGGAACCCTAGGTTCTTCAGATGCAGTGGTTGAAGAGACCCCCAACTTGAGAGCCTCTTTTGTTGAGTATCTCTTAAATGGTTGCCTCCCTGCTAATCGGGCAGAGCGTGAGCGAATCTGACGCCGCGCGCTGCAGTTTACCCTCAAGAGTGGTCACAGTCTTGAGAAGATCCTCAACAAACGTGGGTTCGATGGTGTTCTCCTCTATTGCATCCAGGGAATCAAGATTTCTCAGGTCATGCAAGAGGTTCATGTCGATTCTTGTGGTTCCCATCAGGCTGGGCCAAAGCTGTCCCATCAGATCCAAAGATGGGGGTACTTCTGGAGCTCTATGATCCATGATTGTATCGAGTTTTCCAAGAGATGTCACATGTGCCAAGTTCATGTTAACTTCCTGCATCGGCTGCCAGAACCTCTCCACTCCACCAAGTACTCTTGGCCATTTTCAGGGTGGGGACTTGATGTCATTGGACTATACCCACTGGCGATAGCTCTCCAGTGCAGGTTCATCCTAACTGCTACGGATTTATTTTCCAAGTGGGCAGAAGCAGTTCCACTCAAGGAGGTCAAGGCCCGCTCTATCGCTGACTTCATGAACTCCAACATCATCTACCAGTTTGGGGTCCCTCACGCTGTCTTTACTGATAATGGAACCAACTTCTAAGCAGCCGAGCTAAATAAATTATGCGCCAAGTTCAGTATTTATTCGAACCATACCTCTCGCTATCACACGCAAAAAAATGGGCAGATCAAGGTATTCAACAAAACCCACTCTAACATTTTGCAGAAAATGGTTAGCCCGAATAAGAATAGTTGGCCGGGCAAGCTCCCCAACTCCATCTGGGCTTATCAGATGATGACTCACAATTCCACCCAGGTGACCCCATACTCCCTGGTGTTTGGAGCTAAGGCCGTCCTGCCCATCGAGATCTAGTTTCCTTCATTACGCACCATCGTCTATGACTAGAAGGCACCATATAAGGTGACCAAAAATTCATTTGGATGAATTGGAAGCACTAGACGAGAATTGGCTCTGAGCCCTGCACAATCTGGAAAGGCATCAAAATAAGATGGCTATAGCCTTCAACAAGAAACTTCACCTACACTCTTTTCTGCAAGGCGACCAGGTATTGGACCTCGGAGCACCAATGATCCATGGCAGGAAACCACCCATGTTGGATCCCAAATGGGAAGGACCTTACATAGTCCATAGGGTTTACCCCAACGGAGCATACTCATTGGTGACCATGGGCGGTGAGCGTATAACTCCTCCCACCAATGCCAATTTTCTCAAGTGATACTTTGCCTGAGCCTAATGGTCTTGAACGATCTTAAACTGGACAGTCCCACATTACCCTAAACTGCATATCGGTCCCGAATGACCTTAAACTGTCTAGTCTTGCACGACTTTAAATTGTGCATCATCCTACATAGCGTTAAACTGCATTTTGAGAACTACGTATGGATTGATTCCCATCCGCCTGGGATACATAGGAATGCTCAGATGCCATGTCTTGAGCCTAGCCCTGAGCTCTTCTCTTTGACTACCACCTAGGTATAGTTTTCTTGGAGGATCTTTTCATGATACAGTTAAGGCTTACTTAGCCATACTCATTCAAGGGTTATGATGGTCGCACCATGTTCCCACTCTCTTTATTCAATCCTCCCACATCTTCATCTCACGATTTTAAACTCCATGGACTTCAAGAAATATGAATGGCTTTATTCCCATTCTCATGGGATACGTAGGAACGCCCATAAATTTTGTATGTTGGCCTAGCCCAAACATCAAAATATTCCCCTCGGGTCAACACCTATGGAAGGGGTGCAGACCTCTTCCCCAATTCACATCAACCTAACCATGATCTGGCCGTATATCCTGATCCCTGGAGACATTATCCTCTTTTAGATATGGGTACAACTATGCTTCACCCACTCCATTGATTGGGACTCCATCATCTTCCCCGTCCAGAAGGGCCCCTGAATAGTATAGATTCTAGTGCTAATGGCTCTCCTACCACTTCGGGCCAACTCCCCTGAAGATGTTGAGCAACAACCTGATACAAGTCCCACATTCGAATATGGTCAGTAATCGATGCTCATTTGTTGCTCCCATTTCAGGTCACTTTTGGGACGATGTTCTTCGAATGAGGTCAACAGCTGTCCTGGATCGTTCGGACCACCCTAAGAGGTCCCAAACATCAAGTGTAGTGGTTCATTCTACCTCGTTGTATCTCTAAGCAACGAACTCCCTTCAGGAAATTCCATCTATCAGTCCCCGTTTGATAGGGAGAGCCGAGACCGACTCTTTATTTCCCACACTGAGCATCAGTCACATGGGATTAGGAGCTGTGATGAGGCAGTAAATGTACAAGGGGGCATATGGCCTTCCATCTGAGGCCCAGGATTAGTCCCCTTGGCCTTTTCGGGCCCCCAGCGCAGGTTCTCTCATGAGGGATTGTACGGTGTGGTATGGGATTATGTCCTCCTTCTCATTAGGTTTCTCACCTTGCCATACAAATCCCCATATCAGATAACCCTCATCCTCACTACAAGATGTTAAACTGCAAACTGGTTGAGCCTTCCTAACTGAGGCCTAGCCTTGGGCCCCTTGGCCTTTTCGGGGCCCCGGACCAAGTTCTTACCAGGGTTGTATGGTGTGGTGCGGGATTATTTCCTCATTCACATTGGGTTATTCACCGTGTTGTACACCTCCCTTATTTGGGGTATCTTACCCCCTCCTCATCCTCACTGCAAGACGTTAAACTGCAAACTAGTCAGGCCTTCCTGACCGAGGCCTAGCCTCAGGCCCCTTGGCCTTCTTGGGCCCCCACCCATGTTCTCAACCAGAGTGTATGGTGTGGTGCGATATTATGTCCTCATTCACGTCAGGTTACTCACCATGTCGTACACCCCCCTCGTTAGGGTACCTTACTCCCGGGTGCCTTCATGAACTTCGTGTGGCTTGATTCCCATCCTTATATGATACGTAGGACCACCCAAATGTCTAGACTTTGGGTCCAGCCCCATCTTCCAGAGATCTCTATTTCACCTTGGCCCCTTGGCCTACCCTTCCCTAAGGAGGGGAGTGTATGGTGTGGCATGGGATTATGTCCTTGTTCACATCGGGCTTATAACGACCATACCATGCACCTCTCCCTCATAGGAGTTCTATATCCCTTTAATCTATACCCGTCCCTTCAAATTGGTTACTCTCAAGTTGAGAACCCTCGTCGACCCTATTCGGTGATTCCTCAAAGTGCCTAAGGGTACCCTGGTTTAGAACCTGGAATGTCAGGCTCTTCTCGGACATGCTTCCACCTGCTTTTCTGGCATTATGTTCCCCTTCATTAGGGCTTCCATCACCTTTCACACCCGAAGGGACCCCCAAGTGGCATGGATGCTAGGCCTAACGGCTCTCCAACCATTATGGTCCAACTTCCTTAAGGGTCACGGACAACAACCCGATACAAATCCCGCGTTGCGAATATGCTCAACGGTCGATGCTCATTTGTTGTCCCACTTCAGGCTAATGCAATATGGATACTGTGTTTAGAACATGGTCAAAAGTCATCCTCCATCTCCACGCCAACCCCATTAAGCCCAAAGTGTCAGTTAAATGATTCACATCCTTCCCCACCTCATGATGTCCAAGTAGAACTTCGAAACTCTTGGTATTATTCCTCAGTGCGCATCTGCACGTTAGGAGGGAAAAAGTAGCGATAAGGGCGTCATTCGGGGCTCCGAACTAATTTCCCTTTTGGCATGCATTCTAGGTATTTCAATAAACATCTTAATCCCTTGTTTCCCACACCAATTTTGACTCATGTGGGCCTAGGGATTAGGTTGAGGTCTGCATTTACTTGGAGGGTTTTTACTCTTCTATTGTCCGAGCTCTAAGACCATAAACTAAGATCTCATACAAAACTACGTATAGCATGATTCCCATCCTTATGGGATACGTAGGATCACCCGAACATCTTTTTTTTGGGTCCATCTCAGTTGGGAGATAGTTTCTCCTGCCCATTTCCCTCTTACCTCTATTTAGGCCCCTTGGCCAAAGGCTCATTTCTCGGAATTTCATACAGTGTAGTGTAGGATTATGTCCTCATTTACATTAGGTATGTTGTGTCAAGTCATTTTTGTTCATTCATGTCCAATAAATATGACTTTAAACTATGCCTCCTAGTCCTATCACCTGACCCTAAACTATGACATTATCATCTTGGCCGGACGAAAAAAAACTGCACTGCATCGTGATGTCCACACTCAAGGGGACCCCATGTTTGGTATTGGGCACCCACCATACCATTTTTCAACCCCTACTACGGCTTGATTCTTGTGGAAATGTCAGGGCATGCTACTCTAGACCTATTGGATCACAAAAAAACTACTCACACTAAAGGACATACAAGATTTATCAAATACCGCTTCTCTTGGTGTGAGGGCCACGCCCGTACGCCCCTTTTATCCCTGGAACTGGTACCTTACCATGCCACCTCAAGAACTACGTGCAGCATGATCCCCATCCTCATGGGGTACGTAGGAATGCCTATGCACTTTGCCTCAGGCCCATCTTAACTCTCATTTTTGGTCCCTTGTCCTAGAACCTTCCTAGGGAACACATGGTGGTCGGAACCCTAGGTTCGCATTCATGGCGGGTTTTTGTAGTTACCCCACCACGTGTCTCCCAAGTTTCCTACCATCCATGGTCTGAGTTCTACGACCCTGAACTAATATCTCTTTATGGGAATGGAATCGACTCCCGCAATCTAATAAGTCTTGTTGTCATATTAAGATGTGTTTGAAAAAGAGCCCGAGCTGTGGAATTTTCATGGGGGCATTCCCATCGTTCGATGTCCAAGATTCGTGAGCTCTCTATTTGGATCCTCATCCCCTTCCACATCCAAAAGGACCCCGAATGGCATGGATTCTAGGCCTAAGGTCTCTCCTAATATTTTGTGCCAATGTCCCTAAGCATCTCGGATGACATTTGCGACAGGTTCCGTGTTTTGAACATGGTCAATGGTCGACCCTCTTTTATCTGTCCCCATTCCAGGCTAACGCGATGTGGATGCTGCATTTTTACCATGGTCAATAGTTATCCCCAATTGTCATGCCACCATCATTGTGATCCAGATTTCGAGCGTCATGATTCACACAATTCCACTTCCTCATGTTCAAGTGGAATTCCGACATACTCGAATTTATCTCTTTGCGCGTCTAGGTGTGCGACATGGACGGGTTAGCATCATTGGGCCGACATTCACCGAGCCTCCCTTTTCCCTAACATGTTCCTTCCTATGTTGGGAAGTCCCCCATTACTTCTTGATTCCCACATAGATCATGACTCACGTGGGCTTAGTAGTTTTGGTAGGATGTGCACCGGCGCAACCAGGCTTATCATCGTACCACATGACGTTAAACTATGTCTCCAAACCTATGTACGGCATGATTCCCATACCCATGGGATATGTAGAGAAATCTGAGTATTTTGGATAGGGTCCAGCCCCAGGAATCATAAGTCAGGTTCCTCTTCATTTCCAGCCCCTGTCCGGACCCCTTGTGGGGAACCATGTAACTACAATTTTTCCCTGAGCAAGTTTGGGATGCCCCAAGATGACATTGGGAAGTGACTGTTCCCTTGAAAAAGATGTTCTACATAAAAGAACGAATGATCCATAATCAGACTGATGCTCCCATCTAATGTACTTCCACCACGGTGGCATATTTTCATGAGTGTTGGATTTTATTCGAACAAACCATCACTCCACATTCCATGCTTTTTGTGCCCCTTATTCGGACCCTCGTCCTCTTTCAAGTCTGGAGGAACCCCCTAATAGTATGGATGCATGGCCAATGGCCGGCCTATTGTCCTAGGCCAACGCTCCAAAAGACTAACGAATGAAATTTTGAGTTAGGCCCCATGTTTCAAACATGGTCAGCTGTCGGCCCTCATTTTCTATCCCCACTCTAGGATAATAAAATAAGAATACTATTTTTTGAATGCAGTCAATAGTTATTCTTTATTGTCACACCACCCCCACAATGTTTTGAATCCTGGGTATCCTAATTAAAACCTCTCATTCCCACCTGTTTGGATCGATTTCAGCGCCCCTAGCGTTACCCCGTTTTTGCACAAGAGCACACTGGGAAAACGGTAATTTGGATATTCTGAGAGTTTCATTCTCCAGTCAGGTCTCTCCTATTTCCTCCCAAAAATACAGACCGGTTTTTCAAACCCTGGATGCCCGAGGGTTGGTTTGTGCTCCTACGTTTGGATGAGGTGATAAGGTGGTCACCCCTTGTTTCTCACATCGATCCTGACCCATGTGAGCTCCGGGAATGATCGCTGGACGCTCTGTGAACATCACAAGGATGTAATAAACCAATGTAAACAATGGAAATCATGCATTATTTGACATCAAAATAATTAAATCATGAACATATGTTTGAGGGTTTGTAATCATTATGGTACCTGAAGGTCGACCCCCCCCCCATGGATGGGTTGACCTCATCAAAAAAGCGAAGAAGCTCTTCCACCCTCTGGCTGGTGGCAACCAAGAGTTGCTGCTGCCTTTTCAACTCCCACTCCTCCTCGCCAGCGAGAGGGCTCAATTTGTTGGCCGTAATCTGGGACTCCTCTGTATCCACCCGAATGACGATCAACTCTTTAGAATCCCGTTTCAGGCCCTCTTCATCTTCTACCAGCTAGGTCTTCAATCTCAATATTAGCTCACATTGTGTGTTAAGGGATATCGAGTGCTCATCCGCCTGATTCAGCGGCTGATAGTATTTATCTTCACCATCCTGGATCCACTGGACATTTACTGCCTTCCTCCGTTGCCAGCTCATGTCGAGGCCATGGTCACACTCCGGAATCTTTTCCACCATAAGATCTTGGATGAGCATGTGAGGACACTGGGCATCCACTCCCCCAGCACACAGTTCACATAGCCACAAGCGAAGTCTATCCATCTCATCCAACCATAAATCTTGGGTGGTGTTATCGATGAAGCACGTGATTAGCTTCCACGATCGGAGACGAACTATTTTGATGTCCTCCTCATCATAGGCCATCTCTTCCTAGTTATCACAGTTGGCGGGCTCGTATGTAGGGAATGCCCCCAAGAACTCCTTATCTGGGTCCACATCTGGTGTTGGATCAAGCATGGAAGGTCCTGGACATTCTGGTTGATCCTCATCATCGGATCCCACCTCAATAACCTCAAGCGCAGTCCCACTGGAATCCTCACCAGGGATCGGGAGCACTGCAGTTCGGTCATGCCGGATGTCTTCCTCCACGATCGTTGGCATGCCTCTGCGAAAGGCACTACCAGAAGTCCCAACCAACTTCGCCACAGCGGCCCAGGACAATTGAAGGACTGTACACACAAAAAAGGGGACCTGAATGTCAGTTAGCTGGGCTAGGGGATGGCAGTCATAGATTTGGTAGAGGAGACTTACATAGAAAAAATCCCTCGCCTCGCTCTTGGGCTCATGTCGTCAGAATCCGGAGACGTACCCCCCCCCCCCACCCGTATATGGCTGGTAGGTCTGGAGACTCCAGGGGAGCCACCTCAAGTGTCCTAGACCCACCAAACAAGGAGGTTGAAGCAGCCAGAGGCATGGATCCTAAAGTTCCCGCGTCGGCACCCAGTGAGGGGTGGGAACATGGTCTATGAACAAGGTCCTCTTGCTCAGTGCAGTTGCTGATAACGAATCTAGAGTAACCTGAGGGAAGACTCTGATGAAAGAATGTGGGATTTTACCTCGAGGGCCTCTGTGAAATATTCAGGATCTGAGGATTGATCGCTGACTTCACCATCCTCCGTCAGACTCTCTCTACCAGCCTCGTCTCCCTAGGAAGACTCGTCTGATTCTTCCGGTACAGGGAAGCACTCCCTCCTGTCAGTAGCTGACAGTTGCGGAGGGACTGTATGGTCCAACAGCACCCTGATCCGATCATTCATTTGGACCAGGGCAACCCAAGAGTGGATGATGTCTTCCAACTCGACTACGTATTTCTCCGCCTTTCCCTGGGATACTGAAAACCCAGCTCTAATAGAGCCAATCCCCGGAAAGTCCATCCCAAGGCGGTTAAGGTGCTTCCATAACTCGGATGGGCTGAGGAATTTCCAGTTGACTTCCCTGATGTCCCACGACTCTAGGAAGACAGCATTCTAGAGTAGTTCAATATGGCGCAGTCGTTTCCCCATGTCTTGAGTAGAAATCCTACGGAATCCCCTCGGTGGCCGCCCCTCTGGATGACTCTATTCTCCTAGGACCACCGGCTCTGCTGCCGCTGCCGGATACTCTACCACAGATCCCCCCTCAACTGGTGTGGGCGTCACCGTTACATTATCCCGGCCACTGTGGGATTCCCTTGTCACCTTCCGGCCTTGGCCCCGAGATCAAGGAAGCTCACCCTCAACGACCAGGACAGTTGGCCACTTTAGCATCTCCCCCGGGTAGGCCGCCTCCCAGCTCTAGTAATATTCTTTTACCAGCCCAAAGATGGTGGTCGATGGAGGAAGTACATTCCGCATCTTCCCGTCTTACCCTGTGAACATGAGCCACATATTCCTCATCACACACGGGTGCTCCTCGTGACGCACCTCCATGTAGACTTGTGGGGTTAGTCACTACAGGCACCAGAATTGCCTTGCAAACTGGTGTGGGGGGTATGGCTCGCAGAGACGCTCGCGGTCCACCCTGGCCTACAACCCTCCACCTAGAATGGCTAGGAGGTAGGCCCGGTACTCTTCTGTTCCCTGACCATCATCTGTGAATTCCCCCGTCGGCAATGGGAACGGGTGGAAATTGAATTCCTCCACCTTCCACATCCGGTTCTGAACTGATGGTGCGATCATCTTGGTCGAAAATCTCCCCGCAGCATTTAGGATCGATGGCCAGAAGTTTGACCCTGTAGGTGATATGGGGTTCAGATACTCATAGATCCCCCTAATGTGCGCCACAATCCACCCGTACAAGAGATGGAATGGCCCACATACCCTCGGTGTCCTCTTCCCCTCACTAATGTGCCACAACATTTTGTACAACTTGGCAAGCATCGGGATCGCTAGATTGACCCGCCCTACTGTTGCCAATGTGGAATCCATTATAAAAGTGCTTGGTCACACTCCCATGATTTTATCCCTCACCGAAAGGACCCAACTACAGATAAGAGCTGCGATGAATGACTCCAGCCTGACTATTGGCTATTTCTCAGTGCTGACATTGATCCCCCAGGTCTTCCACTGGCTATTCTCCAATACCATCCAATATTAGTGTTCCTTACATCGGGCCGCCTTTTTCCAAGTTGGAGGTCTCACAGGGAACTGCTAATTTTCCGTGAAATTTAGGATTTTCTTGAACCACCGCCTGAAGTGGGTATTCCTCATAGCCTCCTTGTCCTCCCTAGGCATGAGCTCCATCAATGCCATCCCCAGACACGACATCTTCTCTAGATCCTCCCACGTACCCATTGCTGGTAGGAATTCTTCATACATCTCCCCCAGTATCAGGACCCCGAGATCTGATGCACATCACATAAGCTGATGCCCATCTCCCTGTGATGCAGGTGGAATGTATTGGTCCCCCAATGACCATCAGCTAAACAACTCCAAAATTGTCTTCTTTGGCAGGTCGATATGAAACTGGGAGGCCCACGTTTCCTCATACAGGCCCACTCTTCTCAGCTCCACTCCAAACTCCTCACACGAGGCGCCTACCAAGTAGGCCCAGGCCCAATCATCCATAAAGTTTACTCCCTAGCACAGGTCACATTTCTCAGTCCAACCCTTCTTCAGGTTCCCTAGAACCGCCTTGTGGGTTGTTCAGTACAGAGGTGGGGAAGTCTCTGGCTGCAATGCCTTCCCATCGACATTGTTCAAAAGATTTTATAAGTAGTCGGCAATGATAGGCATGATGTCCTTCCGGGCATGACCATCGGGCGCCCTAAACCATCGGTGCTGACACGGCGTGCTCCGAAACCAGTAAGTTGGCTCGTCCCTACTTGCTTCAGGGAGGAAGACATCATCCCTCAGCCAGAATCCATACAAGGGAAACCTTCTACATAGTGGATAGTTCTTCTGGCTCTTTGACAGCATCTCCACCAATGAACTATGTCCGAGTGGCTCTGGACTAACTCCCCGTGCCCTAGACTTTTTTCCATTTCATCCCACCGGGCGGCATCTGCAAAGACCCCCTGGAAAGCTTCTTGGTGGGCCATTCGGTTCTATAACTTGGATGTTTTTTTTGTTGGTTCTCGAAGATCGTTCTCAAAGCGAGTTCACGAAGTTCGTTCGTGAATACTGCTCGCAGAGTGCTGCCTAGGCGTTCAAAGTAGGATCGCAGAGCACAAACGCAGAGTCGAGGACTCGATGTGCTCCGCGAAGACTCGATTCACAGTGAACACTCACAGAGTACATGAAGATTCATGAATCGAGAGTGCAAAAGGAGAAATTCGCAGAGAAGGGAAAGGACAAAAGAGAGGGCACCCCTATTATTTATAGGCGACGACTTTCGAAGCTTCGCGGCGTGTCCAATTCGCCCCAGCATCAGGCACGCTCAGCCCCCACATCCCCTATACACCGTGCGAGCCATCTTCATGAGTCATCACCACAAAAGACCGAGGATTTTGACGATTTCCCTCAGACTTTGACCCTTGATCTGTCCGTGGCTCCAAGTCTGAGGGGGGGGGGGGGGAATTTGTTGGCTCCAAAATTCAGGACAAAGAAGAATCCCAAATAAGGCCCCATTGACTACCTTGTGAAGCCACTTCACAGAGTTCCCCTGCACCACAGCCACCATGAATCAAGGAGTCAGGAGGCTCCCCGAACACATTTGACGTTCACAAACCCACTGCAATGCAAGGAGGCAGGAGGCTCCCCAAACGCATTTGACGTTCGTGAACCCACTGCGAAGCAAGGATGTGAGCCGCTCCGCGACCGTATTTGATGTTCGCGACCCACCGCGAAGAAACAATGTCCCTCTTCGCGACGCGTGAGCTTTGATCTATGGCACCTCTTGACTATAAATACCGGGAACCCCCCTAAGCCCAAGAGATAGAAAATCGGACCATTCAACTTCCCAGCTTCCGAATCACAAAGCATCCTTCTTCTTTGCGAACCATGAGTTGTTCAAGGTACTTCTTCTCTGCAAAGTGCTTCCCCATTGTCCCATTTGATCCCCTCTTCTGAGACGGATGCCTTTCATGAAGCCTAAGGTCCTTCGTGAAGGAAGGAGATCCCAAAGGGGACGTGGGTCATCATGGAGCGTTTATGATTCACGAAACACCCTTCATGTACACATGATCCACATGCTAAGGTAGGTTCACTATACTTCCCCAAGCACATTACTTCACAAAACCTTTCTCCACGAAGCAGTTCTCAGCAAATTCCCTTCCATTTCGCAAAGCAACCCCCATGTGCACCTTTTCCCTACGTTTAGGCTAAGGTACCCCACTTCATAAATCACACCCCTTCGCTAGTGTCCTTCACCACGTGCAGCAACAGATCATCACAACGCCTTTGCCTATGGACCCCTCTACCTGCAAAATTCCTTTTCCTGTGCGACCATCCGGGTTTGTACGATGTGACTTCAAAGTCCCCTGGACTATACTGCCCGTTGAATTTCTTCTCCTAATGCTTCTTCTCATAGGCACGCTAATGGATATTTCTTCTTCTCAAAGCCAAGCTAACGTGGACCCCTCGATGGTTCGCTGCACGACACCCCCTCACTACGACGTTGTCGATGCCTTCCCTCTCACAAGAAGCAGAGGGTATCGGTTATGTATGTCCTAGGGCTGTGGAGCAAACCCATGTCGTCCAAGCTACAGGATTTTAAACTGACAAGAACCATCATCCTCAGAACATGACATTAAACTTTGACATCGCCCCGTGCCTCTCACGTGGGGTTCCCCCACATTGAACATTCTCCATGCCCCTGGTCTCCATAGGGGATGATATCCTCTTTATGGGAGTGGCGTTTGTCTGTGGGGGAAGGTCATCCACCTCTGTTTAAGCCCCTAGCTTTCCTTCCAGGAGGCAGCATCCCTGATCCCCTTTTCATATTTGGTCCCCAAGGACAGCAAAGGGTGTGATATGGAACGGGGATCCTCTTTCCTTCGGTAACATTTCCCACTCCCGCTACGCTTTGTCGCTATCGGGCCTCCGTCTTGGAGTAAGCCCCGACTTCCTGGGCCATCTAGAGTGTAAGCCCCACTTTACTTCCCACAGACTCACCTTTTACGACGTGGTTGTCAGGCCTTTTCTACTTCTTGTTTCTCACACCGAGCATGACTCACATGGGCATAGAGTAAGAATCGACCATGACATAATCCCCCATCCCGCATGACGTTAAACTGTATTCCCAACCACTCTCTTGAAATAAGAGGAATTTGATCCATGTCAAGGCATGGTACGTAGGAAGCCTCCCTGAGGTTCATACCCAACAATAATTGGCCCCGACCATCTTCATATCGGTGTTCCAAGCCCCTTTCTTCCTGAACTACGGGGACATTGATCCATGTAAAGGCATGGTACGTAGGAAGCCTCCACAAGGTTCAAGCCCACCACCTGGTCGTTCCAACCCTCTTCACGTTGGTTCACCAACACTTGGGGTAGCCTAGAGTGTAAGCCCCACACCAACCTGAACTACGTGGTCATTGATCCTTACTAAGGAAGGGTACATAGGAAGCCTCCATGAGGTTCAAGCCCACCACCCGGTTGTTCCAACCCTCTTCATGTCGGTTCAACCACATCCCACTTGATGTTAAACATTATTCTTTCCACCCTAACTATGGATAATTTGATATAAGTTAAGGCATTGTACGTAGGAAGCCTCCACGAGGTTCAATACCACCACCCATTCATTCCGACCTCCTTCACGCCAGTTCACCAAACACCTTTGGCAGTCAAGAGTGTAAGCCCCAACCCAACCCAAACTATGAGGACTTTTGATCCATGTTAAGGCATGGTACATAGGAAGACTCCACGAGGTTCAATCCCACCACCCAGTTGTTCTGACCTCATTCACATCGGTTCACCAAGCACCTTGGGCCACCTTAGAGTGTAAGCCCCAACCCATCGGAACTACGTGGTCTTTGATCCATTTCAAGGCATGGTATGTAAGAAGACTCCCTGAGGTTCATCCCAAGAACCATTGGAAACCAGGTCCATCGTCAGCGATAATCCATTATCACCTCATCCAGCGGTAGGTCGTTGCAACCTCATCCAGCGGTAATCTGTTGCAACTTCATCCAGCGGTAAGCCGTTGTGACCTCCTCTAGCTGTAAGCCATTGAAAACCTCATTCGACCGTAATCCGTCATCAGATAAACTATGTGGACTTTGATTACCTATCACGGGGATACGTAGAAAGTCTTTTTCGAGGCTCAATCCCAAAACCATCGTCACCCCATGCTGTTCCATCCCATTCACCATCCAATTCATAGAACCTTCCATCATCCATCCTGATTCTTACCTGGGCCGCCACATCCAGGTGGAATCATGCCACCCCATTCCCCATTCTGTTTGACAGAATTTGGGAGGCCAACCACGGGATGGCCCCAATATCAGTGTTCTCTCCAGGGGGTTCCTCCGTCTGATCCACTCTAGTCAGTGTTCTGATCAGCCCGATCCATCTCCACGAGACGTTAAACTTGCGGCATACCCTATGTAAAACACGGGAAGCTGAAGAAAAACTCAGATACATGCCTATGACATATGATTCCCCTGCGTTCGATGTGGGATGCCTCGGGCTTCCACGCCCTCGAGAAGACCTATAATAATGGACAGAAGACAGACACCCCAATCCCCCAGCATCTAGACACGCCAGTGATGCCCCAACGTGACAACTCCCCTAACCAAACACTACTGCCCTGACCAGACCCCTTGGAATGTCCTAACAGAAGCAGCATAATTAATGGGTGTCCATGAACATATGGCACCAGGAAGAGTTTCAAAAACAACATATTAAATCTATGAGGGAGACCCAAAGTAGGTAACGAGTTCTGAGGAGGAATCCATAGAAGGATGAACCGATATCTCATCATCATGTTTAGATCAAGGAGCAAACATAGATGAATAAGGAACGGATGCCACCTACCTTTGGAAAGAGGGAATGCAGGGTAACAAAGCCACACCCATCGTACTAAAGCAGGTAGACGCACACGCCTCAGTGAAAGCATCAGAAACTATTGTTTATACTCTCCATTTTTTCATAGTATTTAGGGATGATAATAGATTTGATGTACACGATGTGTATTGAGTGTACACTTTTTTCACTCGGACTTGGATGTGCAGTTGAGTAACCAGAGAGACAGCCTGTGTAAGGGAATATGGTCTTGTATATTACAGATCCAAACACCATATGGGTTGTATACCATGTAAAGGTACATGTCCAAGCTATATACTTTTCTAGGCAATGTGAGGTACAAATTCAGCTACCTCGTGTAGTGTACATGTCATTGTCTTTATGAACATGCCATGTACAATGGATTTGAAACACCATGTACATCATATGAAGAATCACTTGAGGGGTTTTGGGATAAATTTTCATGTACTGTGTATACACACTGTTTACTACCCATATAAGACCCTTTTAGTGTTTTTCATATCTCCAATCCGAGGATTTGGAGTTAGACATATTAATAGTACATTATGAGTATTTTTTTCATGTAGATCATGACGGTAAAATTATTATGATGTTTTAGGAATCCATTATGGAATTTAATTATTTCCCCTAAATAGGGAGTTTCTTACTCCAATAATTGAATCCTATTATGTCCTGAGAGTGAGACCTAAATCTGAGAGAAGTCATGATCTATCTCTTTTAATAGATAATTTTGTATCTTTTCCCTTATGGATTCTTCCCTTGCGAGATGTGACCTTCTAGACCTGGATATCATGATGTTAGTTGCATCTAAGGATCTCTTGTAGGATTATTGTACTTATTTTTTGACTAGAGGATCCTATATAAGATGCCTATATCATCTTCCTTTTACCAAGGGCCCCCTAATGGACCACATTTCTTAATGCTAAATTCTTCAATCCATTTTTGGATCCCTTTACATATATACCATTATGGGGATATCATATAGTATTCTTATACCTATGTACAGTTTTTGTTTAGGATCCCCTATAGTATTCCCCATTTATATACCATTCTAAGGAAATTGTGTAGGATTCAACTGATTACTTACCATCAAGGTTCCCACATCGGATTCCTCCTTTTACCCTAACATATATGGATCCCATGTAGGATGTTTTATTTTATGTATAGACCCAAGGAACCCATGTAGGATGCCTCTATAGTTTTTTGACTTGAGGGACCCATTGGGTGCCTTGATGATTGACCGAACCTAATCTAGTACATTTGTTTTGGGTAGAGATGGTAGTGGGTTTCCCCTTAAAACCCATTCTGAGCTTGTATGCTTTTAATGAATGAGTATGTTGTGGTGGGTTAGGTATTCAGACACACTCACTCTATTATTTATGCAGTAATCTATTTGCAGTGAATGAAGTGATGATAACTAGATGTGATTCCTGGTTGGTGGATGATGACACCGATACAATGCATCTTTCTTTCACTCTAGGATTCAGATCATTCTTCTTGGGATTCTTGTTATTTTATATTCGGAGACCCATATGTATTCCCTAGGATCTAGATTCCAAGCCATGTTATTTCTTATATTTACATGCATACCTAGACTATTATTTTATTGGAATTTCCATAATTTCTTCCCAGTATCAATATTTTATGCCAAGTATTCTGATATACGAGCATTGTGTCCCTAGTATTGATATTCATCGATGATTACGGTCTCTAGGGTGATGAGGATAATTATTCTCTCCTAGAATTGTTATATGTTCAGTATGATTCCACTATAATATTATTTATATGTGATGATGATTAATCTCTATCCTTCACTAGATTATAATCATGTATAATTTCACTCTTTCAAGAGATATAGACTATTATTCTCTACCTGGTTGATTACTGGACCATGGTATTGGACATGGAATTTCACATCATTGGATTCTCTTGGATGATTATACCCTCCCTAGTGAAAGGAGAGATTCTGATCATCTAGAAAAGATACCATAATGTGTCATGATTATGTCTCATTGATGAGCTCTCCTTAATTTTTGTTGAAGGGTTATACCCTTAGAAATAATTTGAGTCATTATGCCATGATCAACTATGGATCGAGACCTAGGGATGAAACATTGGACTAGATTTATATGGAATGATTGGAATGAAATATAGATCAAGGTAATTTACAAGATATCTAAAATTACTTTCCTAGAATCCATTATTATAGTGATTGGAGGTGAGTATAGGTAATCCTAGTGTTAGGATGAGTATCCCCCAGTGGTGGCGTATCATTCTCAATAAAATTTCAACACTAGAAAAAATAGGTATTTTCAAATATGATTATGGACCCATAGATAAACTTAAATATACACTGCTTTGGTTATAAAACATCCAAATCACACCCTTTGGATAAAGTGTCTAATCGATGTGGATTGCAGACCAGCTGATCGACTATTGTTGTATTATGTTATTTCTCCCCCATTAAAATGGATATTCATACTTATGTGTTAATATATTTATATTTATGGGAATGTATATATATATATATTCATATGAATATTGATATAAATTATAGCACATTTAGTAGTTGATTGGGATCATGGACCATGAGATTGAATGTGGGTTCAGATTATTATTTTTTTTATTTATATTTTTAGTTGTGTCTCAACTAGGATGATAATATTCGTTGAGAATTTAGTTATGATAGAAAATTTATTGGTTCATAATTTTGGTGGCCTATTGAGAATATGTTCTATCACATGTAGATGAACCTTGATGTGTGTTCAGACCATATGTATTGTTTTCAGGTTGAGAATAGATACATGGAAGATAGGTATGAGGCCCATAGTTTCCTGATCGGGTGGAACAACATGTGTGGATTCTTATAATCATGTTGATGTATTTTGAGAGTGTCATAGAGAAAGAGAATGTGTTTTGGATAGGATTTAGTAGTGGAGACTTGTAATTATATTTTTGTTTCCTTTTTGTACTCCTATACGTGAGGAAAACCTGGTTGGTGACTAGTGTTTTATGACATAGTTGTTTGGAATTTTATAAAATTTCATTCATTATTACACTGTAACACATGGATGTTTTTTATGAAATATTTTCTTTAACTAATTTTTATTCTTCAGTATTTTTCTTTTCATGCTATCCTGAGATGAAATGAACTGTGAGATGCCCTTATTATAAAATTAATGTTATATCCTAATTGTTGTGATATTGGGAATAATTTTAACTAACTTATGAAAATGCATTGTGAATTCATTGGCTATAAATTATTTATGAAAAATTTAAATCAATAAGAAATTATTATTTTTGACTGAATTAATTTTGGTAATGATATAAAATATTTTATATATTCATCCATTGGATATTTTAGTCATAGTCTTTGAATAAAACCCTATTTTATATATAAAAACCTATTTTTTAAAAAAATGATTAATTTTACACCATTGAATGGAGAACCCATATTAAATTAAGAATATGACACAATAATTATTTTTATATGAAAACATAAAAATTTCATTTTTCATAAGGATAAAAAAATTTACTTCAGATTATTTTCTAATATTTTTTTGATACCTTTCTCATTTTGATGAATAGTAAAAATATGTTAAATATTAATTAAAAAAAACTTTTTTCATCGAGATAATTTATATAGATAAATTATATTATTTAATGGTTTTTATGTAAAAATAAAATATATTTTTATCATTAAATATAATTTATGTCATTATCATTAATTTTTCATTTAATCCATATGTAAAACCAGTTCAATCTTTTGCAATGTTTTAACTCATAAAAACTATTTCCTTATTTCAACAACATGGTTAATATTAAATTCATTAATAAAATATCTATGTTTTAAATTTTAAAAAATGGAATCCATATTTGGAATCAGTAGGTCCAAATTATGTTAATAGGAAACTTTTATTTTTGGGCATTATGAATAATAACTTTGGAAATTATTTGTATTACCATGGTTAAGGGTAAATCTGGTAATTAAGGGTGAAAATAAAGTTATAAAATTATAGTAACACCTGTAAAAATATTATTTGATGTCTAAATTCAATTTTTATCATCTATTGTTTCAAATAAAATCACTTAATGGACACTTACCTTTCAATATGACAAGAATGTAAAAAAAATGAATGTGACAAAATGTTAAAATATCATTTTATATAAGTATATTAACATTAATATAAGGATATATATTAGATAATATCAACTATATATAGTGTATGGAAATATTAAATAATTAAATACATCATAGAAATTTATTTTTAATTGTTAGAGATTAAATAATTACCATTGATGATGACACAATAGTGTTGTAAAAATTATTTTATTAATATAAATATCATATAATTTTTATTAAAAATATTAAAATAAATTTAATATGAACTAATTAATGTTCTAAAATAATTTTAATAGATTACTATAACATGTTAAGAGTTTATTAAATATTTTGGTTCGAACTTATCTTTACTGAGGATTATATTTAAAGTCAAATAAATAAATAGTTTCAAAATTGACACTATTGATATTTTATTAAAATAACATTTTATTAAATTATTTAAAAATCATTAAAATAATTAAAAATTACAAATAGATAAATATAATATCAAAAATATAATTAAATACCCATTTATGTTCAATTTACAATATATTAGTGAATAGTTATAATGATTACATATTTATAATGTTATTACCACAATTAAAATTAAAAAGATTAACAAAGTGTCAATTTTAAGGATATGGTTTAAATTGAAAAAATAACTTGTAAAAAATTAAATTTTTGATGATATTACAACCCTATATCACATCATCTTCGGAATTGGAAAATTTTGGAGGTTTTTGGGTATATTTTGATTTTATTATAAATTATTATTTTTGGAGTTTCCAAAAGTGCCCCTCACCTCAATTATAAAAGGGAACCTCCTCGCCCACCACTTCAATTCATTTCAAACCTTCAATCTTAAAAACCACTTGCCATGTTTCCTTCTCAACTAACCTATTTTTATTCTATAGGTTTTGGTCATCTTCAAAGACCAACTCTAGTGCTCTATGAAGAGATTTAGAGAAATCACATCAAAGAAGAGGTAATCTCTTCTACCGATTCTTTAAATATTATTTATTATTATTATTCATAAACATTTTTTGTTTCATAAAATCTAATAACACCAGTATCAATAATATACATATATTTATTATAAATATGAAGAAAATCATATTTCACCTTCTACACACCCTATGAAAAATGAAATCACTGCGCGTGCGTGCGTACGACTTACCGTCTCCACGCTATGGTGTAATCTATTTTTCACCACCAAATTTCATGGATGGGTATAATTATATAAATAATTACAATATATGATTATTATAACATGATAATAATTATGAAATATTATACACCATACACTTCAATAACATTCAACAATTTTGGATTGATATCATCGATTGTGCGTATGTATGGCCTATCATCTCCATGATGCGATGCGATTCAATATAATTGATATACATTAAAACATGACTAAATACATGAATGTAATTAATAAATATTATATATATTATAATAAAATCATTATGTATATGACATAACTATATCCTAAAAATAAGAATAAGAACTTATTCGACAAAACATTCATAAAGTATTTAATACGCGAATAATGAGTAACAATGAAATGTTACTAACAAATGTATTGAAATATGATCATAAATTTTACCATAAAAATTATTATGATTATAGAATAGATCAATAATATTATTTAAATTATTATACAGGAGTTTCATATACATACAAAGCATATCAGACATAAGGTAAGGGATAACATTGCAAATCTCATTTTTATCCAAGATTGTTTTTCGTAAGTATTTACTATGGTATATTTATCATCAATGTCCATATTAACTGTATTTATATTTCAGTATATTCTTTATATTATTATATAATTTTTAAAAGTCATTTTTTACCCATTGGTAATGTTTTACTAAATGGTATGAATGGAATCTTTTGTCATTTTTGGTATGATGTACTTTTTGACCTTTCTAGAAAAATCACGTGAAGAATTTTTTGAACTTGTATGACATTAATGTATTTTTATGATTTCATATTTAATTATTTCCATAAATATTCCACTACAATATTACATGATTATTTTCACAAAAAATTATTACTTCAAAAATTGTGTTCCATTTTGAGGAAGGAAAACATTTTTGAAGAAGAAAGGATATTTTCCTCAGGAATTATTTTCATGTGTTTTATAAAAATTATTTTCCATATAACGTGACACTATTTAAATGAGGTTATATTTATTTCCTTTTTATCACTTTGATTTGATTGTGTTTATGAAGGAATGTTATTTAGGAAATCCATTTTTTATATCAATTATGATTGAATGGTGTTTAAGAAATGCAATTTATTTCATGGGTTATGCTATGGTAATTCTTTTTATGTTTTTGTGGAACACGTAAGAATGGTTTCATTATGAGATGGGTGGGACCTATATATCTCTCTAGTGCATTGGGTAAATATTTATATCTCATTAAATTGACGTGATTGGAATGGAAAGTAAATCTGGTTAAGTAATATCGGGCTGGAACAAGGAGTGAACTCTGTTCAGTAATGGAATTTGTCTATATTGATGGAATATTTAGGATAATATTTTCAAATGTTATGTTCTTATAATTATGATATGAATGATATTTTCCTTATTTACCCTTACTGAGCATTTGATCTCATCCTTTTATATGATTCCTTTCTATAGGTCATGTAGAATTGTCTTACGTAATATATTCCAAAAATGATTCTAGTTATGACTAAATATGTGGGAGACAATGTGGATGTTTTATGGACCAGTTGTTTATGTTTCCCAGTTTCTAAAGATAGTAATCCTATACAGTCCTGGCATGGTTTTGTTGTGTTATTTTTTAAATACTCTTCAATGTTGAAGTAATATTTGTATGTAAATAATTTTCCATTATAGTATGTATCAGAGAAAAGGTATAGTTAACCTTTGGAAACATGGATGATATATCCTTAGTAAGAACCCTAAGGATATTTCTAAGAATATTTTAAAATTCTATCCTAGTGTTTTAGAGATGTTCATGAATAACCTAGGATATAACCTAATGTGTCTTAAATTGAAATTTTATTTTTGATTATGTGGTTTTCCTGTTATGATTAGGGTTTTTCACACTATGCTTCTTGGTTTTAGTTAATGGTTGGAACCTAAAGGAACCGAGTTAATGCTAAATGAGATGGGCAATGCAATGATTGTCCCCCTGAGCAACCAAATGTTATGGGAGATAGAATGAAAAAAAAATTATCCATGATCACACATCGTTCTTAAGATACAAATCATGCACTACTTCCGAATGAAGAAAGGAGTGAGAAACATTTTGTTGAGTCTTTCATGAGATAGCGTCCACATTCATTTAGCGGGTCTTCATATCCATTAGTGGATGAACAATAGATCACTATCACTAAAAATATATTTTCAGTTCTAAAATGTTTGGAACATGATAAATTCATCTTATCATTCTATCATTTGGATGGAGAAGGTGATTAATGGTGGAATCATATCAAGAATATGAGGTAAATAGATGAAATTGAGTCTGTAGAAGGGGACAAGTTCAAGAACGTATTTTTGAATAAGTACTTTCCATGTATTCTTCAAACAAATATGGAGACGGAGTTCCTTGAACTTAAGAAATAGTATGATGAATCTGTCGGTACCTATGAAGCAAGTTTAATAAGACTTTCAAGGTATGATCTTGGAATTATTATCCAACGTGAGAGTAAAATTAATCTATTGTTCAGTATCTTAAAACCAATTTTACAAAAATTATTAGCCACAATGGACTTCAATATCTATGTAGAAATTGTTTGGTGTGCTCTCAAGGTTGAGATGGATATTGGAGTAACCCATCAGGCATATGGGTTTGATAAGAAGATAAAAAGGGAATTCAAAGGAAAATCTAAAGACCACATTGAAAATAAGATGCTTTTTCCCTTATGCTCTAAGTGTGGGAGGAAATATGGAGATAATTGTCTTAAAGGACTAGTAAATGGTTTAAGCATGAATAAAGAAGGTAATTGGGCAGTTGAATGTCGAAGTCATGTGAAAAATATGTCTAATGTTGCGAATAAAGAAAAGGATTCACTAAACACACCTCCTACACATGAATGTTACAAGTGAAACGAAATGGATAATTATGCCAATCAATGCCCTAATACAAGGTTTATTGATGATGATTGACGTCAACAAACCCTTAAGTTCAATGATAATGGAAAGTCTAATGAAATCACTCTCAGCGATGTGGAGTAAAATAATGAAATGGTGAAAGGTACACTTACCATCCACTCTAAAGTAGAAAATGTTTTATTTTATTCTGGACCCACCCACTATTTTATTTCTGAATATTTTTCTAATTTTATCATCATATTACCTCAACAATTAGATTTTGAGTTTGTTGTGACAACCCCTAATGGCACAATAGTTGCATCAAAAGTTTATAATTCTTATCTCATTGATGTTTGTGGGAAAGTTCTTGGTGCAAAATCTTATGATCTTTCCCATAGTGTAATTTTATGTGATTATTTTAATGTATTGGCTTTCTCTATATGGATATCATATCAATTTCCAAGGATGGGAAGTCACATTTCATATTCCATAACAATCTATGATCATCTATCAATGCAAGGATGAATATAACCATCCAGTAGAAATTTATTCCATCTTACGGGTCTTGATTATAATAAATGAAGGTTATTTATCTCAAATTTTTGGGGATAAACTCATGATTAATAATACTCCCATTATATTGGGGTTTGATGATGTATTTATAGGGGAATTTCTAGGTCTTCCACCAGTTTGTGAAGTTGAGTTTTCAACAGAACTCATACCGATTTCTATGGCTATTTCAAAGACACTATATAGAATGGACCCAATTGAGTTGCAAGAATTGAAGAAGAAATCCATGAGAATATTGATGATGGATTCATACACCCGAGTGAGTCACCATGTGGGGCATATGTTCTATGCGATAAGAAGAAATATGGATCAATGAGACTCTTCATTTATTATCGATAACTTAACAAGATCACTATCAAGAAAAAATATCCTCATCCCTGCATTGAAGAATTATTTGACCAACTACATTGTGCTCAATAATTTTCCAAGATTGATCTTTATTTAGGATATCATCATGTTAGGGTCAAAATGAGGATATACCAAAGACAACATTCCGAACTAGGTATAGACACTATGAATTTATAGTGATGTCTTTTGGTCTTACTAATTCCCCCTCTATCTTCATGGATCTAAAGAATAATGTCTTTAGTGACTATCTTAATCAGCTTGTGGTAGTCTTTATAGATGAAATTTTGGTCTATTCAATGAGTAAGTAAGAACATTAAGATCACTTGAGAATTGTAATGAAGACCCTGAGAAAGGAGAAGCTTTATTCAAAATTTTCCAACTGTGAATTTTGGCTTCAAAAAATATCTTTTTTGGGTCACATAATATCAAAAGAAGGATATATATGGATCCAGAGAAAGAAGAGGTAATTGAAAGGTAGTTGAGACCAATAATGGTAATTCAGATCTGAAGTTTTCCTAGTTTGGATTTTTGAAATATTTTCTATGGATATATAATCCACTTATCATGTTGACTTGGAAGGGAGTTATGTTTGTTTAGATGGTGGAATGTGAAGTGAATTTCAAAGAGCTAAAAAAGAAGGTTAGCAAGTGAACATATGGTTACACTACCTTATAATGGGAGAAGGTTTGTGATCAATAGTGATTCATTCAAGAAGGGGTTAGGATGCGTTCTCATGAAAAATGATATGGTGATAGCTTATGTATCATGGCAGTTTAAAATACATGAGTAAAATTATGCAACTCATGATCTGGAGTTAGGTATGAAAGTATTTGCATTAAAGATACAAAGGCATTATATTTATGGTGAAAGGTGTGATATTTATACTAACCATAAATGTATAAAGTATATTTTCACACAAAATGATCTGAATATGTGACAAAGAATATGGTTGTAGTTGATTAAAGATTATGACTTCTCAATACATTATCACCATGGGTAAGCGAACATGGTGTCAGATTCTTTGAGTCGAAAAGACCATGCAAGCTTATCCTTGATGAGGATCGTGGAAGATATAATATTTATGGATTTTCAAATGATGGATATTGAAATTTTGATAGAAGGGGAGAAATATTATCTTTCATAAATGAATGTTCAACCATCTATACAAGTGAAGATCAAGGAGGCATAGAAGGAAGATGTAGAGTTACAAAAGATGGTGAGAAATGTTCCAGAATTCAACTTTGATTGTGATGAAATAATAAGGTTCATGAATCAGGTTTTTATTCCTCCAACACCATAATCAAAGAAAGATCTGTTGGACGAGGCTCATAGTTCGTCATTATCTATTCCCCCTAGAAGCACAAAGATGTAAATGGACCTGAAAGAGTACTTCTGGTGGGATGGCGTGAAAAGAGATGTTGTTGAATATGTCTCTTAATTCTTGGGTTGTCAGCAACTTAGGGATGAGGGATATAATTCTAAGTGGATGCTACAACCATTACCCATACCGGAATGGAAATTGGAAAACATCACTATGTAATTTTTCATAGGACTTCCCAGAACATCCAAAGGAAATAATTCTATCGGGGATATATTTGATCAACTTACAAATTCGATAAAATTCATTACTATTAGATATGATTTTTCTCTTGATCTGCTTTCCTGGATATATGTAAATGAAGTTGTAAGATTGAATGGGGAACCACATTCTATTATATCGAATTGGGATTCGAGGTTTACCTCGATGATCTAGAGAAGTCTTTAACATACTCAGGATATAGAGTTATGTTTCAAAACTACTTATCATCCTCAGACAGTAGGTCATTCTGAGAGGAAAATTCAACTCTGGAATACATGTTGAGATATTTCTCTTTGAATTTCAAATGTGGTTGGGATCAACACCTACCATTGGTGGAATTTTATTACAATAATAGCTTTCATTCCACAATTCAGATAGCTCCTTATAAATCCCACTATAGAATGAAGTAAATAACTCTAACATGATGTGATGAATTTGGGGAAATAATGATTTTAGGAACTGATATTGTTGATGAAATGCCTTAAAAGGTGAGACCTATTCAACAATACATCAGAGTATCTCAGATTTGAAAAAATATTATGCTGAAAACCGAATAAAATACCTAGAGTTTTAAGTGGGTGATAAGGTGTTCTTATGAATATCTCCATGGAAGAGAGTATTGATATTTTTAATTAAGGGAAAGTTGATCCCTATATATATCGGTCCTTTTGAAATTCCAGATAGTGTTAGGAAGTTTTCTTACCGATTAGTTCTTCCACTGAATCTCTCTCAAGTTCATTATGTGCTCCATGTATCTCTCTTGAAAAAGTACATACCTGATCCATCACATGTACTAAGCTCAGAATTTATACCACCGATGCAGGATATTTGTTATGAACAAAAACATATATATATTATGGATCGTAGAGAAAAATTACTACGAAACAAGACCACTCTCTTTGTAAAAGTTTTATTGGGGAACAACAAATTTGAAGAAGAAACATAGGAACTTTAGGATATGATGAAGGATTGATATCTTCATCTATTTCTTTCCAAGTGACGAATTTCAAGGGAGAAATTCAGTTGATGGGGGGTAGAATGAAACACCAGGATATTTTTATGAAATATTGTTTTTAAATAATTTTTATTCTTAAGTAGCTTTCTTTGCATGAAATGGTGAGTTTAAATAAATCACATAATATCTTTATTATAAAATTACCAATATATTATGGTTGTTGGGATAGTGGGAAAATTTATAACTAACTTATGAAAATGCATTGTGAAATCATTGGCTATAAATTATTTTTAAAAAATAAAAATCAATTTGATATTTTTATTTATTAGTGAATTAATTTTGGTAATAAAATAAATTTTTTTATATTAATCCAATAGATATTTTAGTCATAGGGTATGAATAAAACTCCATTTGATGTATAAAACCCCATTTGATGTATAAAAACCTACATTTTTTAAAAAGTGTAATTTTACACCTTTGAATGGAAAACCATTTTTAAATTTAAAATTTGAAACATTAATATTTTTAATTTCAAAAAATAAACATTTTATCTTTACGTGGGATATAAAAATTTACATTGGCTGTATTTCTGATATTTTTCAGATAACATTCATGTTTTGATAAATAGTAAAAATACGCTAAAATTTAATTAAAAACATAATATTTCATTGATATAATTTTTTTTGTTAAATTATAATATTGAATGGTTTTAAATTATAAATAGAATATATTTCTGTCGTTCAATATAATCTATTTTATTATAAATAATTTAACATTGAATTCATAGGTAAACAAATTTCAATCATGTGCAATTTTTTAACATTTAAAACCTGTTTCCTCATTTTAACAACAGGATTAATTTTAAGTTATTTACTGAAACTTCGTAGTTTTGAATTTTGAAAAATGGATTTTATATTTGGAATCAGTAGTTCAAAATTATGTTAATAGGAAAATTTTATATTTGGGAATTATGAATAGTAAATTTGTTAATTATTTTTATTACGAGGGTTAATGGTAAATCGTGTAATTAAGTGTAAAAATAATATTATAAAACTATCGCAACACTTGTAAAAATCCTATTGGATGACTAAATCCGACCCTTATCATTTATTTTTAGAAATGGAATCACTTAATGGACAATTACGTATGAATATGACATGAATGTAATAAAAACTAATGAATGTTAAAAAAATGTCACAATCTCATTTTATATAAGTATATTAATTTTATCATATAGATAAATAGGAGACAATATCAACTATAGATAGTGTATGGAAATATAAAATAATTACCTACATCATAAAAATTTATTTATAAATTTTATAGATTAAATAATTACCATTAATTATGACACAATAGGGATGTAAAAATTATTTTATTAATAGAAACATTGAATAATCGGTTTTGAAAATATTAAAATAAATATCACTCCACAAACATCGAGCCATCCTTAATATCCAAATCTATGCAGTCAATGTCATGGGAGGTATCATGAAGATATTGATTAATTTGAGATATGTGAAATATTTTATGGATAATCTTTAACAGTGCTGGAAACTCCAACTGATATACCACCTCACCAACTTTCCCCAACACCTCAAAGAGCATAACAAACCTTATAGAAATCTTACTCCCTTTTCCTACCCTCCACTTCCCACATCGATGGGAAACATTCAAGAAAACATTTCCCCCAACCTCAAAAGATAAAGACCTCCTTTTACATTCAGCATAAGACTTGTTCTGGTCCTGCACTTCTTTCATCCTCCAAATAACAAGATGAATTTTCTTTGTCATGCTTTGCACCACATTGGGACCAATAAGGGATATATCCCCAACCTTTGTTGATCACAATGGTGAATGATATGATCTCCCGTAAAAATACTCTAATGGATCTATGATAATGGAAGGGTGAAAACTATTATTATAAAAAAACTCTAAAAATGTTAGGTTTCATACAACATATCCAATAAAGTCCAAGATGCATGCTCACAAAATATTCTCCAACATATAGATAGTTTGTTTCATCTACACATCTATCTGAGGGCAGAATGTAGTGCTGAGATGTAAGTGAGAGGAAAAAACATGTTGTAATCCCCTCCATAATCACAAGGTAAAATGTTTTTTTATATCCAAGACAATGAATCTCAGATCTCCATGTAGTTGCACCACCTCATCCATGTACTACAAAGCCAAAGAATTCACTGTGCCTGACTCGGTGATCACTAAGAAGTGGACCAATTTCCTCAAATAATCCAAGACAACCTTTCTAGAATCACAAAAACACTAAGATCTAGGTAACCCTATGATTAAATCCATCAATATTTCATTCCATTTACACTTTGGAACATCCAAGGGATGAAACAAATTACTAGGAACAAGATGGTCGACCTTTTCCTGTTGGAAAACCAAGAATTTTGTCACAAACTCAGCCATATCATATTTCATCCCAAGCCACGGTACATCTTGAACGTTCATGTTTATACAACCAAAGGTGAGTAATGAAACTCATGGAGGACTCCCCCATGTATTGCTAACATAAATAAAATATTCTCACAAAACAAAAATAGGTTCTGACCATCCTCTGGCCCTCCCATTGGAGAATCACCATGGAAAAAATGCTCATCCATCACCTTTTCCTCAATGTCTCCCCACTGAGAATCATCACCTTATACATCATAGAAGACAATAATGTTTTATGAAAAAAGAATCATTTGTAACAAGACACCTTTTCATCTAAGTGAATGCATTATAAATCTTATATTTCTCTCCATGCATCCCTAGATTCCCAAATAACACCATTACACAAATTCCATATCAAGGTGTCGACCACATCACTACCATTTCCTGAGGTGTAGGAGATACCAAAATAATAATCCTAACAAAAATTCATCCACCATCACTAACACAAGCTCATATCACATTGGGAAAAGATATACCTAAAACTCTTATAATCTACGAAGACTACAAAGCACTCCTGAATGAAGTAATTTTCCCACATCTTTAGAGAAAACACAACCTTTATTTGTTCTAGATAAAGGGTGGCAGTGCTACACTCATGGGGATGTAACTTCCTACTACCATAAGAGATCACCGACCAATTATACATCAACACACATACTAATCCCAAACAGGAAGCATCACAAAAAACCTAAAACATCACCCCTCCTTTGGAAACCAAAGTACTTGAGCACTAAAAGACTTCCCCTTCATGTAATTGAATTCTTCTTGATACCGGTCACTCCAAAAAAATCATGTTACTTCATAGTCAAATTTACCAGAGGGGATGTGTGTCAAGATAAATTGGGTACAAACCTCTAATAATATCTTGCAAGACCAAGGAATTTGTGAACCTCTTCCACATTCTTAGGTGTTTTCCAAGCAGCAACTCATTAAACCTTCAACATGTCTAGTGCCATTCCTTTATGAGATACCACATTCCTGAGGAACTTTCACACTCTTGTCTAGAACATACATCTAGAAAACTTTCGATAGAGCTAGTGTTTTTAACGAACCCATAAGATAGTTCTCATTTTCTTAGCAAGCTCCATATCTTACTTCGATTAGATCATGATATCATCAATGAATACAATGAATAAATGAGCAAGTAACTCATAGATTATATATTTTATAATCCCCATAAACATTTATGATGTGTTCATAACACCTAATAACAGAACTACAAACTCTGTGTGCCAATACCTACATCAAAAACCATCCATTAGGTTATCACCCTCCTTCACCCTTAATTGGTGATATTGATATTGAATATTGATATTAGAAAACCAACTTACCCATATCAGTTTTTCAAAAATATTTTATATCATCAGAATAGGGTAACAATTTTTGACCAAATCTCATTCAACGTCTGGTATTCTATGAACAACCATATACTAGCATTTTGCATCTTTGTGAACAAAACTAGAGCACCACAAAGTGAAATACTAGGTCCAATAAAACCCTTATGTGTCAATAATTTATATGAATCCTCAATTCCCACAACTCAAAAGGTTCCATTCGATAAGGATCCATCAAAATCAGAGAAGCATTGGGCTATAATCCTATCCCAAACTCAAAATAACATTGAGGAGGTAACATCAAAACCCCACTGGTAAAAAAATCCAAGAAATCACCAATGACCCTAGGATCCTCTACCATCTTAGCCACTAGTAATTCCATTGATAACTCATCCATCATGGAATGAAGGGGGTGTACTTGCCAGCTGCCCAGCTGAAAACTCTTCTCACCCAAGAATGACATGTGCTAACTATCTACATCTAAAAATATGACTCTCCTTTGGAAGCAGTTGGTAACAAAACATATGTAAGTCAACCAGTCGATGATAAGGATAAAATCATATGGCTACATCTGTGAGAAGAAAATATATCTATGTGATTGATGTAACCCGTCATCATTCTACATCCCAGCACATATCAAACAAGATGGTATGGCCTCCAACTAGAATAGTTAACACCAAGGGAATAAAAATCATCTCTACGTGAAGTACTACAGCATGGGATTGGGTGGGTGAAACAAAAAAGTGAAAATCTTTTCAATCAAAAAATAAAAAACAAGGGTAATAAAAAAACTAGTCGTACCTCTGATGATCTCTGGCCCATCTAAAATTTCTTCCTCCACTATGTGAAACTAACAATTCCAATCTCCTGTACCTAAATGATAATAACCAAATCAACTTCGTAACACGGTTCATGGTACCTAAACATGAGGAACATTATGAGGTCAGCCACTACATGCTCTATCTCCTCTTGGAAGAGAAAATCCTACTACCCCCGTTGCTAAAACAACCTAACTGTAAACCGCTATTGAGGATGGTGTAGAACCTGTCCAAATCCACAAAAATTGGCTTAGGGGACCATAGGGAACTTGTTCTAGTGATGGAAACAAACAGTAAACCCAAAAAACAATGGGACAACACTCTAAGGAAAATCAAAGAATTCATTGTCCTAAGTAGGCCGAAAAATAATCTACTCTGGTTGACTCCCCAATGATCGAATCATCAATGCTCCTAGTGCCTATCACCTCCCACTAAAAATCAGATCCTTGAGTAACCCTACTAGTTCCCCTCTTATAGAAACCCTCCTCATGAGTCAATCCACTTGATGAACTCTTCCTTCTTTTGAACTTATTGGTACATCAACAATGTAAATGGACTAGCTGTGTACTCGATATAAAATTGGGGTGCCTTATCAGGACATCTTAGAAGAGAATCCATATTTGGAAAATATTTGGGAAAAATGAAGAAGTTCCTTGAACATGATTACCAACTTTTGTACTGACATGAAACTGTAATGAATATAAAGAAACTCCTGCTTATTTAACACCTTCATGGTTAGAGAAAGGAACTAATTTTAGGACTCCTTATAGAAGTGGACCCATAAACATTTACCTCCTTCCATTCACCCAGATATAGTGTACACCACTACATCATAACTCCCCACATTTGAAAGACTTCCAAAGGGACCTAGTACCCCTTCGTGGCTTGATTGATACTGAAAGAGATCTCAAGATCCTCCAGCTAGCTCTCTGTCCCCACATATGAAACACTACACTTGTACTTCCCCAATGCATGTCGCTGGAAAAAACAAAACACCCTCTTACAAGCCTCAATGACCATTACTAGATCAACCATATGATGATGAACTGGATTAGCCTGATAAAACTTAACTACCCAAGCTACACATGCATGATGAATATTATCTATATCTATAAGGAAAATAAATAACATCATAAGACTGATTGTATTTAATTTTTATTTAGATTTATTTTAATTCAATTTAATTACTTTAACCTTCCCAAAATAACCTGATGCAAACAAGAACACAAGTTATCTTGATTCATGTACCTTTTTTAAGTCTCTACCCTATAAGAATTTTGATATCACTCTGTCGTTCAATAAGCTTAGACTCCATGTATTGGATCATGGAGGGCCCTAAAATATCATGTCCTAGCTGGCCTCCCGGACCTATGTCATGAACCAAAGTCAACTAGCTCTGTTTCTATACCAAACCATGAAAACCTATCTCTTCCTAACTCCAAACTTCATATTATTTCTCAACCACTCATTTGATAACACTCTATCATGACCGCCTCCCTCTAAAGATACAACATTGTGGGATTATAGATAGTGTCCCCCCAATTATCGCCTCTAATAGGCCCTGAGTTGGGTACTAAAACAGAGGGTATAAAAATCACATGATATGGGAGATGTTACCTTCTATAACAATATTGTATTTGGAGAAAATATGAATCATCCACATACAAATCAAAGAAAAATGTAAAATAAAGACAAAACCATCCCACAATTCTTGTATAAATAGAACTGGAATAGATAGAAGTATCTAAAAGAATTACCCAATCATAAAGCTAATGTAGTGACAAAAAAACTACCAAGGACCTTTGATAGTAATTTGTTGCATAGTCTATGTAATCCTCATGGAAATCTAAAAACAGTTTTATATACATAGGGTGATCATACAATTATACTCTTTATGGAATGAAAATTATCTCATGGAAATGTGAAAGAACCATAATAATTCACCTGTGAGAAAACAACATAACCAAACAGAACCTATAAAGGTGTACTAACCATCCCAACCTCACCAAAGCACACTCACTAAATAATACAATTCAATAAATATAATATAATAAGAATCACATTGATAAGGGTACCTCTCACCTCTTTCCAACTAGTATTTCACTCTCATGCCCAAATATTTACATCCTAGATCCCCCAGATCATCCTTATACCACACTTCCCACAATAACAGTCACAATACCCCTCTCTTGAAGACACAATGGATTGTCACCCCACTTGCACAGACACAACACATCTCGCCTGAAAAAACATTGGCCACAACAACAAAAATTCATAACCAGAGTAGTAGGGCATCATGAATATGTAGGAAATCAACGGTGTTCCCTCACCCCACCATGAATGATCCCCACTAGAATCTCTCCCACAAGAATGGTCATATCACATCCCAGCCAAAAACACCTAAGACACTGCCCCATAAGAACGGTCACATATATCTTGAAAACACATGGGGTATCAAAACCATGATCTAATGCATTAACAAACCTATGGCCATAATATCTTATGAAATACATACCTTTCCTAGAAGAGAGATAAAGAAATAAGGGCTACCCATCCATCTATCCTCCTAATCAGATGTCTGGAGAAACACCCCCATCTGACATTGTGGATGTCCACCTGTAGTGCTCGATGTGGTTGGGGTTCTTATAGAAATAAAAATTATTTCAAAGTATATATATAATATCAATCACTAAATACCTTACTATGGGTTCATAACTAAACCAACCAACACATAACCCCATCACTTTTGCTACCACCTCTAAATGAGTAACACCACACAACAAAATAGAAACCCCATTTTACATTCCCATCCAATTAAACATAATCATTTCATTATTTTCATTATTTATTATCTAACACATTTAACCACACAACGCATTATTTTGATACTAACTTACCATTTTTATCCCATTAAACAACCAATCCTTGTCATTTCAATCATTTTAATCATCTATTCCATCACCACTCGGACTTCTTGCACAATGGAACTACCACCTTGTCACACCAAAAGAAAGAACACTAAAAAGCCTCGCCACTTAAAAAACTCAGACCAAAAACCCCTTCACCACACCAAAATCATGGCCCACAAACCACTTAACTACCCTAAAATAAAGATCTCTAAACCATCTCACCTCCCCCAAAGAACACCCCGGAAACCATATTCCCCACATTCACAAACCACACATCATTGTCCCACAATAACGACCACATATCACAACACATAAATATCATTTTACATATTTAAAAATGGGATTTTAGAATTTTTCACTTTATTTTAGCTGTGTTATCACAACATCCATAATACTAGGGAAGCCATTTCATTACAAAAATTTATTTGGTTAATAAATTTCTATTTTAGGGTGATATCACAAAAATAAAAACCAAATAATCAATCACAAAAAAAAATATCTAGTGAAAACATAGCCCCCAACGACCACAATTTTTATCAAGGCATCAAGGATGTATGATCACCAATATCACAAAAACAATATATCTATAAAAACTTGCGAATAAAACCCCATTTACCCATTCAAAATTAAAATTTACCCTATTATTTACCTTCAATTTAGCCATAAAAACTATAACCCATAGGTAAAAAAATCATAAACCTCCCACATAACACATAATAAAGAGAAATGATGGATTAACATCTTCAAAAAAGCTTTTCCGAATTGTTATTCACAACAATATGAAGAAAAATTCCCACAAACCATGGTTATTCAATAGAAACCATGTATAAATCTACCCCAATCCCAAGATCCATATAAATTAATCCCAAAAATAGAGCCCAGACCAAACCAATCCACTATAGAAAACTCATAAGTAATATCATGAGAAAACAATACAAGAAGAAGGAAGGGATTACTACGGATTTCCAACAAACAAATTCCTATACCAGTGGATCAAAGAGGGGGGATAGGGATTTAAGAACTTATCAGGGAACCTAGGTTTCACCCAAAATGAGAGGAAGAAAATTTAATGACCAAATTAATGATAATATGTTAGGAAAAGAACATTTAAATCTATGCTAAATTGGGGATTTACACAACATGTAATCTCCTCTCATGTCGTGTAATCCTCAGGGTTCTGTTTCACCAAAAAAATGCATTTCATTTTTTTAATTTACCCAAAAAAATATACACATCATGAACCAACTCTATAAAATGCATGAAAACAATTATATTTCCTTGTAAACAATACACAATGTGTTTTTCCTGCATCATCATTTCTTTACCTCCAACTTCCACCGAAAAAAACCCAAAAACTCCTTCCAAACACCTCCAATTCTCAAAAAAAGAAAATTAATATACCATGAGGTCATAGACCATTATAATTACTCATATTTATGATCCATTCAAATTTATTTTTCCCAAATATATATCCATGAATGTTATGGACCAATATCTGGATGTTTCATTGATTAGCTGTTCTGTGATCGAGACTGGAAAATCAGCCACCGAGCAGTGCTGGTTGAGATCTCTTAAATAAAAAAACATATGATTTTCCCTATTATTAATTTCAAAATTGACAGTATTATCTATAAATTTTTGATTTTACACCTCTTTAATTATATTGAATCTGATGAGCTTGTAAAATTCAAAATCAATTTTGGAATTGTGTGTTAAGTTCATCCTTCTAGATTCGGTTTGATATCCATAGTGGCCCTCAAGAAAGACCAAGTAGTGAGTGTCCACCCCGAGGTCTAGGTAGGGAATTTCTACATATTTCCCAGCAAACACATCCCAAAACTACTTGAGGAAGAGGGTATATTCCTCTTTATAGTCATAATATGTGGCAACACTGATAAAATTGGGCCATGGGAATTCTTTTATACCCAAATTTATTTTTATGATATCATAAATAGTGGTATATAACCACTCATATATATCTAGAGGGTAATACATAAGGTAGTAATCATCAGCTTATTTATACTCTTCATATTCCCTTTTTTCCATAGGTGGTGAAACTATTGTGGTATTTCTCTCGAATCAGGATAGGAGCCAATATCTTGATATTAAAAAGAGGAGGAAACTCCCTTTGATTCAACTTCTACTGTGTGATTTTGTTTCTTACTCTAGAGTGGATGGAGGAGGAGTCCCTTCATCTTATTTGGGTGAAGTTACAGATTATTATACCTCATCTGGTGATTCATGTATTTCTTAGAGCTCTAGGGATTAAATGAGGGAATTTTCATCCAAGCATTAATATTTTCAGAAAACTGGTCAACACTTCTTGACTTGGGGGCTGTAACTGAAACCATGAATACTGTTGAATATGCATCTAAATTTGTACTCATATACTCATCATAATTTATGGTAAACATGTATTATTTTCAAATATATTTTAAGGGGTTGTTTGAGATCATTTTAAGACTACTTGGGGTGGGGATAAAATTAACAACATCAACCAGGGGTTGTTTCCCCTCACTATAATAGAGTACTATATCGATATAATGTGGCTCATAAGATTTAAAAAGTTCCTTATTAGCATAAAACATCTTCATTTTTCGATTAATTGAGTATTCTATCAATTTATGGTAAAACCAAGAAATTTTCAAGTGTTAATGAAACCAGGACCATCCTAAAAAAACATTGATGTTTGTATCCTACTGGACAACTAGAAATTTTAAATCAGACACAAGGTCTCAAAACTGAGTCATGGTTTTGACCGGTCTTAAGAGAATTTTCTCAATTTTTCATACCCATATAGTGTTAGAGATGAATGTTTCAGGTTGTCTTCATTGTAACCTAGATAACGAAGTGTCAGCACTAGAATAAGATTAAATCTAGATCCATTGTTAATGAATGATTTTAAGACATTAACACTATATATCCTTTCAGAAAAGTACAATTGTCTAATGTGTCCCTATATAACAAAATTTTCATCTTTATTTGTAATGTATATGACATTATGACATTCCATATGATATATATATATATATGATAGTCCTCGTTAACAATAACATCAGCTTCAAACTCTTAGGGGATTATCAAAACCTCTATGGGTGCTTTCCTGAGGACTCTTGACAATCTCATGGCATCCAAGATTTATAGATATTCTAGTAAAAAGGTTAATTACTTCAGTATGACATAATTACGGTGTAAATACATACACATACTAGTTTGGGGATGATCCTTCACATGAGCTTTAGGGGATGTAGTATTTTATGTAGATACAGCAACCCTAAAAACAGGAGTTAAAGGTTCTCCTATCCTTGGGGGATGGGCTAATCAAGCCTATATGTACACCTAGGATGATTGGAAAACATTACCACCTCATATTTATATTATTGAGTGATTTGTTCATGGTGTATTTTGGTAGATTTATGGGTTTTTTCTTTCTCCTATTGGACTCATTGGAGGGCTCTTCTGTGAGTTTTCTCAACATTGACAATCGGAGCAAGGGCTTGGAAAGAATTTCAGTTTCTTCCACGATTGTTCCTTCTGTAGTATCATTATATCCTGCACTCTATTCCTTCATTTAATCAATTGGGTGTGGGGAATCATGTTCATATCCAGAATCATCATCGTAAAAAGGATACATTAAATAATGACATTAAAGGAACCAAATATTAATAATTCATCTGATAATGAATTAGTCTAGCTGTCAATTTCTATTAGTGTCGTTTGGTGGAGTGATGCCTATTTTTATAAATATGTGGGCATAAATTATGAGAGATTAAAACCCTTATTTTTCCTTGAAATAGACTCATACCCTTATGATTTCTCCCTACCTTTCTAGCCTGGTCACTATTTGAAAGGCTTGAATTTAGAGGTTTGTGGGACAAATTACATCGGTTGTGTTACAACAGAAGCATTTGACGAAATAGTTTAATACTTCAACTATTATTAGAGAATAAAATGAGTTCATTTTATTTTATTTCAAATACTACAACCATTTAAATTCCATGACCCTATGTTAACAACTTCTTCCCACTCACCATATTCTTGAGGGGATATAGTGGAAACATAGACTAATTATGCTGGTTCCTTTCCCAACATTAAATTCCCAAAGTCCACCATTTTTAGGGTTTCTTTGATTATTAATAATTAATGAATAGCATTATCAAAATTCCCATGGAAGGTTAAATAATATTTTTATCCATTGAGACCTACCTAGATAGGCCTATTGGGCTCTCACAAGTAGAGTAAGACATTGTCCATAGTAGATATAAAATACTTCGAGACTTGATCATCTCAGAATGAGTAAACAATGTTTCTTTTCTCCTTGAATTGATTATGCCTAGGTCCCCAATTATCATCATGGAGATGTGCAGGTTTTTTTAATACCTAGGGGTGGCACATGATATGGCACATGTAGCACCCCAACCCCAGAATCCCGGATCTGACTCCTTACTTTATTAAATTGGCATGATTATAAGGAATCAAATCCCAATGGACCTATAAGTTTAATAGTTTCTAAAATAATATTATATTCATGATACCCATTTTACCTTGGTAAATATGATATGGAATATAATTCATAACAAAATATAACCAAATTCATCCTTGAAAACTCATTCAATTATATTTTTCTTCATATCTCTGGGAAAGGGATAAAAATAAGGTTGAGCTCAAATGCACAGTAAGGGTAAGTAAAAAAGAAAAAATAACGAATCAATGAGAATAAATCTATATGGAAAGTTAAATATCTAATCAGACATTCCATATAAATAATTGGATGTCGAATAATCAATATAGCACAACATATAACTAAAACACATTCCATTTAATCAAAATCCTGAGAATAAAATACATACATAGATAATTTAAAATAGTAAATCTCATGGATAAATAATAAATGAATTAGATTTATGGAAATTCTTAATTATTGGATTCCACGTTTCTTAGTTATATGGAACATTTTCCTTTATGACCTTTCACAAGACGGTTTATACTATATCAGGTAAAATCCTATCGGACTTGGATAAGTGATTCTTCTCATGAGACTACCAATGCATTGAGGGGATATATCTAATCGAGCCCCACCCATGTAATCCAAATAATTCATCATATATTGAATAAACAATTTAATTTGTGAAAAATGTTCCATTTTAAATTTCCATGTTGAGTAAAAGAGACAAATTTACCAATATTTGTCACGTTACATAAATAACTGTCGACCACACGTTTTCTGTAAAAATGGGATACATTTTATGCAATAATTACAAACATCACATAATAGTATGGATATCAAAAATATATTTTATTTCTGATGGAAATTGTTCATAATGATGTGCTTTTTTCCAAATAATGTTATCTATCATAAGATAAAGTGACATTGAAATGATAACATTGACCACATTGTAATTTTCAAGTCAGACCCATATGGATGAGATTATTAAAAATAATCATTAAATACCTAAAATTAAATGGATTCATGATATAATATATCAAAAGTTGTAGTAGATAGCCAACATAAAATAATTATGTGGGGAATATGACATTTATCTCACAGATGTAAAAAATTTGGAAGAAAATCTCTTACCTTTCATTTCCCTATGTGTGAACATCCTTTAAACTCCTTTATAATGGTTTTAATAATGACAATAAATTATTATAGAAAAATGTTAATATTTATTATATCATATATGATATTATTATAATATATTATTACATATTTTAAGTAATCTAACATTATTTTCAAAATTTTGGGTGTTAATTTCCTGGTATCTCAAGTATGTTTTGACATATTATTTCTTGATCCTATTACATAGAACAATATTTAATCATACCCATAATGTTAAATATGATGTAAATATCCTATATATTTATTATATATGTATTTACAATTTTCTATATAATTTGGATATATGAAATTAAGAGAACCATTCAGGGAGATAATATGTCGTATGTATGCAATAATGATACTTTAATTTATTTATCATATTTAAAATAATGAAATTTAAATGATATATATATACACTATAATTAGAGTATCATATATATTTTATATATATCACATGTGTTTATTTAAACCCATCCTTAATACATTCCATGTAATTTGTGCCTGAATCACATCGCTTTGAGGAGGTTGTAGTCAACATGTCCACAAATGATGTTATTATATTTACACAAACTGGAAAGTATTAAGGTATGTACTATATAAAAATTACAGAATTATTATGAAAAAATATATATCATATATAATAAATTAATAGGGTTTCCATTATAAGTCACAACAATGAGAGGTGGTAATGGAAAAATGAATTACATCATTTCATGATGCAGTAGTTCGTTGTACATAGAAATGGTAAGTTCGTTACACATTTAATGGATGTGTGTGTATTTCTAGGAAACAAAATTATCATAAAAACATATTAGAATGTTTAATATAATAATTTTTTTACATAATCACGAAATAAATTGAAACTAATGGAGTAGAGAAGAAAATAAAGTAAAAAAATTCATGTTGATAAAAGGTACCTCTTCTTCAGGTAAATACATTTGGTTTGAACCAAAGGGATTGTTGGTTTTATTAATGACCAACTTGTGGGCTCTAGGGTAATTGGATGGATTTTTATAGATTAATGGGAAGGTTTTGGATGATATGAAGGGTTTTATCGGTGTTAATTAATGGGAGGGATGAGGGCCTTTTTATAGTGGAGGAGGGGTGACATTCTTTAAAATATAAAAAGATAAACACTACTAAGAGGTCACCCATACTTAATATGTCTCAAATAAATAAGAAAACCATCAAAGGGTGTATATGGTTGAAATATGTCTAGAAAATAGTTTTTACATGTTTTCGGTCATTTTTGCACATATGATTAAGGGTTAGTCCATTGTTAAGCCAATTTTTCACTTAATCGCTGTAATTATTTTTAGTTCCTTTCAATAATAATTTTTTAAAATAAATAAGTTTACCTTATTAGACATTATAAATAATTATTACTCCAAAAATGGAATCTATTTTTCTAAATTCCAATCACATAATAGGTACATATTAATTGAAAATTAATTCTCGATACTAGATAACAAAGTAAGTTTATAAGTAAAAACATTCAAAAGACTGAGGTGTTTTAATATCTAATTTCAATGTTTAATTTATTACAATGAACTAAATTGAATAAAATGATGTATAATTTATGTAATATTACATTAAAAAATTAAAATTTAATTTATCCATATAAATAAATTATGTGAAAAAGATGTTTTAAATCAAAATTAAGTATTTTTCACTATTCATTAAAAAATGTGATATTTCACAAAATTTACAAAATATTAAAATAAGAGAATTATAAAATTATTCATTAAGAAATGAATTTTTTTATTTGTTTTTATGAAAGTGTCATAATTATGATTAAAAATAGCTTCATCTTAAAATGAATTAAAACAGCTTTTATAAAATCATTGTTGTGTGTAACGTAATCTAACCTTAGTGTTCCCTACAGAGAAATCTAAAAATTATTTTTAATGTAAATTTTTTCATGTTTCATGTAACTTAATATTAATATGGTTCTTCGTATAAATAATGCTATTAAAAAAATTAAATTTATTCCAAAAGGAAAATATTATAAAGTCAAGGGGTGTTACATTATTCCTACCATAAATAAATTTCATTACCATAATTCAAACATGATATTGGTAATAAGGGGATTGATATTTGAAAATAATACTGTTGAAGAAACCCCATATCATAAATAGGGTTAATAACAAATTGTCTTTATAAGAGGGAAAAGGAAATGAGAAGGTCCCCACAAAACTAGGCATTCGAATAGGAGAACCTTAGTGAAAACATAGATATTGAAGACAAATATTACTATCGGGTTCTGATGGAGAGTGATAGTCAAGAAATTTATGAGTAATTTTTTGACGAAAAAACAATAAACCATATGCATGAGTAAAGGTATTGATATCACGAAAAATGATTATAATAGAAAAATATTTCTTATCCAAAACACTTTTCCTAGAGTTACGAAATAATTTTAATCTCTTTGAATATACATAAATATACATTTGTATAAAAATTATATTTTCATTTGATTAAACATTGAACCATTTCTATTTCATCTATGGAATTGGTTTCATCATAGGGTGAATAAATATATCAGTCTCTAACACAACATCAAAAGTACAAGATAAACCATTTCATAAATGGTTAATATTATGATCCATCCATGTATTATGATCCAAAAATTTAGAATCATGGTTACTGAGTTTCCAAAATGAACTTATCATTAGTCTATCCACAACTTGGAGTATCTCTTATTTTTCACATTCTGAACACGTGAACACATTCATCATTTATTCTCTTAAAACACGATAGTAACCTGAATTACCATAATGGATTATCAAAAACATCCATTCTTCCTTATTACATAAAAAACATGTTTTTTTGAAATATTTCTAAAATTCAAACGTGTTATAAGCTCCATCAATGACAGAATAAGAAATTATGTTAATAAATCAATAACCAGTTCCAATTTAATTAGCTGTTATCTAATTTATTTTAAACAAAAAAAATCATTTATTTATCCAAACATCATTACATATTCACTACGAACATCATTACCATTGCACTATGAACATATTGATGTTAATTAGTAGTTATCTAATTGTCCCCAAGATACGTTTTCTTGGATAACTAGAGCCAGAAGTTTTCACTTTTCATCTCATAATGAATATTTTAACCCACTAGTTCTTCAGGCATTACAACTTAATCCTGATTTCATAGAGTAAGAGATAAAGAAGAAATAAATCAAGGCATAACCAATGGATGATATTTTTCAAGAAAAATGTAATGAAATCATGTTAGTATATCTTCGTATGAAAACTATTCAACTTTCGAAAAAGTATCTTTGGGAAAAAATATCCTAGTACCTTTATTTTCTATGAATCAAATGGTATTTTAGACCATGACATATTTATCATTACGTAATAAATAACTTTATAATGACCATGTTCTCTATCACTCCCCATCATAACTTTATATTTGGAATTATATTCCTTGTCCATGTTTTCACTTTCGGTTAATCCTCATTATATCCTGGTCTTCTTCTTTTACATTCCATCAATTTAAGAGTAACTTTTATTGACCTTTTTAATGATGTGGGTTTCACACAAATAAATTCATAAAGATCCACCTTTTCCTTTTAAGTTTAATTTGAAATTGCTGGGATGTTATTTCCTTTTAAAATTCTGCATCGTATTGGAATGACAACATATCCGTTGGAATGTCCAACAAATCTATCTCATTGTAGGGACCTGAAATTTTAATGTAATTTTTTTTAAATATATGGGAATTTTAGGACTCTTTAAAAATAGACGGTGTATGACTCTGAGGCCTGGAGTTCCCTAAATGAATTTCTGAACTTTTTATGGGTACGTTAAGTAAACATGCGAGCAAGTTTTTCTAACTTTTGTACCGGTTCTCAGAATTGAAATCTGAGCACATCATTGAACTCGCAGCGTCGGTATTCGCTTATAGAGACCTTCACCTTGACCACAATAGGTCGAGGGTGAAAGATAAATTTTGGGGGTGTTCATGGAAATGAAAAATAAAATAAAATAAACTTTTATTTTATTTCTACTAAAACCCTCTACATGTTAATATTGTGGAAGTGGGGACCACATGCGTTTTATCCTCCAATTTGAATGCTCTGTGGTAGGGACCACCCAATATAGTAAAACTCCCAATTAAACATTTGGTGGAGGGGACCACCTGAATCCCTCATAATGGGGGGAGACGAAATCTCTCAACTCCCTCCTTAATGTGGAGGAGCCACTTGACATTATCCATATTAATTGTGCCAACACACACACATTAATTTTTCCAACTTGTTTGTGTGTGCCAAAATAATTTCTTCTTGAATTAATTATATTGCCACCTCTTTGTTAGGAGGATTATTGTTTTGGAAAAAAAGTTCCTTGGTGGGAGAAAGCTCCCCAATTAATGCCAATGAAGACCTTCTTCAATGAAGAACGCCAACAAAGAATGCTGACTTTGACTTCAACATTGACTTCTACCACAAACATTCATTGACGAAGAACGTCTTCAACATCAATCAACCAACAAACGAGGGAACGCCGACATCGTCGACATCCGTCTACCCCCAAGAACGTTGTCTCCTTTCCCGTAGTAAATTTTTAATGAATCAAACGACTGAAGTAGGGGTTTTTTGTGTATGAATATTTTTCCCATGTTCTTCCCTTGGATTATTTTTCATAATTGGGAATAAATAGTTGCAGTAGGTTTTAATGCTTGACGTTCTTCTTCAAGTTCTTGTTGATCCATATGAAACCAACCTAATGCGGAGGGTACGGGCCAAAAAAACATGGCTCGACCCCTCTGCAGATCTTGTGAAGATTTGTGGTGTTGAATGCGGTGAAGGTGACGGCGCAATAGTGTTGCCTCATGTCCACCGTGCCCCGTGGCTTCGCCACCTACAGCCCCGCTGCATCACCCACGGCCACCACCATCCATCGACCACCACTGTCGTCCAGGTTGAGCCGCCGTCTTCGTCCCTCAAGGCCGCTGCTGCAGTCCCGCTGAGAAGCCACCGCCGTCCAGCCCAGCCGCCCCGGCTGAGCCTCCCGCGGCCTTCCTAGCTTCCCTAGTCGTGCCGCCCGCGACTGTCCGCTACATCTCGGCCGAGCTGCATGCGGACCTCCGAGCCACCCCGCCTGCTCTACCCGCGGCCTTCCGAGCTTCCCGGGCCATGCATCCAGCGACCTTCTGAGCCTCCCCGGCCGAGCCGCCCCGGCCGCACCGCCCACGGCCCTACGCATCTCTCGCGGCCCCCTCTGAGTCTCCCCTGTCGTGCCGCCCATAGCCTCTCTGAGCCGCCTCAGGTTGGGTTGAGTCGCCACGCGCCGTTGCGGCACCCCCGCGTCCAAGCCGACCCATGACCTCCACTGCCCCGCGGTACCTGCGGCCCTCAGGGCCTGCTGGACCGCCTAGAGGGTCGGGCCGACCAGCCGAATGAATCGTACCATGGGCCAAAATTGACCCAGCGGGTCCGTTCGGGTCAACCCAATCCAGGTCTACCTGGGCCAGGTCGGGTCGGGTCTGTTCAACCGGGTCGGCCCGGACCCGGACCAGATAGAAACCTATACTTTAATTGGGACATAACTTTGGTACCGGATGTTCGTTTGACAAACCGTACATGGAGATAGAAATCATGGAGCGAGATGGTCCCTTTGAGTATACCACACTGGAGAATTGGATTAAGTTGTGGTATGGTCAGGTTGGATCGAGCACGAATCCATCCAGGCCCCCAGGACTAAAAGGCTAATAACTCGCAGACTGGGTGTCTGATTGACACATCGTCTATTGCATTGAGACCCATATGACGTGGAAGTTTTTTGAGATACTCTTTCATGGGACTTTGTGGGAGTTGGAATATCAACCAGTGTCTTGTGGAGCGGATCCTTCTAGAGACGATCAGGCTTACTGCGGGAACCCAGTAGCTGTTTGTGACAATGTACTAGGATCCTGTGTGGGTCTGACGACGTACTGATGATGTACTAGGATCTTATGTGGGTCTGACGACGTACTACCGATGTACTAGGATTCTGTGTGGGTCTGAAATGTACTAGTGATCCTGTGTGGGTCAGTTCTTAGCGATCTTGTGTGGGTCAACTTCTTGCGATCATGTGTGGGTTAGCACCTAGCGATCCTATGTGGGTCATCTCCTAGCAATCATGTGTGGGTCATCTCATTGCTATCCATTGTGGGTCAGCTTCTTACGATCCTATGTGGGTTAGCTCCTAAAGAACCTGTGTGGGTCAGCTTCTTTACAGATTAATATGATTCAGTAGTTACATCTAATCGTCTCTACTATTGTACTTAAGTTATACCTGGTGTGAGCTAAGTATGTACCTGTGTGGTACTTTCCTTCATGGTATTTCTTCCTTCATAGAACAGTTGATATTCAGACTTCTGAGTTAGACTCTATGTTTTTCCTCATGATTGAGATGTGTTTACTTGATAACTTAGGTATATGTATGGTCATATACCGAAGTAGGGTTATCAGTTGTTTCCTCTCTTTTTGGTTTATCCTTTGTGGAATTTGTGATACCTTGAGGGTGTCGGGGTCCCAACTGAGTATCGTTATACTAAGCCCCACACGGGCTATTCCCGCACCTTGTTGTGTTGGATACAAATGACGGACATTGCTGACTGAGGCTGAGAGTACCAGGACTGGACGGTGCCCGAAGGTGGACCATATGGAATTTCGGTACGCTGAGGAGACAGGTGGAAGTGGAGTTCTAAGTAGGTGATATGTACCTAACTTTCAGGTAGGATCCTCAGAGGAGGACCTAGTAAATGCCTTTCTCTTTCTTCAGTTGTATTGTATTTCAGTTGTATTTGTATCTTTATAGTTGGGCTTGTATCCCCCCCCCCCGTTTACTTTCAGAAATCTTTTTTCTATACAGTTGGATTGTGTTAGTATCTTGATGTGTGATTTTTGGAGTGTGATTATGGGATATAAAAGAAATTT